>CM040241.1:142712894-143912894 GCA_022545495.1 Chrysanthemum lavandulifolium | reverse complement strand
GAAGAAGTCGCATATTGGCGTGACCCAATCTTCGATGCCATAAGGTCGAAGTTCATCCATAGAAGTAAGACAAAGTTTGTCTTTAGGTTCATTACCGATTTTAATGACATAGACTCCATGTTTTCTAATGCATCTTCCTATAGTAATACCCTTTTTCAATATTTTACTACCGGTTTCACTAAAAAGTACATTACACTTTTTATCACATATTTGTCCTATACTTAGAAGGTTGAAGTTTAGGTTTTCTACGTGACACACATCGTTAATGGTTAAAGAGTTGTGAGAAATTTTACCTTTACCGATGATTTTGCTCTTGCTATTACCAAATACCACATTCCTCCATTGAAGGATTAGTATGTGGAAAACAAGTCTTCATTACCGGTCATGTGCCTCGTGCTTGTATCCTTGATCCATTCATCCGAATCTAGGTCGACCTTTAAGCACACCTAAGAAAACAATTAACTCAAAGTTTGGTCCCCATTTGTTCATGGGTCCATTAGTGTTATAAATTTCATTCATATTAGGCATATATGAAAAAGGTGAAAATGCATTCCATGGTGTAATGTTTTGAAATGGAAAACTGTTTTGTACATTAGGATTCCATCCCATTTGATGGTGGTTACTTCTCGGATAAACGTTATTAGGTCTCCTTATAAATGTGTTTGGTTTTGGAAACGATGGACCTTTGTTTCTCATAAAACTTTGATTTTGTTTTAGTGGAGGTGGTTGTCTAACAGTAATGTGGGTTGGTTTATTCTTATTAACGATAACAAAGTTAGTTCTAGATGAAGTAGCTACACTATTTCTACTGTTTGCTTCAGCAGACCCACGGATCCCTGGTTTTACACTAGACAGTTCCCTTTTTAAGGGATCCGTGACTACAGTAGCTTGTTTTTCAGTTTCTTTGACGAATTACGTTTCTTTATTTTCACTAGTTTATGCATTATGTTCTTGAAAACCTAGACCCTTTTGATTGTTTCATGTTTTAACATTATCTAGTATTGTATTTAGAGTATTTGTATTCATTCTAGTAATCTTGGAATCAAGATTATCAACTAGTGTTTGGAGTTGAACACAAAGCTCACATTCCCACTTGCTATCTTCCCTTTTCTAAGCGTTTTAATTTGCTTTTTAATTCAATGACTTCCTTTTCTAAGCGTTCAATTTGGTTTTCAAAATCTTGTTTTGTTAATTACTTTTAGACTAATTTTGCAAAGTTTATCATATTCACGATGCAATAAATCATCATCTAATGATGAGCTACTATAATAGAGAGATTCGGGACATACCTCGTTTGAGTCATTTGCCATGAGACAAATTTCTTCGTCCTCCTCCTCACTCATTCCCCACGAACCACTCACGAACGCTTTTTGTACGTCACGTTTGGGACACTCACTAATGAAGTGATTAAGGTCCCCAAATTTAAAACATGCTCGTTCATCCCTTGCTTTCTTGTCATCTTTGCCTTTCCGAAACCCCTTCTTGTCGTCATATGGTTGCCTTACATATCTTCCTTTTCTTCTAAAGAACTTCTTGAAATCCTTACCGCCATAGCATATTCTTCGTCATCACTATCCGAAGAAGAATTTTCTTCATCGCTTGAGACCTTCTTAGCCTTTAAGGCAAGAGATTTGTGCTTCTCTTTCTTTTCTTTTGAGGCTTGAATCTTTAGCGAGACAAGCTCATAGACCTTTAGATTGCCTATGAGTTAGAGTCGAGGGTGAGGATTGACAAGTCTTTTATTCTTCGATGGCCGTTACCTTTGATCTCCACTTGGATGGAAGTGCCCTTAGATATCTCCTAACTTGATTACGACCCAAGTGCTTGTAATGATGTAATTATAGTATTAAAGTTAGCAAAAGAATTATCTATAGTATCCTCATCCGATATTAAAAATTGTTCATATTGTTGAACAAACAAATCTATTTTATTGTTTTTAAATTGTTGATTTCCTTGATGAGTTACAACTAAAGAATTCCAAATTTATTTAGAGGTTTTAAGCATAGAAATTCTTTTGAATTCCTTTTTGGTTAAAGCATTATATAAAACCATTTTAGCTTCACTATTTTTGGAAAGCTTTTTCTTTTGATCATCGGTGAGTTGATCATGAGGTGCGTTTACTAAATTTTCGGTTTTATCATCTTTTGTAGTGGCTTCAAAGTCGTCTTCAACAATGATGTACCAAAGATCAATATCTTTGACTTCACATACGTTTCGAATCTATTTTTCCAATAAATAAAACCATTAGTTTCAAGTAGTGGAGGTCGTTGCATAGATTGCCCTTCTTTATAATTTTGAACCCATTGTGATCGAAAAGTTTTAAAATACTATTTACTTTAAAAGTTTTGTAAACTTAGCTCTTGATTCCAATTGTGGAAAATTAGAAGGGGGTTGAATAGTTTTGCCGATTTTTATCTTAGTTTCAAAAACTAGAGATTCGATGTTATGTGAAATCGTATGGATGGATAGAAAGTATAGATCTATAAGTAATGCAAGTAAAAAAGTAAGTAAAGTAAAGGATAGAAATGACACAACCGATTTATAGTGGTTTGGCTACTAAGACACCTTCCTTGCCTACTCCACTCCCGAGTCACCTACTCGAGAGTTCAAGCACTATGTCAACAAACTCCTTCAACTTGGCGGAGAAGCCTTCACAACGTCGCTTACACTTTTTCCGGTACAAAGCTAAATACCGAGTCCTTAACACGAAGGACCAAACCAACACAACTATAACACAACAAATATGTGAAATATGAAATACAAGATCTTTGCTACAGAAATCTTGTGGAGGAACAAATCAATCAAGGACCCCTTGCTTGGATGACTTGTAGAATCTCGTGATCTCGCCTTAGAGAAGGACCTATATGAGAATCACAACAAAAGAAAGAAGAACTACTATATAGATCGAGAGATCTGAGATTAAATGAATGAAAGAATATTGTGTTTTCGAAAACCTCAAAAGTTAATACTACTTGTTGAGGGGGAGTATTTGCTAACTAATTGTTCAAATCAAAAGTTCTTTGTGGAAATCTTCTCGTAAAAATCGAAATGGTCATATTTTAAATCTATATTTCATCAAAAATAATATCAATATGCCATTTTTTAGGGGGAGAAAAATATACGTGATTAAAATATGTTGGAAAATTAATGAAATCTCAGTGAACTAAGACTTAACTCACGAATTGACGAGCTTTGAAATGTCATCAATCGAAAAGACTTGTCTTCAAGACTTGTTTTAGTAGATCGTACCAATTCGAGAAACTCTTGATAGACATGAACTTTGAGGGGTTTGACAACCTTTTCAAGGTTTGTTCACATCTTCAAGGTAGTTATTAGAGCTAGTTGTCACCTAAAAGCTGACAATTTAACTATACAACGTAACCGTGTCTCGCGGAGAATTGTCTATCATGAGTCGATCAATTCAAAAGTGCGCACTCTACCCTCACTATGCAGATTTCTGTCAAACTCATTAGCACATGTGGAGGGGGAGTATTTCTGAAAATACAAAACTCTTGAAGTGTTTCAAAACATGTTTCTATTCATAAACACTTTGAGAGATTTTCATGCAAATGGTTTTATGGCAACATAGGATAGTCATGGAGTTATAAGGTGAATACGTTTAGGAATAAGCGTCCTATGATCCATGAGAGCGAGAGGGATCTACCCAAGGACATCACCAATAGTTAGAAATTACAAGTCCTTAGGTATAAGCGAAAAAGGAGAATATGAGAAATGGAGAAAGAAGGAGTTGAAGAATTAAAAGAAAAGTTAAAGAAAAGGGTGAAAAGAAATAGCCCTCCATATGATTCAACTTAGGCGACACGTGGTCAAAACATATGCTATTGGTTGTCACAAAGTGACACCGTCAAGACAAATTCGTCATGGACCCGGACGCAATGCACTAAACCTTCTAAGCCACTCAAGTTCTCTCAAAAGAGCTTGTTTCATTCTTCTGTGGAATCCTACGTAATCTATCGACTTTCTCTTAGAGATCGTTGGTATTGAAGAAGGAGACCCTCTCCCTAGTCTCCGCTTAGGAAAACCAAAGCGCACTAATCGAGTGTAGAGCCATGAGATTCATTAAATGATCTCTTATGAACATTTGATTCTTCATCACTTGTTGTTCAACAATAAGAACACAAGTGACACATTCTAGAGTCCTTCGCGGATCTTAGTAATCTGCCGAGAAAATTTATGAGGGGATTCACATATGTGATCCTCAATGATTGAATGGAAACTCCTGCCATAGTCAACATAAAACGACCTTGACATCATGTCACGGTAACTCCTTGTGGGTTACACTTAGGGTGTCTCAAGCGTCTCTGATCGTGAGGTGATGCTTGATTGTACCTCAGCGACTCACACGAACTATAGATATACTTGGTATATCGTGTTAACCTACACGAGGGCCTCTAGTTCATGAACAGCCTTTGTAAGGATTAGAGATGAATTTTCACACTATGTTGTTAACACCCTCGACATTCGAACTTGTAAGTGCTGAAAATCCCGCTAAGGAGATTCCTTTCAAGAATCGAGTCCTGAAGATGTAGGTCATTACTTGAACATTCACTGTAATGCCAACTGT
The DNA here is from genome assembly GCA_022545495.1 of Chrysanthemum lavandulifolium. Lineage (NCBI taxonomy): Eukaryota > Viridiplantae > Streptophyta > Magnoliopsida > Asterales > Asteraceae > Chrysanthemum > Chrysanthemum lavandulifolium. The sequence goes on along the minus strand of CM040241.1, from coordinate 143,908,309 downwards.
CCCTCAACAGGATTAGACCGCTGATTCGCCCGACCAAGGTGAATGGAATCAAGACATTCATTAGTAAAACAATCGTAGTGGTAAATTCTTTAAGAAAAGTCCACAATGATCGATTGGTATTTTTCACTAACAAATTCATGCAGGTACTGATGATTGTTCCTTGGAGGAAAAACTGTACCATTCTCCACATGCTCATACCAAAAACATCACACATGAAGTTCTCTCATACTCAAAGGCAACACAAAAGTCAAAATGATTCTTCCTCTAAGTCAAAGAATCTTCAAAGTTTAAAGACTCGAGAACTACATCACATTTGGAATTCAATGTCAAAAGAAGTGTGAGCATGGTGGAGAAAGACGTGGAGACACCTAACCAAAGAAGTTGACGAATGGCGGACAACAACATATGATCACAACATCCACAAAGAACATTGAACAAAGAAAACATCGACGTCAAGCTGATAAAGTTCAAGAACTCAAAGCATCTCTACTCACAAGAAAGAAGAATGCTAGAAAGACGTCAAGCAACCTTATGACCGACACTTAGGGGGAGATTGTTGGGATCACTTGTAACTAATATTTCAAGTGTCGGTCATTTATATGTAATAGGTTGCTAATTATGGCCTATATGTATGTAATTAGTGCTAGGCTTATGTAGTAAGCCCATGGGCCTAAGCATAGGCCCAAACTAATCAAGGAAGGGACTAGAATAGTTGCCCTAGCTCCCTTGCCTATAAATACCTTGTAAAATCTCATTTGAGAGTGTTGGTTCCTTTCATATTAAGCTTAATCATTTCATATTGTCTTGTATGTGAAAGAATCCATCCGTCCCTCTCTTACTCTTGTTCTATCATAAATCAAAAATACTTGTGTTCATATTATGGTGGCCTAACACCATAATTGACAAAACAACGTTTTAAGCTTTAAACGCGATTTCCACTTTTTTTCTTTTGATCAAATATCTTCAAAAATACTTAAAGAACATGAAAGTTTTAACCTTTAACACCAAAAGTGAAAGTTGAGCTTATTCGTAAAACGTTGTAAACTAAGAAACGAGATGAAAAAACGAGTGAAAAAACAATAAAGTTCTAAACTTTTTGAAAAATCAAAGCTTCTAAACACTATATCAACCTTAAAACTTTCCAAGCTTCAAGATTTGAGTGTAAAAAACAAAGATTAAAGCGCAAAAGATAGAGAAAACAAGTAGAAAATGCTATGAATTAACCAAGAACACTACAAAACACGTTCCAAAAATCTATTTGGCCATTGATACAACTGTTAGGTCACCATAAGATGATAAAAAAACATAATAAATGTAAGAATGATAAGAGAAAGGGGTGAGAGTTGTCGGTTTCTTCACACATAATAATAATGAAGGTTTATGCATAAAATGAAAGAACCAACACCCTCATGAGAGGGTTACAAGTCTTATTTATAGGCAAGGGAGCTAGGGCAACACTAATAGTCTCTTCCCTTACATGTTATGGGCCTTGCATAGGCCTATGGGCTTACTACATAAGCCTAGCTATCATTACAAACATATAAGCCTAATTAGCAACCTATTACAAAGTTAATGACCGACACTTGATAATAGTTACACGTGATCCCAATAAACTTTATCACAAAAATACTCATTTTCATTTGATACCCCTAGAACAATCTGTTAAGCCTATTTTTTCTTTTTATTTTACATACCACTTAAATGCCCCTAGAACAATCTGTTAAGCCTATTTTTTTCTTTTTATTTTACATACCACTTAAATGTTATAATCGTTTTGTTACACCTATTCGCTTAGCCAACCGTTTTGTTAATATAAATAATGTCTAAAAACATTATTTATATTTTTCGACTTCTCTTCGTTTTGATAATAACAAAATGTAAAAACATTTTACTTCAAAATAAACATAAACAAGTTATTAGTTGTAAATTTCCATTTCGACGTAAATCATTAAATTTATGAACAAACAAACATTAAACTTGATAGATGATCAAAGAAAATAATTTTTTTCTTACACTTTACATTTTACAAATGTAACAAAACATTGTTACAAAATTAATTAGACAAATTATTTTTGTGTATTTAAGAAATGTTTTAATAGGTATTTATTTCAATATTCAAAACTTGGTCATATTCCTCCCAAAACAGGTCCAACCTACACCAAATAAATATTTCACCACAAAATTCAAAAATAGGAGCGTCTTTTGGGATGGCTCCTTAAATAGGGACAGTTCCTTAAATATAAGTGAGCAGTGAGACCGTCCGGACATAACATGCAGATTACTGGAAATAGGAAGCAGTTTGGTCTTAATCTTAGGATTAAATTGTTGCCTCCCCATCTAGATATTTCAAGCTCACTTGTTTGACAAAGTAAGCTTCTGTCACCACACCTGTCAGAAAGTTAGAAGTAATATACAATCTTTCCAATTTTGAAATTTGATTGATGTTATTAGGAAGGCTGCCCCTAGTTGGTTATTTGAAAGATCTAACTTTTTCAATGATAACAATCGTCCAACCGATTCAGGAAGACTGCCATTTAGTTGGCTGTCTGAAACATCCAACGCCTCCAATGATGTTAATTGTCCAATCGAGAAAGAAATATGACCAAAAATTAGATTTTTACGAAGGTTCAATGTCCTTATAAAAGATAATTGTCCTACAGAATTTGGAATTGTACCAGCAATGTTGTTATTGAAAAGGTGCGGGTACTCTAGATGTACTAGTCGTCCAAGTTGACTCGGTTGATGACCAGAATGTCCTAAGGAGCTTAAGTCTAGTGACTCCAATACATATGTTTTGCACTTAAAAAATCTTTGAAGAAGGTATGTTAAATTGCCATCAAGAAAATCGTTATATGAAAAATCAATATCTCTTACACAAAAGTTAAACAATGATTCGGTATTGTCTTCTTGAGTTGATTATGTGACGGTCAAAGGCTAAAAGAGAGGTCAAGTTCAAAGGAATCAATAACCAAATCAGAAATACCATAAGAACTAATATCTAATGAAATTAGAATACCACCAATACTAGACAACCCTTCTAATACTATTGAAGAATTCATGAAATCGTTGTTAGAGACATGAAGCAACTCAAGAGAAGTCAAGTTATGAAAGGTGGCAACACTACCAGGAATAGGGCTATGTAGATTACACCCACTTAAATCCAACGAAACCAAACTAGTTATATTGAATATCCATCCACCTTGGAACATAGCTATTCACATGATTAAGTGTCTTTAGGGATAAGATTGTTTGTCATAAATTGAGGGTTCATGGATGCTATGTGATTATATGCTTACTTGTCGTAGTGATTATATGATGATATGACAAATGTGTTTGCATGAGAAATATGCTTTGACGCGATGCCCACTTGCCATGATGCTAGTTGATTTCATGCATATTGCTAACAAGCTAATTGTTTGCATGTCTATTAAAGATAGTAGATCATGAGCTCAGAACTTCAACGTATTATCTTTAATTGGACATTAGGTGCTCATTTGTATATAAACTTTATAAATTAAAGAATCTAGTGGTCATCCACTAGGACAAGTTATAGGAGAATTAAATAAAAGAAATCTTAGATCACAAGCAAAACAATCTTAGGATTTTTGTGGCATTTTCAAAGTCTCAACCGTTTAATTTAGATTCATACATTACTTACTATGTTCGTTTGTTAGACATCATCTTCAAAAGTTAGGAAAATAAATTTCAAAATGAGGTCATTGAAAGAAAGTATGGTGCACATCTTCATGTTTTTCTAGATTTAAATAATCTAGGCATTTTAGATAGTGCTTGCTTTGGATGATATTAAGCTCTTAAAGTTTGATTTGTGCTTGAGAATTATGCGAAAGGCATGGAAGAGGTTAAAATTAATTTGTTACCCAAGAAGAAGAAGGAAATGTCGTAGTTTTTGAGGTCACCTTTACATCATATAGGTGTTAATTTGCGAGGTTGTATTAATTAAGGGGGAGAGTAATACACGGAGTTATTTACTCACTTAAGAATTCCCTCATGCCATAACTTGTTATTAGGTAGTAACTTGTATTAGGTTAGGGTTAGGTTGGTAATGACGACGGTGTTGATTAAAGGGTGACAGTGGTAGTGACGACAGTGGTTGGGTGGCGTTTGGGTAAAACAATGATGGTTAGGGTTGTTAGTGGTGGCGGTGGTTGTATTAGAGGGTGGGTGGGGTTGTTGGTGGCGACGGTGGTCAGTGGTGGCGGTGGGTGGGGTTGGTGATGGAGGCAGTGCTTGGTAGTGGTGGTGGTGGGCAGGGTTTGTAGTGGTGATGGTGATTGGAGGTGGTGGCTGCGGTGGCAGACCTAAAATGTAACACTTAACGATGAACGTTAAATATTTAACGAAGATGCCTAAATTAGGAAGAGGAATGGAAGGAGGGAAGAGAGAGAGAAAAAATATATATATATATTGCCTGCCTTTTTATGCGTACAAAAAAGTGGGATGCCTTGATTAGAGTTTGTCAATGTTAAATAGGACGTTATTCACTCACAAAATGTAGATGAAAACCTTATACATGACCTTACATACCTTCCATTGGCCATTGAAGAAACATATCATGTCAATGCTCAAGAGTTGAGATTGCTTTCACTAGTTATGTATTAGCTACTGAGAGCGTAAGTTAGAACGAACCACCGTTCAACTTACACGTCCTCGAAATCTCTCATACAAGCCTGAGCTGATAGTGTTGGATTTTACTAATCATAACAATTATAGAAAACACATAAACATCATCAAAGCATGCAGCGGAAGTAATAGGAATAATACTTGTAAATTAATTAACCGAATTAAAAGTATATGCGTACCTTTTGCGAATCAATGCAATTAGGGTTTATGAAAGCCCCAAATTAAGATCAAGTACCAAGAAACCTTAAACCCTAATAAATTAGGGTTTAATACATTCGACTACACTAAAAGTCGAACACCCAAGTTATCAACACAAGTGCATTGGCCCTTCGTTCTTGTACACACGTATTAGTAGCGAATCAATGAGAAAAGCTAGGTTCTTGATCACAATAGATTAACCAAACACCTTTGTTATGCTCAAGGTTACTCGCAAATCCCTTACATGGTGTTTTACTCGTCGGCCTAAGAACAAGAGGGAAGAAAGAAGAAGTTTGGCCTTCTATTGAAATCTGGTGTCCAAAGGATGAATACATGAGGATGTATTTATAGCCTTATGGTAGATGTCAAGATTACTATGATTTCGATGTGGGATTCAATAGTTTGACCAAAAACAAGCCCAAAAGAGGTTCCTAAAACCTTCTTGGCTTGTTAACTTTCTTTATATCCGTTGACATTTAACGACCGATAATCAAAACTCGTTAAATATTAACTATCGTTAAGTATTTATTTGTAATCAATAATTAAATATTACATTTAATATATTAATTATTATTTACATTGATTCTCATCGTAATATGTGCAATCCGAAGTCTCGAGTTCGAATCCAATCATACGTATATTAATAATTATCCATAAACCTTTCAGCTCCCACTTGGATATTACTTAATATAGTAATGACATTGGTTTAGTCTAGCTTAACACGTCAATGCCCCCAAATCGAACCGAGTGTGGTTTCCCTGGAAAAACCATTTTAATGATTCATCATTAATACTTATCCTTTTACTTCTAATACTTCATTAACTGTAAATATGGATCAAGTCATTTCACAAGTTAATATATTGTTTCTCGTTATATCTGATTGAACAAGATTACCAAATCATCTGAACGTATTCCGAGATAGATCTTGGGTAAGGCCTTACAAACATCTTGCCAATCCTACGAGGGGCCCAAACAAGATTATGCTTTGAAACAAATTCAAATGAGCAAATTCTCTTGACTACAAGCAAAACTCATGAACTTTGTAACACTTACGAAAATAGCCCTTATAACCACCTTTTACGGATAGTGTTAGACTATTTCACACAAGTGTACTACATTCATAATGATTATCCGGTATCTCAAGTGCGAGGATAAATATACATGATTTACTTAATGACAAGGATCCATAAAGTACAATCATGTTAAGTTGAGATTGTCCTATATTCAATTCATTGAATATCATGTGAATTTGGCATGTCCCACGCATCAATATACTTTAAGTATATTCTACCAAAACTCAGTTGTCTTAATTCAATGACATTCCCACATCGTTGATCGACAACGGACTTTTAGAATAACATAATTTATTCATGGATTAAACATGCAAATATAGGATATAATATTAAGAAAATGAAAATAAACATAACCAATATTTTATTTCATTTAAATAATATTTGTTCATAGCATCCTTATCCAAATACTAAATAGATCAATGCATGATAATCTTGGTTAATAAATTATGCCTCAAGTAATGACAATCATACTTGTTGACAAGGCATAATTTCAACTAACTTTAATCTATCGGAATTTTGAGAATACTTATTTCAAGAATTCAACTAGTGAAGTTCTTGTATGTGTGCATTCAAAATATCTTGATACTGCCACATAATATTTCATAAAATGTGTGACATCCTCAACCACCAATTTATGACAATCAAACTTTCAAACATTTTAAAGTTTTAAAGTATTCTTATTCTTTATTGTATATTGCAACTATGCTCTTAGTTGAGCACAACTAGTTCACATGGCCATTTACAAGGATGAAATCCTCTTATGACTAGTATTGGGTGTCATCTCAATTAAACCAGCATCATTGTATACAAACAACAATATGCTCTTTTAAATAATCTCCGTAAAGTTCAATATCTACAGTGTAATGTTTGATGCCTTCCAAACTTTCAAGTTTGTTGGCTATGACAATTACGCAACAATTGATGTATTGCTCATCCATAGAATTTTGAGAGCAATTCGGTGAGAATGTAATTCTAGATTCAAACATAGTTTATTAGAATATTCATTACACCGGTTATCTAATAACTTCATTAGATATCAATGTTGTCAAATCATCTTGCATTCAAGCATGATACAACAATAACATGATGTACATGAAAATCCTTGTGTCAAACTAAGATTCCATTCATGTTCTACATATCCATTTTCAAATGATATATCATGTTCTATTAGACTCATTTATTTTAATACCGCACATGTTTAATAACAATAAATATATACTCCAAGGTTGTATGTCTTATTTTCTAAATCTTTCATGTGAAGTTCCATTCCAAACTAAAACTTAACATCTATCTTAGATGAAATGTTACTACCCACATCATATAAGATTTTAAAGAAAATAAACATAATACTCCCACTAGCTTTCAGGAATACTTAGAAATTATCTTATTTTAATTTTAAACCAAAACTTGGATTTATTAGTTAAACATAAGAATCATCTCCTAGATGCATGCATATATCCATTCATGGATTCTTGCGTTTGTACATTTCCAAAGATTATGTGAATTCATAAAACTCCTTTGTATTACTTATCGTCCTCATAAAAGCAATCACACAAGAAAGAGTTTTGATATTCATTGTCATTTTCATATCAGCGAAAATAAGTATGAAAATTATCATCTTTATATATTTAATGTGTCTATGAAAAAATATTTAATCACAGTTAATTGCTTAAGTGTGATTAATAATCTTGTCACAAGTCATGCATTAAACACATGTACAATTTTGTCCATATGATTTCTACACAAAGATTTAAACCACTAGGATTTTCCTTCTTTTGAAGAAATTCATCTTCATTAAGATAAACCAAGTTTCCAAAGTTGATCACCTTTTTGGACAGCATCTTAACATTCATAGTATGAATAATTTACCACAATTCAATCTTAGGTAAATGCATCATCATGATTAATAGGTTTACCATAATCCTGCAACTCATATATCTCAGCACATCAATCAATTATCTCAGAATCCTTACAGATCTATGAATGAGAATTCCACCATCTTGAGGTCTATCATTTACATGTTTAGCCTCATGATGTTATTCACTAGTGTGTTTCAGAAGATTATGTGTTTGTAATTGTAATTTTAATCTCTTCAAGATCTAAACAAAACTCCACTTGCTTTTTAATCTAAAGACTATCTATAATTACTTTAGAAATTAGAACAACACTAAATTGTATCCTTTTGGATATTTGATTTGATCAAGTCACTTCATGTCCATGTCTCAACAAGAAAACATAAGCAGTTATAATTCCATTATCGTTATAAGTCATTACCAATGACTTTATCTCTTAATAAGAAGACATAATAAGTTAACGTATTACTTTATATTATATGTCTTGTAATAATGAAAAGACTTCATGTTTGTGACTTTACAAAGAAACACATAAACATTTATAATTTAAAGTAATTATGAACACCACATCATGGTTTCAATTAATTTATTTTCAAGTTAATATACTACTCTATCTATTTATGTCATTCTAAAAATACATAAATATTTAAGATGGTATTAAATTACTTTATTTATTTATGTCATTCCATGAAGTGTTCAACTTAAGAAACTGTAAAAACATCCACGCCCGATCCCACGACAAGTGGAGATTTACCTTGAGATTACAATCTAGCCAAGATCTCACTTAACCTAAAATGTAACTTCAAGTGTTTCCATAATTTGAATGACATAAGACATAAAAGTAGTCTATGTTATAATCTTGACACATGTTCTAAACAAGTCAATCTTATTGGAACATTAATCTCTTACCTTACGATCACGAGAATCCATTAATCATATTTGTATGTGTTGTTCCTTTGCACACAATAAATACTTCTCCCATTTGCATAGAACAACATCATATAGCAGATAAACACCATGACATTCGTTTGTTTATGTGAGCAATATGATATTGTCATAGATATATAAGCATTACAAGTAGATGTAGGACCACTTAATTATCAAGGAAACGTTCATGACTATCCTTGAAAATATGAATGTCTACATTTTTGAGCGTAATGTATTATTTCAAGAAAATCTAGAAATAATCGAGTTACTACCAAGATAATAAATCTTGTAACTCCCTTGAATTAGACAACGTTACAATAATGGCTTATTCAAGAATACACCATACTCCCACCTGGATTTGACAACATTGTAAGTGTTTTATTAACCGGTGAAAATAGCGTGCTATTACGTTGCTACCCCTTTTTAAGACCATTCGTAACAATTACTTAGGTACTAAAAGAGTGTATTCTGCTTTGTAGATGATGGATCATCCATCAATGCTATTAACTTAAAAAATTGAGCATGCAATTTCTTCCTCAATAGGTCTACTATCCCCACAATGGTGTGTAGCACCTTTAATTGGTCAAAGCAAAACAACTAGATAAATATACTAGTATGTCTTTTACCAATTTTGCGGTAATTAGTCTAGCTTCTAATTTAATAACTCATAAAATGTCAAACATGTTTTCTAGTTGACCAAAATGTCATATAAGAATTCAATCACCAACAAAGGGTAATGAAATCTCTTATGGAACACAAGGTGTACAATTTTCTTAACTATTAAAGTTTGCTTATAAGTTATATTAGAATTTGAACAATTTAATATTCTAACATACCTTTCAATCATGAAAGCGAATAGGATTGAGTCTCACTCTTCTTCCAAGGAAAAGAGTTTATGTTTGTCTTTTAGTAAAATTTTCTTGATCAAACATTTGTTTGAAAAGCAGAACTAGATCAATTTATCAAAGTTCAAACCACGTTTACGGTTTAGTGTTGCATTAATACAAGGTGAAAGCTAAAGGTACGCAACGTCTTTTTCGTAATTACACATCTAGGTAATATATTTTGTTAAGGTCAAACAATTAACTTGTCTTTCAAATTTCACTCGATCTAGCTAATATGAGTTTTAAAAAAAAATTTTAATTTAAAAAAAATTAAAAAAGTTTCGTTTTTTTTAAAAAATTCGTTTTTTAAAAATTTTACGTTTTTAAATTTTAAGTTTTTTTTTTTTTTTTTTTTTTTTTTTTTTAATTTTACGTTTTTTTAAAAAATTACATTTTTAAAAATTTTAAAAAATTAAATTTTTTTTTTATATTTTATGTTTCTTTTATAAAAGTTTACGTTTTTTTTTTAAAAATTTTAAAGTTTTTTTTTTTTTTTTTTTTTTTTTTTTTAGCAGTCGTTATCATCTAGCTAACGGTCGTTAGTCCTAGAGGACTAATGCGCAAATTTTTCGCCAAGGTGACACAGTAACCTACTACCAACAGGTCATATTACTAGATCGAGTGAAATTTGAAAGTATGTTACTAGCTTTGACCTTTCACAAAATATATTAGCTAGATGTGTAATTACGAAAAATGCGTTAAATCGGCTGAAACTTTCACCCTTAATACAATCAAAAGAATTAACAAAATTCAATTTTTAGTATTTTCGATAATTAAATCTTTCAAGAAAATAAAATACCCTTGGGTCAATATTCATATTAACCATAGAATTTTCCTTGAATCTAGGACCCTCATTATCATAGTTTCACCACATCAGTTGATCTGCTAGTGATGAAAGTATAGAATAGGTAATTGTCGAAGAACAATAATTGACAAACAAGTTTTCAATTCCTAGAAAATATGAGATTTACAATTTTGCCAAACAATTATGCAAAATGTAAGCATGTTTTATCCCATCTTATGCCTTAAGTTATAGGTCTCACTAACTAACTTAATTAAGTTGTCTAATTTAGAAACTGCAAATTATTTAAGCCGAGGTCTCACACAACATAAAGATTCACCTTGTTATTGTAATCAAGCTCAGGTCTCACATAACTAAATTACAACTTCAAATGTTTCATATCATTAGATGGCATAAACTTAAATTTTAAAGGGTACAATTTTTGATGTGTAATCAAAACTTATGTATGAAAAGCATGCATACATCTTCATAACATAAAATTTTTAAAACCTTACTCATAGTTTTAAATTGCTAATATTAAATTCTACAAAGTTTTAATCGATCGTTGAGAAACTTACAACTTTGCACTAAGATGCTTCGTACATAAAATAGTTATACTAGGTAGCTCAATCGAGCATTGAGGCGGAGGACGAGATAATAACAAGCATAACCTTAGACATCCTTTCGGTGTATTTGTCGCACTTCTTTGAACCCCTTTTGAGTTTGTTCTAGTGGGTGAGCCGTTCTAACCATTTAGTCAGATCGCGTCGATCGATTAATAGTTCAAGATTTAATACTTAGAAAACAAATCAAATTTTGCCATTATTTAGTCCATTTAATTTTATATTTTCAAAAACCCTTTTGCTTACTAACGTGTCATACAATATAAACAAAAAGCACTTTAATAAAAAATTAAACAAACTCAAATAATATATACATATAACTTAACAATTTAACATATGTAAAACAATTAGCCGCATGCATAATTATTTTGATAAAACCTAATAAACAATTCTAGGCGTAAAATAATGCATACATCAACTAGGGCTTTCACCTACAAAGGTAAGTGAGCTACGTGCATCGACAAGTCGATTCGTAAGCCAAAGTAAATAGTATACCAAATAGCACATAACTAATTTTATTAAATATATTGAGGTCTTCCCAATTTAATATTTATCAAACTAATAAACATGTATATCACTTAACAATTAATCAAAAATAATTCATGACAAAACATGCATGTTTCACCATGGATTCCTCATAACAATTATAATCCCAAGATACGCATATACATGGCACATAACAATTATTCATTAAAACCACATAAAATATACATGCAATCCTAGGGTTTCTACAAGTTTTACAAAAATAAAACCTAATTAAATCAATAAAGGGTAATCGACCCATATTAAAAAAAAAAAAAAAAAAATAGGGTTTCAATTTTCAAAACCCTAGAAACCAATAAAAGCATGTAATAATCACAAAGATTCAATTTTATGTGTTTGGTAATTAATTACAACATATTAACGGCTCGTGATGCCTTTGTTGGGTTTTACTAATCATAACAATTATAGAAAACACATAAACATCATCAAAGCGCATGCGTGAGTAATAGGAATAATCTTGTAAATTAATTAACCGAATTAAAAGTATATCGTACCTTTTGCGAATCAATGCAATTAGGGTTTATGAAAGCCCAAATTAAGATCAATACTAAAACCTTAAACCCTAATAAATTAGGGTTTAATACATTCGACTACACTAAAAGTCGAACACCAAGTTACCAACACAAGTGCATTGGCCCTTCGTTCTTGTACACACGTATTAGTAGCGAATCAATGAGAAAAACTAGGTTCTTGATCACAATAGATTAACCAAACACCTGTTATACTTTCAGGTCACTCGCAAATCCCTTACATGGGGTTTTACTCGTCGACACGAGAACAAGAGGAAGAAAGAAGAAGTTTGCCTTCTATTGAAATCGGTGTCCAAAGGATGAATACGTGGGATGTATTTATAGCGCATGGTAGATGTCAAGATTACTTATGATTTCGATGTGGGATTCAATAGTTTGGCCAAAAACAAGCCCAAAGAGGTTCCTAAAACCTTCTCTTGGCTTGTTAACTTTTCTTCATATCCCGTTGACATTTAACGACCGATAATCAAAACTCGTTAAATATTAACTATCGTTAAGTATTTATTTGTAATCAATAATTAAATATTACATTTAATATATTAATTATTATTTACATTGATTCTCATACGTAATATGTGCAATCCCGAAGTCTCGAGTTCGAATCATGTGCAATCTTGAAGTCTCGAGTTCAAATCCGATCATACGTATATTAATAATTATCCATAAACCTTTCAGATAGAACTCCTTAAACCAATTAGCTAGCAAGCATGCATCAGCAATTTGCAAAAAGTCCTCTACACCTCATTACACATACTAGCTTTTTCTAGCATTGGAAAAACTTCAAGCTCCAAATGTTCCTGGCCCTACGCACATGATAGGCTTCGAACATGGTATTAAGCCCTAGAGAAAATTTTGGTGATAGGTCCACCAACGGAGCTGCACTAGCTTGCAAAGACAACCATGACAGAACATGACATGATTTTAACCCTTGAAAGTTATCAAAAGAACCACACAAGCAAAATTCTAACAGCATACTTACAACCTACTTAATGACTACATTCATCCTTTCTTATACAAGGATGAAGAACCAACCTACGATTCACTTGTAGCATAAACACTTCATATTTATCAAAATCTATTCACTAGAAATAATAAGTCACTCTTAGCTTTCTGGTGATTCCATTATCAAATGATGAGTTAGCAGCAATCAAGTACTATCTTCCAAATCAGGAAGCTGTCTACATAGAGGTCAGTCAAGCTTGCACTTGGAGGCATAACCATGAGCGATATCGCCACATACAGAACTCCTACCTGCACAACGATCAGCACTACAAACCAAATATAACCGCTTTAGTTCTAATATCAGAGATTTCCATATCTATATACCTGTCCTTACATACTGGTAAGGATTTTATAATAATATTTAACTAAAAACATACCAGCTACAAAAAGAGAGAACAGGATAGCCAGGCGATGTCTGAGAAGCCATGGTAAGTCAGCTTCAAGAGAGCAATGTTGTTTGCCCCTTTTAACATTGTTAAGACCACCCTTTTTCGCTTGAAGGTCTGACAACGAAGTAGTCACACTATTAACTGCCTCACCACTTACACCTCTCACTTCAAATCTCAAGCTCACTGGATTTTCATCCCAATTTACTTCTATTACTCCAAAATTAGGTTGTCCTACAACATCATAAATATGAAATTACAACAATGCCTGTTAGTATAAATTTCGAAATGAGACAGGATAGGCAGATGAGAAAGCATACCATAAGTGCATGATTTATGTTTACAGTTGTTGTTGATAACTCTCATGGTAGTAGGTGTAATCCACGCCAAGAATCTTACAACAAAATGTAAAATGAAGGAATTACCTTCTCAACAGCTTGAGTAAGACCACTTGCAGTGATGTCATACAAGGGATATCCAGTGGCACAATCAAAGCGTTATTTCTCCAAAATGTACATCTCCACTAATGAAGAAAACGCCATCTCTATCCATGGAAACATAACACAATAACTTGGTTTATAATAACATTAATAATTGTTTATGCAAGTATATAGATCATATGGCTGGCTCTATTGGTGAATTTAATAACAGACACGGACTAATACCTTGCTATCAGATATCAATTTGAAAAGACGTTTTCTTCGCTTGGAAAGCGTCCCCAGCTTCCATGTAAAATAAAGGACCAGTACATGCTGAAAGATTTGATATAACCTGAATGACAGAATAAAAGTCAAAATATTAAAAAAACAGAGATTTTAGTATAGAAAGATGGATTGTGAAAGACCACAAATTCCATTTGAATTTGCAGAGAAAATCACTTGAGGTTCCGTGTTTATCAAGGGTTAAAGTAAGACTTAAGGGCTATTACAAGTATGTTCATTATGTGAATAGAAATGGTCAAATGTTACACAAAGTCAAAATCGACAAGTTAAGCTTTATTGCCTTAAAGTCTAGGACTGCAGCCTTATTGTCCAGTCCAAATACCAAAATCCACATTGTTGGTTTGGTTTATTTATTGTCTAAACTGTTATGGTTACATTACAATAAAAACAAAGACATACAAAGCAATTCAGAGATACGGAAGCACGATACCAAACGATTCCATAAGGGCGGGACCAAATTCTCTTTTATTTAAAAACCTTGATTTTCATTACTAAACAAGCATCAATGATCCAAATACATGACCATATCGGGGCAATAATGGCATATATGATAGAGTGTTTGTTTGTATACCTGAATAGATGAACCAATTACGGTTATTTCTGATGGTTGGCTATTTAACTCTCTTTTAACCATGTCCATTGTGCAGTTCCCAAAATGGTTCCATCACTACGCAGAGGGTCTCTGTGGTATCGAGTATCCAAAGAATGACCTAAAAGGAAAACAAGTGAGCACAAGTAACACTAAATCTATATTTTAAGAAACCAACCCCCATTGTACCTTGATCCGCCTTCCCTCGGGACCAAATGTGTAAGATGCATAAACACCAGCCTGCTTGCGCCTTGGACCATTCGGGGGTTCATCCAAGAAGTCCAACATAAGCTTTTGGTTGACATCTTTATGCTTAAATTCTTTACCAGCATCATTTAAACCATAATCATGATCATCCCAGGTGCCAATGATCTTAGCAATGTGACGAAGACGAGCATAGCCGTGATTGGTTTTAGCAATATCGTATTTAGATTGCATTTGATCATACGAGGAAGGAACAAAACGAGGAACATTCTTCCAAGGGCCAATAGTTCTGTCATTACCAAAGAGTTTAAAAGGACGTCTGATATCTCCATAAATATTGTCCCCAAGCCAAATGAAAACATGTGGTTTGTAATCTAGTATAGCATCCCATATAGGCTGAAAAACAATACAATGACTAAGTAACTAATAATGATATATATAAAAAGAACAAGTGAGATTGAAAGAGCACCTGAGGGATGATTGATTAGCACAAGAACCAAATGCAATCCTAGACACGACTTCAGGAGCAGGAGCAGAAGCACTAGTTAAAGTAAATAGTACTACTAGTGTTTTAAACGTAATTACCATTGACATCATTTCATCCAAATCAAACTTCACCTCACCAATAATATATGTGATCAGGGTAAAAATTTTCACACAGAAAGAAAGACAACAGAAAAGAAATTAATGAATGCAACCACCGCCAATGACTAAGATAAAAAAGTTAAAAATAGATCTCTTTTCTAGGATCTTTATTTACTTCTTTTTTTTCTTTTTCTTTTTTTCCATCTTTTAACTTCAACTATTCTTTTATTCCCACTCACACTAATCACTTTTTTTTTATCCCTAAAGGAATGTTTGTTTTCTTTTACTCTCATCATAGGTTCACGGTTTTTATATCCGCTTAACATAATTTACTGTTAATTTAGATACGAAACTTCTTCATATCAATCATCACCTTCCATCTTCATTTAATCCAATGCAACATTTAAAAACTCAATTTCAATCTGCTTTTTCTTGAATATTAATATCTATTAAGCATTAATCGTTAAGCGAAAAAATATATATTATAACAACGACGTTTAATTATCTTTTTTATAGAGACACTTTCATATACTTTCGGAAAAAAATCATTTTCATTTTTTCACCTTTTTCGTTTTTTAATCGTTGAATCTTGTATGAAGTAATCGTACGTGATTAAACACTAATTTTAATATACAAATAAAATCACATGTGATATTGTGTTACATCACATATAATTTTATTACATATCATATACAATTTAATACTAATATCACATATAATTTTATTAGAATATTAAAATTATGTTTAATCACTAAATGATTTTTCATTCAAGTTTCAACAACGAAAAAACGACAAAAATCGTAAAACAAGAAAAAGCGTAAAAAAAAAAAAATGCACGAAAGTATATATCAAAGTCATTCGTCTAAACAAAGATAATTAAATGTTGGTCGTAGCGGTATAATTTGTTTTGTCTAACAATTAATGAGTTAATGAGATATTTAAATTATAAAAATATATTAAATATTAAATTGATTTTAATTTTAACAATTGATTTTTTAGATGAATGATGGGATGAGTCGTTTGATATGTAAAAAGTTTATATAAAATAACGCTTCTCTTTATATCGATCACGTTTTCTAAACAATTTTTTTCCTTCCCATTTTTCCCGGTTAGAAACATGGTTGTAAAAGGCGCGCCATAACGGCACCAAGGCGTCGCTAAGGCTTGAGGCGTGACATCCACATTACGAAATAGACCAAGGCGTCGACTCCAGATGTGGCGTGAGATGAGGCGGGAAAAGGCGCGATAAGGCGTGAAGCGCATGCACCTTACCCGAGACCCATGTATAGGATCTTGAAGCTAAAAAAAGTTTGTTCTCTTCGTGAGTTACTCGAAACCAAGAGATAAAAAAGGGTTCTTTACTTCTATTTGGTGTTCGAATAAACAAAGAGATACGCTATTAAAATAGGTATCCTAATGTGTATAGTGGTTCGGTGTCACACCCTTAAAATGTTGTAGCGGAATGGTAATGGGCCATGACTTTCATGGAAACAAAGTTATAGTTACATTGAACGACCTACATGAGTCGTTTAAAAATACACATATGATCTCATCAATAAAGTTTTAACAAGACAATGTTTTTTTAATGAAATTTTAACCAAACGTATAAAAGTAATATAATGAATCTTCGAAATGATGAGACCGCAAAACTGTAACTCTAGTAATGATGCTTTAGTTGTAAACCATGTAAACGCGACTAAGTACCTGAAAAATACATACTAAAAGGTCAACAATAATGTTAGTGAGTTCATAGGTTTAAGTATGTAAAAGTAGTGTGGACCACAAGATTTCTCTAACTATTGAACGCATACAATATCATGAAAAAGTATCTAGTGACCTTTATAATTTTTAAGTAAATGTAATATTGAACCACAAGATTTTAAGCGTGGATAATGGGGATATGTAAGACCTCAACGAGTTTTACAAGCATCCTAGGCGATGTACCTGTCGTTGTAGTGTAGTATAGGTAGTATCTGAGGGATTGATCGTTCTCAGGGAATAGTGTTGTGAATGCCAAGTGTATGCGAGATAGGTCTAAGCGTGAGGATGAGTCTTTTGTATTTTTATATTTTTTAGAAAGCAAATTAAAATATCGGGGTTTTGAATAGTGGGCATTTTAACTACTAGTTAGCTAAAACAAAACTAAATAACATAAAATAAAATGCAAGAAAAGTAAATTTGTGGTAAATCTTATGATAGGAAAATGTGTTTACTTAGATTTCTTTACTCCCTTGTTATCTCTTATTGATTAATCGAATTGTTACACCATTGTTTTAATTGGAGCGTTTTATTCCTTTTATTAATCGTAGGGAGGTGCCAAATGCCCTAACTCTATGAACGTATAAGTCTCCCCTAAGAAGCTTGAAGTCTATCAAGTCTCCTATGATCTACAAGTCATAATTCATGCAATAAATACAGCGAGAAAAACCACCGGTGCACTTTAGGGTTTCGTTTTGTAAGACGGTCAAGCTAGTTAAATATAAGAATTAAGCCAGTTTTCTTACCCCTAACGCGAAGCAACCAATTCAACAAGAGACGACAATCAATAATTAATAACAAGTTTTCATTACTTCTAAGCAAACACGAATAAATCTAGCCTAGCATGTTAATGTGAAGAAAAGAAAAACATATAATCAAACAACACATAGACATATTGAATGATTAAAAAGGGATTACTTATCTTCAATTAAACATGAGCCAAAGTGGCTGAAAAACCTTCACAATTACTGTGAAATTCGTCTAGGGTTTGCCTCTCAAAAGTGTTACACCAATAATGGAAAACATGCGAAAATATATATAGTATTACACTTGTGACGGTGTCACCTTATAGGTTGTGATGTCGTCAGCTCTCAATCATTAGGGTTTCGTCTTGTGTAAGTCGTTGTTATGACGTCGTCGCTTTGGATATCTGAAGCTGTCATGTGATCCCTGACGTCGTCCCGTTGTAAATGATCTAGGCCGTCTCTTGTTAGCTTTGTACGTGACTCTCAACTTCAAATTACACATGACGCCGTCAGGTTGTAGTGTCTTCAGATTCCACTGAGGCGTCTCTTGTTAATTTTCCACCAAAAATCCATCTTGATAAAAGTGGCGCGCCACTTTGTGATCGTGATGCGTCGGACTCCCTTTTCTAACAGAATTTTGCGACTTTGTTATTTTTTCTCTTTTTCGTCCAAATAAGACATAAATGTGCCGATTTCAGTTTTTCGTCCCAAGTACCTAAAATGCAAAAGAAACGATTTAGGAAGTATTTGATCATATTCACACGATTTTAGGCTTAAATGACCCTTTAAAAGGTACCAAATAAATTCTTATCAATGGATAACCATTATAACAAATACAACGTCACACAAAATACGTTTACTCATCAAGCTCAAGCTCATGGCGTTAATTATAATATAATGAGAGTGCCTAATGCGGGTCTAACCCATGACCACGGGTTGTAATTCAAACGAAATACATCCGTCGACCGATAACTTGGGTCGGTGAGCTTATCCTACCATGGACGGGGTGTCAACCCAATAAATCTATTCACAACATTTGTGCAATACGTAATTAACGGTTCATGATGTGGGTAAAATGAAATATTTGTGGGTTAAAAGGACTTAGACCAATCCAGTAAGCGAGTTAACCTACTTGGTTCAAACGTAAAACGAGCAATGTATTCTAACCCCAAAGTAAGTGAAATCAAGTAAGAATTGGGGCTATGAAACTCACGTAAGTGTTTTATGTACTTGTGTCGAAAGAAAGTAACGGAGTATTTAATGAGTAAACTTGTAATATGTTCAAGAAACGAACATGTAATTAAGTAAAACAAGTCGGTGTTTGAGTAAACGATCATGTATACAAGTAAAATGAGTAATGTATTTGAATAAACGAGTATGTATTATCACCCCAAAGTATTATAAAATAGGTAAAATATTGCCATGAACTCACCTCAAGCAATAAGTATCATGGTATAGGTAAGTGTGCACGGAAAGCGGTGCGCGAGAACTTTAACCACAACCTAATATAATAATATGCTTTAGGTTGTGCAATGATATGTCGTGTATGTTTTTTTATAATTTATTGTATCACCCGTACATGTTTGCATAAAGGTTTAGCTGGTAAAAATATAGTTACGTTGATGTTTTCTATTAGTTGTCGTAATATATGCTTTAAGTGACTAGACAAGTACATCTCGTAGTTAAGTTATTGTGGTTTCGTTAATAAGTATTTTGAAAAGTTTCTCACTCGATTAATAAGTATATATAAAATGCTACAACTTTCGTTTAGGTCGTTTTGGCTCGTTTGGACCCTAAGGCGTTGATAAATGAGTTTGAAGTTTAAAAATCTGCACATGTTTAGCTATATGAAAAGCTGTCAAAACTAGTATAGTGTATATTTCGTCTACAACTTTAACAAGCGTATATCCTTCGTTTTAACCGCTTTCAAAGTTTAATATATCCCACGAACATATTTAAGTATAATAACCTATTTTTAGTGCCTCGGCTAGTCGGTTCATCTTTTAAAGTCTGGTTTTACCTTGAATAATGTTAACAACAAACATTATTTTCAGAAAATAGTTTTGTTGTCTAACTTCATTCTAACGTAACTTATTCGTTTTAAATCCGTTTTTGCCCGTTCAAGCGATCACGTTTTCGTTATAAAGTCCATTTTCTATTGTTTTTGTCAAAACTTATAAAAGTATAACCCATTTTTCTGTGATATACCATTTAGGACAGCCTTGTAATATATATTTCCAAAAACAATTTTCTACACTTTCAAACATTCAAATCACTTTAATATCAACTTCAAAACTGACCTAATCTCTTCCACCAATTCTTCAACAATTTAAATAGTGTCATAACAAAAATATCAACATAATAAAAAAAATCTGTAACATCATGGAATAAATAATTAATATGCACAAATAATTAATAATCATTTACTAGTTTATTTTGGTGAGCTTTTGTTTTACAAATTAACCGAATATGATATGGAACTTTTATGTGAATGTCATTATCAATAAAATAACCTTTTATTTACTTGCTTTTAACATGAAAATTTACAAACATGTATATTGGGTGATATATGTGATGAAAGTAATTTTAAGTGAGCACTTGAAACATAATAAACACATAAGCATATGTAAGGTATAAAATACATAAGTAGAAGTATAAAAATGATTTTAAGTCTTACTTGAAGGTGATGAAAATATGATATGAGCAAGAACAATATACCCCAAAGTGATACTCCAAAACACCAAGTTACATTAAACCCAATTAAGCACTAATAAGCACCAAAATAAGTAAACCCCAAATTTCTTCCTTTGTTTTTCTCCCTAGCCGAACCTTATAATATATACTGGAGTGTTTTCGTGTTTTCTTGAGTTTAGAAATGAACTAACACCATTCTTTTATAGCAAACCCAAAATAGGACGTATTGAAATAAAAAATTATTTTAGTACATAGACTAATTAAAGAGTTAGTAGAAAATTTCCAAATGTGTATGGGTTGGGGTTACTTGTTCAGCTTAAAACAAGGGGGAATGGGTAAACCATGCCTCATTTAGTTTCTTGTCTACAAATATCTATTTCATTTAATGTATTTGATATGTTAAGGTATTTAATTAACTAGCAATAAGTTGTAGGAGGACAAAAGGAGGTGACTAAATGGTAAAAATAAGGTGTATGTATTGTGTAAATTTTGTGTAAATGTAGTTGGTATAAGTATTTGGTATTTAAAATAGGTATCGTTTAATAATTAGGTAAGTAAAGTAAATATAGTTTAAGTGTATATATTAAAAGGAATTCAACAAATGAAAGTAAATCATCATTTGAATTTTTGGAGTAGTTTACCAAGTAATAGAATGCATTAAAATAATTATTGAAAGTATTGGGTATATTGTGCATGCATACAAATTGTGAAAAGCGTTTATTAAATTTAATTAATGCAAGTAAGTAAAAATGTGAACGTGATAGAAATGAAAATGTGAATTGTAATAATGGCAATGTACTAGAAATATGTAGACTAATTTAGTCAAAATTAATTTATTATGAGCGTTGTTGTTTGATTCTGCGATTTAACTAGAAAGTTATCGTAAAAGTATTCTTGTAAACTTCAAAATAATTAATTTGAGTTAATGAATAAATAATAACCTGTAAATTTACGGGTTGTCACATTCGGTTTTAAGAGGGACGAATTATCTTGATTGGAAACTTTAATTTGGTGTTTGGGTGTTTTGTTTGATAGTATGGTGGCTGCGGGATTTTAGGGTAAAATAAGTTTAGGGTTGTTAGTTGTTGAGAGGTATTAAGGAGTCAAAAAAAGGTTGTGTGTTTATTGTAAGAATATTTAAATTTGTTGGTATTAAATAGCATAAGATAAGGGTTATAACCAGGTAGACTTGAGCTTTAATGTAAGAGATTGGTTATCTAAACACACTAAACAATAATGATATGGATCGAATGTAAGAAGAGCTAGAGAGAGAAAGTTAGAGGTTGGGAACTTGTAGAGAGAGAAAGGAAAGTCATAAGATTAGAAAGTTCCAACCCTCTACCTTGGAGGGTAGAGGGTATTTATAGTTCTTACACAATACGCCCTCTGTCGGGCTGTGAATCGGGTGTACAGTGGGTAAAGACCCGTCCATCCTCCACGGTATTACTTAACTAACTAATTCTAATAACTAAACGTCTAAGACTACGAACTTTTTAGCGACTTGAACCCCCACTTGAATCAATAGGAAGTAATTAGAAAACATAGACATTACATGATATGATGAATAATTAGGTTAGCACACTTTCTCTCCATTGTTTACAACCTCATTTACTTTTTGCTATTTATTTCTTGTTTACTAGTTTAATTCATTATTCAAGTTAAAACCTTTTAAAACCGTGACAATTAGACTTAATAGAATCATCATCTGCATAGCTTTTGGGAACGACCTCGGCTTTACCACCTTCAATACTACGCACGATCGGGTTCATTGCTTGTTAGCGCAATAGGTAGACCTTAGGTAGACGAGACTTAGAAATATTAAATCTCGGTCGGAAACCTCGCATCGAATTTTGGCTTGCCGAGAGCTATATTAGGATTTTTGTTAAGTCTTTCTTTTTTTCTCACATTCTTCTTTAAGTTTCGGTACTATGGCGGGTTGTGGACATCGATAACCTCACTCTCGAGGAATACCTTGCAATGACTCGGGATGAGCAAGGGTCGGGGCTCGTTAGGCGGCTATTGGAGCGGAGGTGCGATTCGAGATCAGGACTAGTTTATGAGGGATCTGCGTGCTAACCCTTTTTCGGAAGTAGGCGAAGATGCTACGAGCATCTTGAAAATGTTTTATACATATAAGCCTCTTCAATATCCCCGGTGTTTTTCAAGATGCGGTCATGCTCGGGTATTCCACGTGACACTTACGGGATTGGCTAAATGATGGGTTGATAGACTATCCGGTGGGACCATTGACATGTGGAATCTTCTAAAAGGGCTTTCATTCAAAGATTTTGCCCTCCTCAAGAACGGCAAAGCGGTTAGAAGAAATTCACAATTTTAGACAAGAAGGCGGTGAAACTTTATACCAAGCTTAGGATAGGTATAATGACCTCCTATACAAATGCCTTACTCATGACCTCAACATTCAACAAAAGGTCAACATCCTCTACAAGGGTATTGGAATTGCTACAAGGCAAATGCTCGATTCTCAGGGGCCGATCCCTGGAATGACACCTACTCTTGCATTGGAAGCTATACAAAACATGGCCACCCACTCTCAAAAGTTGCATGAAGGAGGAAGCCATAGAAGTTTAGGCGGAATTTTGGATGGTATTCGCCATCACCAACAAACTAGATACTCTTGGTCATGATATGCTAAAGCTTAAAAAAGTGTACACGCGATTCAATTTAGATACGAGACTTGTGGTGGAGCTCATCTTGCTAAAAATTGCCCTCTTAATGATGAAGATAGAAAAATTAAAGAGGTCAAGTATGGTGAAGCGGATAGACCTTTCCAAGGATCGAATGGAAATGGTAATGGATATCGTGTAGGACCACCGGGTACTACAATTGTGGACCTTATGGAGAAAGAATGTATAGTCTCGAGGATACTATCAACAAATACCTTGAAGACTCTACCAAAAGGCAAAAGAGTAGGACGAATGGTTGAAAAGCTTCCAAGAAAGTACAAACAAAAGCCTTTCTAGCCATGACGAATCTTTAAAGAACTTAGACGCAATGGTTGGAAAGCTTAGTGAAAAGGTGAAAAGAAGCAATATTGAACACGAAGGAAGTAAACCTATGGTGGCTTGCAAGGCTGTCTTCTGAGACGACGAGGTTAATGAATCAAATGAAAATTTTCATACTTTCGATCTTGTGCAGAAATTAAAGTCGGATCGCACAACAGTGACGAATGACGCCATAACTCTTGTGATAAATTATGGCGTAACCAGGGAACAGTGATCGAACCAAAGCTGGAAATCACTAATGCGAATGAGATGCCTAGCCAATTACCAAAGAAGGAGATTAACACAGATAGCTTCACTCTTCCATGCTCTATTGGTAATCTTGATTTATCTGCATTAGCCGATCTTGGGTCTAATGTGTGTTAGCAGGCTTATGTGTAGGCTCGACCCATGTTGGGTTATGTGTAGGCTCGGCCCATGTTGGGTTTAGGGTTATATTTGTGTATTACTTGTATATATACCAAAACGGGTGATTTGGGTTTGTTAATCAATATACAGAATATTATATCATCCTACATGATATCACGAGCTTTTCTCGGATCCTAAAACTACTTGCTTTAGCAGGCTTATGTGTAGGCTCGACCCATGTTGGGTTATGTGTAGGCTCGGCCCATGTTGGGTTTAGGGTTATATTTGTGTATTACTTGTATATATACCAAAACCGGTGATTAGGGTTTGTTAATCAATATCTGAATATTATGTCATCCTGATGTGAGCGTTATGCCACTTTCAATATTTCTAAAACTTAGGTTAACTAATCTTTGGAAAACTAGCATGGTGATTGAAATGGCGAGATATGACTAAGGCAACTCCGATTGGAATTGCGGTAATGTTTTGGTTAAGGTCGATAAGTTTCTTTTTCCTTGATTTCGTTGTTATTGATATGGCCAACACCCCAGAGAGCACTTAATTCTTGGGAGACCTTTCCTTGCTACCTCAGCGCCCGAATTTTGAAAAGGAAATTTCATTGGGATACAATCATGATAGGGTAATCTTTAAGATGGAAAATGTTCTTTGCCAAGAACCACAAGAAGTAGTGAGGTTCATGGTGGACTTAGTAACTAAAGAGGATCCAGCTAATTTACTCGACAATTCTAACGATGTTTTTACTCCTTCATATATTTGTCATACGTAGGAAACAAAGTCTAATGATTGCTATGATAGTGATGAATCTTCTTGGCGAGGTGCCGAAGAAGATCGGATTTCACATGGGGAAATGGATAAAAGTGGTGTAACTGTTGTAACGGGGAATCTACATTGTTGTACTCATATGACCACTATGATAGAGGGCTCAAAATTAACTTTGCCAACATGTTCCCCTTTTATCAAACATTGCAATGAATGTGGCCAATCCTTTGTAAAACGGATGAAAAAAGGAGGCAACCGTTTGGTAGTGTTTTGAAGAGGAGAAAATAATTAAGGAAAATTGGTTCCGAGAACACCATATTATGGCCGACTGGTTCGAAAATAGAGAATGGACTATTCACTTTTGTGAACCAGCGATTACGATGTCTGGAGGAACTACTCAAGCTTGGCCTACGTGTGATCCCCATCTCAAAGTGTGTAATGGAGGAGAATTCCTTGAGCCAAATGTGCTCAAACGTAATGAATGGGCATGTTTTAATGAAGAAAAGAGAGAAAAAGTCGGCTACCATGGGATTTCGTTTAAGAATTGGATTTAAGTAAAATTTGGAAAGGTTAAATTAAAATGGGAAGCGAAGCTAAATTTCGTTATGAATGGGCCAAGACTAATTTTCTGCGAGACACAATATTGCATGACTCGTTTATACCTCCAACTGTTTGGGACCAACCTTCCTCCGATAAAAATTGATTAAGGTCGGTCGAGCCGAAGACCTCTATAAGCCCCATGGCTTTGATTCTAACAAAGACTCGTTAATAAACAAAGTGCTCTTTGGAGACAACCCGAATTATCCCTTTCCTTTTCTGTTTATTTTACTTTTATTGTTGGGTTTTGTGCTTTTAACATTTTTCCAGGAATTAGATTTGAATAAACAGCCTTTAATAGGAACTTGGATTTTGTCCCGTTAGCAAGTTGCGACATAACTTTCTCAATGGTTACGCCGTAACCATTCTACAGTAGCAGTTCACTCCAGCTTTTCAACCAGTTACGGCGTAACTTCCAATCATTGTTACACCGTAACATGTCTTCTGTATAGACGATTTCCATGTTCAAACCAATTACGGCATAACTCGTTCATGTGGTTACGCTGTAGTTCATCCTACATCTTTAAATTTATTTTTATTAGCACAATAACCTTGTATTAGTTCTAAATGAACTTTGTGGGTATGTTCGCTGTAAGCCCTCACGAAACTACACTCGTCCACTTGGGACACCAAGTGGTTTAAAAGGCTTGTTGCATATGCTAAATGCAACCGTGATTCCTCTGAAAGTGAGTTAGGTTTTATTTGTTTTTGTTTTCCTTTTTTAGAATTATGCTTGTTGGTTAGTTGTGATTTCAGGAATTGAAGTTTGCTCATAGATACTTAATGAAGGCACGATATTCAACGTGGGCCTTCTCTTTTTTTAGGAGCAAATTTCAGGGAAGTTCTCGCTCCAATTCTACTTTTTCTTCACCTTTCTTTTATGTTTAGTACAAAATGGACTTTGTACATCTCAAGTGGGGAGATGGGAGTAGAATTATTACTTGAACTTATTTGCCCTCGTTTTTCTAGTTTATTTTGAAAAATTATGCCATTTTAAAAATTTTGACATGTTTTTCTTAACCTAACTAGATTAGACATTAGCGAGCACACTATAACCTTTAATATTCCATGGTGAGATTTAGCCTTATCCGTTCCACTTATTTACCCAAATCCACCAAATTATGAGTGTGTCGGTAGCTTGTAAACTTTAGAACTTGGCATTTCCATCATTTCGAGACCATAAATGAGGTGTGTCGAGTTAGCTTGATATATATGGAATAATCAATTCGAGAAGGCGATATTTTAGGATTATCACCCAAAAAGCATATATATGTGTGTTTATCAATTAGTCACCTCGACTATTCGACCCCTATATTAAACCCTTTTGTTGCACTCATCTTTAGTGCAAGATACCCTTAGATACACTTTTCAGAGCCATTCTTTTCATTTCATACCCTTATTATGTTTGTGTCGTTACACATATTCGCCTTAGCCTACTGTGTAGTCTTAATTTATGTTCGGGAAGTCATTGTTTGCCCAAGTTCGAGTTTGAGTAGAGAGGTTCGAAAATCACGCTTTCATCAAAGACTTACATTTGAAGATCATTAAAGACCCCCCATATTCTCCATATATGTTCATCTCAAGTGGGGGGATGTTATTTTTTTTATTGTAATAGTTATGAAAAAAAAATTATTATTATTATTATTATTTATTAGCTTATGTTATTAAAAGTGCAATGTATAAGCACTATGTTATGAGCTCATTAGATATTAGCATCGAGGAAGCCACCTCGGTCACATTTGAAGATTTGAGTTGGTGACGTTATTATACCAACAGTTTGAAGAACACGTAATGTGCCCATCATGATGTCCGCTAATAGCACATTTACTTGATACATCATGATCCGGTTTCTTCATCTTGAACTTTGGATGGACGGTGGGCGGTGCCAACTTGGTTATAGGTTAAGACTATTTGTTTGTTATTTTCTATTTTACACCATATATTTCTTGTGTCTTATCCTACACTTTAGACATGAAGCATATCTAGGTGATGAAGCGAGCAATCTTTGTTGTCTTGGCCATTGTTTGGTCATGTATCATTGATTTTGTCTAGTTTGTCGTGACACGTTAGTAATGACATTTCACCCTTAACCTCATATTGTGTTCACCCATATTTCCTTCAAAGATTGTTTAGTCCTTAACTATAGTGGTGGAGATTTGTGTAACCACCAAGCTTATGATAGAATACTTGTTATGACTGTGCTTTGAGTGATCACCCCGAAATTGACACTTAGATTAGAAGAGAGTATAAGTGTTTGTTCCTATTTAGTGAGGTGTTCGGCTTTGATTATTCTAGCATAAGAGATTTTAAACTCACATCTTCCAAGTAATTTGGGGATATCTTTTAGAAATTATTCTAATAAGGTCTACTTGAGGGCAAGTAGAGTTCAGTGGGGGATATTTGATAACATCAAATAATCCCGACTTTAAGTGTCAATTTCCCGTTTATGCTCATATTTTATGTTATTTATATGGATATATACTCTTATTCCTTTATATTTCGTTTCCGGGTAATATATGAGCATTGGAGCTTGAGGCGGTTGGAGATTTTCTTAACAATTTTACCTTAGTGTGCTATCATTGAAGAAGCTATGGCATAACTCCTATTATCAATTACGCCGTAGTTGGGATTACGTTACAAAGACCAAGTCAAATGTAGTTACTACGTAACTCTCAACTTAGGTTCTGCCAGTAACCATCTAGGTCATAGGTAATTTTGCCTCCGTCAACTATGTCGTAACCTCCTAACATGCATTACGACGTAATCAACACTCGAGACTTGAGTTTGGAAGGTAATTAAGTTAGGCGTAACTCTCAACAAATTTATGGCGGAGCTTAAGTTCGACATAACTATTCCTTTGGTTACGCCGTAATCACCACTACGAGAGTTTTGTTTGGAGGATAATTAAGTTCTGGCGTAACTCTCAACTTAAGTTACGCCATAACTATGATTGGGCCTATAAATACAAACCCTAAAATCGCATTTGACATCATTCACTCACAACACAAAGTCGATAACGTGAAGAGGGTTCCAAGGCGGATCACATGGAGCCATCTCGAGGAGGAATCACACCATATCGATAAGCTTTAGCGATTACTACTACTTTACACTTTAATTCATGTCTTCATTAATCATGTTAAACATTAAATTGCTTGTGTCTTTTAATTTGATCGGCTAAGAACCTTTGGTGCTAGCCTAGTTTATGATTCCTTGATTGTATTATTTGTGTTTTCATGCTTCTATAATTGTTTCTAGTGTATGCATGCATAGTTCATTGGTAGTCACCTTAGATTCGATGGTTTTGAGTTGCGGTCATATTTATTTGCTTTGGATAATTGACCAAAGACCTTAAGTAAGTAGGTAGAGAGGTTTGGTAAGAATTCACCAAAGACTACCAATCCTCTTGTCGAATTGATCAAAGGATCACCGTTCGGAAGGATGAACTTAAGAAGTTAGGGATGTGTGTCTAAGATGCTAGCGCCCGGGCACACATTGTTTCAAATCTTGCATGTAGGGTACTTAATGACTTGGCTTAGGTTGCTTGAGACCCTCGACTCCCCAAAGGGTATGCCTTTGACGTCGGGTAAGAACCTTTGTTGATAGGTTATGACGAATTGACCAAATGTTGTCATAGCGACTTGAACCCCCACTTGAATCAATAGGAATTAATTAAAAAACATAGACATTACATGATAGGATGAATAATTAGGTTAGCACACTTTATCTCCATTGTTCACAAGTTTAATTCATTATTCAACTTAAAACCTTTTAATTCATTATTCAACTTAAAACCTTTTAAAATCGTGATAATTAGACTTAATAGGATCCTCATCTAAATAGCTCTTGGGAACGACCTCGACTTTACCACCTTCTATACTACTCACGATCGGGTTCACCGCTCGTTAGTGCAATAGGTAGACCTTAGGTAGCGAGAGTTAGAAATATTAAATCTCGTAAAAACCTACATCATTCTACCTTGTGGAAGAACCCGGTATCTAGCTTTGTCTTGGATAAAGTGTAAGCAACGTTTTGAAGGCTTCTCGCCAAGATAAGGAGATTGTGGTGTAGTGTTTACGAGCTCTTGATTGGGTACTCGGGGGAGGAGCGGGGTAAGGAAGGTGACCTTTATCCGAACCACTATAAATACTTGTGTCAACGGTTATATCTTTATTACTCTAACTCTTATTTAGTATTCTTCATATCTAACTATCAATATCATCATATCAAAATAGATTGACATAAGTCGATCTAAAAGTTTTAAAATAAAGTATTAATTGATAAAACTATTCACCCCTTCTAGTTTTCTACGGTTAAACAACTAAATTGTAAGCATTATGCTTAGTAAGTAATAGGCATAACAAGCTATCATATATCATTTTAAACACATTTGCATCATAAACATCACTCACTAAATCCGAAGACTAAAATCTTACAATTACTTGCTTTCTCCCACATCTACACAAGCTCACTCATCATCATTAACATCATAACTAAGCAAACCACATCCTAACTAGTTAACCAACTAGCCTTATTCCAATCTTAGCCCAAACACCTAAACTTAAGCCTTCTACATGGTTATCACAATTAAATCATATAACACAAGGCACATAACACAAAACATGATAAACTAAATATAACATCTTGTTATAGCCAAATTACTTACCTCATATCCAAGCTAAATTATCAAGAACACCATCATCATTAAATCCTTGGTTTCTACTCAATAACCAACACAAGAACCTATTATCACAATCATGTAATACAATTAATAAGGGTTTACATAACCCGAGAACATACCCATTAACATCTCTAATCATCATATGATCATATCATGATTATATGATGAAACTCCATGAAACGTCGACATTAGGCGATATTTTTAACAACTAATAGATACACCATATCTCTATCGGGGTTACGCTATATCAACGATCGCAGTATCCTTTCTAAGGATACGTGGTATCAATGTATGATAGACCCGCAAAATTTCGCATTTCTGTTTTGACCCATACGTAAATTATTACTCAACTAAACTAATAATGAACACTTATACACATATTTGAAAAGCGAACACTTTCATAAAACATGTAGAAGCATACTTATTACATAACACTGGGCTTATTCCATACACCTCTTTAATAGACTAAACTTGTAAAATACATAGTTAATAACTCTTTAATCTTGGTACAAAAGTTCAACCTCGACTTAGGGGCATTTCAAAATGATAACAAATGATAGAAATGAGAAGCTTGTTACCTAACTCGCGAGCTACACCATTTCGACACACTGCGCCCCATTTAACACATAGTTTGGTCTCATCTTACAAACCTGCAAAATATGAAATTGAGATTGGTAAGTCCTTGCGACTTAGTGAGTAAACAAATATTGTACTGATATATGAACTGAAGCATGAACTAATAAAGCTGAAACATAGACTTGAGTGTTCAACATAATATTTGTAAGATCTAGGACTTATATTACTCGTGGATACATGTTATACTATTTTACTGGTGACTATTATCTAATGTTGAGGCGATTTGAACTATCATTAAAACTGTATGCATAAAATATGACAATGAATGTGTACTTAAAACTATATTGTTTGTGTACATTAGCACAATTCTGAATCTAAATCTATATCTGAATCTGAAACTGAGCTATACTGATTCTAACTGATAACTGAATCATACTGACAATGATCTGAGGCTATCATTAATCTAAATATGATTCTGAAGATAAATTAGAAACTGATACTAAATTGGATATGCGATATCGACTTTCTACTAACACTTGGAATTTCCTAGCCGACGGGTACTCTTGTTGAGGCTCTAACTTGTCATGTGTGCTCTTCTGACTTAGGTCATGTAACGTGTTGCCAGCAATTTCGCAAGTGTAATTTTTTCGCTATACCGTAAACTGCTTATGCGAGTATTTTTCTAGTCTAAAAAAAGTACGCATACAAATTAAGGAGGCGTTTGGTTTGCGGGCTTTGACATGACATGAGGATCAGTATTTTGCTTCATTAAACTTGTTTGGTAAATATAGATGGGTTTTAAAGGGCCCACAAAACCCCAAATCCATGGGTTTCTACAAAAGGAGGGTGAATATGGGGGATTTGTCTATCCTCATTGATATACTTATATATTTTATTTAAAGTATTTGTCTTTTTCTTAATATAAATTTCCATCTCTTCATGTTTATGGGTCATCTTATACTTTAATTAATTTATTTTTAAAATAATCAAAAATTTCAAGTTACAATACAATTTATGAACCAAACACTTTGGGTGTGTTTGGGGAAGGGCTTATGAGGGGCTTATGGGGCTTGGGCTTCTAAAATAAGCCGACTTATAAAATAAATCTCGTTTGTCATGCGGGCTTGAGAAATCATAAGCCCTAAAGGGCTTAAAACTTTAGCCCATAAAAGGGCTAAAAACTTTAGCCCATAAAGGGCTAAAACTTTAGCTTGGGGCTTATGGTGATTGGTCCCGACGGTCGGGTTTATTACACAAGTCAACCACTTGTGAATGGTCAACCGTAATAAAGGCCGACGACTTGAGAACATAATGCAATTAAGTCCGGAGGAGTATAGTGTATCCCCGGTCGTTAAGTCCCAACGAGGTGTGAACACTGTAATAAGACGAATTTGTGATCGGGTGAATATTGAACAGGAAAAAAGGTGATGATTGATTAAACTAAGGAAATAAAATCTAATAAAGACTTTGAAGTCATTTTAATTCTATTTTAAAATCGATTAACGTTTATAATCTAAAGCGTCGTTTAAATTAAAAACTACGTAACGTCTGAAATAAACCGTAAAAATAAATTAGTAAAATACCTACGGATATAGAAAATACATTTTACAATCCTAATAATAAAAGACAATTATTGGAAAAAGAAAATTATTTTATGACTATTTATTTAATTATTATTAATTAAAAACTATTTTTAACTATTTAATAATACCCTAAAATATAAGAAAATATGAAATAAAGCTAGAAAAATGAAATTATGACTTATAAAAATCTAAAATATTATAAAACTAATTTTAAAACTGAAAATTTATTTATTACACTTTTTATGTATTTATTATGAATTTAAAACTATTTAAAACTAATTAAAATGCTAGAAATTCTATTTTACCTAAGATAATTCAGGAAAAATACTTTTTATGCTTTTTATATTTATCTTAATCTATGAAAATTGAAAACTTATTTTTTTAAGCTTTTACGATTTATTTGTATTAAAAGCTATTTAAAAGTCTTAAAAGCGATTAAAAATAAGAAAAATAACAAACGATGCAGAAAATTATGAAAAATTAGGAAAATTCTAAAATGTTATTCTAAGTTTATTAAAAATATAAAAACTAGGGATTATGTGTGAAAATAGAAGCTGTAGTGTACTTGACTTATAAATAAGCTAGATAAAATAAGCTAAAGATTCTTAGAAATGCACGATGAGTGTCTAAATACTCATCATTTTTATCTATCTAGGCAAAAACATCCGAAAACACTAAGA
Source organism: Chrysanthemum lavandulifolium (assembly GCA_022545495.1). Taxonomy (NCBI): domain Eukaryota; kingdom Viridiplantae; phylum Streptophyta; class Magnoliopsida; order Asterales; family Asteraceae; genus Chrysanthemum; species Chrysanthemum lavandulifolium. Next base: position 143,875,305 of record CM040241.1, on the reverse strand, counting down.
AATACATCAAAATGATGAAAATATCACAAATAAGTGTTTTATGTGTTTTAAATGCAAAACATCAAAATCGGATGAAAAACGTATCAAGTTTGCATAATTGGCGGTTTAATCCCCAAGTTACAAAAGTTGTCAAAATTAGTCCCCAGTAATTCAAAAACTTGTAAAATGTCATTTAAGGTCCATGGGATTCAAAAGTTGTCAAAATAAACCTTTTAAAGTTTAAAATTTACAAAATGACAACTTTAGTCCACGAACTTTGAAAAATGTCAAATATAGTCCTTGGTGAATTTTAAAAGTGAAAATAATCAAAATAAACCTTGTACTATTTATAAATGACAAGAATGGTCCTTATAATAAACTTTGGAGAAATTACAAGTTTGGTCCCTAAATTACAAAGTTGACAGTTTGGTCCTTGGAATTATAAAAATGAAATTTTATGCAATATTGGCCCTTGTACTATTCACATGTTACAAGTTTAACCCTTGTGATGACTTTAGATGAGTTCTGAGTTCGGTCCTTTCATTTGGAAATTTACATAAGTGGTCCTTGTGTATTAAATAAACCAACGGGACCCTTTGTTATTTAACCCAAGTCCAAAACAAACCGGTGGCCCAAATGCAAACCCAAGCCCACCCCTTTGTTAAATAAATAAAAGACCAAACGCACTGTCTCCTTCTTCCTTCTCCTCCACCTTTACACCGTAAAACACCACCTCACCATCTCCACTCACCCCTACTTTCGACCACTTTCCACCACTTCTTCCATTAGAACACACCACCATAAATGCCCTTCACACCCTGTTCCCCAAATCTACCATGACTCAAAAAAAGACATGGTATTGCTCAAAACTTCCCCAAGTTGGCTAAAAATATAAAAAAAAATGTCTCATTTGTCTTCCTGTTACTCCCAAAAATCTTTAATTAGACTCAAACCACCACAAATCCACATGAAAGGTTTTGGCGCCAAATTTCATTTAAATGGTTGGGATGAGTTTGACTGAATCAATGGTCAAAAATGTATGTGGGAAAGGCAAAGGAAGCTGGAAAGAAGCAATTGGGTCATCTATAAAGAAGAAAGAAGACAGAGAGATAGATTGTCAAGTTTTTAGACCAAATTCGTAGTGTAAACTTTAAATTCTGTTGTTAACTTTTAAATTCAGTGTTATTTTCAAAGTTGTATCATGTTTCATGATTAATGAAAGTTATTTCAATAGTTCTCAGTTTCAGTTCTCAAGTTTGAATTCAATCTTTAGCATTTTCAAGCAAAATTGACACTTTGCTTTAATCTTGTTGAATATTGTTGTTCTTGTTCATTTAATCTCATTTCAGTTACCTTTTAAGTTTTTTGAAGCTTTGTTATCACTTAGAGGACTTGTAACTTAGTTTACTTAGAAAACATAAAAATCAAAGAAAATAGAAATAAAATAAAAATGAGTGTTCATGATGATGAAGGCTTGGAGCAGGGTTGCTCATGGATTGCCCTGGGTTAGATGCTTCTTGGGAAGCTATAGGTAGTGATCTTAGACTTTGGTTCTCAGTCTCACTTAAATTCCAAATTGTAAGCTTTTTCTTTAAGATTTGCATTTTATAGTATAAGTGCTTAAATTCTGTTAATTTTAGCTTAATCATATTTAAATATAGTTAGTATAAGGTTTTTAAGTAGTTACATGATCTTAATCTTTGGAATTCTTTGATAAGCTTTAAAGCGCCTCTTAAAGGATCGATTGGATTTGCTCGATTATCGTGCTAGAGTCCTTTGTGTTGTTTCTTGTTGTTGTTTTGTATCACTTAAGTTCCTAATAGCTCAGTCAAAGCAATAAATTCAGTTCTTGTTTTGTGAAAAGTCAAAATCATCTTTAATCTTCTCTTATTTGATAACTGTTAGAGATATAGATTGTATAATCATGCATTCTAGTTTACAAGTTGTTTATCTAGCTTAATTTAGTATCATAATAGCTTAATATAACATAATTAGTCCATAGAATCCATCAAAAGTTCATATAAGTCAAACTGCTTCATATCTTAAAAAGTCAAATTTTACTTTGGTCAGTTTTTGAATAAACTTTAGAATTTCAGTGTGTACTCAATATTAGGAATTAGTTTATCAGCTTTTGGGATAATAAAATTTTGTTGTTTATCTAAATTAGAAAAATATTAGCTTATATCTAATTAGCTTATATAGTGCTTATTTCTTAGCTTAGTTTGAGTCCTCTGTCAAAAACCATGCTCTGTGCATAGTTGTGGTACCCCATTTCACAAGCTCTCATAGAGCTTATTAGTGACCCCTAGCTTATGCATTTTAGCTTTTGAGAAGCTCACATAGTGTCTCAAGGTTACAAGTGCTTATTTTCCATTCTTAGTTTATTTAGCTAGCTTCTGCTAAGTGCTTTTGTTTGTCCCATTCCATTCGATACAATGACCGGTGATGGTTTTCGGTTTCTTTATAAACTTCTCACAAGCTTATTAGAATAAGCCAAACTTTGTAAATTAGTTTTTTAGATAGCTCAGTTGGTTAGCTTGTTAGTTCTAGCATTTGTTTTCATTTATTAGCTTATTCAAGTGCTTAAAAATAAGTTAGAAGTTGCCTAGAAAACTAAATAGTTCACTGTGTAACCAGTTTAGTTTTTGCTTATTGGAAGCTTAATCAGTGCTTATTCCTAGTTAATTTGCTTTTCCGGATATCATTTTAGCTTAATAAGCGTTGTTTAGCTTATTCTTAGTTATCTTATGCTTAATTGTTAGCTTATAAGCCATTTGCTTAATCCTTGTGCTTATTTATTCTTAAAAGCCTTTGTTGAGAAACATAAGCTAATTCGAGCTTATTAGTGTTTTTAATAAAAGTTGTAGTTTTAATAATTGCTTATTTTCTTGTGCTTAATTGGTTTGTAAAGAAAAATCAAAAAATAAAATATTTTGCAAAAGGTGCGCACGGGATTCGAACCGGTCGGTCCCTCACGATCCCAAGCCTCAACACCAACACCTGTAACCATTACGCCCTTGGGTCTTTATTGGTTTTATCTTGCAAAATTTAATACTTAGGTACACTTGTTCATTTAAGCTTAAACATACTTATTAGCTTATTTACAGCTTTTTACAATAAGCTGTCATCTTTTTTTTAATTTTCTTAGACTTGTATTAGTATAGAGTATTTTATAAAAAAAGTTTCAGATTTTTCTCAATAGTTTTAGTATTTTTAAACATTTAATTAGTGTAAAATCTTATTTAATTCATAATAAAAATATAAAAGTCTAAAAATATAAATCTTTTTCTAAAATTTTCTTTTGTCATATAGTATGTAAAAAATTGTTTTTACACTTGTAGGACTTTTATTTCATAAATTTTACGTTTTGCTTGTACTTCGCGTAATTTTTATAAATAACGTACGTTTTCATTTTAGGTAACGTTTTTAAGTAATTTAGGTTTACATTTCAATTAAAATAGTTTATTTTAGTTATTTTATTTTATAAATCAACAAAAACATCATTGTAAAAATAGTGATAGCGTTTATTTAATATATTTTAACTTTTTAATTTCCTTTAATTTGCATTTAAGTCGTTGTAATTTATAGAACTTTTCTTTAGGTATAAATAACTCAAAATCCTTCTTGATCACTATCCTTAGTGATTATTCGACATCTGTCGTGTTAAACACCAATTCATCCTCCGTGGGACTTAACGACCCGGAATCCCTATATTCCTCGATCTAAATTGCATTTGGTGTGTGAGCTGTTTTGAGTTTCTTACGGTTAGCCATTCACAAGTGGCTAGCTTGCGTGAGATAACTTGACGGTTTGCACCAATCGATACCAAATCAATAAAGAAGCTAGATTAAGCTAAAAGTACCTAAAGCAACTAATTTCAACTATTCCTAACCCGGATAAGCGACCTTATAAGATCTAAGCTAATTATCCACTTGAGCCAAACAGGCCTTAATCCCTATGTTTAAGCTTAAGCACAAGCTTCTAGAGAGAATCAAAATGGAAACCGAAATGGAGATCTTTAGTTCACTAACCGGACTACACTTAGACCAAGTTTGACTCCTCACAAGCTCTTATGAGCTTGTGAAGAGATTGACAAGATGGTGAAAAACATGATGTGTGACACGGGCACATAAGTGCTTATTCAACGGTGATTTGAAGCTTATAGAAAATTACTAAAATCTACAAAATCGATTTCAATTAAAGACCAGTTGAACTAGAATATCCCAAAGATTCAATTATTTTAACTCAAAACTGAGTTCATGAAACATCCACAAAGTTTGGGCAAAAACTGGTTTGTGCAATTTTGACTTTTATAGATAAAACTGAAATGTTGACTAAAGTGAGATTTGAATCAAAATTTCTGATTGATTATGTTATTTAAGGATGTAATGAAACCTAATTAAGCTATATTGTCCTAATCTAAGCCTAAATGCAACTTCTATTCTATTGAATCCTAACTGGTATGAACTTGGATCAGATTTAAATGTGATGTTGACTTTTTATACTATGACTGCTGGTTTTTATGCAAGAATTGAGATATTAGGAGTTAAGGTAGCATGTATCAAGCAATAACAACAACTAAAACAACACTCAACTCCACTAATTCAGCAGATCCAAACACTTTTTAAAAACAGTGATTAAGTAATTTTCATACTCCAATCTTGAATTAGACCATACAATTGATTCATTAAGACTTATTATGATTATATAAAGCGGTTTGGACACAAAAGTATCAAGGATAACAACAAACAACCAATATTCAGGTCCTATACTATTGTAGCGATGAAAATGAGAAATCTAAGCAACTTTGAATTTTAATTAACAGACACGAAATTTTAAGCATTATTATTATTTAAACATACCATAGAAACATATAAACACAAAGACAATAGCATAAACTAGGGTCTATAGTAGAATGCAAATTTTGAGAATAAGCTTACAAATTTGTTACTCAATTTGAAAATAAAGAACCAAGAACAAAGGACCACTCCTATAGGCTTACCACTAAGCTTCTAACCCAGCAATCCATGAGCAACCACCGCCATATGCATCTTTCATCTTCTCATTTGAATTTTTATTTTCTAACTAATTTTTAGTACTTTTCTTGTATTTTGAATTGTTGAACAAAGCTGGATTTTTAAGGTTTCTAAAAGCTTATAAAGCGTGTCAAGAGCTTATATGAGCTTAAGAATCCTTAACAACAACGATAACAACATTCGAATATTTTGAGATTTTAAGCTAAGAAATTTGCATAAAGCTGAATTTGTGAACATAAAGCGAAATTAAGGATTGAGAAAGGTTTAAAATACTTTATTATCACTTAATTCAACACTTGAAAGCTAAATGTTACTTGAAATTAAAGAAATTAACTAGTCGACATTACTAAACTAAAACTAAAAAGACTACTCTCCCTTTGCTTCTCTCGACTTCTTTTTCTTTTCATGGACATCCAAAGCTTCCCTCTCTCTCTCGATCATTTCCCTTGTTTCCATCCATTGGATGTTTTGAATTCATCAAAACCATACATGTGGCATTTGGCGCCAAAATCTTTACAATTGGATTAAGCGAGGTTCTTGCAATTAAAGGGTTTTGGGAGGTTGTGGAGGTGGAGGGGAGTGGGTATGGAGCTGGAGACAGGTGGTGGACAGGTGGTAGAAGTAGGTAAGAAACCATGGTGGTTTCTGGTTTTTGGCGGGACTGTGAGGGAGAGGAACAGTGCTAGCGGTTTTATTCTTTTTAAAACATGGGCTTGGTTTTGGTATTGGCCCAGCTGGTGTTTGTGAGTTGGGTTTGGATTAATAATAACAAAGGGTCCGGTTTAGTTTGTAGAAATAATAACACAAGGACCAATTTTGTAATTTGTGCAAAGTGAGGGGTTTAAACCTGCCATTATTCCAAAGTTATTCCAAGGACCTATTATGCCAAATATGATAAACCAAGGACCATAATTGTAATTATTTTCCAATTTTAACGTCCAGGGCCTTTTATGTCATTTTGAAACTTGAGGACCAAACATGTAAATTTTCCAAAATTTCACCATAAGGACCAATTTTGCCATTTATGAATAGTACAAGGTTTATTTTGATAAATTTCCATTTTAAATTCACCGAGGACTATTTTGACACTTTTGTAAGTTGAGGACCAAAGTTGTAAATTGTGATTTTAAACTTCAAAGGACAATTTCTTACAACTTGTGAATCCCAAAGACTTTTATGACTTTTATAAGTTTTGGAATGACCGAGGACTAGTTTGACAATTTTTGAAAACTTGAGGACTAAAGCGCCAATTATGCAAACTTGATCGTTTTTCACACGATTTTGGTATTTTTGCATTTAAAACACATAAAACACTTTTCAATGATATTTATAGTATTTTGTAGCATTTACGAAAGTGCTTTCGGATGTTTTGCAATTTAAATGGGAATAAAAGATGAGTATTTAGACACTCATCAATCCCCACACTAAGATATTGCTAGTCCCTAGCAATCTTTTAGAAAACTTAATGGTTTCATCTCTTTACCAAAAGCCATTACTTCGGGTAGCCAATTGTTTGGTTCAAGTAAGAACCTTGGTACAATGATAACCAAATGATTTTGAGCAAATCACCGACTTTCAACGGTTTGATTTGTCTTTACCGAGCCGTTTGCTACGGACTAGCCAACTCTTAGATAAATTATCAATATTATCTTTGGTGAGTCGATTACCAATTATGGTTTTTCAAGCGCCTTTACCACAAGCCATAAACTTGCGGGCTAGCCAACTTTTCACTAATTAAAGATATGGTGAGATGAACACCATACAATTTTGGGCAAATTGCAAGCCATTAACGGATTTGATAAATCTTTACCAAGAGCCGTTTGCTCTGGATTAGCCAATCTTTATGTGGGTTAGACATGGTGGATGATTACCATTTGTTGTGTTTAGTACATAGTACTTCCACTAAAAATTTAAAATTTGGCCATTTTGGGGAAAAAGGGACTAAAAGGGTACATTTATGATCAAATTCGCGAATTTCCCCCCACTTAGAAATGAATATTGTCCTCAATATTCAAAGTCTCAACTATTATGCGAATCCTTGAGCGTAAAAATAACATTACTAGCCAAGTGTAGAAACACAACAATTATTCTCTTTTTAATATTTACAATTTTCATTTATTTTTTAGATCTATATACAACATGTGAGGCATCTCCCCCACACTAGGGTGGTACACACGGGTGAAAACCCATGTTTAGCTACTGTTTTTGATTACCGAGTCGCTAGCTTGACTCGATCTCCACATTTATTGGTTCATGGGGAAGTAAGTGGAAGAGACAATCTCCATCGGACTTTCATTCAAGATGTTTGTATAAACATTGAAGTACGTGAAAGTTCCACACCGATGAGATATACATAGAACCGGCTCACAAATGATAAATGAAAATGCGGGATCAAAAATAGTGTCCTCATTCCGAAGGAGAAAAGGGCGAGAAACCACACCATCTGTGAAAATGGAATAAAGATGTGCATCACAATGCAATCCCATTCTTCATTAGTGAGGAGCAAATCACCATTTTGACATTTTAAGCTTAAATTTGAAGCTTGTATGGTGATTGTCAAAGGAATTTCCGGTAGGGAGGGTTGGAAAGCGGTTCTTGATCAATGATTTTCCGTAAAAGGATGTCCCCTCCGAATCAAAATAAGTATTGTCAATCCCTATTGGAATTGACTCATCACTAGAAAAGCATCGACTTCCTTCCAAAGTTATCATCTTCCTCATCCGGGTGAGAGAAGGAATGGAAGAGTCGAAATGGGACAAGAAATGAGTGGATGATCATTATATAGGAGATTTTCGGTTTCTCAAGATCGGCGAAATCAAAGAGATCATCGTCACTTTCGATGAAAGTGGGTGATGTGAGTGAGTTCATCGGTGAACTCCTCAAGAAGAGGATCGGTTGTGGGAGTGATGCCTCAACATACTCGATGTCTCCATAAGATTTACAATCATCGCTAAAATCGGAGAAAGTCTCAAATGATATTTTGAACACTCGAGAGGAAAGGAGAATCACACATATGCTCGAAGTTCCTGTGACTCTCTCGGGATTGGGACAAGGTTCTCAACACTAGACTTTATGAATTCGTCCGATTCCTTTTCGGGAGCAGTGTCAAGATGCTCATCCCCATGTTCGTAGAGGTGAGTGGGCATTTTGGGTGTGATAACAACGGTGAGGAGTTGAGAAGGACTAGCATACATATGTTTTATACTTTCCATTTGTTCTTCCGCTAGTAATTCCATCATAGTCTTTTCTCCCGATTTTCATGGAAGGAATTTCAAGCGATGAACTTGATGAACACGTACAAAATTGGCGAATATCAAGGGTAACTTCATCATCATCATCATCGAGGAATGAAACGGAATCGAGAGCTAGATTTGTTGCTTTTTCTTTTGCAATTGATTCCCTAATAGATTTTTCAAAGGCAATTTGGGAATTTAATTTAGCGACCCGCTCTTGACTAACAATTCTTCCATGGATTTCTCATTTGGATTATCTTGGGAATGTTTACATTCCTTCAAATCTTCACTAAATCCAAAGATCAAGGAGAAGATTTTGAGGAAGTGGCTCGGTGAGGTGGTGCTGATTCACTTGGAATTGTAGAGGTTGGTCATGATACGAAGAGTCGTAATTGTTACAAGGAAATGGATTCCTTGTTTGACAATCGAGCTAAAGTGTGGACCTCCACAATACTCACAACAAGAAAGCGATGTGGTGTGAGCTATATGTGTTGTAGTCATAATTGTTGTCGGGACACCCGCTCATAGACAAGTGTAGATATAACTTTTCACATACATATCAAATCATAACACAATGAGCACATAGATGGTTTTAGAGAGAAAGAGTGGGACATTCTAGTAAGAGAAACTTGTAGAATATTAGATTGCAAAGAACATCCAACCCTCTACCTTGCAAGGTAGAGGGTATTTATAGGTTACAAACTAAGCGACCTCTGACGGCTGTGGATCGGGGATACAGTGGGTAAAGACCCGACCTTCCTCCACGGTGTTGCACTAAACTATTTTAAGCTACTAACTAACTAATTAACTACATAAAAACGTAACTAATGACCAATCTACGAGCTAACTTGTGCTAGATAATAGTTGGGGTGACCGACTCTTCAATACTGGAATTATCTAATTCCTAACAATCTCCCCCTAAGGGAGGTCACCCCATGTTTTACATTACAGAACCTAACATTCTATTCTTGACTTGGTTCTAGAGCTCGTAGACTTTCATACATCAACATCGTAAACTTAGTGCATAGGTGGTGCAACTTCAAAGTCTGCAAAGATTTGTACTTTAAATTGGAGGTCCATTTCTGATCCACGTGATAGTAAATGTGAACCAGCTTTTGAGATCATCAACAATCAAACAAATCTTTGAAACATCCATTGTGGTGTTGTGACTTTAGGACCGACATGCTCACATTCTGGATCATGATTTCTTTTTCATCAGAGTTGCGGAAGCATTAGTTGATTCATGACATTGACAGCAGTGTAGCAGAAGCATGGAGTGAAAATATCAGAGTTATTGATGCACTAATCATGATTTCTTTAGAGTTGAATGTGTTAAGTGAGCATGCGGCTATGGATTGACCGCTTCATTACGAGCATTTGCAAGCGTCGGGCGTACACATACAACGATTAGCAATAAATCGCACGAAAGTGTCTTTGATCACTTTCGTTGAATTGAGTACCGCCCACGGTTCCCGTTGATCGATTACAAATCTTGCTGTGATCATGTATAATTCGAAGAATTTCCTTGACGGGGTTTCGCGTTGCTCTAGGCGTTCTCAAACGGAACATCTCAAAGAAGATAACACGGAGTGAGTGAACCGTAATTTTAAGTCCAGCGATTGATGAAAAGAGATTTGAAAAACAATCGTGTATTGCTCAATAGAAATTGGTTTTGCAATACAACGAAGGTTTTATTGAAAAATCAATTATCAATCATAAAAACACCTTTGGTTCGAAAAATGAGTACACGGTCGATGTGCTAAAGAAAAGAGTTGTTAAGCACAAAGACCGGTTTTTCAAAGGTATCCGTCGATCCATAACTCGAACGAGATTGATTCAAGAGATTGAATCGCCCCATTGTTTCGTTCGGTTGTCACATGATTGATCTATAATAGATCTCACATGCCACCTACCGGGAGCTTGTTTGATGTTGGCTCGAAGGCTTTCCATCTTCATTGTGAATAGGTAAACACATCACTCGGATGTTCCGCAATACCACAAGGATAAAGCGTGGGACTCAAGATATAATCTCTCTTTCCACATTGTGTGAAACAGAGAGTCTTCATTGAAAGTGTCTAATGAGATTTATTGATGATCTCGTGGCTCTAGACTCAATTTGTGCATATTTGGATCTGTGTGGGAGACTAGGAGAGGTCTCCTTCTTGATATCAACAATCTCTAAGAAAGTCGATAGATAATGTCGGTTCCCGTGAGAATGAAACAAGTCCTTTTAAGAGAAACTTGAGTGGTTTGGAAAGTTGAAGTGCGGTGCGTCCTTGGGTCCATGACGTCTTGTCTTCAATATCGATGTTACCATCGGTAGCATATGAATTGAACTCGGTTTACGCCTAAGGTTGAATAAATGGAGGGCTATTTGTTTTCACCCTTTCTCATTCAATTCTTTTAATTCTTCAACCCCTTGGTGCTTACCGAGACTTCATAGCTAGAACCTTGTTGGGTTTATTCCAAGACTAGCTCGATCTTAGTCCGCACTCTTCCCATATCTCATTTTCTCCTTTTATCATCATACCTAAGGACTTCTACACTAACTAGTGGATTGTCCTCGGTAGATCCCTCGGTTCAGCGGGTCATGGGAACCAATACCTAACCTTATCATCCTTATATCACCGTACATAAAGTAAAGTTGGTCGGTCTATTTGGTATTGTTCATCTGCCATTGGAACCAATTGAAAACCATTTGAAAATCAATCCAGATACTTGTGATATATTATCAAAACATTTTGTACCTGAATTGTTTTTGATATTTTTAGAATAAGTGCTCCCCCTCAACATGTGCATCAAATGTTGAAATCGTTTTGCACACGGAGGCAAGAGAAAGAATTTACTTCTTTGATTACCATTTTCTAACAAATATCACCATCACTTCCTAGATCAAATCAAGTCGATAAAGCATTTCCAGGAAGGATGAGGTTTCCATAAATTTGCTCCCCCTCAATATGTGCCTCGAGGTTTGAAAAGAGTTTTGCACATACTAGAGGGAACCCTTTATCATTAAAGGATTAGAAGCCATGTGATCAAGGTACCTTAAAAACATTTAAATTTGAATTTGCAAAGATTTAAGTGTTGTGTACCCTGATGACTTGAATTTGCAAAAAGAGTTCTCCCCCTTAATATATGCTTCGAGATTCGAAAAATTGTTTAGCACATATAAGAGAGAAGTTTGCACATAAATTGGTCATCTTATCTTTTAACATCTTTCATATTTATATCACATTTTCTCCCCGATCAAAAATCTTAAATCCTTTGAGATTTTGGATCTCAAGTGATTTAAATATGTATGAGGTAAAATATTTGTAGGAGAAAAATGTGTCCGATTTTATATGATCAAAAATGGATAAACAGATGTTTCCCCTTTTACAAGGGAAACCATAGTACAAATCCTAGCACTATTACATGTATTACAGTTGTTCATATTTATTACACCACATATTACACAAAGTTAAAAAAAAAAACAAGATCCCAAGAAGTCTTCATTCGGTCCTCTCAAGGAGTTTGTAGTGACCATCACGAAGCCTTCCACCAACAAAACTTTCAAGGTGCGGAAGATCCTTCGTGTCTTGAGTCTTCGTCGATTTAAAAGAATGAAATGTTCACATCTCTTCACATCATCCTCATCCAAAAATGGTTTTAATCCAAGATTTCATATCAAGTTTGGCTTTTTCACTCGGTGTCAAGTTCTTCTTGACCGGTTTGAGCGTACCATCACTAAACTTGTAGAGTTCACAAAGACGATAAGCATACGAGATCCATATCATCGGTGAAGATGACGGCTCTAGGGGTGTCAAGGACTTTGTATTCTCGATGAAATTCATGCCCGGTTGCATTCCATTGAGGACTTGTAAGGTTGATCTGGTTTGGTAGCTTTCAATGCCAAGTCGAAAGTCCTCAACTCATTTTCGAATGACTAAGCCCCCGATCCAAAGAGTGACAGTGCAGAGAGGGCCTTTTCTCACGTCTGAGCAAGTGCTCAAGGTGTCCTTGAAGATTTAAGAGATAGAGATCTTGAAATCATTTGGCGTAAGATGTTTGAAGTCGTTCTCTTCAATAGTATACACTTTGAGGTCACTCTTTAAGGACAATCTTCTTCAAGTACTCATATCCATAGATAGGAAGATCTCTACACTAACAACACTTAAAATTTGCACTTTGATCGACATCATTGCGTCTTTTATCAAGACCATGTCTTTTGATGTAGAACTTCTTCTTTTGAACCACCGGTGAGAAATACCATAAGAAGCGCAATATCATACTTTTGTTCTTCATTCGCCGAATTGATCAGAACCATCCGCTCAAGCCCCGATCGAGTAGGTTGCATCTTTCATCTTTGATATTGATAGAGCGGGTCTTCTTTCGCAGAGCGAGCACACGATAGTCCAAGTCGTGATTGAAGAAGAATTTCGCACGAATGGTCATCGACCGTGTTCACCACCAAGAGGAAGAGATTTGTTGACATTGAAGCGATCGATTTGATCAACGACTTGGTCATTTAGCATCTTATGGCATTCTTCCATCCGATATTGAAGATGATTTGCATCCGAGTGGAAGACTTTGACAATTTCGTAAGCTTGACCTTCAAGATCTCTTGGTGTTATGGATGAGATGCTCTTCCGCTCACAAAACCATCTAATGAAACTTCCCATATCACCGAGTAGTGTAGAAGAGTGTTCATTTGAATTTCGTAATTATTGGTGATAAGCGATGCCCAATTGTTGTCGGGAATCATAGAGTCGACTACGGGATGGTCCATGTGGGTTACGGAGAAGGAGGTCTATCTTCCACAATGCGACTTTGAATTGTGTCTCTTGAAGGTGCAACTCGGATGTGCTAGTGCGATTCCACCATGTAGGAATCAAACCAATCTTCTGAGGGCTTAGGAATATGCTTTGTAGATGCATCATCTTCATCTGGTTCTGAGTCCGCCATGACATGAGATTCTTCGTTAACCATTTGATCATCAGGAATGGAGGTGGACGTGGATGTGAACCTTGAATCAACCGTCGTCCAGGCAGCAGATTTTTTCTGAGTACTCTGCTCTTTTGTAGGATCTGATTGACTGGAAGATTTTGGCGGTGATGATGGTGGTTGTGATGGAGGTGTGTTGGTTGTTGTAGAAGGATTACCAGATCCAGAAGTTCCAGCGCCCCCCGTTGGTGGTGGGGGTGGAGGTGGATCTTTGCGATCCTTCATCAATGCTTCCATTACAATTGTTCTCCTTTTCTTTTTAGCTTCTTTTTCTCCGACATCAATCTTGAACTGCTCATAATTGTCGAACTTAATGGATTCTTCAAGTGCCTCATAGAGTTTACTGTGAACCTCATGCTTGTCCTCTTCAGCCTCATACATCCTTTCACACAGAGCTGCCCTCATATCGGTGATGGGGAGGTCCTTGAATCGTCTAAGAAGTGGAGCCTCCATAGCCCATTCCACAAAGATCCTTGACTTCTCCTTCAATAGCGGCAGAACCCCTTCATTGAAGTTGAGGTGCTCCAATCTATAGACACGATCCACCGGAGAATCAGCATTTAGGAAGTTGCCTTTCCGAGCTTCAATCCTTTTAATTGCTTTATCCAAGAGTTGATCGAGGTGAGAATCATGGAGGGAAGTCGGTGGAGCCACCTCATCTGCAATTGTAATGACGGGTTCAGGGGTTGGTGGTGTTTGTACAGTTGAATGAGAAGATAAGGGGGTGGTGGAAGTGCAGTTGATAGTGAAGATGCAGTCATTGGAGGAATAGTTGACGTATCTTGCTGAATGCTGACATTATACATGGATTGTGCAGTGTCTAAGGATTTGTCATTAATGAATTGATCACCAAAAGAAAAATCTTCATCAAGATTCTTAAGTGAGGATAGAGAGTTAGTAGACAGATTTGGTTCATCCATCTTCAAGGTCTCATCAGATCTTGTCTCAAGGTTCTCCTGCGAGCCCTTTTGTAACAGAGTGTCAACATTCAAGCCAGGTTGAGTCTCACCAAGTGTAAGAGATTCCTTAAACGTTTCAGGCACCTTGACCACTCCAGATTGTTCTTTTGCATGAGGTGAATCTGTTCTTCTCTTCAGCTCATATTGATTTGTGGTGCTTGAAGGAGATGATGAGATAGTTAACAGCATGTGAGCAGCTTGTTCAATTTCAACACTTGCAACTCCTTTACCCTTGTCAAGTGTAATTGGGGTTTTTGTCGAGGTAGTTGAGCGGGTTCTCTTAACACAATTCCACCCACTTGGAGCTTTCACATTCGACTTTCAAGGCTTTCTTTGAATTCCAAGTTGCGATCGGCATCATCTTCATCGATTAACTGGTAACACTCCTTGGTATCTCAGTGTTCTCACCAATCTCCTTTTCCACTTTCTTCCTTTTTACCTTCTTGGATGCGGTGTCAGACTGTTGAGACCTTTCAAGTCTCTTTTTAGGAAGAGAGGCATAGGATGCTTGTGAGGCTGACTTGGTCATGGGAGCATTTGGTTGTAAAGGAGAGGGTGTGACATCAGCAGAGAGTTTGGTTGCTCTTTTCATGTATTGCTTGAAGTAGTCCTTCTTCTTGATATCTTCTGTGAGAAGACAATCAGGAATTGGCAATCCAAATACTTCTTTATCCGTACCTCTAGGAACATATTTCAGGTTTCCTAAAACAAATTCATCTTCTGCTTTGTGTAAAGTTGATTCAGACCTAGGAGTGAATTTATGAGTTTGTTGTAAGTACTGGATAACAAGCTTAGAGAATCTGATGCTGGGAATTACAAGCTTGTTCTGTTTCTTTCGGCCTTGAGCTTTGTTTTGGAAATTGATTCATCCGATATGAATGTGTTCATTGATAACGAAAATTCTTCCCAAATACGATCGATACATTCACATCAACCCTATTAACGATTCCCATAGGATTTGCAAGATAGGGATTCTCACTTTATCGAACCACGATGTTTTGCCGGATAAGCACAAGTTAAGAATTGTTGTAATGGCTCTCAAGGTTGATACATGTGTCCGATGATGATGTCGGATGCTCTTGAAATCTTGCTCGATAACCCAATCCAATAAGAAAGACAATCGGATCGTCGACACCGGTGGAGATTCGAGCGAAAGTCGAGGTTACATGGGGTGATTCCAAGAGCCTTGCTCGAATATCGAATCAATTGTGAACTCCATATCATCCAGGTTTGCGGAATATTGAGTCGTGATTTTGTTCCATTGAACGGTGTTCCGTAATTGTTGAATGTAAATGGTCGGAATTGAGCATTGCTTGGTAAGTGCTCCGAAGAAGTTTGTGTTTTTGAGGATGTCAATAGAAACTTTGAGTATCGGATTTTGTTGAAGCCTTTGTAGGTCCACATAACAGTTGCTTTTTCCAATACCGGCCCATTGACTTCTGGGAAAGATTTCTTCGTCTGAGAGAAGTTTGGATGATGCCGAAGGGGTAATGCTCTTTTCTGGGATTGAACTTGCCATTGATGTTCTGAGTAATCATACAATCAACAGTAATGAATGGGAACAGGTTAGATGATAAATGGTAAGTGAGACAACATTGAGAGCACCCTTATGACATAGAAGTAGTAACTCAGAAGGAGTCCCCAAAACACATACAGAGAAAGATAGAGAGGCATAGATTACAAATATATGACAACTTTCAAATAAATGATACCATTCATAATTGAGATATTTCAATGAAGTACAGTCATATAGATAAATAATTTCATGACGAGCTTATAAGGGATTAAAGGGCAAAAGTGCATCTCAAAGTGATCATGACATGAGCCAAGATACACATGTAGAAGTGATATATTGATTCAACACGTCGAATTAGGAGATCCTAAGTGTTGTGAGAGTGAGGTCATCTTTAGCGCAAAACCTTTGAGCATTATAATAATCCTTGACCCTAAGACTAATTCGCAACATGAAAGTGAACAATGTTGCAAACTTGTAAAGACAAGTCGTCATCTAGAGTAGACAAGTCGCTAATAGTTTAGCACTCTAAGTCGCTATGCTAATTAGTTAGCTAGTAAAGTCAAGTCGCCATGAATTAACTAAACCAAGTCGCTACAAAGCAGTTAACTAAGTCGCTAGGTTACTAATTCGCTAACTTGTAAATACAAGTCGCTAACTACTAACTCGCTAACCAAGTCGCTATGCTAATTCGCTAGCTAGTAAAGTCAAGTCGCCATGAACAGTAACTAAACCAAGTCGCTACAAAACAGTTAACTAAGTCGCTAGGTTACTAATTCGCTAACTTGTAAATACAAGTCGCTAACTACTAACTCGCTAACCAAGTCGCTAGAATATAGTGAACTAATACGCTACAGAAACGTATTCGCTAAGTTGAACACTAACTCGCTATGAAGAACATTCAGACTAAGTCGCTACCAAGAACAATTTAAATCGCCACCAAGAACACTTCTAACATCAACCCATCAGTCCAATCCACTTAATCATACATCAATGTATTCCAACCAATATATTCCAAACAATATATTCCAAACATTTTGAACCCGTTCAATCATTATACAAGTAACAAACACACGATTACATGAAAAATCGAACCTAAGCGAGAGAGTCAAATAATCTCAAGTCGTGAGCTCGACAGGATCTGGATAAAAGGACATGTTAGAAACTGAAAAGAACTTGAGAGAACAAAGATAAGAGGAAATCGAAGCAAACCTCTAGAGCAAAATGACGAAGAGAAGAGAAACGAGAGAGGAAAAAAAACTTGTTTGGGAAAAATGGTAACTCGCTAACCGGTAAATCGCTAGGGGTATACAAACTAACTATGGCAATATGACACATTTGGTCCTCGAGGTTTTAGAATGAGAGGTAATACGCTAGTGCAACACAACTTTCACATATTAGACAAGTTTGGTCCCTATGGTTTTGAGGAAGGAGTGGTAAGATGCTAACACAGATTATAGACTAGGTCGCTAGCATAGATTATCACAATGATCACCATGAATCAATTAATCATTTAGACAAATAAGCATTCAATGCTAGGCACTTAATACGTAGGTACACAATGATAATCATATGAGCAAGATACGATCACAACCAACAAAAACCATTACCCGATAGTTACCCGATAGTTACAAAGGCAAAACACGACCTCAACTTACAAACGAGCAAGCATTATAACTAAAGACATAAGCCAATGGCATAGATAGTTAAGAAAAGAAAAACATATTCCCATCTCCCTCAATCAATGTCATCAAAGACCATTGATTGTCATTAATCAACCCCGTTATAAAGAAACAAGAATATTTCAATTGTTCGAACTTCATCTATGATCCCGTGCCATTATTGAATGACATTTCTAGGACCGTAGATGTTATCGATTGCAATGAATGTATTCGTTATTAAGATTGGGAAAATCATGATAAAATTGTAAATTTAAAAGAATGAAATTTTTTTTTTTTTTTTAATAATTTAATTTTTTTTTTTTTTTAAATTTAATTTATATCTGAGATAAAGAAGAGCGATTCCTGATTCAAGATGAATAGGAGTCAAAGTGAGAAGTACATCAACTCTGGCACGATATAGCTCCTGAATGAGCTATATTCATTTCAGATGGGAACCAAGTCATGAAGTTCCTGATTGAGTTGAGCATTGTACCTGAAAGAGACTGAGAGCACATTGTACTGGAAGCACATGTAGAAGGGTTAGTGACATGTTTAATCTCACATTTGGAAGCATCACGGTATAACAGACGTATCATTAATGGGGATCCTATTAGATTCAACATTCTTGAAAAGTTTACGGTGGGAATCCATTTGAGACATGATCTAGGGATGTAAGTTCGTTTAAGTCATGTAAACTTAAAAATCTACCGGTGGAATCCATTTAAAACCACCGTTATTTGAACTAAATGAGTGCTCACCTTGTTTTGACTATTTGTCCTTGTGTGATCGAAAATTTCATAGGGATTGATCCGCCGGATGACGTTTTGCATGAGACCTAGTTAGACTTATTGCATTTCGATCGTGGGTGATGACCATTAGTCCTATGCTTGGGATTCATCATATCCGAACTAGGCAATGAAGTGGTGGTTTTGACAAAACGGACTTAATATCAACTTGGGATGTAAGCTTAGGTTTCAATGGTTTAGCTCTTTCGGACCTAAAGGCATTAGGTTGTTTAATAACCTGCTCGTTTCAAGTGGTTACGAACATTTGACTTTCCCAAAGTTGAAGGTTTTGCAAACTTAGTGTTCATCCTATTTCCAACATACTTCACGAGCTCATTTTTAGGGCAACAATATTGAAGCTCTTATCACGAATTTGTGCTTTGAGGTCATCAATATCTTTCAAGAAGTTAGATTGATTGACTAACTTAGAGTTTGTTTCCTCAAGGTTCTTTCTTAAATGCTCATTTTCTCTTAGAAGGTTGGACACACATAGAGCTAGTTCAAAATTCCTAGATTCTAGTGTATCACTCATCTCATGAGTCATATTTCGGGCTTCGAAAGAAGCGATTTGATTTCTTATGGTCGAATCTTTGTCCCGAATGGGATTTTAAGCGATTAATTTCAAAAATTCTCTAAATTCGAAGTTCAGTTACTACCTGCTTTTTTGCATAAAACATTTCATTCTTATGTTGTATTTCAATTTGCAAAGAGATACAGTGTTTTTCAAGAATTGAAAATTTGTTTGAAAGCTCATCATATACCTTTTTTCAATCATGTTACTTGCATTAGATTCGAGACAAAACAAAGATTGATTCCACATTGTTATGTT
Source organism: Chrysanthemum lavandulifolium (assembly GCA_022545495.1). Taxonomy (NCBI): domain Eukaryota; kingdom Viridiplantae; phylum Streptophyta; class Magnoliopsida; order Asterales; family Asteraceae; genus Chrysanthemum; species Chrysanthemum lavandulifolium. The sequence continues at coordinate 143,856,327 of CM040241.1, read as the reverse complement.
CGAGGTAAGAGTCATGTACCTTTTGTGAGAATTAGTGAGATCGATAAGTGTACCTTGTTGATTGATACCTTTTCGACTCACGAGAATTTGAGATCGTCTTGTTCTCTTCATCCTTTTCCATCACAACCGAGATTACGCAATCGGTGTCTTCTGCTTTGGTTCAACTGGAATGAAGCATGACACGTCATCATTGTTCCATGGACACTCTTGACACTCATTCAATTCCTTGACTTGTTATTCTCTTTGCGACTTCCTCGATGTATGTTTCCATATTACTCATAAGTTGAATAAATGAGTTTCGAACTCATGAATTTCCATTCCGTGTGCTTCTTGAAAGACATTCCGGTCATGATATTATCAAAATCGAGGAGTATTCTTCCGGGTAAGTGGTGAAATTGGTTGAAGATGGTTTGGAGAGCGACATGAGAATCATCGGTTGAGAGCTTTTCTTTGGTAATTTGAAACCTCGATCGTTCTAGGTTAAGCAAAACAGTTCTTGTTAAAGTGGGAAAATCTCGACGAAGGATGGCACAACTTGTTCGATCCATGGTTGTGGATAAGAGTAATTTGAGAAGTCGATCGAGATGTTGAAACGGCTCACCGGTGCATTCCACATTCTTAGCATCATCTGCAGACATTAAGAGTGACTTATTTGAGTTGTTACGATTGATCGATCTTCGAATCATTAAGTGTGTGGCCTTCAGATAGGCATTCTGCTTCACTATTACGTCTTTGTGTCATAGAGAGCAAGTACTTTGGTGATTAAAGGATCCGTGATGGTGACATTGTGTTATTATGAATTACTCCCAAGTCTCTAGAGAATTAGAATCAACTCGCTACCAACTAAATAGCACTAATCCCAAGTCGCTAGAAGATACTACACCAAGTCGCCAACACTTAATTCGCCACCACGCTAAGTCGCTAGAGTTCCAAGTCGCTAGCCGATGTAAGTCGCTAAGTAGTAACTCGCTAACACTCAAGTCGCTAGCAAAATTTCGTGACAACCGCTACTCAGTCGCTAACGATGCAAGTCGCTAAAGAGCAACTCGCTTCTGGACCAAGTCGCTACCACTGTCATTACCGTAGTGGAGAGTCCACTACTTGTCTCAGAATCGCTAGATGTAACTCGCTAGTTCTAAAGCGTAACTCGCTATAAATTAGTGAAGCAAGTCGCTACAAAGAAAATTATCCGTGAACTAAGTCGCTAGCATGAAAACCATATAAACATCACTTTTCAATCCAAAACAACCCAACCAAGATGATTCAAGCTTACCAAATGAAAACCTAAACACTTGTGATGATTCTAAACATAAAAGTACTAACAAAATTCAAACTTTAACACAAGAAATCAACCAAATGATGCAAAACCACTAAACTTTTTCAAACTCAAAACCACCTAAAACCACTAGAAATCCAAAGATGTGCAAGATATGATCTAACCATGGCTCTTGATACCAATTGTAAGATATAACTTTTCACATACACATCAAATCATAACACAATGAGCACATAGATGGTTTTAGAGAGAAAGAGTGGGACATTCTAGTAAGAGAAACTTGTAGAATATTAGATTACCAAAGAACATCCAACCCTCTACCTTGCAAGGTAGAGGGTATTTATAGGTTACAAACTAAACGACCTCCGACGGCTGTGGATCGGGGATACGGTGGGTAAAGACCCGACCTTCCTCCACGGTGTTGCACTAAACTATTTTAAGCTACTAACTAACTAATTAACTACATAAAACGTAACTAATGACCAATCTACGAGCTAACTTGTGCTAGATAATAGTTGGGGTGACCGACTCTTCAATCTGGAATTATCTAATTCCTAACAACAAGCGTGTTTCCGATTGACAATCGAGCTGAGTGTGAACCACCACGATAATCACAACGAGAAAGCTGCCGAGTCTCACGATGTGGTAGGCGATGGAATAAATCGGTTGTGTTATGGTAGGAATAGGGATCTGGTTATAGATGCAGACCCGTTTCACATTCCACCATGCTACAAGCTGGGCAGTGCCACCATTATAAGGACCACGCACCATTGACAACCAAGATGGTGAGGATGAGACATAGAAAGAATCAAATGGTTTCGGAGGGTAAGAAATATAGAATCAAAAGATGTGAAAGGGTAAAGATGGATATTTTGGTATTTTTGAAAACATTTTGTAAAAATAAGAAAGAAAATCTTTTGGGTTTTGTGTTCGTTGAAAACTTGAATAAAAAAATGTTTTTGAAATCGATCATCAAACAAATTAACTTCACGATAATTTTGGTTTTATATGAAAACAAGGAAATATGGACAAAGATGGTAAATATACAATGGTTGTATATTCAACAACACGATGCTTCAAATTCATAATGTAATGACACTCCCGCAATGGCCAAAATTTTGATTGGTCCGACAGTCGGGTTTATTACACAAGTCAACCACTTGTGAATGGTCAACCGTAATAAAAGCGAGACGACTTGAGAACGCATGATGCAATTAAGTCGAGGAGGAGTATAGTGTATCCCCGGTTCGTTAAGTCCCAACGAGGTGTGAACACTGTAATAAGACGAATTTGTGATCGGGTGAATATTGAACAGGAAAAAAGGTGATGATTGATTAAACTAAGGAAATAAAATCTAATAAAGACTTTGAAGTCATTTTAATTCTATTTTTAAAATCGATTAACGTTTATAATCTAAAACGTACGTTTAAATTAAAAACTACGTAACGTACGAAATAAAACGTAAAAATAAATTAGTAAAATACCTACGGATATAGAAAATACATTTTTACAATCCTAATAATAAAAGACAATTATTGGAAAAAGAAAATTATTTTTATGACTATTTATTTAATTATTATTAATTAAAAACTATTTTTAACTATTTAATAATACCCTAAAATATAAGAAAATATGAAATAAAGCTAGAAAAATGAAATTATGAATTATAAAAATCTAAAATATTATAAAACTAATTTTAAAACTAAAAATTTATTTATTACACTTTTTATGTATTTATTATGAATTTAAAACTATTTAAAACTAATTAAAATGCTAGAAATTCTATTTTACCTAAGATAATTCAAGAAAAATACTTTTTATGCTTTTTATATTTATCTTAATCTATGAAAATTGAAAACTTATTTTTTTTAAGCTTTTCTGATTTATTTGTATTAAAAGCTATTTAAAAAGTCTTAAAAACTGATTAAAAATAAGAAAAATAACAAACAGTACCAGAAAATTATGAAAAATTCAGGAAAATTCTAAAATATTATTCTAAGTTTATTAAAAATATAAAAACTAGGGATTATGTGTGAAAAATAGAAGTGTAGTGTACTTGACTTATAAATAAAATTTAGATAAAATAAGCTAAAGATTACTAGAGGGTACCAAATCAATAAAGAAGCTAGATTAAGCTAAAAGTACCTAAAAGCAACTAATTTCAACTATTCCTAACTTTAGATAAGCGACCTTATAAGATCTAAGCTAATTATCCACTTGGCCAAACATGCCTCGATCCACATGTTTAAGCTTAAGCACAAGATTCTAGAGAATCAAAATGGAAACCGAAATGGAGATCTTTAGTTCACTAACGGACTACACTTAGACCAAGTTTGACTCCTCACAAGCTCTTATGAGCTTGTGAAGAGATTGACAAGATGGTGAAAAACATGATGTGTGACACAGGCGCATAAGTGCTTATTCAACAAGCGATTTGAAGCTTATAGAAAATTACTAAAATCTACAAAATCGATTTCAATTAAAGACCAGTTGAACTAGAATATCCCAAAGATTCAATTATTTTAACTCAAAGCGAGTTCATGAAACATCCATAAAGTTTGGTAGCGGTTTGTGCAATTTTGACTTTTATAGATAAAAGCGAAATGTTGACTAAAGTGAGATTTGAATCAAATTTTCTGATTGATTATGTTATTTAAGGATGTAATGAAACCTAATTAAGCTATATTGTCCTAATCTAAGCCTAAATGCAACTTCTATTCTATTGAATCCTAACTGGTATGAACTTGGATCAGATTTAAATGTGATGTTGACTTTTTATACTATGACTGCTGGTTTTTTTTGCAAGAATTGAGATATTAGGAGTTAAGGTAGCATGTATCAAGCAATAACAACAACTAAAACAACACTCAACTCCACTAATTTAGCAGATCCAAACACTTTTTAAAAACAGTGATTAAGTAATTTTCATACTCCAATACTGAATTAGACCATACAATTGATTCATTAAGACTTATTATGATTATATAAACTGGTTTGGACACAAAAGTATCAAGGATAACAACAAACGACCAATATTCAGTCCTATACTATTGTAACAGTGAAAATGAGAAATCTAAGCAACTTTGAATTTTAATTAACAGACCTGAAATTTTAAGCATTATTATTATTTAAACATACCATAGAAACATATAAACACAAAGACAATAGCATAAACTAGGGTCTATAGTAGAATGCAAATTTTTGAGAATAAGCTTACAAATTTGTTACTCAGCTGAAAATAAAGAACCAAGAACAAAGGACCACTCCTATAGGCTTACCACTAAGCTTCTAACCCAAGCAATCCATGAGCAACCCTGCTCATATGCATCTTTCATCTTCTCCACTGAATTTTTATTTTCTAACTAATTTTTTAGTACTTTTCTTGTATTTTTGAATTGTTGAATAAAACTAGATTTTTAAGGTTTCTAAAAGCTTATAAACTGTGTCAAGAGCTTATATGAGCTTAAGAATCCTTAACAACAACTGATAACAACATTCGAATATTTTGAGATTTTAAGCTAAGAAATTTGCATAAACTGAATTTGTGAACATAAACTGAAATTAAGGATTGAGAAAGGTTTAAAATACACTGTTATCACTTAATTCAACACTTGAAAGCTAAATGTTACACTGAAATTAAAGAAATTAACTAGTCGACATTACTAAACTAAAACTAAAAAAAGACTACTCTCCCCTTTGCTTCTCTCAGCTTCTTTTTCTTTTTATGGACATCCAAAAGCTTCCCCTCTCTCCTCTGATCATTTCCCACTTGTTTCCATCCATTGGATGTTTTGAATTCATCAAAACCATACATGTGGCATTTTGGCGCCAAAATCTTTACAGCTGGATTGAGCAGGTTCTTGCAATTAAAGGGTTTTGGGAGGTTGTGGAGGTGGAGGGGAGTGGGTATGGAGCTGGAGACAGGTGGTGGACAGGTGGTAGAAGCAGGTAAGAAACCATGGTGGTTTATGGTTTTTGGCGGGACTGTGAGGGAGAGGAACAGTGCTGGCGGTTTTATTCTTTTTAAAACATGGGCTTGGTTTTGGTATTGGGCCAGCTGGTGTTTGTGAGTTGGGTTTGGATTAATAATAACAAAGGGTCCGGTTTGGTTTGTAGAAATAATAACACAAGGACCAATTTTGTAATTTGTGCAAAGTGAGGGGTTTAAACCTGCCATTATTCCAAAGTTATTCCAAGGACCTATTATGCCAAATATGATAAACCAAGGACCATAATTGTAATTATTTTCCAATTTTAACGTCCAAGGGCCTTTTATGTCATTTTTGAAACTTGAGGGACCAAACATGTAAATTTTCCAAAAGTTCACCATAAGGACCAATTTTGCCATTTATGAATAGTACAAGGTTTATTTTTGATAAATTTCCATTTTAAATTCACCAAGGACTATTTTGACACTTTTGTAAAGTTGAGGGACCAAAGTTATAAATTGTGATTTTTAAACTTCAAAGGACAATTTCTTACAACTTGTGAATCCCAAAGACTTTTTATGACTTTTTATAAGTTTTGGAATGACCAGGGACTAGTTTTGACAATTTTTGAAAACTTGAGGGACTAAAACTGCCAATTATGCAAACTTGATACGTTTTTCACCTGATTTTGGTATTTTTGCATTTAAAACACATAAAACACTTTTCAATGATATTTATAGTATTTTGTAGCATTTCTGAGTGTTTTCAGATGTTTTTGCAGTTTAAATGGGAATAAAATGATGAGTATTTAGACACTCATCATGAACCATAAATTACATATTTACCCTAAAAAATATCTAACATATACCATAAAACTCATTTAATTATATCTTTTTTAGTAATTTTGCAATAATAAGCCCCAGGACCATTTCTTAAAACAAATCTAAAATCTAATTTCAATTTAGAACTTATAATAAAAGTTCTATTACATTCCAGTACGTGCATTCTGCCAAATATACCCTTTATAATACAAATTCAAATATAAATCTAAATACTAATTCTAATTGAAATTCAAATCTAAATCCAGATCCTAAACTTATCTACAAACTAAACTTATCTACAACATATCAAGTTTTTTGGAAAAGTAATACTAATGATTTTTGGCAAACATAAATAACACCCGCCACACAAAAATGGAAAAAAATAGATGTTTTGGAAAATAAAAGGGGTGATTTGTGTTTGGTTAAGAAAAAGAAGAAGGGAAAGTTGAGTGGGAAGAAAATGCAATCCTTGTCCTTGTCCTCCTCATCTTCACTATCACCACTGCTAGTCGGCGGCAAAGGCAAAGGCGAAGGGGGTCGGTTAAAGAAGGAAACTATTACTTGTGTTTATACTCCATCTTCTTCAGTGAGTAAGATTAGTAATAATAATATGTCTTCTTCTGCTGCAAAATGGGCTCAGAAGACCATCACTCTCCCTCCCCACAACCGCGGCTGTCATCTTATTACTCCAAAGGTAATTATTACTTTCTTTCTTTCTTTCTTTACATATATCTATCTAATTAATATACTTACTTGACCACCAGATCTTGAAGGAAATTGGAGATGATTTGTCCGGATTTCAGTGTGGTCTTGCTAACCTCTTTTGTAAGTCTCTTTTTCACTTTCTAATAACGGACTACTACTACTACTACTTCCCCTTAATAATATAATTTATGTAACAACAATAACAGTGCAGCATACCAGTGCATCCTTGACTATTAATGAAAATTATGACTCTGATGTTCGAGCTGACACTGAAACTTTTCTTAATACCATTGTTCCAGAGGTATTATTATTATTATTATTATTATTCCCTTCCTTTTTTTCCGTCTTTTATCTAGTAAGTACTAACACTCTTCTTTCTTTCAGGGAAGATCTGCACCATGGAGACATACCCTCGAAGGTCCCGATGATATGCCAGCACACATTAAGTCATCAATGTTTGGCTGTGCTCTCACGTACGCAACCACGCACTTTCTTTCTTTTTCTCTATACATATGATATTCCTCATACTCACATTACATATTTGTATGTTTCCCAATTGTTAGGATACCAATTACCAATGGAAAGCTAAACATGGGAACTTGGCAGGTACGCATTTCTTGAATTTTCCATGATAACACATTTCTTCCACCTACCATACGTGTTTAACTGCGAAATGTCTTGCCATTATTGTACCTTTTATAGTCTACAACTGCCAGTGTACGTGTTTCATCCAACTCCCAACAGCCATATATATTTTTCTACTCACAAAGTATGCAAGACCCCAAATCGTTCTGTCATTTCTAAAAGAGTCCGTATTATAAACTTGGTACAAGTCCTTCTTAACGTAAAATAGTAGCCTTAACAAATCTGTCAATGAGGAGTCAACATTAAATTTTTGTAAAAATTGTCATCATTGGAACGCCTCCTAGAAGATTTAAAGAATTTTGGTTGTATCATATACATGTTTGTTTGTTTGTTTCACGAGTAGATTAGCTATTTCCTTTCTGAATTATTTTATTTTGTGTCTAATGACTTACATCTTGGAAGGTTATGGGTTTTGTAAATATACCAAAGACATAAATGTGCTGAAAATTTCAAGTCAAACAAGTAGATGGCAGCTATTATATTCACTTCAAATCATTGGACAACTTCCAACTTGGAAGGTTTTGGATTCTGATAAGGGGCTCACGAATATTATGATTAGGCTATGATATCATGATGTTTGAGAGGCCATAAACATTTTTTTGTATTGAAAGTTATTCCAATCCTTACATAGATAGGCTACACTCTGAAATGAAAATTTGAATTAATATGTCTATCCTAAAACATCAATTTTGCTTTTAAGGGAGCTAATGGACCTTTTCTTTTCTATCACTTGTTTTATGGCCCAAGTCATAATAGATTGTATATTATCTTCTGCTTACACTGTGCAGGGAATATGGCTTTGTGAGCATCGTGATGAACCTACTGCACGTAAAGTCGTGGTCACCCTTAATGGAATTTAAGGTAAGGTGCAAGCTCTTGGATATATTATATGTACTACCAATACGACTTTTAACTTCATCTGATACAAATTTATGTTATCAAAAACCCGTTCAATTATTTAGTTACCTTTTGGTGACTGTTTAGACAGCTACCTTTATATACTTAATAATCCTCTGATTGTTCTATATGGTTCCTATAGCTTTATTAGTGTGCCATGAAACCAGATACACTGTGTTATTGTGTCTAAAACCTACAAATGAATTTTTCATTGAGAGATGCATAACAAATGAAAACTGATAATATTTGCTGCATAGTTGGTGGGTAACAAGACATGTAACCTAACGTTTGATATTCAAGAGAAGTCTTTTGGCACACTAAAGAGTAGGCCAAATCAGCAGCAGAATATGTATTCTGATGATGAGGCAGATTACATTTTATTAGTTATTATTGTTTTGTTTCTGTCCTCTTTTTTCCTATGACTGTTGATCCTTTGTTTCAGATTACAGATTTGTGGGAAAGGGTGGGAGCAGCATGGGATGTGACCTCTACCTGTTAGTATTGGTGGGATTATGTTAATGCAAATAACAGTAGGGGTATGAAGTCTTGAACACTGAATATTTGTAAGGTGGAAAGACATTGCTGTAATAGGTTGTATCTTGTATCTGTTTAATTTCCAGCTAGCAGTTACATGTTTATCAATGATTTTGGAGCTGGCTCCCCTTGGATTCAATATCCGCTGAAGTAAAGTTTCCTTCTATTAACCCAACAATGTAGTACCACTAAATACCCCACATGCGCTCACAAACCATATAAAAAACTATAAAACAAAATATATAGGTCCACATCACACAAGTTAAAGTAAGGTGAATCAGTCACCTTATGTTCTCTCGAAATTGGTGAGTCGCGTGCGAGTGATTCAAATGGACAAGGGGGTGGCGCGTGAGTTTTGCTCTCACCTTGGGCATTCAACACCCTTGCCGACCAGCCTAAAGTTCTGGTGTACTAAATAAATATACTTCGTTATTTCTCATCCTTACATATGAATATGTATGCAACTCTCACAATACACATTTTTTTCTTTCAACTATATTTCTACCAATTGTCTTTTGTGAGCTGACCACTCACTATTGAAATTAATATTGCCAAACCTAACCAAAACCTTGGAATCTTGTCCTGATATTTTCGTTTTGTTCCAGTAACTTTTTTTAGATGCGAACAAAAATGAATCTCTTTTTTTGCCTTTAACAGCACCATGCCGGATTTGATTGTCTGCGCAAAAGACATTAAAAAAATCTTATTCTCAGTTTCTTTTTTAAAAACAGATCCCAACTATAAAACTTTCTGTTACTAAGACTTACAATTGATCTTGAACACGGCGATCTTTAGAATTCTTTGAGAAACTTTTGTCGAACTTCCTAAGTGTATCATCTCCATCTTTGTTTGTATTTTCGTATATTACGTCTTGACTGTAAGGCTCAACACTAGCGTCACTATGTGGTATTGAAGATAATGACAACCATCTATGTCTAAGGTTCCCGATTCTCATCCTTTGTGTGGACTCTCTTTCTGCTTGTATTATATTTGTTGTGATTGGAACCATTTTATCTGAATTTGGCTCTTTAAACATTCGTGTGACATCTAAGTCTGTTCCTTTTGATAAATATCTATGTGGTCGTTGAGAGGTTGAGCAGGATTTTGATTTTGCTAGTCGTAAGCTCTCACCGCGGGTGTTGGTATTTGTGTTTTGCTGTTTAGAATATAATGGATGGATTGTGGTTTTAGCATTATCTTCTGTTTGTCCCATAGTCGGTGGTTGGCCGAGGCTCATATGAAGAGTAATTGAACACCCAATTGCAAATTCTAGTGCCTTAGCTAAGCTGTCTTCTGAAATTTCTGCTGCCATCTTGTCTTCTGGTCTTGTAAAAGTCAAATGTATAATAGCATTGGCTACATGAGAAAAACCACTTTTTTAGCATAAATGCAGCGATTGGTTATAGATATCTTGCATGCATTACTTACTCTTAGAGAGAGATAATAATGCTAGTTCTGAATTGTCACTAAGGAACTTTTGTATACGGGAGCTTTCTATTCCTTTGAGCACGTCTTTCCACAGTTGTTCCATGTCACTTAAGCTTCCCCTCTTGGCATCCCGTCTTTGCTGTTGGTCTATTATGCTTTCTTTACCAGCATGATTGTTTAAATATAATCAGAAAAAAATGATGTCTGCGTGTTTAAAAAAATAAATAAAAATAGAATATATACTTACCTGCTGCTGAATGTAATGTTATTCCATTGTGAGATGATGTTGAAAGTAGGCTTCTAGCTGGTAAAACAATGCTGTTGATGTTTGAGGCTTTCATGGAAGTGATATCTAAAAATGTTGTTGCGATTATATTTGACATCTGGTCATGTGTTGATGTGGACCGTAGTTGCCTTTCTGTTTCAACTAGTAACTTCAATATGTAGCACAATCTTGCCGACTGAGTTTTGCCTACGCACCACCACCATTCACACACCATGAACAATAATAATAACAGAATTATGTGGGTGAAATTAGAAGCAGACTATATATGCATGCAATTTCAAGACAAGACTCGTCCAACTTACTGAGGAGCGTCCTGTTGGCTGAAGATGATGATGATGACGACGACGGTGGATCCTCTGAGAGAAGGTTGGTGACAAGATTTACTAGTTGAGATACAAAAGATGATGGTTCAATACATTCACTAAGCTTCTTAACATATCTGATTGTGTTAATGGTGTCTCCTGAAACTGCCGCTGCAAGCAAGTCTAGTAGTTTGTTATGCGGAATAAGACCTACCTGTAAACACATTAACACCAAAATGATAATCAGTTGTTCATATGTAAAATAATAAGATATTTTTAGCTAAAGGATCTATATATATAGATATTTACTAGCTGTTGGGCCATTGAAGTGTTGATTGTTGGCCCTGATAAGGTCAACTGATCTAATATATTTTCAGCATCTCTTAATGATCCATCTGATTTGGCAACAATCAGTTTTAATGCTTCTTCTTCGATCACCATACTTTGACTGACAATAATTCTTGATAGCTTTGTGATGACATCCTCGTTGTTTAGCTTGGTGAAATAGTATTTTTGACATCTTGATGTGATATTACAAGTGATGGAAGAGTTCACATCTACTATATGAGTTATAAGTATAAATACAAGGTTTGAACCATAAGGCCCTTCCAATAAACTCATAAGCTTGTCCCATGCCTCCAACGTTAACAAGTGACACTCCTCAATGATGAATACCTTAAAGCCCGGAATCGCCTGAGCGAAAGAGGTGTTTTGAAGGAGTGTTTTAATCTTTTCAAATCCAGCAATTCTATTTCCAGAGCAGAGATCCATTGTGTAGAGGCTTCTTGAACAGCCTTCGCAACTGCAGCAAGGTTTGTTATTTGATTCACAGTTCAAAGCCATTCCAAATACTCTAGCAGTAGATGTCTTCCCAGTTCCATTCGGGCCATGGAATAAATAAAGAGGAGCAATCATTTTCTTCTCGGCTGCATAACAAAGTGTCTTAACGACAATATTTTGGCCCACAATATCTTGAAACATTCTTGGCCGATACTTGTTACTCAGCAGGAGACTTGTAGTAGTATCTTTAGATTGTGGGCTGCTGCTGTTGTGCTTCTGTTTGGCCTTCATCTTTCTACCCATAAGATAAACGACTGGTATTCTTCGTCTTTGACTTCTTGATCCATTCCCCACAACATCGGATTTCATCATGTTGCTAGCACTTCCACCATTATTGCATGGACCTGCTATCAACTTTTGGCTTGCCATTAAATATTCACTCATTTTGTATCAACTTGTATGAACTTGTTTCAGGTGATCGATATTGATATATTTTGTCGTTCCAAGTTATATATATCCAGAAAAGCAGAGGAGACATGGTTGATGACGATCAGTTAGCCGGCTACTAAATAATATTTAAACGTAAAATTAAGAAAATAATCAAATGAACAAGACTAGTTAACTGGTAGTAGGAACTGTTTGTAAAATTAAATATTTAGATTGTTCCACATGGAGGCTATTCCTTGAAAAAATATATATATATTTTTATTTGCTGTGACTTAGAAAGGCAATGGCATCTGTGTGTAAACTAATGAGATGCTCATCTCAGTTTGTTTTGTCTCGACGCCCCTTCATCCTATATTAATTTATTTTTTGAATAACATATTCTACAAAAAGGTGTAGATTGTCGGAAACACCCTAACTTCGTGTGCCTTTTGGCATCAACCAATGTCCACCCCACAAGGGATAGCTCATTTGAATAACGAATTAAAATTTTCAAATTGAGCAACTTTTCAATATCTAATAGTTCTACTAATACGGACTCATTTCCATGAAGAACTAACAAGTTAAAATTTTTCAATAACGAATTAAAAATCTAAAATTGAGCAACTTACACTCTTTAAAAAGAGTAAGTTCACCGTTAGTTCCTGTGGTTTAGCCGGATTTCATGTTTAATCCCCGCTACAGAAAAATTTACTGCAAACCTCACCAATGTTTGGATTTCTGCACGCTGCTAGTCCAAAAAGTAACGGTCGTCAAGTAGCTCGTTACATGGATCATTAGCTCAGAGGTAGTGCTGCAATCGTGCATGGATTATTCCATGTACCCAACGAGACAAAGGATAGCACGCCACATGTCATTCTTGTCTCCTCCATTAGATGTCTACCACGTGGACCATCCTCGAACATTGATGGACTTCCAAGGAGACGTGAAACCCTAGGACTATCCTTATAAATAGTAACTTCATTCTCATTGAATGGACCAACCCAACCCACATAAAGAATTCACACATTCACACATTAGCTCCATCATGAGCGTTACCCCAACTTGCGACTCCGGTCACACCCTGGGGTCCTTACCGAATGTGGGTTGACCCCTATAGACCTTGTAATGTACTTGTTCCTGTTCCTAAACCCTGCAAGGGTTCGTAGAAAAATGCTTCCATGAAAAACTTTGTAATGATCTTAACAACAGTGGCATCAAAGGACTTTAATTGATGGATTAACATTCAACAAGGTTTTTGATTACAGATTAAAAATGGAAATTACATAAGGAGAAGATGATAAAGAAATGACTAATAAGAGAAGGGAATACGGTTACTCTTTCTAGTTGTCTCATGTAACCCACTTGTATCAACCAACTTATTTGCGACATCATTCTCTTGAGTCCCCTTATTTAATGGACGTAATATAGTAAACTTCTTCTTTATAACTTTTTTGCTGAACATGTGGTTCAGAGGAGGGGGATTTTGTGTTTGAGAAAGGTTCATAAGGCGTTTGAAATGTAAAAGAGGCGTATTAATTTGATGAACTTGCTATAGAGCTACAATGCGTTGGTGAAGGAATCGAAAGTTATTTCGCAGAATAGAAGGTTGCGGAATCAATCATTGACTTTGAAGTAGGATTTGGGTGAAGATGATCGTTGCGCTGGAAATTCTTAAATTCTTAAATTCTTAGAGATTTATAAACATAATAGTTTTAATTAATACAGCTACTTTGTATGGTGCTATCAAGCCTGCGTTTAAAATATGTCTTTGGAAATTAGAAGTAGAAATATGGCCGTCATTGTTAATCATGCTCTTGATTGGGGTTGATATCAATATTTGCTGATCTTTCGTTTTTTGTTTTGGCAGGAACAATAGTCCAAATGGCTAAATCTAAACAAATGCTCAAGATATTATTGGTCAAAACACCCTTCACCCTTCTAGTCCTTTCTTATTACAAAATATGCCAGAGTATCAGTGATGATTACAAAATCGAGTGTTAACATAATAATGGTACTTGTTTGGAATTAAAAGGTTTAGGAGACGTTGTAAGAGTTTACTGTTTTTCACCCATTGTGATAAATTTTAATATTTAAAATTAAATTATACGTTCTTTGTAATGAATTTGAAAAAAGTTAGCACTTGACAATTTGAAATAGGTGTTTCGCGTGTTTTTCAGGTGTGCATGTTTTATCCGTACTCGCTTTGACCCATTTTGCCACTCTAATTCTCATGTTGTGGCTGGTTACGGTTCTTGGTTCGGTTACTGTGATAAAAAACATACTGTCTTTTTTTAAAAATAAAATGCATAATGTAAAACAAGCTTTGTTGGACAAATGCCTCAAGTTAAATATGTAACTCCCATCCCACCGTCCGCTCTATCATAATAAAATTTGATAGTAGTTTTCAGGAGTGGTTTTTTTCTAAAAGTAGGAATTATTTTTATGACCGTTGGCCAACGGTCATTCTTTCATCTTGTCATTACTACACTTTTTCTTATATGTTAACGGTCGAATTTTGATATTTCATTTATGAGTTTTTACATTTGAAATTCAACCGTTGGGTAACGGTCGAGAAATGTAGCATATTTATATACATCATAACCTTGATGTAGTATACATATTTCTTTACCCATATCATTATTCTCGCAGCTTTTCATTCGTCTTTCTTTTTACCGGGCTTCATATATCTTTCATCCTAAAGAATTTGTTCCAATCCATGTGTTAAATGTTTAAGGTCCTTGTCTGTTCGTGTTTAGAAGTTAAGATGTCGCTATTGATTGTAGATCTTGACGATTACAATCCTACACTTGTTTATACAGGTGAAACGAAGAAAGTTGTTGAAATCATATGCTCATGGCCCAGAAAGTTTCTAAAGAAGATGTGCGAAGGTAACCTTTCATGTTCTACAAAACTTACTAATTTAGACATCGAGCCATTATTGTTATTAATAATATTATTTTTTTGCTTAAAATCCACATGTATCATTAAAAATACTAAGCATCACATTCTCTAGGCTGTATATATGTCGAAAAGTGATTATAACACAAGTAGACATATATTAAATCACCAAAGAATTGATTCTTGAGCCGAGAAAGCGTATTGAAACTTTAAATTATTGAAGTCGAATATCTGAGGAGAACATTTTGTGGCGGCCTTATGTCAGGATACAAATCATTTCATCATCGCGCAATTTATAAGAACGTGGTCGATTGAAAAAATTGGTAATGAAGAAGTGGATTCATTTGCTCAGTGTGTTAGGGTTTCTAATTTAGTTGGGTTGGATATTAGTCAACAATACTTTCCTCATCGGGTAAATAAGCAATTTGGATATAATCAAGATATCCCAGTAGATGTTATTAATCTAGAAAGCACTGAAGATGCTTTGGCTAACTATGCTACACCGTTAGAGAATGAGTATATATGCCTCCCGTCAGGACAGTTTGAGGAAAGTCCCCACATTGTCTTGACGGGAGGTATATATACTCATTCTTCAACGGTGTAGCATAGTCAGCCCAAGCATCTTTAGCGCTTTCTAGATGAATAACATCTGTTGGGATATCTTTATTATACCCAAATTGCTTATTTACCTTATGAGGAAAGTATTGTTGACTAATATCCAACCCAACTAACTTAGAAACCCTAACACACCGAGCAAATGAATCCACTTCTTCATTACCAATTTTTTCAATCGACCACGTTTTCTTATAAATTGTGCGGGCGATGAAATGATTTGTATCCTTGACATAAGGCCGCCACACAAAATGTTCTTCACGTATAACCGACTCCAATGAATTTTCGCCATGAGCCGTAAAACGAAGCGATCGAGGGGTTCATAGTAAATGGTAAAGCTATGTAAACCCACTTTATAATGACAACAATTTATATCAAGTCGCGTGTAAGCTTGTTTGTTATCGAAAGATTGACGCAACTTTGTCTTTGCTTTCATATAAGCAAACCAGATCATATCCCTATTGTTTGGGTAGACTTGGAAGCAATATCAATATATATACTACTTATAATGTAGAAATGAATCTTTCTCCTCTTAGTATTAATTTACAAGTCATAATACTTATTGTACTACACAAAGCACAAATAAAACTAAAAAAAACCACTACTCATTTAATACAATTAATACACTATTAAAAATACCATTTCACCAAAAAATACAACTATTCAACCACAATTTGCAATCTAATGAAGCTATTTTCTATACTACATATAACAGAGGGATGACTCTCTCTCCAAATTTTAAGACTTACAAGAAAAAAGGCATAGTGTACAACACTTTAATGCACATAATTTTCAAACATACAAGACAAGAATCGTACACCACTTTAATGCACATATTAAAAAAAACAAAACACCACAATAATGCTATTTAATGTAGTCAATTAATATTGGTCAATAAATACAATTAATACAGTTATTAAAATACCCCTTACATAAGAAATACAAATTATCAAGCATATTGTACAACCAAATTAAACACAATTCCTGCATTGAATGCAACTAATACAAATAATAAAGCACATTATACAAATATTCAAGCACGAACGGGCAACGGGCCAAATGGGCTTGAGCCCGAATGGGCACAAGACAAACGCGCACGAGCTAAACGAAAATCTTGAAATCCGTAAATTTATTATCGAAAAGAACATAATAAACTAAAATACATGATTCACCGAAATTTTTTATTTCAAGGTACCCGCCGCCGCAACGCGCGGGAACCCTGCATTAAACGTCACTGATACAAATAATAAAGCAAATTATACAAATATTTAAGCCCGAACGGTCAACGGGCCAAACGGGTTCGAGCCCGAACTGGCGCGGGCCAAACGGGCTCGAGCCCCGAACGGGCAGGGGCTAAATGAAATTCTTGATATCAAGTAAATTTATTGTCAAAATGAACATAATAAACTAAAATACATGATTCAACGAAAATTTTTATTTCAAGGTACCGCCACAAGAATGCTGCACCTGCCAAGATTAGTTATTGGAGAGAGAGTTTCTGTAGCAAGAGTTGAGTTGATTCCACTGATTAGTACAGCTAAGAGAATTACACAACTACACAAGAGATTGAAAGAATGATCGATTCTCCTATTTAGTTATGTTAACAGCTATTTAGCCGGGACATAACAGGTCTTTAGCCGGGACATATATACTTTGACATAAATGAATGTACGCATTTTGAGTGGTCGAAATGGGAATCTCTGCATAGTTTGTCGTACCATAGTCTGAAAAACAGTCAGGGTTTGCTATGTATAGGACTTGTCTTAGTTGTCTCGGATTGTTTTCATCATTTCTACATCATGTTACTCCGCCACTTACTCTTGTATTTTTTTTCATCTAGTAGAAACCTGTCAAGTAAAAAGGATCTGTTTAATCGATTGTAGACACTGGTTTCCTTATAAATGATTGCCGTAGATGCAAATACATTATATCTAACTAGTAGGGTACCCGCGCGTTGCGGCGGCGGGTATCCTGTAACTAAATTTTTTGGCGAGTGATTTTTTTAGATTATACACTTTCCATGATTATAACTTTACGGATGATGAGAATTAGATTGAAATAATTGTATGAAATATCAAGGTATTTCATATAAAATAGCAAGGTGTATGCGCAATTGTTGTATTCGAGTGGTAGTTCTTGTTCGGAGTTGGGTTTTTAGATGTTGAGGTTATGTTGGTGACGTGAGGTTTATGTGACATAGGTGGTTTTACTTTGATTATAGTTCACTGTTGTGAAACGTAAGGATGAGTTTTAGCTCAGAGAAATAGCTGACACGAGTCGGCTCTTGGTGGTGCTCAACTCATGGTAAGTGAGCATATTTCTAGAGAAAGTGAAGATTGAAGATGAGAAAGTGAAGATGGTTTTGTTTTTTTTAGTTTTAATAGTGGTGTAATTTATATGAATATTAGAGGGGTGTTACAAGCTTAGAGTTTATAGAATTGAATGACATTTAATTTTTTAGGTTGTTATAAGTTTATAGAATTTAAAATATTTAATTTTCTAGGCTGTTATAAGTTTATAAAATTTAAGTCATTTTAATTTTCTTTCTTTAACTTTAATTATGTGTATGATACAAGCTTTGTAAAACACTTATTTCCATTATAAGAAATATGCTCGTCATAGTTATTCATGTTCTTGATTGGGGTTGATATCAATATTTGCTGATCTTTCGTTTTTTGTTTTGGCCGGAACAATAGTCCAAATGGCTAAATCTAAACAAATGCTCAAGATATTATTGGTCAAAACACCCTTCACCCTTCTAGTCCTTTCTTATTACAAAATATGCCAGAGTATCAGTGATGATTACAAAATCGAGTGTTAACATAATAATGGTACTTGTTTGGAATTAAAAGGTTTAGGAGACGTTGTAAGAGTTTACTGTTTTTCACCCATTGTGATAAATTTTAATACTTTAAATTAAATTATACGTTGTTTGTAATGAATTTGAAAAAAGTTAGCACTTGACAATTTGAAATAGGTGTTTGGCGTGTTTTTTAGGTGTGCATGTTTTATCCGTACTCGCTTTGACCCATTTTGCCACTCTAATTCTCATGTTGTGGCTGGTTACGGTTCTTGGTTCGGTTACTGATTGGTCCCAAACGGTCAGGTTTATTACACAAGTCAACCACTTGTGAATGGTCAACCGTAATAAAAGTCAAACAATGCGAAACCAAAGCAATTAAGTCCGGGAGAGTTTAGTGTTTCCCAGTCGTTGAGTCCCAACGGTGTGCGATTGAATAACTAAACGCGTGAGTGATCGGGTGATATTGAGCGGAAAGGGTGAATGATAATACTAGATGACAAAGGAAAATCGAGAAAGAAAATTAAAAGATAAATTATATTAAATAAACGCTATCACTATTTTTAAAATTGGATTTTCTTGATTTTCTTTTATAAATTTGAATTAAAACTAATTTTAACTTTTAAAACTAAATTAAAATACTAAAAATTATGAAAATTAATGGGAAAATTATAAAACTATTTAAAAAAAACTAAAATAACTAAAGAGAATTTTCAAAACTAATTTTGTATTTTCTCGATTTATATTCTAATTTCTATGATTTAAAACTCTTTAAAACTAATTAAATGGCTAAAAATTACAAATTTAATTAAGAAAAATCTGAAAATTATTTTTTGCTTTTATATTTATCTTAATCTATGAAAATTGAAAACTTATTTTTTGAAGATTTTCCGATTTATTTGTATTAAAAGATATTTAAAAGTCTTAAAACCGATTTAAAATAAAAAAAATAGCAAACAAGAATAGAAAAATCAAAAATTCAGGAAAAGTCTAAAATAATATTCTAAATCTATAAAAATATAAAAACTATGCTTATGTGTGAGAAAATGAAATCAGAGTGCAACGACTTATGAATAAGACTTAATAATAAGCAAATGAACACCGAAGGCACCAAATGAAAGCGTGTGACAAGAACTAATTTATGCTAAAACTACTAGAAACAAACTTATATCAACTAGTCTAGACTTATGATTTGAAAACTACAATGATATGACTAAATCAAATCCTAAAATCCAAACATTTCTACCTCTTATGTTTAAGCTTGAGCACAAGCTTATATAATAAGCTAAATTGAAAACCAAAAATGGTGATCTCTAACCAACCTACCAAAGACCACTTGCACCAAATCTCAGACCTAAACAAGCTTTAATGAAGCTTGTGCAAAGCCTTCAATAAAGTTGTTCAGACCAAACTTATCTTGAGTGCTTGACTGAACAAATGAGCTCTTTTGAAGAGCTGATTAAGAGCTTATAAAGGCTTGAGAAAATTCAACAAAAATCAGATTTCAAAAATAGACCAACTGAAGTTGTTAAGTCCAAAATTCCAAAATCTTTTGATCAATATTGAAGATATGAAAAATCCACAAAGATTGGCAAAAACTGACTTTTTACAACTTTTGACTTTCTTATGACAGAAATTGCATTTGACTTTTATGAACTTTAAACCAAATTTGTTAAATGCTAATGATGTTATAGGCCTAATTATGACTAATTTAAGCTAGACCTAATAATGCTAAAGCCCTAATGCAAGTTGAGCTTAACTCCTACACAACAAATATGAATTGAGGACAGATTTCTATGGATTTTGACTATAAGTGATTTAAGATGCAAAATAATGACTAATATGGATGCAATAAGCCTAACCGAGATCAAATCAACTAAGCTTAACCACAAAATAAACCTCAAATTCGATTCAAATTCGATCCAAACACTCTATTGAAGTCCGATATGCAAATAAAATCAACCAAATCTCTAGAACTTAATTCAAATTCCTATGACTAAAAATCCTATACGAGTGAACTTAAACAGCAAAAGCATACAGAAACAGATATGATCTAATATTGCAGATATAGAACAGAAATAAAGCAGATTCAAAAGGAAGAAAGAGTTAAAACTCACAAAAGGTCCAACCACTATGGTTTGCTTATGAGCTCAAAAGGTACCACTATCCTAACTTATCTCAACCCATATCCAACTCTGCATCAACCCAACTTCATTACAAAAACCATCTTGAGTTCCGTTTGACTTTTGTTGACCATGTACCCAATTTACTTGAATCGGTTCTTGAGCTTACTAAAAGCTATATACGACTTTAGTAAGCTCACTTGTTATAATAAAGCTTATGAAGCTCGGATTTAGGACAATTAAGACCGATTAAAGAGAAGAAAACTTAAAATAAGAAACTTTAATCAAACTTTAAATTAGAACTTGAAATGAATTACAACCGATACAATAGCTTTAGTTCAAAACAGGAAGCTTAACAAGACAATTTTAGAGACTAATTAATACATTAAAATTAAAAACGACATACAAGAAAGTTAAAACTAAAAACTACTACTCTCTCCTCCTACTCTTCTTCTATTTATTCAACAAAAGTGCTCCCACTTGTACTCTGATCATTTCCCACTTCTTTGCAGAGCCATTGGATTAATAGAGTGGATTTAAGCCGTTGATGGCATTTTGGCGCCAACATGATATTTGCCAGTTGGGGAGGGTTGAGTGCAAAGAAGAAGAAGCATTTAATGATTCTTGGCTGTTTTAGGTGAGGTGGAGGGATAAGGTGTGGGTTGTGAGCTGGAGGTGAGGGGTGGTCTAGTTTTGCAGAGGGTGGGTGAAGGAGAAAGTGGTTTTGGAGGAAAAGGGAGCGGGTTCGACTGGTTTGACCGGGGTATATTAATGGGTAAAGGGTTCAAGTTGGGGGTCACAGTTGTTTTGGTGGGTTCAAGGAAGGGTTCAAGGTTGGTTTGTTTATTAATAACATAAGGACCATAATTGCAATTCCACCAAACTTGAGGGACCAAATCAGTAATTTTCCAAAGTTTATTATAAGGCCACTTTTGACAAGTTTGAATTACCAAAGGACTAAAAATATTAATTTTCAAATTAAAATGTCCAGGGTAAATTTCATCAATCTTTGAAACTTCAAGGACTAAAGTTGCCATTTTGCAAAATTGAATTTTATAAGGCTAATTTTGACAACTTGAAAATTCCCGAGGGCCTTTTATGAAAAATTAACTTGTTTTGCATAACTGAGGACTAGATTTGACAATTTTGCATAAAATCTGCCTAAATATTTTTTCATCTTTTCAAGACTTTTCAAAGTGTATTTGATTATTTTTTGCGGTGTAGAAGGAATAAAAATGATGAGTATTTACACACTCATCAATCCCCACACTAAACTATTGCTAGTCCCTAGCAATCTTTTGAGAAAACTTAATGGATTTGAATCTCTTTACCAAAAGCCATTACTTCGGAGTAGCCAATTGTTTCAATTCAAGTAAGAACCTTGGTACAACGATAACCAAATGATTTTGAGCAAATCACCGACTTCCAACGGATTTGATTTGTCTTTACCGTGCCGCTTGCTTCGGACTAGCCAACTCTTAGATAAAATATCTTTGGTGGTGATTACCAATTATGGTTTTCCAACCGCCTTTACCACAAGCCATAAACTTGCGGGCTAGCCAACTCTTCACTAATTAAAGATATGGTGGTGAACACCATACAATTTTGGGCAAAGTGCAAGCCGTCAACGGATTTGAGATATCTTTACCAAGAGCCGTTTGCTCATGGATTAGCCAATCCTTTTGTTTATTAGACATGGCGAATCGATAACTATAAGTCGAGTAAGTGCAAAACACTTACTCCAAAAAAATTTGGCCAAAATGGGGAATTGGGTGGTATAATTACATGATAAAATTCGTGAGAATTCCCCACACTAGAAATGAATATTGCCCTCAATATTCAAAGTACCGAGTTATGCCGAAACATAGAACGTAAAAGGGAAATACTACGGCCATTTTTTGAATTTTTTTTTTTTTTGATATTTATATACAACAATGGGCAACTCGCCCACACTAGGGTGGTAGAAAGTAGAAAGAAGTCGAAATATGGGTGAAACCCATATGGTGTGCTCTTATTTTGATTCCCGAGTCGCTAGCTTGACTCGATCCCCGCATTCATTGGTTCATGGGAAAGTTTGTAGATCCGGACAACCGTGTGGAATGTCCTCTCCAAAATAGTGCTTCAATCGATGACCATTCACTTTAAAATTGGACCATCGGGTTGAGATAACTCAATAGTTCCATAAGGAAATACTTTAGTGATGGTGAATGGTCCGCATCAATGGATTTTAGTTTTCCGAGAAAATCTTCAATCTTGAATTGAAAAGAAGGACTCGATCACCGACGTTGAAAACGCGGTTCTTGATTTTGGAGTCATGAATCTTCTTTGTCTTTTCTTTGTAGATCAAAGAGTTCTCGTATGCTTGATCACGAAGTTCATTTAATTCATTCATTTGAACTTTCGGTGATCACCACCGTCTCGAATATCGGTTGGCATGTTTCAAGGCCCGGTATGCTTTGTGCTCAAGCTCAATCGGCAGATGACACGCCTTTCCGTACACTAGCTTGTATGGAGTACACCGATGGGTGTTTTATGTCGCACGGAAGGCCCAGTGCGTCATCTAGCTTATCCGACCAAGAGGCACGGTTTTCGCCATCGTCCTTTCCGAATTCTTTTAATCCCTCGGTTTGAAACTTCCACTTGCCCACTTGTTTGGGGTGGTACGCAGAGAGAGACGGTGAGTTACACCATACTTTTGCATGACTCTATCAAACCGGTCATTGCAGAAATGCGTACTACGATCACCGATTATAGCTCGTGGAGTTCCAAACCTAGCAAAAGGGATTTTAAGAATTTCACAACAACTCGGGCATCGTTGGTAGGTAAGGCTTTTGCTTCAACCCATTTTGACAAATAGTCAACGGCCACGTAGTATGTATTTATTTCCTCGAGATGAAGGAAATGGCCCCATAAAGTCAATGCCCAGATATCAAAAATCTCACACACTTGAATGGCGTTTTGCGGCATTTCATTTCTTTGTGAGATATTTCCGTGACGCTGACAAGCGTCACATGTTTTGACAAATTCGTGGGCATCCTTGTAAATCGTGGGCCAATAAAATCCGGAATCAAACACCTTCTTGGCGATGTAGTTGGGGCTATGATGTCCCCAAGAGGTCCGAATGGCAAGCCTTAAGAATGTCATTGGCTTCGACCATACACACATCGCTCGATGACTTGATCCGCAAATTTTGAATAAGTAGGGTCGTCCCGAGTAGTGTTTACATCTTTAAAGAATTTGTTTTTGTTGGGACGACATCCCTTTCACCACAAAGTTACCCGCATGGTAATTTGCAAAGTCAAGAAACCATGGGGTAGAAGAGTCTCCACGAAAAGAAACTACATTGAGTGTTTCGAGAGGAAATGTTTCGCTTATTTCCTTTTCTCGAACACATTCTCGTGAGGGTTTTCTAGATCGAGACAGATGATCGCCACTGTGTTCTCGGCTCCTTTTTATCACGTATAATGATATCAAATTCTTGCGGAGGAGAACCCAACGGAGCAATCTCGGCTTTGCA
Organism: Chrysanthemum lavandulifolium; assembly: GCA_022545495.1. Classification (NCBI taxonomy): domain Eukaryota; kingdom Viridiplantae; phylum Streptophyta; class Magnoliopsida; order Asterales; family Asteraceae; genus Chrysanthemum; species Chrysanthemum lavandulifolium. The sequence continues at coordinate 143,832,348 of CM040241.1, read as the reverse complement.
TCTTGTTTTGCAAAGAGATATTTGAGAGCCGAGTGATCCGTATACACCACGATTTGGTCAAGATTAGGTATGGTCGAAACTTCAAACGCATACACCACAGCCTAATAATTCTTTTCCGTAGTGGTGTAATGGGTTTGAGCTTCACCATAGTCTTACTCGCGAGTGGATAAATTTGAAAATGCTTGGTTTTCGTTGCCCAAGACCGCACCGATAGCAAAATCACTTGCATCGCACATGAGTTCAAAGGTAAATCCCAATGAGGGCAACTAGAATGGGTGCTTCCGTAAGCTTTTCTTTAATGTTTCAAAAGCTCGATGCACTCGTGAGAGAAGATAAAAGGAGCATCCTTCTCAAGGAGATGAGTCATAGGTCGAGCGATTTTAGAAAATCTTGTATGAATCTGCGATAAAACCGCATGACCTAAAAACTCCTAATACCTTTGACGGTAGTAGGATGAGGCAATTGGCAATGACATCCACTTTCGCTTTGTCAACCTCAATCCTGTTTTTAAAATCTTATGGCCTAGGACAATTCCTTCCTTGACCATAAATGGCTCTTCTCCCAATTTAGACAAAGATTGGTGTCTTCACACCGCTTTAGCATTTTTCTAAATGGGAGAGACATGTTTGAAATGAGTCCCCAATGACCGAGAAGTCATCCATAAACACCTCCATTGTTTCCGATCATGTCGTGGAAAATTGCCATCATACATCGTTGGAACGTGCGTGAGCGTTACATAGGCCAAAAGGCATACGTCAGTAGGCAAAAGTTCCGTATGGGCGGTGAATGTGGTCTTTCTTGATCATGTGGATCAATGGGGATCCGAAAATACCCGAGAAACCATCTAGGAAACAATAGTATTCGTTCCTCGCTAGTCTCTCAAGCATCCGATCCATGAAGGGTAGAGGAAAATGGTCTTTACGGGTGGCTTCGTTTTACTTGCGATAGTCAATACACACACGCCATACCGTAACCAATCGAGTTGGAATTAACTCGTTTTCTTCATTTGTGACAACAGTTATGCCACCCTTTTTGGAACACATGGATGGGATCGACCCAAGGACTATCGAGATCGTAAATTAAACCGCATCAAGAAGTTTGAGAACCTCCTGCTTGATAACCTCATGAATCTTAGGATTCACCCTTCTCGATGTTGGACCGCTTGGTTTGAAATCATCCTCCAATAAAATCTTTTGTGTACAAAATTGTGGTTAATACCCTTGATGTCGGAGAGTCTCCAAGCAATTGCTTGCTTGTGCAACTTCAAAACCTTTATGAGAGCGTCTTCTCCTCCTTCGTTAAGTCCTTAGCAATTATGACGGTAATTTATCATCACCTTCCAAGAATGCATACTCGAGATGAGGAGGTAGGTCCTTAAGTTCAACCTCGGAAATTCTTGAGAGATGTTTGTACCGATTTGATTTCTTCAATCGTGATCTCTTCGGAGGAGTGACGGTAATGGATCTTCATTTAACAATTTCTCAAGATAAAGGATATCTCCTCCGAATCATAAACACCATCATCAATTCCCTGAATCGATTCATCATTAGCAAGAAACTCATCGATCTCTTCTAAAGAAGTCACCTCCTCAAACGGAGTAAGAGAGGGGAAGAATCGGCAATAATTGGTTGAGAAGATGTGGTGGGATCCCCACTCACGTAATTATGAAAATAACCAAGAAACTCTTGAGAGTACTCCTCACGAAGCAATATCAATTACATCGATTCGATTAACCGATTCAAGATCATAGTTTGCGGAGTACCTTGAAGTTTGATCAAGGTTAAAGTGTGACTTCATTACCCACACGTAATGTGATTTCTTGCTCAAATACATCAATGAGAGCACGGCCCGTTCTCGTGAATCCTCGTCCAACAATGAGGGAACCCGATGATCAGCATCAAGTCAACAACCACAAAGTCACCGGAAAATGGAACTTTCCTACTTTCACGAATACATCCTCGGCGATGCCAAGAGGACGCGATATAGAACGATCGGCAAGCTCAAGAGTCATGCGGTAGGAATAAGTTCGGAAGAGAAAGTTTCTTCCATCTCGAATAAGGCATCGATTGATGCTTGCACCAAGATCGGCGAGGCAAAGCATTCAATCATTCCCGAAAAACACAAGGTGAAGAAATTTTCCAGATCTCCAAGCTTCTCGGGAAGCTTTTTAATGAAGCGAAAGCGGTTCTCGCTCAAAGGAGTTTTAGCCATTTCAAGCAGCTTTTTCCTTGTTGCTTAACATGTGTTTGAGAGTTGATGCAAACTTGGGCATCAAGATGATAGCATCCGCAAAGCTTATGTCAAAATGTAGTTCTTGGAAAATTTGAAATTTTTTTCCATTTGATGACGGCTTTTTCATGAGCTTTGTTCATTTAAACGTGATGGGTAAGGAATAGAAGTTTTGGATTTGGGGTTTTCAACCGGAGGTTCAAAACAACTCTGGTTTGGATTTGGGTTTTGGGACAACTTGAGGATGGACATGTGTTGGCTCGTGAGCTAGTGGGTTGCACTTGGTACTTTGTCGCCTCGTGTTCACTTTCCACTACCTTCGGAGAGAAGAAGAAGAGGTAGTAGGAATAGCGGGTCCATCATATGAAGCACCACTTTTGGTTGTGATCGCCTTTGCATCGCCTCGGATTAGGGATCGTGTTGCTAGGTAAAGTACCGAGCCGAGGGTCGATCATTTAAAGACTTCTTAATGTCGTAACCGCTTACCAACAACCTATTCATTTCCTCTCGATTTCATGAATTGCTTCAACAACTCATCGATGATGGTCCAGTTGAAACAATGGCTTGATTTTGTGTAGGAAAATTCGCCTCTATTGTTTGGATTAGGCCTTGATTTTGGAAATTTCCTTGATTATTGCCATGAAAATACCCCGGTTGAAATTTCACGATTCGGTTTCTATTAAAATTTCCTTGGTTTTGGAAATTTTGACTTTGATTTTGAAAACCGTTATTCGACTAAAATTACCTTGGTTTTGAAAACCTTGGTTCGTTCTATTCGATTTTGATTACGGTTTTGGTTTTGGTTGAAACCGGTGGTCCAGGGTAGTGGTTAGGACGGTGGTTCGGGTCCATAGGAGCACGGTATTGGTTGCCTCTCGAATTGGAAATCCCGCCACGCGTTTGTTTCAAAAGGGTTACCATCGGTGGCCATACAGATTGTAATAGGCATGGGGCCACCGCAAGTAACACATACTTCCACTTTCTTAACTTCATAGGAGGTGAAGTTTGTGGAAAAGAAACTTTCTTTTGGTTAGAGAACCAAAGCTTGAATTGCTTCAGAAGTTTGTCAATCTTAGCATCGGTGCTAGATTGACTCACGAGCGATGAAGCGGAAGGACCAACACCGACTTGGGAAACAACCGGTTTGCTTCATGCAAAGGCGGACTTTAGACTTGTTTTCAATTATCGCTAAAGCTTCTTTTACAGTTTTGCTCAAGAAATTTCCTCCAATGGAGGAATTGAGAGAATCTTGATCGATTGACTCACCCATTATAGAAAGTATCGAGTTGCATCAACTCGGAGAAACCATGGTGAGGACATTTGCGGGCGGCTCCTTAAAACGATCCCACGATTCATCAAGGATTCATCAAACTTTTGTGTGAACTTGATGATTTCGCTTTTAAGACTCGTGGTTTTAGAAGGTGGATAGAACTCGCTCACAAATTTCTTCACCGTGTCTTCCCATGTTTCGATCGATCGAGGGGTTGTTTTCAAGCCAACGGGCTTGCCCTCGAGGAAAATGGAACGAAGAAGCTTGAAAGCATCGGTAGGGACATTCTTGTATTTGATGGTAGATGCAATCTTGTTAAACCATCGAATATGAGCATGAGGATCATCCTCTCAAAACAATAGAATTGACTTGAGGTTACAAGATTTAGTAACCCGGCTTTGAGTTCAAAATTTTCACCACAATGGTGGGATAACAATAGCATCTCCATACCCATCGATGGGTGCTCGGAGAAGCTCAAGACAGGACGCTCTTCCGCCATGATAACGGAAGTAGTGTGAGCGGTCCGGATCTCGGATCCGATCGATGGGGCGAACGTCTCTGGACACGCCTTCTGGAATCCTAACAAGCTCACGAAATGGGCTCACGGACCTAGAAGAGCGAAAAGATACACTAGAGTTAACTCTAAGAAATCTCGAGTTAAGGGAATTATGAAATGGGGAAAGAAGAATCTTTTTGAGTTTTATGGTTTTATATATGTAGAAACAAAAAAAATATTTTTGTGTTTTATATGTTTTAAGATGTTTGGATTTTTGGATTTTTATAAGAAAATATAAATATATATAGATGGTATGAACAAGGAGTGAATATTCAAATCACTAATGCTAAACGTAAGATTATTAGACACTCAAGCATGGCGCCTAAAATTTGATTGGTCCCAAACGGTCGGGTTTATTACACAAGTCAACCACTTGTGAATGGTCAACCGTAATAAAAGTCAAACAATCAAACAAAAGCAATTAAGTCCGGAGAGTTTAGTGTTTCCCGGTCATTGAGTCCCAACGAAATGTGCGATTGAATAAATAAACGCGTAGTGATCGGGTGATATTGAGCAGAAAGGGTGAATGATAATACTAGACGACAAAGGAAAAATCGAGAAAGAAAATTAAAAGATAAATTATATTAAATAAACGCTATCACTATTTTTAAAATTGGATTTTCTTGATTTTTCTTTTATAAATTTGAATTAAAAACTAATTTTAACTTTTAAAACTAAATTAAAATACTAAAAATTATGAAAATTAATGGGAAAATTATAAAACTATTTAAAAAAAAACCAAAATAACTAAAGTTAATTTTCAAAACTAATTTTGTATTTTTCTGATTTATATTCTAATTTCTATGATTTAAAACTATTTAAAACTAATTAAATGGCTAAAATTACAAATTTAATTAAGAAAAACTGAAAATTATTTTTTATGCTTTATATTTATCTTAATCTATGAAAATTGAAAACTTATTTTTTTGAAGATTTTCTGATTTATTTGTATTAAAAGCTATTTAAAAAGTCTTAAAAACTGATTTAAAATAAGAAAAATAGCAAACAGTAATGGAAAAATATGAAAAATTCAGGAAAAGTCTAAAATAATATTCTAAATCTATAAAAAATATAAAAACTATGCTTATGTGTGAGAAAATAAGACTGTAGTGCAACAGCTTATGAATAAGCACTTAATAATAAGCAAATGAACACTGAAAGGCACCAAATGAAAGCAGAAGCTGACAAGAACTAATTTATGCTAAAACTACTAGAAACAAACTTATATCAACTAGTCTAGACTTATGATTTGCAAACTACAATGATATGACTAAATCAAATCCTAAAATCCAAACAGCCTCTACCTCTTATGTTTAAGCTTGAGCACAAGCTTATATAATAAGCTAAATTGAAAACCAAAAATGGTGATCTCTAACCAACCTACCAAAGACCACTTGCACCAACTCTCAGACCTAAACAAGCTTTAATGAAGCTTGTGCAAAGCCTTCAATAAAGTTGTTTGCACTCAGCTTATGCTGAGTGCTTGACACAGGGCAAATAAGCTCTTTTGAAGAGCTGATTAAGAGCTTATAAAGGCTTGAGAAAATTCAACAAAATCGATTTCAAAATAGACCAACCAAGTTGTTAAGTCCAAAATTCCAAAATCTTTTGATCAATATTGAAGATATGAAAAATCCACAAAGATTGGCAAAAACTGACTTTTTACAACTTTTGACTTTCTTACGACAGAAATTGCATTTGACTTTTATGAACTTTAAACCAGATTTGTTAAATGCTAATGATGTTATAGGCCTAATTATGACTAATGTAAGCTAGACCTAATAATGCTAAAGCCCTAATGCAAGTTGAGCTTAACTCCTACACAACAAATATGAATTGAGGACAGATTTCTATGGATTTTGACTATAAGTGATTTAAGATGCAAAATAATGACTAATATGGATGCAATAAGCCTAACTGAGATCAAATCAACTAAGCTTAACCACAAAATAAACCTCAAATTCAGATTCAAATTCTGATCCAAACACTCTATTTGAAGTCTGATATGCAAATAAAATCAACCAAATCTCTAGAACTTAATTCAAATTCCTATGACTAAAAATCCTATATGAGTGAACTTAAACAGCAAAAGCATACAGAAACAGATATGATCTAATATTGCAGATATAGAACAGAAATAAAGCAGATTCAAAAGGAAGAAAGAGTTAAAACTCACAAAAGGTCCAACCACTATGGTTTGCTTATGAGCTCAAAGGTACCACTATCCTAACTTATCTCAACCCATATCCAACTCGCATCAACCCAACTTCATTACAAAACCATCTTGAGTTCCAGTTTGACTTTGTTGACCATGTACCCAATTTACTTGAATCGATTCTTGAGCTTACTAAAAGCTATATACGACTTTAGTAAGCTCACTTAAGTTATAATAAAGCTTATCAAGCTCGGATTTAGGACAAATAAGACCGATTAAAGAGAAGAAAACTTAAAATAAGAAACTTTAATCAAACTTTAAATTAGAACTTGAAATGAATTACAACCGATACAATAGCTTTAGTTTAAAACAGGAAGCTTAATAAAGACAATTTTAGAGACTAATTAATACATTAAAATTAAAAACTACATACAAGAAAGTTAAAACTAAAACTACTACTCTCCTCCTACTCTTCTTCTATTTATTCAACAAAAGTGCTCCCACTTGTACCGATCATTTCCACTTCTTTTTTGCAGAGCCATTGGATTAGTAGAGTGGATTTAAGCCGTTGATGGCATTTTGGCGCCAAAATGATATTTGCCAGTTGGGGATGGTTGAGTGCAAAGAAGAAGAAGCATTTAATGATTCTTGGCTGTTTTAGGTGAGGTGGAGGGATAAGGTGTGGGTTGTGAGCTGGAGGTGAGGGGTGGTCTGGTTTTGCAGAGGGTGGGTGAAGGAGAAAGTGGTTTTGGAGGGAAAAGGGGAGCGGGGTTTGACTGGGTTTGACCGGGGGTATATTAATGGGTAAAGGGTTCAAGTTGGGGGGGGTCACGGTTTGTTTTGGCAGGGGTTCAAGGGAAGGGTTCAAGGTTGGTTTGTTTATTAATAACATAAGGACCATAATTGCAATTCCACCAAACTTGAGGGACCAAATCTGTAATTTTCCAAAGTTTATTATAAGGACCACTTTTGACAAGTTTGAATTACCAAAGGACTAAAAATATTAATTTTCAAATTAAAAATGTCCAGGGGTAAATTCTGTCAATCTTTGAAACTTCAAGGACTAAAGTTGCCATTTTGCAAAATTGAATTTTATAAGGCTAATTTTGACAACTTGAAAATTCCCGAGGGCCTTTATGAAAAATTAACTGCTTTTGCATAACCAGGACTAGATTTGACAATTTTGCATAAAATACGCCTAAATATTTTTTCTCATCTTTTCAAGACTTTTCAAAGTGTTTTGACTGCTTTTGCGGTGTAGAAGGAACAAAAATGATGAGTATTTACATACTCATGCCATCGTGATAAGAAACATAACGCCTTTTAAAAAAAAAAAATGCATAATGTAAAACAAGCTTTGTTGGACAAATGCCTCAAGTTCAATATGTAACTCCCATCCCACCGTTAGCTCTATCATAATAAAATTTGATATTAGTTTTTAGGAGTGGTTTTTTTCTAAAAGTAGGAATTATTTTTATGACCATTGGCCAACGGTCATTCTTTCATCTTGTCATTACTACACTTTTTCTTATATGTTAACAGCCGAATTTTGATTTTTCATTTATGAGTATTTACATTTGAAATTCAACCGTTGGGTAACGGTCGAGAAATGTAGCATATTTATATACATCATAACCTTGATGTAGTATACACATATTTCTTTACCCATATCATTATTACTGTAGTTTTCATTCGTCTTTCTTTTTACCGGGCTTCATATATCTTTCATCCTAAAGAATTTGTTCCAATCCATGTGTTAAATGTTTAAGGTCCTTGTATGTTCGTGTTTAGAAGTTAAGATGTTGCTATTGCTTGTAGATCTTGACGATTACAATCCTACACTTGATTATACATGTGAAACGAAGAAAGTTGTTGAAATCATATGCTCATGGCCCAGAAAGTTTCTAAAGAAGATGTGCGAAGGTAACCTTTCATGTTCTACGAAACTAACTAATTTAGACATCGAGCCATTATTGTTATTAATAATATTATTTTTTTGCTTAAAATCCACAGGTATCATTAAAAATACTAAGCATCACATTCTCTAGGCTGTATATATGTCGAAAAGTGATTATAACACAAGTAGGCATATATTAAATCAGTCAAAGAATTCAGTTTGCGAGCCAGAAAGCGTATTGGAAACTTTAAATTCATTGAAGTCGGGTATACGAGGAGAACATTTTGTGTGGCGGCCTTATGTCAAGGATACAAATCATTTCATCGCCACAAGAATTTATAAAAACGAGTCGATTGAAAAATTGGTAATGAAGAGTGGATTCATTTGCTCGGTGTGTTAGGTTTCTAATTTAGTTGGTTGGATATTAGTCAATACTTTCTCATCGGTAAATAAGCAATTTGGATATAATCAAGATATCGATAGATGTTATTAATCTAAAGCATCGAAGATGCTTTGGCTAACTATGCTACGTTAGAGAATGAGTATATATGCCTCCGCCGTGACGGTTTGAGGAAAGTCCCACATTGTCTTGACGGAGGTATATATACTCATTCTTCAACGGTGTAGCATAGTCAGCCCAAGCATCTTTAGCACTTTCTAGATGAATAACATCTGTTGGGATATCTTGATTATACCCAAATTGCTTATTTACCTGATGAGGAAAGTATTGTTGACTAATATCCAACCCAACTAACTTAGAAACCCTAACACACCGAGCAAATGAATCTACTCTTCATTACCAATTTTTCAATCGACCACGCTTATAAATTGTGCGGCGATGAAATGATTTTCTGAAAACTAGAAGGGGTTGAATAGTTTTGCCAATTAAAACTTTCTTTTAAACTATTTAGATCGACTTATGTCAATCTATTTGGATGTGTGTTGATGTTGATAAACAAGCATATAGAAGTATGTAATGAAAAGATAAGAGTAAAGCACAAAACCACAACGCGAGTATTTATAGTGGTTCGCTACAAGGACACCTTACTTGCCCTACTCCACTCCCCGAGTCACCTACTCGAGAGTTCGTAATCACTACACGACACCAACTCTTTATGGTGGAGAAACCTTTACAATGTTGCCTACTCTTTTTCCGGTACTAGGCTAACCATCGGGTTCTTTCACACCAAGGTGAACCACACCTACCACTACGTCGCCTACCCTTTATCCGGTACTAGGCTAGATACCGAGTTCCATTACAATGGAGGAACTACTACCCGACACTACACCAACGACTAATCCCAAAGGATACCAACTCCTTATTACATCATCAAGGATATCAATATCCTTGGATCTAATGCTAATCTATCTTGTACATCGAAACATACCATATCGAATGTACATCTTAGGCACCTTTCACTAATTCCTTTAACTAGATCTTCAAGACATCCTTCACTAATGTCTTGTGACTTGACTTCTAGGCACCCTTCACTAATGCCTACAATACGGACGATCGACACCTTTCACTAATGTCTTCGTCTTGACACTTAAGACATCTTTCACTAATGTCTTCAACACTACACTTCTTGGTAAAAAGAAAAGAACCATAAAAAAGAGGACTTTTGTAGTCTTGATGATGAGGAAGCATGGCAACTCATTGACTTTGAGCTTGTTTGACTTCAAAGGTGGTGATCTCGCCTTTAAGAGGAACCTAGAGAATCACACAAAAACAAAACTACAAACATAGATCTCTTGGATATGAGGTTAGAGAGTTTTTAACTCAAAGGGAAAGTATGTTGGAAAAGGGTGAGAAACAATGAAGAAATGGCTCACTATTTATAGAGGAAAATGTCTACTGTTCCCCGGATCCCACGGATCCCTCCCACAAGGGATCCGTTTAGCGTAAAGCTAGGGATCCGTGGGACGCTCCTCTTTACCCATGGGTATTTTGGTTATGGGTTATGGGTTATTGGTCATGGGTTATGGGTTGATCCATGAGTCTTTTACTAGATATAATGTATCTTATGAGTGCAATGCACCTAGTCACATGGGTATGGGTCAATACCATGGGTTATGGATATTATCCATATATGATATAAGCATGATGTCATGCAATGGGTTATGGGTCAAACTCCATGGATATGGGTCATGGACTTTGGGTTGTACCCAACTACATTCAATGTATTTGGTCAATGGGTTATGATACTTAAGTTTCTACCCATTTATATTACCCAATATACTACATACTAGTTATGTGTATATTTTGCCCAAATATGTAAACACTAGTTGTTGTACATATTTAATACTAAATCATAAAATCACTTATACTTGTTTTAGTGTTTTATGTGAAAATGTAAGTGTGTTAGAAACTATTAGTTCAAACTAATTACGTATTTTATTTGTTTCGTTAAAATGATTTTACGTTTGTTGTCGACAAAACATTAGAAGATCGTAAAATATAAATAAACGCTTTTACGGCTTATTTGTATTAACAGATCTCCCCTTTTGTTGATGACAAAACATAAAATTATATTAAGGAAAAGCTAAAATTGTAAAGGTTTGAATTTGTAGTTTTACTTTCTTCTCCCCTTTTGTCAAAACAAAAGAGCTTCGAAGGAAACTAACACATTGTTTTTAGGAAAACATGTGAAAATAGAAAAGAAATAAGAAGTAGAGAGCAAGTAACAGGAAAGGATCTCGTCTTTACCCCCCTTGACGAGTCCATCCCTATGTAAGGCGTCAAAAAAATAATACTAAGCTAGTTCATTTGCAACTAAGTTTGCAAAATATTTCGTCTATGTGACGAATGTGCTCCCCCTTGATGATTGCAATTTTGCAAAGGGATGTCATGAAATGTACTCCTAAGATTGTAAGTAATTTTGCAATGTATTGCTTTGACACAAAGCTCCCCCTAGCTTTAGGGTGTCAAAGTCTTCATGTGTAAATTGAATAACTACAAAACAAAGGTTAGAAAACAAGTATAATGCATAATTTCCTGCAAATATGATCCAAGTTAGTAGAAAAATAGTTTTATATATCACGGATCCCACGGTTCCCTCCTTGTAGGGATCCGTCTAGGCAAATTTAAGGGATCCATCTGGCTGATGATAAATTTCAGCAATGGTGATATAACACATTATGTTAATATCAAAGTGAGATATGTACAACATAATCACATAGCAAGTAGCATGTATTTTCATTTAATAAAACTAGAGATATGTTATACATGACTCTAAAAACTAAGAAAATGATCGATACATGACTTGGAATTACTAGACTTATCTAAGTAACACTTGAAACTTGAACACCACTAAAATCCTCTAGCTCAAGTATGTTTAGGTTTAATCTCGTCGAAACATTCGAGGAGGTGATAGAACATGAAACGTTGGTCTTCTCGTACTTCATGTATCAAACTTTCAACATGTTGACAATGATAACAATCTTTGTCATGGCTAGGTAGTGGTGGTGGAAGAAATGAAATTGCTTGATGCGAAGGATCAAATGAAGCAGCTTGTGGAGCCTCAAACGACGGAGGGATTGGTGGAGGCGCATTTGAAGATGGCTCGACCAAGAATTATGGTGGTGGTAGAGAAGTGTCAACTTCCATATGGTCGGGTGGTTGACTTTGATGATTTCTCATAATCCAAATTGGATTATATAATGGTGAAGGTGAAAAGGAAGCCGAATCTAATGTTGACTCAACACCTTGATTATGTACCATTATTCCTCCTAATGAGGGGAATGTTGTCGGCGGAGGAGGATGAGACGGCCTAGGAGGCAAATCTTTTAAGTTGTAGAGGTGTGGTGATGATAGTGGAGTTGTAAAAGAGATAGCTCTAGGAACCAATGGTGATGGTTTAGTGGAGATGATATTGTTTGGCCTAGGAGGTATGGTGGTGTTTGGCATAGGTAGTTTTGTGGGTACTATCCTTTTAGGATTTGGTTTGATTGGTTGAGTTGGTGGAGGAGAGATCCTTGCATTTGTGGACTTGACCGGAGATGATTCGGTTGAAGAGATTTCGAGTACAACACGAGCAATTTTCTTGGGTGGTTCTTTGGTGGATAAGTTGCTACTTGGAGTTTTCCTCATGATGATATGATTTCAAGAGGTTTGTAAAGATTTCTAAGTGCTGAAAATGAGAGTGAAGATGATGACTTTAGGAGTCCTACCAATGTGGTTTATAAGGCAAGGGTTTTGGCAAGTGCATTCAAGACTTAAGCCACTAAGATTTATTGGAATGTGATGATTAACATGCACAAGAGTCAACTTAAGAGTTGTACTGATCTAGGAACTCATTTAAGATGAGATGGATTGTTTAAGTTAGCAAGATGAACTTGAAATGATTGTTTTAGCTAGAGTTGACATAATCTGTCACCCGGATCCCATGGTTCCCTCCTTTGAGGGATCCGCCTAGGCTAATCCTAGGGATCCGTATATCAGCAGCTAAGAAAAGATAGCAATGATGTTTGTAAGGCTTAATGCCTATTTCTTCTTGAGTGTTTCAGTTTATCTAAGTGTCTTAAATGAAGAGGTGCTTAAGTACTTGAGGGTAATGAGTGAAGTAGCTAATGATTGCCTTTTATGGAAGAAATTAGAACTTTCATGAGTACCAATGAATGGACAAATATGACACTAAGGTTTTTGAGAATGTCAAATGGAGCTAAATGATCCTAGAGATCAGATAGTGACTTAGGATAATGTTTTGGGGAATATCCTAATGACTAAAGATGGAAAACTAGAATTTGATCAATTTGGAGGTAAGGATGATTATGATCAATTTAGCCATAATTGAGAGTTTTCCAAGGCTAGATGTGAGGGATCATGTGAGAGATGATGAGTGAGCTTGAGAGTGGAAGAGTAATGGGTTTAAGTGAAACGGTAGATCTACAAGTATCTTGAGTGTGATCTAGGAGAGTTATATGTGAGTACAAAGGGATCCACTTAACTTGACAAGGACTCAATTTGCCTTAAGGTGTTATGTCTAACTTGGTGTGAAGTGTTCTAAAGTTATGTTTGAAATACAATGATTGCAGTTGCATTTTCTGTTTGCCGGATCCCACGGTTCCCTAAGAGAAGGGATCCGTCTAGCACAATCTTTGGGATCCGTCTATCTGCTAAGCAGAACCTTTACTAAAGGTATGCAATAATTTTGACAATGCATTAGATTTCAAGGTTAGCTAAAGAAGTTCTAACACTAAGATATCAAATGTAAAATGTTTTATTTCATGAGAGAAATTGGATTACATTGATAAAGCTTGAATACTAAGGATTGATCCTATTTGAAAGATTACTAAGTTCCTTGAGCGCTTTCGCTAGAGGGATCATCAAATGGTTGATGAGTGTTTGTTGATTCGGGAATGAAGAAAGTCATCATAAGAGATATGTTTAGAGGTTCCATCATCTTGTTCACAAGTACATACAACGGACTTTGAAATTAAGGGTGGAAGTACATGATGTTAAGATAAAGGCGCGTCAAGAACATTCCATAAGGGATGAGTTTGTTCTTGGACCCTTGAAGATTTACAATTCGCCTTGTGAAGAAGTAGGCGAGATTGTATGGTTGTTGTGTTAGCAAACAATACATTATGTGAGCACAACAAGAGGAAGGATTTTCGATTTCCCTAAGGCTCCAAACATTTTCACGAGGATGAGTGCAAGGGTTTGTACTCTTCTCGGATATCCGTGTGTAGATAATGTTTGATCGGAGTGATGGGGTTTGCATATTATGCGAATCAAGTCTTCCGGGAGGGTATGTGAGAACAATATGGACTATTTTCTTCACAAAAGTTGAAGAGAGAATCAAGAGACCAATCTTGATGAAGGCACATTGTCCATGATTTGGAATCCGGAGGATGTGAGCAAATCGCTCAAGAGTTAAACGAACTTTTGGTTTTGATCCAAAACCAAAGAGAAAGAGAGCGATCCTCGTTATTAACGAGTTCGACTTGACGGAAGAATTCCAATACAAACCTTGGACATATTTTCTCGTTAATTTCGAGAAGACATTCCAATCCTATGGTTCGGAAGGAGGTATTTATTCCTTCTTCGTATTGTAGAGGAGTGTCGACAATACGTCCTTCGTGGAAGTAATGGGTTTCGAGATTATTGAACCCACGGACATGATTGCCAGGTGTGTTGGGCTCAAGGGAGATGTTAGGAGTGTAGACGCTCGTGAGTGAAAAATCAAGCTCATATTCATGCGACATAGCGAAACCTATAGGAAAGACAAGTTAATAGGATGTGACGTAATACGGGTAAAACAATGATTACCCAACGTTTTTACAAGGTGTTTATTAACAATGACATTTAACTAACTTAATGTTTGACATTCTAGTAGAATATTTCTTTTTAGAAAGAAAGTGGTTTTCATTTTGCATGGAAGAATCTGTTATCCAGAAGGACGGTTCCCACGGTTCCCTTCTATAAGGGATCCGGCTAGTATACTTGCCGGGATTCGTGGATCTGGAGTAACAGAAGCATATTTTTGATAAAAACATAAGTTTAATAGTTTTATACCAAAATATGTGTTTTAGCCTATATTTTCTTTTAGCGTGCATTCATGGTTTCTAATGTTATCACAAAAGAATACGAAAGATATAAATCAAAAGAAACGACAAACACATAATGATAATAATAACCTAGATAACTAGACTATTAGTAATATTTCATTTCAATGCTAAGAATGATACAAAGGATTGGGTATATAACCCCAATGTAGATTAACAACACAAAGTATATGTCTCCGTATGTGAACTTCATCATAGGGAACACAAGTGCGATGAGCGTTAGGGCGATGAGCACGAGGGCGATGTAAACCATGTTGATGATTAACCTTATTTGATTCGGATGAGATGAAATGGAGAAGAAGATGAAGTTTTGAATGAGAGGAAATTTTTAAAATTGGAAGATTTGAAAAAAGTGGGGATTTGATGGAGTGGATGACGGTGGGAGTTTTTATGGGGAAGGAGGAATTTTTGATATTTGTGTTTTTGTTTTATTATTAGAAAGATATAATTTTAGGATTAAATGAAATAAAACACAAATTATATAATCCTCGACTTTAGACGAAAAGGAAACACGTATGCAAGAAAAGCTTCCTAATGAAGCTATATGTAAAACGAGTATAAGCACAAAAGATAATAAAAAAAAATACCTAGGAAAACATACTTATTTATCAAGCTAATGACATTTAGAGATAACTAGAAAGTCATACCTCTAATGCACTTAGGAATGTCTTTACAAATGACACAACAAATGTCAGAAGAAAATTCCGGCTCCTTTGTGCTTAAGATACCTTCTTAGGGAAGGTAATCTTGTTACCAAGTGATTCCTATGACTTGATAGGCATGAGCTTTAGCTAAGCAACATGACAAAGAGGATTAGTTCAAAAAAAAAATAATAAGAAAAATGTTGTTATCTAATCAACATCCAAACAAATAGTTTTTAAAAAACATGGTGTTTGTTTTTATGAAAAACCTTCTTTGTAGTTTATAATTAACCATGGATCGTATCAAGTTTTTAAAGTACAATATACTTAAAGAAACTTGGTAACGAAGCTCTGATACCAATTGTGGAAAACTAGAAGGGGGGTTGAATAGTTTTGCCAATTAAAACTTTCTTTTAAACTATTTAGATCGACTTATGTCAATCTATTTGGATGTGTGTTGGATGTTGATAAACAAGCATATAGAAGTATGTAATGAAAAGATAAGAGTAAGAAGCACAAAACCACAACGCGAGTATTTATAGTGGTTCGCCACAAGGACACCTTCCTTGCCTCTACTTCACTCCCCGAGTCACCTACTCGAGAGTTCGTAATCACTACACGACACCAACTCCTTATGGTGGAGAAACCTTCACAACGTTGCCTACTCTTTTTCCGGTACTAGGCTAACCACCGGGTTCTTTCACACCAAGGTGAACCACACCTACCACTACGTCGCCTACCCTTTATCTGGTACTAGGCTAGATACCGATTTCCATTACAATGGAGGAACTACTACCCAACACTACACCAACGACTAATCTCAAAGGATACCAACTCCTTATTACAACATCATCAAGGATATCAATATCCTTGGATCTAATGCTAATCTATCTTGTACATCGAAACACACCATATCGAATGTACATCTTAGGAACCTTTCACTAATGCCTTTAACTAGAGCTTCAAGACACCCTTCACTAATGTCTCGTGACTTGACTTCTAGGCACCCTTCACTAATGCCTACAATATGGACGATCGACACCTTTCATTAATGTCTTCGTCTTGACACTTGAGACATCTTTCACTAATGTCTTCAACACTACACTTCTTGGTAGAAAGAAAAGAACCATCAACAAGAGGACTTCAGTAGTCTTGATGATGAAGAAGCATGGCAACTCATGCACTTTGAGCTTGCTTGACTTCAAAGGTGGTGATCTCGCCTTTAAGAGGAACCTAGAGAATCACACAAAAACAAAACTACAAACATAGATCTCTTGGATCTGAGGTTAGAGAGTTTTTAACTCAAAGGGAAAGTATGTTAGAAAGGGGTGAGAAATAATGAAGAAATGGCTCACTATTTATAGAGGAAAATGTCTCATTCCTGGATCCCACGGATCCTCCCACAAGGGATCCGCTCTAGCATAAAGCTAGGGATCCGTGGACGCCCTTTACCCATGGGTATTTTGGTTATGGGTCATGGGTCATGGGTTATGGGTTGATCCATGAGTCTTTACTAGATACAATGTATCTTATGAGTGCAATGCACCTAGTCACATGGGTATGGGTCAATACCATGGGTTATGGATATTATCCATATATGATATAAGCATGATGTCATGCAATGGGTTATGGGTCAAACTCCATGGATATGGGTCATGGACTTTGGGTTGTACCCAACTACATTCAATGTATTTGGTCAATGGGTTATGATACTTAAGTTTCTACCCATTTATATTACCCAATATACTACATACTAGTTATATGTATATTTTACCCAAATATGTAAACACTAGTTGTTGTACATATGTAATACTAAATCATAAAATCACTTATACTTGTTTTAGTGTTTTATGTGAAAATGTAAGTGTGTTAGAAACTATTAGTTCAAACTAATTACGTATTTTATTTGTTTCGTTAAAATGATTTTACGTTTGTTATCGAAAAAACATTAGAAGATCGTAAAATATAAATAAACGTTTTTACGGCTTATTTGTATTAACAGATTTGTATCCTTGACATAAGGCCGCCACAAAAAATGTTCTCCACATATACCCGACTCCAATGAATTTTTAGTTGAGAGCCAGAAAACGTATAGGCAGTACTGAGGGGTTCATAGCTTCCCCCTAATGAAACGTATAGTACTGTTTAATATATGTGGAGTATTTGTACAATTAAAGATAGAACATAGTAAATGGTAAAGCTATGTAAACCCACTTTATAAAGACAACAATTTATATCACGTCGCGTGTAAGCTTGTTTGTTATCGAAAGATTGACGCAACTTTGTCTTTGCTTTCATATAAGCAAACCAGATCCTATCCCTATTGTTTGGGTAGACTTGGAAGGAATATCAATATATATACTACTTATAATGTAGAAATGAATCTTTCTCCTCTTAGTATTAATTTACAAGTCATAATACTTATTGTACTACACAAAGCACAAATAAAACTAAAAAAAAACCACTACTCATTTAATACAATTAATACACTATTAAAAATACCATTTCACCAAAAAATACAACTATTCAACCACAGTTTACAATCTAATGAAGCTATCTTCTATACTACATATAATAGAGGGTTGACTCTCTCTCCAAATGTTAAGACTTCCAAGAAAAAAAACATAGTGTAAAACACTTTAATGCACATAATTTTCAAACGTACAAGACAAGAAGCATAGCGTACACCACTTTAATGCACATATTAAAAAAAAACAAAACAAAAACAAAACACCACAATAATGCTATTTAATGTAGTCAATTAATATTGGTCAATAAATACAATTAATACAGTTATTAAAATACCCCTTACATAAGAAATATAAATTATCAAGCATATTGTACAACCAAATTAAATGTAACTAATACAAATAATAAAGCACATTATACAAATATTCAAGCACGAACGGGCAACGGGCAACGGGCCAAATGGGCTTGAGCCCGAATGGGCGCAAGCCAAACGCGCACGAGCTAAATGAAAATCTTGAAATTCGTAAATTTATTATCGAAAACAACATAATAAACTAAAATACATGATTCACCGAAATTTTTTATTTCAAGGTACCCGCCGTCGCAACGCGCGGGAACCCTGCATTAAATGTCACTCATACAAATAAGACTAAAATACACCGTTGGTCCCTAAACTTGGCAGGACGCATCGCGATGGGACAAAACTCGGCCTTTTCATCGCCAGAGGTCCAAACCTTGGCCTTTAAATGCCAGATTCGTCCCTTGACCAATAACGGCGTTGTCAACGTCTTTTTTCTGTTAGTTATTGAAGGGTATTATAGTCCATACACATTTATAACTTAACTTAGTTAATTCTAACTCAAGAACTATTCCACCAAAACAAAAAGGGGTTATTGTTTGAACAAATTATATCAGTGTACCTGAGTCCTCGCCACTTAAGTATGACTTCATAAAAGTTAACTGGTAAAGAAAGTATAAGCTCACATAATTTTACCCAGGATTAACAAACAAATTTATACATTATCAACTACTTAGCTAGTTGACTTATAACAATCAACTATATACGGTGTTTGATGAAACCGAACATAACCGATACTACGGAGTCATTGTCTCGATACATGTTAATATCGATACTTTACAAAATATAAAAGATGAATTTGGGCCCAACTTCAAAACGTTCAATCTTGAATCTTCAAATGATCTACACACCGATCGAAATCCGTAAACTGCTGAACCGACAAAACATGAACCCTAAATTGATGATGCTGCTGCCACCTTATCTGCAAAAACAAGTATACAAACAACAAACATATAAGTTATAAACTCGTATTGTTACAACTTAATGGAATTTAACACATGACATGGTATTCATCATCAAACATCACCTAGGGTCTCCTTTGGCGACAGTGCTAGGACGCAGCTTTGTAATCTTTTCTTTGCTCAAAGTGTGTCTTAACACCGCTTGAAACATCAAGAAGAACACCACCAACCCTTTCACCTTCCCTCCACATCAAAACCAGCAAGTTCTCAACATCAAACCCCGCAAACTCAAACCATTTTGGCCTTCCCTTCCCATCTAAACCTCGCTTAAATTCTTGAACAACTTCTCCCTTTTTTTTTCGGGCAAACCTCCTCTTCATCAACCATCTTTCCTTTTCCTTTTCCTTTAATTTTCTCCTTTTTAGCTACAACCCTTCTTCGCCTTTGATTACAACACCACCTTTCACTCTTGGTGTCCCGGTTCCACCCCGCATTTTTTTCTTATCTATCCCCGCCATTGACGTCTAGTCCTAAAAGGTGTTTGACTAAGCATCCTAAAGTTAGCATCCCGCTATACCCAATCCACAACTTCAAACCGATGTTTTTAAGTAAAATTGTGCTAACTTTTGGGGCTTGTGTGCTATGAAGATATCAATCGACTCATTTGTTTCACCATTCCAAACAAAGTATGAACATCAACATCAAGATGAATCAAATGCAAACAATTTTCTAGGGATTGTTTAGGATCACGTAAAAACAATGCCCATTTTGTTCATTAATCTCGATAACACATTATCAAGGCTTGAACTAAATATATCCCTATCACGGTAAAGGCACACACATTAATTAATGAACCTCGCTCATACCGAGTGAGCTATAATCAAAACCCCATTATAGTGGATTCGAGCAGACCTCACCTTCTTCTTCTTCCTTCACATCCTTAAAAGTGGAGACGAATATGCTTCGTCCTTCATTGTTACTTTTTGTTTTTAAGAATGGGTTTGACTAGATGTGTGTTTCAGTACGTGAGTGTGGATGTATGTTAGGTTTCGTTTTGATTGGGTTTTGTTAATTGGGTCGGGTTATTATGATTGTGTTTATTGTTTTGGATCTTGTTAGTTGGGTTCTTTTGGTGATTCCCAACACATTAATTGTGTATAAGCGTATCAAGGAAGGCAAAAGGTCAAGTTGCAGGGTAATAGGTTTAAAATGTCACACTTGGTCCCTCAATTTGACCAGTTAGCCGTTTTTTGCTCTTAAAATTCCCGCATATTTTTTCTCACATAAACTTGACTATTTCTCTTTTTACTAACTTCACAATTAGTCCCTGAATTTGGAACGTCCAGTTGTTTTTGGTATTTATTGGTTAATACACTATACCAATTGCATACCAACAATCAAAAGAAACATATCCTAAGAAAATCTCAACAACCTCCCAATGGCTGACTTCCCACTACTTGAAGAACTCGCCAAAGCTTCGAACTCTGACTACATGTTTGACTCGATTTCTCTCTTTTATCAGAGAGAAAACGATAAGGACATCAAAATTGCTAAGGGACTCCAAAACACTTTGACTGACTTGATTCGGGGTATGAAGGAAACCCAAGAACACATCTCGAGATCAAGGCTTTCAAACTACGGTGATGAACTACAAGGTTATCGAGGATCTTCGCAACAGAAAAAGGCTAATGTCTTGAAGGCATTGGAGATAAGGAGGATGATCCGTCGACACATCATAGGTGTGTGACAGAACAACTTCCTTGATGATCTTAGGATTGTTAATACAAATATCGTCATTAAACGTTATTTATATTTTTGATCTTTACCTAAGTTTTGTTAACGACAAAAGTAAATTTAATTTGTATAAAAGCTTAAAGCTTGTCAAGTTTAATAGATATTAAAACAAGCTTTTTCAAACAATATATTCATCATTCAAGCATTTACATTTATGATTAGTGACATCTTGATATGACTCTAATCATTATGTATGATAGTAGTTTTAGAATGTGTTAGGTTCTTAAAACCAAACACTACTTAAGTACTTGCATATTTCTAAAAATAGAAATACAACATATGACATCATGTGATGCATCATGGAAATCATTGGAAGATTTCATTAGATATTTTGTGTGGATTTGTACTCTTCATATCTTGCACAATCTCACTTAGATAGAGTTGACTTTGGCAAGATTTTGATATCTTGGTCGTCGACCTGGCGGTACCAAAATGGACACGGGCGGAACCCTTTAAGGGTTCCGTGGTCCGTGGACGCCTCGTCCATTTTGGCTATAAATAGCAATGCCAAACCAAGTAGTTTTTCATCCCTTTCTATCATACTCTCATACATATCTTCTCTAACCTTTCTAACTCGTTTCATATCATATTAGTGATCTCTTTGTAGCAAAGAAGATCAAGTCACATTCAAGCTTCAAACGAGAAGTTGGAAGTCTTGTTTGTTTAGTGTTGTATGATCTAGTGTTGATTCATACTTCATTGTTGTATTAAACCATCATAATCTTGTGAGTGTGAGTGGTTAGTATTTTAGTCCTCAAAATACATTGTGTGTGGGAGTGGTTGTACCCTTGGAAAGAACTCGACATCTAGCTTAGTGTCGGAAATAGTGTGTTTAAGTGTAAAGGTTTTCTCCACGGTGAAAGGAGCTTGTTGACTAGTGAAGTTAAACTCGAGTGTGAGACTCGGGAGTGGAGTAGGCAAGGAAAAAGAGTCCTTGTAGACCGAACCACTATAAACAACTTGTTGTGGTTTGATCATTTCTTTCCTTATTTACTCTTTACATATTGCTTGCTTTATATTTCATTAACATATCTAAGATCAATATCAATTGATCTTTCAATAAGTTTCAAAACAAAGTTTTTAATTGGTAAACTATTCAACCCCTTCTAGTTTTCTACAATTGGTACCAGAGCCTCGTTGCTCAAGAATTTCTAAAATAACTTGTATTTTATAAACTTGAAACGATCCATGGATTCTCGAAAACTTTAAAGAAGGGCAATCTATGCAAAGACCACCACTCTTTGAAACCAATGGATTTATCTATTGAAAACCGCTTTGAAACATATGTAAAATCAAAAGATATAGATCTTTGGTTTATTATTGTTAAAGGGATTTTAGTTCTACAACAAAGGATATTTCTGTTGATGAACAAAAGAAATTAGTTGCTAAAAATAATGAAGCTAAAATGATGCTTTATAATGCTTTACCTAGAAAAGAATATGAAAGAATTTTTATGTGTGAAACCGCCAAAGATATTTGGGAATCTTTGATTGTTACACATCAAGGTAATTCACAAGTCAAGGATAACAAAATTGATCTTCTTGTTCAACAATATGAACAATTTGTTATCCCCAAGATGAAACCATTGATTGTGGCTTTGCTCGCTTTAATACTATTATTACATCACTTAAAGCACTTGATGAATCTTTTCGTAGTAAGAACTTTGTCGAAATTTCTTAGAGCACTCCATCCCAAATGGAGAGCTAAAGTGACCGCTATTGAAGAATCAAAAGATCTCTCAAAATGTCACTAGACGAGCTAATCGGCAACCTCAAAGTACACGAAATGGTGATGGAGAAAGATTCGAGATCATCAAAGGAAGAAGGAGAAGATCAAACCGTTGCTCTAAAAGCAAAGGCGGAATCAAGTGATGATGACGAATCTTGCTCCAGTAGTGAAGATGAGGAATATGCCATGGCCGTTAGAGATTTTAAGAAGTTCTTTAGAAGAAGAGGAAAGTTCGTAAGACAACCTCGAGAAGAAAAGAAGCCATTCAAAAGATCGGGATGACAAAAGGGTAAAGGTGAAAGAAAGTGTTTTAGATGTGGTGATGCAAGTCATCTCATAGAGAATGTCCCAAGCCACCTAAAAGCAAAACTCAACGAGCTTTTGTAAGTGGTGCTTGGAGTGATAGTGAAGACGATGAAGAATCAAGCAAGGAAGAGATCGCTCTAATGGCACATGAGTCAAATGAGGTACTTTCCGACTCTTCTTATTCTTCTATTGATGATGACACTTTGCAAAAACAATATAATCAATTGTGTGAGCTAAGTCTAAAAATCATAACTAAAATAAATTTTAAAACCAAAAGGAATTTTGGAAAATGAAGTTTATGAGTTAAAAGAAAAGCAAAACGACTTGAAAAGGAAAAGCAAATGACGATGATTGTAAATCATGTCAAGAGCTTAATCTTGAAATAGAAAACTAAAGCTCACACAAGATGTTCTAATCGAAAATAATTCTAAATTTAAAAGGTTTAACAAAAACATCGCTCTTGCCGATGAAATAGTTAAAATCCATAAAACACCGTGAGACATGAATGGGCTAGGATTTAATGAAGTATTAATTCCAAAGAGTCAAAACAAAACGGTCGAAAAGGACGAACAACAATGTCAAAATTGCAAGAAGATAAAGACGGACCGACGGAACCAAAATAAGGGTTCCGTCTGCTGAAACAAATGGTGCCGTGGGTACTTCAACAGATGTAATGTTCGTAATACGGACCGCATCAATTTGTCAAAGTAACAAAGAAAACCAAGGATAGTGTTAAACTAAAACCACCGTTACATCGAGTAGGACTTGCTAAAATGAATTTAGATCAAAACTACTCAACAACGATATAAAACACCTTTGCCAAACGCCTTTCCTAAGAGCAACCACAACGTTCAACCCAACTACCAACACAATGGTTGGAATCAAAACTTCCTAGACCATATCAAACTCCAGATTACATGTCATGGAACTCATTCCCATCATTTCCATACATGAATCAAATAAATGGTATGTTTAACCCAAACGGACCCATGAGATATTGGGGACCAAATGCTTGAGTTATTTACTTTTAGGTATGCTTGAAAGTTGGATTGGAACCCGATGAATGGATAAAAGATAGTGGATGCTCACGGCATATGACGGCAACAAAGTCTCTTCTCATCATACCAAGAGTATGACGGAGGTAATGTCACTTTGGTAGTAATCTCAAAAGCAAAATCATTGGCAAAGGTACGATCGCTCATAACTCCCTAACTATTGAAAATGTTGCTCATGTGGATAGGTTAGGATTTAATCTACTTAGTATTAGCCAATTATGTGATAAAAAGTATAAAGTACTATTTGATGAAAATGGTAGTAAAATACTAAAAGATGGTATCACCATAGCTAAAGGAGTTAGGAAAAATAACATATACGCCATGAAAATAGATAAAACATCTAATGACAAACTTTGCCTAACAACGTTAGACGATAGCTCATCTCTTTGGCATAGACGCTTAGGTCACGCTAATATGAGACTTATACAAAACCTATCTTCAAAAGAGCTAGTTAGGAATTTACCAAAACTAAAATATGACCAACACTTTTGCGACGCTTGCAAAATTGGTAAACAAACCCATAGTAGTCACAAATCTAAAAATATGGTGTCCACATCTAAGTGTCTAGAATTATTACATATGGACTTGTTTGGACCATCCGCTATAAGAAGCTACGGAGGCAACTTATACACTTTGGTCATAGTAGATGATTACTCAAGGTTTACTTGGACGTTGTTTTGAAAACCAAAATGAAGCTTTTGATAAATTTGAAATTTTAGCAAGAAAATTCAAAATCTACTAGGTGTTAAAATTGTGTCGATCCGAACGGATCATGGTCGTGAATTTGACAACGAAACTCAATTTGGAAACTTTTGTAATACAAATGGTATAACACATAACTTTTCCGCCCAAGAACACCTCAATCAAATGGAGTAGTAGAACGTAAAAATAGAACAATTCAAGAAATGAGTAGAACAATGCTTAATGAACAAAACATTCCTCAAAAGTTTTGGTGTAACGCTGATACTTCTACATATATTTTGAATAGAGTCTTAATACGTCCTTTCTTAAACAAAACACCATATGAACTTTATAAAGGTAAAAGCCAACGTTAGGATATTTTAGAGTCTTTGGTTGTAAATGCTTTATTCTTAATACTAAGGATTATCTCACCAAGTTTGACCCAAAGTCTTATGAAGGTGTATTTCTTGGTTATTCTCAAACTAGTAAAGCTTATATTGTCCTAAACAAAGAAACAATGATAGTCGAGGAATCGTTGAACATAACATTCGATTTAAAGTCCACCTCCTCTAAGACATCACCTTTGGTAGATGATGACTTAGTTGAAAGTCAAATGATAGAAAGTCAAGAAATAATTAATAATAACAAGGAAGATGAACCATTAAATTAGGATATTATCAACATCAAAGAATCTAAAAGTCATCCTTTAGAAAAAGTCATAGGACAACTTAATCAAAGAACCTTAAGGTCACAAGCCCAAAATCAAAGTAATTATTTTTGTTTTGTATCCACCATAGAACCGAAACATAAATGAAGCAATAAAAGATGAATCATGGGTAATTGCCATGCAAGAAGAATTAAACCAATTCGTTAGAAATGATGTTTAGAAACTAGTTCCAAAACCTAAAGATCAAACCATAATTGGAACAAAATGGGTTTTTCGAAATAAAATGGATGAAAATGGTATAGTATCTAGAAACAAAGCTAGGCTTGTTGCACAAGGCTATAATCAACAAGAAGGTATTGATTATGATGAAACTTATGCTCCGGTAGCTAGACTCGAATCTATTAGAATATTACTTGCCTATGCATGTGCTTATGACTTTAAATTATTTCAAATGGATGTTAAAAGTGCTTTTCTTAATGGGTTTATTAACGAAGAAGTGTATGTTGCTCAACCTCCCGGTTTCACCGACTTTGAGAAACCACATCATGTCTTCAAACTCAAGAAAGCATTGTATGGTCTTAAGCAAGCACCAAAAGCTTGGTACGACCGACTTAAGACTTTTCTTATTGATAACAAATACTCTATGGGATTAGTAGATAATACTCTTTTACCAAGAAAAGGAATCACATATTATCATTGTTCAAATATACGTTGATGACATTATATTCGGATCAACTTGTCAAGAGCTATGTGATGATTTCTCTAAAATCATGCACGACGAGTTTGAAATGAGTATGATGGGTGAGTTAAATTTCTTTCTAGGACTTCAAATTAAACAACTAGAAGATGGCATATTTTTTAACCAATCTAAATATATAAAAGACATGCTCAAGAAATTTGGTCTTGAAGATTCCAAACCAACTAAAACACCCATGTCCTCGGACACCAAACTCACCAAGGACGAAGAAGGTGAATCCGTAGATAACACTAAATATAGAGGAATGATTGGTAGCCTACTCTATCTTACGGCTAGTAGACCCGACATTATGTTTAGTGTTTGTCTATGTGCTCGCTTTCAAGAAAACCCAAAGGCATCACACTTAGAAGCCTTAAAAGGATTTTAGATACATTAAGGAACAACGTGTTTAGGATTATGGTATCCCAAAGGAACGGGTGTAGAAACCATAGTGTATGCCGACTCGGATCATGCCGGTGATTATGTCGATAGAAAAGTACAAGTGGTATTTGCACTTTTGTTGGACATTGTCTCACCTCATGGTTTGCAAAGAAGCAAACGGCCTTAGCCATCTCAACCATCAAGCCGAGTACGCCTCACCGGAAAAGCATGTCAACAAGCTCTTTGGATGAAGCAAGCTCGAGATTACGGAATTCATCTCAACGATATTGTGATACTTTATGACAACAAAGGAGCCATCGATCTCAAGAAGAATCCTGCTCAACATGCTCGCATAAAGCATATTGAAATCATCATCACTTTCTTCGCGACAATGTTCAAAAGGAAACATCTCAATCGAGAAAGTATCCTCCCAAGACAACATTGCCGACATCTTAACTAAGCCTCTTAAACGAGAACCTTTAATCTTCTTAGACTTGGTTTAGGGTTAATGGAACCAAACATGTAGGATAAACATAGCCCAAAACATTAGAATAGTCAAAACAAAACAATTTTGTCTTGTATCTCGCATCGTAGCCACGACACCAAACGACAACAAGGACGGAACCAAAATTTTGGTACCGTCTCGTCCGTGGTGTCTCTGTACAAAAATGCTACCTACAAAACATCTTCTTCCTCAAAACCCACTTTACCAAAACGTAAACATTAAACCAAGCTCATTATTGACACCTTCCTCTCACTAATCACGAAGATAACATCATTGTAAGTATCCTAACTACATTTTATCTCTCAATTCTGAGTCTAGGATTCTTATTTATGCACAAAACTATCACAAATCATTACATGGGGTTTTATGTATGCTTTTATACTAAATATGAATTCAATTGGCAAATTGCATAACTAGTCATTGAAATTAGGTACTACATTATCATATTGCATAAACAAATCATGCTTCCCACTAATCAATAGATAATAACTGTAAGGCCTTATTCAAATAACCAAACACCCCATGTCAAAATTTTGAAAAGCTTCTCACTTGTAGGAAAACAATTTTTCATTGTTAAATACAAATAGAAACGTCAAACTTTCATCACTTGCATGCTCTTGAATACTAAAGGTATTGCATAACTAATATGCATTCCCGGGTATATTCAAATGAAGCCACATTGAATTAGGAGCATTTGGGTTATCTCATGGTATTTGCCAAACACCCCACTAAAACCATTTTTGTGCATAAAATGAGTCGAGATAACCGCAACTCCAAATTGTTTTCATATAGGCACACACTAGAACCAAAACGTTAAAGTTTATTCTCAGTTTTAACATATCAATTCTTGTCCTTAGGAATAACCATGGTAGCCGCAAGATTCTATGATCACAAAGACACCCTTAACTACATTCCCAAACACCACAAAACCAAAGGACTTACCAAGGAACAAGTAGAAATATTTAGGGGTCTAGAATCAAGGTATTTCCATGAGGGTAGAACCATTCACTCATCCTTCCTTGAAAATACCAATCTCCGTGAAGAACTAGCCGCCATTCAATTCGATTGTCTTCTTGACATCGATGAACCAATTTGTCCTAGGTTTGTGTTAGAATTCTATGCTAGTGTGACCGGCTTTAGTGATGAAGACGATGATGAATTTTGTCTTAGGTTTAGAATCAATCAAAACGACTACACCATCACATTAGCCAACTTTGCTCGAGTGCTAGGAATTCCCAACCGAGGGACTTGTGTCTACTCGGATAAATGGTCACTCACCGTTCTTGATGCAATCAATGACCGCACTCTTCCCTACCAAACCCGTTTGGCCGATAAGGATGTTATCCGTGAACACCTTTTTAACCCAAAGGGTGATACAACCCGAGTTACCCGAAAGGGAAAAGAGGTAAACCGAGATCCATATGGAATGGAGCTAAATGAACTTAAGCCCGAATTTAAGAAATGGGAGGAGCTACTTAGAGCCAACGTCATTAGCACCATAGGAAATAGGGATCACATAAACGCTTGCCTTTGTCACATGCTCTACAACTTGTCCACCCGACAACCATTCAATTTAGCCTACTACATCGCTAGGAGAATGATTGATATTCCAACTCAAGGATCGGTTGCTCTTCCATACGGGATGCTTCTCACCCGTCTCTATAGAAACTTTGCACCAATTCCACCAACACCAAAAGGGATGCACCTTCACTATGAGCTCATTCCTCACATCTTTGTACCTTTGAGTGATGAACGAGTTGCTAAGACAAAAGGCAAGAGAGCAAAACCTCCAACTCCATCATCATCATCATCAAATAGCTCCGAGGATGGTCTTCCAAGCTCTCGTCTTCCGCCTCATGAATATTATGCATCTCTTCCTGAGATAGAGAATGAATCAGCAGAGTTCAAGCAAACTAAGGGAATGTTCAAGTGCCTTGGTAGGATGATGAGCAAGATCTACAAGAAGTTGGACAAATAAGGGTCCATTAAGGAGTGTTTGGAACAATACATTATCGTTAATGTTTGATACTATTTAGTTGTTTTTATTATGTAGGATGATAATATAACTTGAAACAATGGTGTATGCTAACAATCTCATGCGTGGGGATAGCACAAGTATGCTATCAATTTTACCCATTTTCACTATAATGTGAAAATCACTAGGCCTTGCTCAAAATACATGCTCCACTATGTTTATATATGTGTTATTTGCTTTTCCTAACTAGAAATGTTTAGTGTCACATGTTTTGAGAAAAATTTCGTGTTTCGGAAAAGTCCCCGACACCTAAAAACACACTGCCTTGTTTTTCAGACTCAAGACGGATCGACGGCACCAACGATTTGGTACCGTCTGTTATGTAAATTGGTACCGCTGCACCAGACAAGCGGACCAGACGGCACCCTTTTAGGGTTCCGTCTGTAAATTTTTGGTGCCGTGGATCCTTCGTGTAATTTTTCGAATTTCGACTATTTCGTGATTCCAAATTACCATCCATTGCTTATAAGTCAATCCTAACTTGTTTATACTCTTATTAGAACTAGTATAATTCACTTAGGTATATAAGAAATCCATTTCCCACCAAAATTCAAAAATTTGAAAAATCCACCCAAGGAGCCCTTTTGCATAAAGGAAGGAACCAAATTTTTGGTACCTTCAAATCCGTGGGTGATCTGATTGTTAGGAAATTCCACTCATTAGAACACATTTATTGCAAATCTTTTCTTCTTCACTCCATCTCTCTTGAATGGATTGACTTGGGTGATATGACTAGCATTCAACCCACTTCCAAATCATTAGGAACCTCATCTCTTCAATGGTTTAACATCAAATCAAACACATTTCTCCATAATTTTCACTTCTATAAATTGAGAGGTTTTACCATGATCATCCTCACACCTTCTTCATTCTTACCATTATCTAGCAAAGAAAACCCAAGTCAAAAATGACAAAATCCTCTCCTAAACCTTGCAAGAAAACCGCTAGAATGAGTGTGAGGCCTTGTTGCTTCGTTAACCTTAGCTCCTCATCCGAGTCTTTCCACTCACAATCTCATCTCCAATCCGAGATGATACAAACCTTACCTTGGCTACACCTACTCAATCACACATTGTGATCACCACTCCACCACCTACAAAACACCAACTTCACCTCCACCGCACCCATCCAAACATCCAAGACACCTCACCACCTTCACCACCAAGGTCTCCTACTCTCATTCCTATGGAGTTATTTTCCACTCCACCAACTTCACCAAATCCTTTCTTGAGGACTTGGATGACTTGCCTCCTAGGCCAAATCATCCACCACCATTGCCATCCTTTGGCACAATTGAGCGGATTGCTCATGAGTCACCTCGGTCATCTTTTGACCCAAACGCCCATTAGGGCCAAAACCTCTTCTCTTCCACCCCATTCACAAAGACATTCATGGTCCTTTGTATGGGGACCATCCACTCCCACATCAATGTCCCTCATCTTGAGGACATTGAGGAGTGCATGGGATGCCAATCCCACTAGAGAGGAGATTCAAGCGAACTCCACAACCTCCACCAATTCAAAGGCATGGTGGATTCTCACTTAAGTGAGACTATGCAAATGCAAAATGCTTTGCTTGCCTCCATCATGACCACCCCAAACATTCCCAACACCACCAACACATCTACCATTCCACCACCACAACCTTCCCAAACATACTACCCCTAGGCATGGTTGCTCAACTTGTGAGCAAACGGCCCAAACCGCTGAAAGGACCCGGGTTATGGTCCATGACTTTCAAGAGGAAATGAGGTTCATCCTCAATCACATCCTCGAGCGCCTCAACGCTCTTTCTCATCCACCATCTAATTAGGATGGTCATAGATTAGCATTTCTAGTTCTTCTTTTCTTAGGATTATTTTCTTTTCTTGTACTAAAACACATCATTGTGTTCTCCTTTCATGATCTTTATTCATGAAAATTTTAACTAATGAATGGTGTTTTATTATAGTGTTGGTGCTTTTACATAGTGTTTGGAAATGCTTGTGAATGATCATTATTACTAACATTTTTTTGTAGCTTTATTTTCACAATCCATGTATCTTCCCATTAAGCACCCAATTTAGGGGAGCTTTGATCAAGGGGAGATAATGGCTCGGCTCATTACATTCAAGATCGCCTCTTCTTTTGTTGAGACAAAAGGGGAGAAAATATAGAACTTGGTTATATTTGACTTTTCCGAAAAGTCAACCATACATTGACTTTCGAAAAAGTCAAACATGATACATCATTGGTAATACTTGACTTTTCTTAAAAGTCAATCGCATACTTTGACTTTCGAAAAGTCAACATCATGCATCAACTAGTGAATACTTTGACTTTCGTAAAAGTCAAACATCATACACTTGCATTATCATTTCCTTTTCAAGTTCTAAAACTAATATTTTTATAACTCTTGCACAAACTTTGTATCTTTTATAAAATAAAATTTATATTTTGTCCTCAACAAAAGGGGAGATTGTTAATACAAATATCGCCATTAAACGTTATTTATATTTTTGATCTTTACCTAAGTTTTGTTAACGACAAAAGTAAATTTAATTTGTATAAAAGCTTAAAGCTTGTCAAGTTTAATAGATATTAAAACAAGCTTTTTCAAACAATATATTCATCATTCAAGCATTTACATTTATGATTAGTGACATCTTGATATGACTCTAATCATTATGTATGATAGTAGTTTTAGAATGTGTTAGGTTCTTAAAACCAAACACTACTTAAGTACTTGCATATTTCTAAAAATAGAAATACAACATATGACATCATGTGATGCATCATGGAAATCATTGGAAGATTTCATTAGATATTTTGTGTGGATTTGTACTCTTCATATCTTGCACAATCTCACTTAGATAGAGTTGACTTTGGCAAGATTTTGATATCTTGGTCGTCAGACCCTGGCGGTACCAAAATGAGACAGGCGGAACCCTTTAAGGGTTCCGTGGTCCGTGGACGCCCTCGTCCATTTTGGCTATAAATAGCAATGCCAAACCAAGTAGTTTTTCATCCCTTTCTATCATACTCTCATACATATCTTCTCTAACCTTTCTAACTCAGTTTCATATCATATTAGTGATCTCTTTGTAGCAAAGAAGATCAAGTCACATTCAAGCTTCAAACGAGAAGTTGGAAGTCTTGTTTGTTTAGTGTTGTATGATCTTGTGTTGATTCATACTTCATTGTTGTATTAAACCATCATAATCTTGTGAGTGTGAGTGGTTAGTATTTTAGTCCTCAAAATACATTGTGTGTGGGAGTAGTTGTACCCTTGGAAAGAACTCGACATCTAGCTTAGTGTCGGAAATAGTGTAAGTTAAGTGTAAAGGTTTTCTCCACGGTGAAAGGAGCTTGTTGACTAGTGAAGTTAAACTCGAGTGTGAGACTCGGGAGTGGAGTAGGGCAAGGAAAAAGAGTCCTTGTAGACCGAACCACTATAAACAACTTGTTGTGGTTTGATCATTTCTTTCCTTATTTACTCTTTACATATTGCTTGCATATTTCATTAACATATCTAAGATCAATATCAATTGATCTTTTCAATAAGTTTCAAAACAAAGTTTTTAATTGGTAAACTATTCAACCCCTTCTAGTTTTCTATTCAAATTAGTGGTCTTAGAAGACATGTTCCCACACTCATCATCGATGTGTCTAAATAATTATGACATCAACTTCATTTCCTTTCACGTTAGTATCCGGAAAGATAGACAAAATAGAAAGAAATCGAGTTCACCCATTACAACTTTCTTAGCTTGCAAACATTAACTCTAACCTTCTAAGACTCCTTATTCCATATTTTCCACAAGTCTTCAAGTATCACATCAAGAATGTCATCTCCTATATCCCACTTATTCCATAAGTAGCCATGGCATACTCAACCATATCGTCGATACCTTTAACTTGCTATAATCCCTCTTTTACTGATTCGACACTGTCGGATTCGTAAAATAAATTGGAGTTATTTATGCTCATCCCTTAAAATGGCAATCACACAAATACAAAAAACCCGACTAACCTTTCATCACTTGAGCTTCTTTCTAATCTGCATAAATCATCAAACATTTCATCACTATTTCAACTTCTTTTAACAAAGTATCCCATATTTTGCCTTCACATATTGTTAGAATTGGAAATTCCATAAGTGAAGTGTCGGTCACCCCAAATATTATCTAGCATAAGTTAGCTCGTAGACATATCGTTTGTTACGTTATTTAGTAGTTAATTAGTTAGTTTGTAGCGTAGATTAGTTTAGTGCAACACCGTGGAGGAAGGACGGGTCTTTACCCACTGTATGCCTGATCCACAGTCCGTCAGGAGGACGTTAGCTTTGTAACTATAAATACCCCTTCCATCCATGGAAGGGGCGGTGCTTCTCAATCTAACATTTCATTATTTGCAAAGCAAGTCTCTAACTAGAACACCCTCTCACTCTTTCTCTCTCTAAAACATGGCATACTTGTATTTCCATCATCCAAGACCACCCGAATCATCAACACAATAATATTAAGATCCTAACAATTGGTACCAGAGCCATGGTTATTGTGTTTTGATGATTTTGTGTGGTTTTGATACATGTTTTCTTAAAACTGGTATGTGTATTTTTTTAATTGTCGGATATTTTTTGGTAAACTGGTTTTAAACATGTATTTAGTATCCTCTTTATTGGTCAAAATATGTCACGATCCCATCAAAGTTATATCTGTTTGTGTTCTATACTTGTCCAAACAGTCCTTATGTGACGTTTTTGTTACCATATCCGTAAAGTCAATATGAATCTGGTCAGTGTATTGGTGGTCAAACTTTGGTCAAACTGGCTAAAAGAAGCAGTTTTTTGTCATGTTTTTCTGGGTTTTTGAAGCTGAACGGAAATATTGGTCGGAAAAACAACGTCGGAATAAAGTCAATTACTCTAGCTAGCGACTTGTCTTTACAAGTTAGCTATTTGTGATGAAATGAAGTTAGTGACTTGTCCTAACTCGCTTTCTTTAAGGCGACTTGGTAGCAGCATAAACTAGCGACTTATCCATGAGTCTTTACTCATGGTAGCGACTTGCCAAGTAGCGAGTTGCCAAGTAGCGGTTTGTAAGGAAAATTTTTAGTAACTTGGTGAGTTAAAAAGATGTAGCAACTTGACAGAATGGATGAAGAAGATATGACTGTAAAGACTAAACCACTATACCAAATACCATTTACCATCTCACGACCTCAGTATTCAACATCATCAGTCCAAGAAAAATATATACTGAAAACGAGAAGCTGGAATATATCCACAGATCCTAAACACAAATCTTTCTCAACTCTTCAACATCCAATACATCTATCCTATCCCAACATCAACTCCATCTCATAACCATACCTCAAAACAGAAAACATACTCAGAAATTAAAAGAGATATCGATTGGGTTCAATTTTCACTAATCTTTAAAGATTGTTTTGATTGAACATCATCTTCATCGATTTTTGAAGCTCATACTTCTAATTAATATCCGAATATCATAGAGAAGGAACAAAACAACGTTTCATTCCCTCTTCTCATTCGGTTAAAAGAAAAACAATGAAAACGAAACAACCAAAGCAACCTACCCGAGACCCTCATACGGATCTTGAAGCCATAAACTTTAACCCTTGTTTGCTTCAATTCAAGATAGAAAAAGAAACATTGATGCTAGTGGGTAGTCGATTGTAAGTGGTTTATGATTGTTTTCGATTACACAAGAGATATTTAGATTGAGATAAAATTGATGGTTTATGAATGGGAATATGAAGCGTGGTGATGATATCGGTTTGTTGAGGATATTTGTTTTGAAGGGAGTAATTAAGTGGTAGGCGTTTTATCTCGAGTGATTTTAGGGATAGGTTTAGAATGTTTGACTTATATAACCGGTTTTGAGTATTGTAGATTTGGATCGGATAGTTCAATCACTTAATGGGCTGTGTAGCTTCATCCCGAGTGGGCTTGATCAAGTATTCATGTTACATTCGATTCGGGCGATGGATTAATAAAATTGGAATTAGGCTATCATGTTTCTTGATTAGGCTACTATATATATATATTGGATCCAAGATGGAAGATATGTGACATGGGCTAAAATGTTATTATCAAATGCATTTTAATGCATTGTGTAATCTTTGGTAAATTATTTGTAATTTGAGTGGTAATTTTGGTATGGTAAATTTTCACGGACGGATACATAATTCACGGCTTGAGCGAAAAAGGTGAAAAATGACTACGGGTTTTTGTATGGTATTATTGACGCGAAATGCTCTCCAATATGAGGTCATTACTATTAGTGGTGAATCAAAGGAGGTTCAATTTCAAAGAATTCCCATGAGATATTCGTAGCCACAAAATGTCAATGATACTTCACAGTCTAAGCAAAATCTTTCTAAGAATCGTCAGCGTCAGTCATGATCTTTCAAGATGTTTACTTATGACAAGAACTTCTCGTGCAAATGGTCGTACACGTTATGATGCTTCCGAAAGTTTGAAACCATCATGGGGGAGAAACGTGTACTTTGATATGTTACGGTCAACCTCCAGGGGGAAGTAGTATATACTACTTGACTTAGTATGGTTTGTGAAGTTGTCTACATATGGGTAAAGAATTGTTGATGTTGGATAATGAAACGCTGATGAACCGCTGCATGTTCTCCTAAAACATATATTCACCGAAACCAAAGCTGTCATATCACATTCAAACTGACATTGTTTACGGTTTATTCTTGATTTTGTAAAATCCCGCGAAAGAAACTATTTCTCGGTTTAAATCATAGACTTGTAAAATCCCGTGACAATGGAAAAATCCCGGTTAAAGTAATGTGCATTTCCGGATCTATCTTGCGGTTTATTCTTGGTTTTGTAAAATCCCGCGAAAGAAACTATTTTTCGGTTTAAACCATAGAATTGTAAAATCCCGTATTGATGGAACCATCCTGGAGAAAGGAAAGCGTTTGTCCAATCTTATCCGATGTCGGTGCTACGGTTTCGCTGAAGAAGGGATAAAGGGTGTAATTCGGAAGTGGGTGTTTGTTTGGATTGTCTTCATGGCGTTTGGTTATTACATGGTTTTACGGGATATGTGCTTTTAACCATGGTCGGGATGAAAACCATTATCATAGTTCAATTCAAACGCCAAAGGAGGCTAGATTTGAGCCTTTAACCGTAAGATGTGACGACGGGGTTAATTCACTATTATTTATTTGAGGTTGAAGTGAAATGTCACGGCAAGTGTACTTAGTATCCGAAGGTATCGGGATGGATGGATGAAGATTCTTCAAGATCCTTGTTCGAGCTTATTATCAAAACTAAGACTTGGAAATCTAGTTATTATTGGGTGACTTTGTCCTTTCTTTTTCCACTTGGGGAATTGGTATCTTACCACCAAAATAACTATCACTTTAAGGAGTTACGTTGTAGTGCTCAATGTCACATTCAATTGTGGATTTTCAAGAGGTAAAGTACGCCTTATACTTGATGGTTGGTTGGATGTGAGTATAGAGTACTTAGAGATTCAATGGACGATGAAGTCTCAAGACCGCTCTTTGTTACATATATGCAAGTTTAAGTTACGAGTTCGGGTTGTTTTACTTGAGGTCAAATTCATCATATTGGGTTTTCCATCACCGTCATGACAAAGATCCCATGAATGATAATGGGGTTGATTACAAGTTTTGCCAAGAGAGTCGAAAAGAGAGAGATGATGACATTTGAACACATCACTCAAGCCTCGCTCCTCAAAGAAAAGAAAAGTGTATGTGTCGGGCGCTTTATCTTTGGAAGAAGAGAAATCTTCTCATTAATGACCATTCTCATCAACATGTTTCATACTTTTTCCACGCTTTCAATTATCAAGTGAACTGCCATCGTTGATTGTTTTCTTATTCCACTTGCTCAACTATAATGACGATGGCGACATCATGTGCTAATTTTATGGGGATAAGTGAATAGACTACATTATTAAAGATATTCACTTACTTAATCAAGAATGGCAACTACGTATGCAATTCTTGAGGGGGAGAAGAAGTGTGAAACTACTGCATGATGATTTTTATATGAGAATAATGGTCAAACGGCTCCAAACTCATGTAAGAACCGAGATTCTTCTTATCTCGGTCATCTTTACATGGCGCTTCTTCTAAGAGCCATTGGTTAACATCTTCACACCGGCCGATTTGATTAATGACAAAGTGCTTCTAGTTGTCGGGTCGATTTCTTTGTGAACATCTTTCGTTCTTGTTTGATTGGGAGGATCTTAGTTAAGGGAATTGCTATATATAAGTTAACGGAATGCATTTGGTGAGAAGAAGATGTTAACTTTCTATTCCCCAATTGGACAATCTTGAAGAAGGTTGAGTCTACATGCATTCTACATTCTCTACTACATGTTAGAAAACTAAAGACGAGTTGCATTTGATTATCTAAAGACTTTTTCTTAATCTGGGCACTTATCAAACAGATTGTCGGTTTAGAGGAGAGCACTAATTGGGGAGAGTGAAAAGCCAAATTTAATCCCTAATTAGATTTGCTCACATTATTCTTTAGCAAGTTGATTCTCACTGTATACATCCGAGCTAATATAGTTCTTCTCAACAAATTTCAAGTATTAGGTCGATAATATGTTGCCGATTCAAGTGTCAAAACCAAGAAGGGGAAGGAGACACGATCTAAACGCGAGTAAACTTGATGAACTTAATACTTCTAAGTGATTGAAGATATCCCGAGAAGACAAAGGTCATTACCGCAGAGAAACTCAATGTTTATCTCATGGCGCTTAGTGTTCTTATTCCAACTATGTGGGGAAGAGATGGAAGAGTTAGTTTCAAGATAAAAGAGGTACACAAGTGTGTGATGATTTTGATGTTATCACAATCATCGAGAGAGAGATTGTACATTGGGGATGCTCAGCAGCCTTCACTTGAGGGCTTAATCGTTGATTCGTAGATATAATCACTTATACCGGAGTTGACATCCGCAGAGATAATCAGTGATTCGCTTGCTTCTTCAATGTTATCGGTTATTCTCTCTTTGGGCATTCAGTACTTCGGGTTCTTGAGCTTCATACACTTTTTTAGGGAGAGAAAAGTATACATCGGGTTATTCTTTCGCTATTGGACTTAATCGCTACTTGATGGTATAAGTTTCTCCGCCTTCGGTTTATGTGTATTTGGGTTCGTGAGCTCTAGTCAAGAGACCGACCGCATCAATTCATCTACTTGGGGAAGTCGCCTCTTGACAACTTTTTGGGATGCATCGCTCGACTTCATGGTAATGAAATATGAGAAGATTATTTATGAGTGGGATGATACGCTGTCGTTCTTGTTGATGATATAACCCCGAACGAAGAATCAATGGTCATTCTTAAAAGGAGCAGCAAGATCGATGATAATGGTGTGCTTCTTTGTGCACCGCTAAGGAAGCTTGAAAGAAAGCTTTGAATCTTTCACCTAAAGGATTTTCGGTTTGGGGGAAGCTTCCAAAGTCTCACTTTCGATGGTTCAATTTCTTTCTTCATTTCAAGAGCCTCGGAAGCTTTGGTGGTGGATGTTTAAGAGATGACGATTTCTATCTTCTACAACGGGGCTGTTCGATATCCTTATCTCGGTACTCATATCATCATCTTCTTAATCTATATCATCTTATCTATCTTTGTATATATCAATCTGAAAAACAAAATACAAAAATATAAAACCAACAAAATCAAAATAGAAAAATATAAAATCTTCAAAAACCCATAAAAATCAGAAAATTTGAAAAATACCAAAAATATTGTTTTTTTCAAAGACATGTCTTCTCGTATCGATAACATTTGCGGTCTTAGAAATGTCATTCAACAATGGCACGGACCATAGATGAAGTTCGAGCGAAGGTGTAAATATTTCTTTTCAAAACATGTCACAAATCAAATGGCTTACGCTTATTTCGGATCAGAACCCGTGCTTAAAACTATGGTGTGCTATTATTTGAGATAGCAACCCGCTCTTCAAGAAAGGAAAGTGTCAACGCTAAACCAATTTTCAAATATTTTGAGCACTTATCCTAAAACAAAATGAGGAAAGTATGTCAAGGATCTTGTTTCCTACTCAAATATTTTTCCGTCTAAAATTCTTGTAAAAATATTTGTTTTAACTTAATGGTGGTAAATGAGGTGCTTGAAAATCAATCAAGATCGGAGTTTTCATAAATTTGCAAACTCAATCAATGACTTCCGCTTTTAATCTTTTCATAAAATGAGTCATTGATTGAGGGGAGAATGTTTTCAAATTTATATCATCTATCGACTTATCTAATTATCCTAAATGCTTAACCGAAAATGATGTTAACCTACCTTGAAGGACTAGGAGCCTAGGATATGATTGTTATGATTAGATGATTAGAGTTTGATAAACACATTATTCCCATACCTTTTATGATATGATTGATATGTTGGATTGACTTGTATTAGTCGATTGCTGTTTGGGTGATGTCGACCACCATATATCTGTATGTGTGTTCACTAACGAATGCAGGTATATTGGTATATAAGAATGTTCCCGATCCGGATCCCACAATTGACGATGATTGGATGCCGCAAGGAAAGGGTAACGATATCTTGGGTTGACAAATGAAGAAACGGAGCTTAATTGGACTTCTATGGAGAGTTGGCATAATGCAACGTAAGAGGTCTCACCGCATATGCGATGGTTTTCTTCATCGACAAATGAAGAAACGGAGCTTAATTTGACCTCGGTTGGCATAAAAATGCAACGAAGAAGTCTCACCGCATCGCCAGATGGTTTTTCTTCCAAGCCTTACAAGCAAATGTAAGCGACACAACCACTTAACATATCTTTGTGCAGGAAAAAGTAGTGTTAGGAATTGGAAATTCCATAGTGAAGAGTCGGTCACCCCAAATATTATCTAGCATGAGTTAGCTCGTAGACTTGTAGTTATTTACGTTATTATGTAGTTAGTTAGTTAGTCAGTAGCTTAGAATAGTTTAGAGTAACACCGTGGAGGAAAGACGGGTCTTTACCCACTGTATACCTGATCCACATGCCGATAGGAGGTCGTATTGTGTAACTATAAATACCCTTCCATCCTTGGAAGGGGTGGAGCTTCTTAATCTAACCTTTGATAATTTCCAAAGCAAGTCTCTACCAAGAAACTCCTCTCATCTACTTTCTCTCTAATGGCTAACATGTATTTTGATCATCCAAGACCACCGAATCATCAAACACATAAATAAAGGATCCTAACAATTGGTATCAAGAGCCAAGGTTTTGTGTTGTGTTTGATTTGTGTGGTTCGTATATGGTTAATGTGTGGTTTTCACTGTTTTGTTATCTTTTGGTAAACTGCTTCAATCTTGTTTTGTGATGTATTCACTTTGGTCAAAATATGTCTTGGTCATTTCATAGTTTAAAGTTTATATCTGTTTTGTGTCTTTTGGTCCAAACAGCATATATCATTTTTTTTAGACATTTGTTTTTTACCAAAGTTGTGTTATATATGTGGTCAATCATCTCACTGTATTC
The DNA here is from genome assembly GCA_022545495.1 of Chrysanthemum lavandulifolium. Classification (NCBI taxonomy): domain Eukaryota; kingdom Viridiplantae; phylum Streptophyta; class Magnoliopsida; order Asterales; family Asteraceae; genus Chrysanthemum; species Chrysanthemum lavandulifolium. The sequence continues at coordinate 143,791,906 of CM040241.1, read as the reverse complement.
TAAGTGGTCGTTTTGGTCTATATTTGTTGTCAAACCGGGTACTTTTTCTGGGTAAAATATTTATGTGGTCAAATTGTTGAAAATGGGTCAAACAAGTATGTCTTATGCGGTTTCGGGTTAATATGAATATGGTGGAAAACTCATCGGAAAATGTCACAAATCTTGCTAGCGACTTGTCACAAACCCGTCCGGATGCAATGAATCTAAGTAGCGACTTGTATTAACAAGTTAGCGATTTATGTGTTTTAATGATATAGCGACTTGGTGACGGTTTAACTTTTGAGTCAAACTGAAAGGTTAGCGACTTGTCATAAGCCTAGCGACTTGTCATATGCCTACTAGCGACTTGTCACGACAAAAAAAAGATGAAGATGAATGAAAGACTCTGCCACGACCACAATATTACTAGACCTAGACCACAAAACAAATACCAAATACTTCATTTGACCTCAAGATACACCATCATTGGTCCATGTTATAACTGAAAACGATTTGGCTTTAAGTAGTTACAACAGATCCGAGACACTAACTAATACTACTTCAAATCCCAAACTATCCTAAACCATCTCAGAAAGGGTTCATGTTTATTTCAATCTTTCAATAGATTTTTGTTGAACCCTCAACTCATCACAGATCTACATCTAAATGATACATAAATGATTTAACAACAAGGATCTCAGTCTATCATTTTTGATTATCTCATTCGTCCTATGACTCAAAATCAAAAGATATCATCATAGATCAATCTCGATTTTTTCCGAAAATTAAGAAAAGAGATTAACAAGTATGTTATCCCTTTGACTCGATTCGCTCGTTAATTAGAAACTAATACACAAGTGATCTCGTAATTTACTCAAACTATTCTTTGTTTAAAGATCTTTTGTTTGAGTTCATGTCCATCATCAATCAATAAATCAAAAGTTTTATGTCCGAAAATTGAAGTAACAAACAAAAATCCATCGATTTCATTTGTCACTCACGCTCGGTATAAATCAAAAAGGATTACATAGATAAAATACCTACCTTTGTGTCGAGCCTTCTTGCCATCCCCGTGGCATGGTCTAACGAACTGCCTCTCACCATCCCCGTGGCAAGGACATCATGGTGTGGTGATAATTGATCCGTGTGTTTAGGAAGAATATGTGAGGCGGATCATTTTGTGAGAAAGATTAGGTGTGGTCTAACTTTGATTGTATGCGTGCGCTTGAGAGAGAGATTAGAGAGAGGCGGTTATGAAGAGTATTTTAGGGTTTGAAGAAGTGATTAGCGGGTTTTATATACCACGGAAATTAGGGTCTCATTTGACTGGGTGGTTTTATTACGCTCAAGAATTGGTATGGGCTTAGGATTGTGGCTAATGGATCGGTTTTGAGAGATGGGCGGATAGGTGTTACCTACTAATATTGTTTGGGCCTAGAATCAAATCGTTTAATATATATTGCATTGGGTTTTGATATCCGACTTGGTAGATTGAATTGAAGATGGGCATTGGAGATGATTTTCTCATTTTGTGTAATGGATGTCTCATTGAATTTGACATGGATTAAGGATTAAACGTCAGATAAACTTTTGATATTCAAACGTTTTATGAACATCGAAGTGAGTGGATTATAGATTAAGTGTGATAATTTTCGATTTATTCCTCGGTTAGTCGTGCTTGTATCCGAATTTGAGTGAGTTTGATGACATTTGACATGGACCGACTTATTTTTGTTTCCTTCGTAGTGGGTTGTGTGTATATTGGATGAAATATTGATAGCATTGTTACGATTTGAACCGGACTACATGTCGGGTGTGAATTCATGCTTAAAAGAGTTGTCAATATGGGCTTAAGTATCTTTATTACATAGCGTTGGAATAAATATGACTTGTTTGACGATGATATGTTGTTGGAATAAATATGGGCTTAAGTATCTTTATTAAAAGAGTTGGAATAAATATGGGCTTATAATATGTTGTTTGATGATGAGATTCGATGATGGATTCTCAGAAAGATATTTGATGATGAGATTTGTTTGATTAATACGGTTTGATACTTTGGTGTATACACTTTCACGGAATATATCATGTCTCGGCTTGAGTTGATGGATGAACAATGTGGACTTCGGGGTTGTTTATTCGGTATTTCTTATTTGGATTTGAAGTGACGTTTTCCGGGCACATTTACTTATTTCGTCTTCTTTCTTTCTACCCTTCCGCGAAGATGACTTGTTTGGGCATTTATAGAGTGTGATAAAGGCTTCGCTATTTAGTTACGTTTGTGACTCTTTCTCGCTTAACCCACAACGTAGCTATCACTTCGATGTCTCACCCAATTGAGAATGTCAAGAGGTTTTGTACATTGGGTACACCGCTTCTTTTCACAAGGATTAGTACAAGTTTAAGTAACAAATTCGGGAATGTTACGCTTTGTTCAAGTTTGGCATATCTGGTCTATTTCTCCATGTGGTCACTACAATAGCCGACGAATACGTGATTGTTGTATTTACCAAAGTGTTTATTGGATGGTTGATGTTGTTGATGATGTTGGATAATGAACCACGATGAACCGCACATTCACCTAAAACAGAAATTCACCGAAACCAAAGTTGTTATAACACATTCAAGTCGACATTGTCTACGGTTTTGTCTTGAATTTGTAAAATCCGCGAAAGAATCTATTTCTGTTTAAATCATAGACTTGTAAAATCCGTAACAATGGAAACATCACGGTAATGTAAAAGTGCGGTTCGGATTTATCTTACGGTTTATTCTTGGTTTTGTAAAATCGCGAAAGAAACTATTTCTGTTTAAACTATAGAATTGTAAAATCGTATTGATGGATTCATCCCGGAGAAAGGAAATTGTATTTCGGGATCTTATCCGATGCATGTGCTCTGCTTTCTTCTTCAAAGAAGGGATAAAGGGGAACTTTATGAATTGGATGTGTGTTTGAATTTTCATCATGGCGCTTTGGTTATTACATGGTTTTACGGGTTTTGTGCTTTTAACCATGGTCGGATGAAACCATTATTTAAGTTCATTTAAATGTCAAAGAAGGCTAGATTTTAGCGATTCGTAAGATGTGACAACGGCGTTAATTCAAGATTATTTATTTGAGGTTGAAGTGAAATATCACGGCGAGTGTACTTAGTATCCGAAGGTATCGGGATGGTTGGATGAAGATTCTTCATGATCCTTGTTCGAGCTTTTTCCAAAACGAAGACTTGGAAATCTAGTTATTTTTAGAGTCTATTTTTCCGGGGAATTGGGCTCTTTTGCCACAAAAATAACTATCACTTAAAGGAGTTGCGTTGTAGTGCTCAGTGTCACATTCAATTGTGGATTTTCAAGAGGTGATGTACGTCTTATACTTGATGGTTGGTTGGTTGAAGAGTATAGAGTACTTAGAGATTCAAATGGGCATGAATTCTCGACACCGCTCTTTGTTACACATGTGCAAGTTTAAGTCACGAGTTTGGGTTATTCTACTTGTGGTCAAATTCATCATATTGATTTCTCCATCACCGTCACTACAAAGAGCCCTTGAATGATAATGGGTTGATTACATGTTTTGCCAAGAGAGTCGAAAAGAGAGATTATGACGTTTGAACACAACAGTTCAAGCCTCGTACTCTAAAGAAAAGAAAAGTGTACGTTTCAAGGCGCTTTATCTTCGAAAGAAGAGAAATCTTCTTATGACGTATGAACACAACAGTTCATGCCTCGCTCTCTAAAGAAAAGAAAAGTGTACGCACAAGGCGCTTTATCTTCCAAGAAGAGAAATATTCTTATTATGACCATTCTCATCAACATGCTTCATACTTGTTCCATGCGCTTTCAGTCATCAAGTGAACCGGGCTGCTGTTGATTGTTTTCTTATTCCACTTGCTCAACTGTAATGAAGATGGTGACATCATGTGCTCATTTTGCGGGGGAGAAGTGTGAATAGACTACATTTGGATGATTTTCACTTGTTTAATCAAGAATGGCATCTCCGTATGCAATTCTTGAGGGGGAGAAAAAGTGTGAACTTACTGCATGATTGATCGATATCTGAGAATATATGGTCATACGGCTCCTAACTCATGTAAGAACCGGTCTTCTTCTTATCGGGTCATCGTTACATGAAGTTTCCTCTAAGAGCCGTTGGTTGACATCTTCACACGGGTCAATGATTTATCGACAAAGTGCTTCCGGTTAATGCTTCACGTACACATCAACATGATGATTCCGAACAATCTTTATGTTCTTGTTTGATGTGATTGGTAGTTTGGTGTTACCATTTCGTGTGTTCGTTGCGGGTTGATTGTTGATTTCCTTGATGAACATCTTTCTGTTCTTGTTTGATTGGGAGAGATGTTAGTTAAGGGGACTTGCAAGATGTAAGTTAATTGGGATGCGTTTTAGTGATGTTCTTGTTTTTTTGGGTGAGATGAAGATGTTAACTATCTATTACCCAACTGGACAATCTTGAAGAAGGTCGAGTATACAGTCTGTTCTACACTTTCTGCTGCGTGTTAGAAGACTTAAGACGAGTTGCATTTGATTATCAAAAGACTTCTTCTTATTCTGGGCATTCATCATAAAGATTATCGGTTTAGGGGAGAGCACTAACTGGGGGAGAGTGAAATGTCGAATTTAATCCCCAATTAGACTTGCTCATATTATTCAGCAAGTTGATTCTCACAGATATATTTGTGCTAATGGTATTCTTCTCAAAAGATTTCGAGTATATGGGCTTACAATGAGTTGCTGATTCTGAAGTATTTAAACCAGCAAGGGGGAAGGAGACACACATCTAAACACAAAGCGAGTAAACTTGATGAACTTAATTCTTCTAAGTGATTGAAGATATCCCGGGAAGACAAATGTTATTACCGCAGAGAAACTCAAGGTTTGACTCATGGCGAGTAAACTTGATGAACTTAATTTTTCTAAGTGATTGAAGATATCCCGGGAAGACAATTATCATGACCGCAGAGAATCTCAAGGTTTTACTCATCAAGGCTTTTAGTGTTATTATTCCAACTACGTGGGGAAGTGATGTAATAGAAAGTTTCAAGATAAAAGAGGTACACAAGTGTGTGATGATTTTGATTTTATCACAATCATCGGGGAGAGATTGTGTACATTGGGGATGCTCATTGTTTCACTTGATGGCTTAATCGGTGAATCGAGATATAATCACTTATTCCGGAGTTGACATCCGCAGAGATAGTCCTCCGAGAGATAATCGTGATTCGCCCGCTTCTTCAATGTTATCGGTTATTCTCTTTGGGCATTCGGTACTTCGGGTTCTTGAGCTTCATACACTTTCTTGGGGGAGAAAAGTATACATCGGGGTTATTCTTGGGCCATTGGACTTAATCGGTACTTGATGGTATAAGTTTCTCCGTCTTCGGTATATGTGTATTGATAACGCCACAGCGCCGCTCGGGGTCAAGGAAACTTCCTTTTCTTCGAGCAAGTTTTATAACACCCCAGGCAATGAACCTAATCGTTGTAGTGTAGTAATTAGGGTAAGCCACGGTATTGATATCGTTCTCTAAGGAATAGGAATGCTAGTAAGAAGTTACTACGCTAAGGTTAAGGTTGAGGAAGATTATTTTTATATTTTTATATTTTATGAAATGGAAAGGTACGAATCTCGGGTATTGGATTTGGGGTTGGTATTTCACCGATTACTCTACTATTATCTAATTATCTAAACTAAGGTTGTGGGAGTCTATGTCTAATTAATGTGTGCTCGTATGATAGTTTAAAGATGTGTTTACTTAGGTTATACTACTCCTTAATTATCTCCTATTGATGGTTGAGTTGTCACGTCCTTATTCTTAGTTGCGTTGTGTGTCTAAAATTGTAGGGTATGCGTTTCTCCCTAACTCTTTGAACTTACCAAAGGGTCTCGTCTACAAAACCCACTAGGGATGATAAACTCTTACTCTAAGGCACTCTTTGGATAATTTAGCCTACAACTACTCAGGTAATCATATTCTAAGGTTCACAAAGATGAATCAAGCATTAAGTACACAACGAATGACCTATCGCATTACTAGATCATTGATCAACTAAGATAAGAAACAACCAATCAATATTCAATAATTAAGTTTCATACTTCCTAAGCAAACACACTAATAAATTAGCCGGACATGGAGAACATGCAAGCATACACACAAATAATCAAAGACATAATTGAATTAATGAAGTAAATACTTATCTTGATGTAAGATAGGGTTTAAAACCCTAAAATACATACACGACACCTTAGGTTCGGTTTTAGGTTTTACTCCAAAAGACCTCTCTAAAACCGAAAAATTCGGATTCTATATATAAGATTACATATGCGACGGCCACCTTATGTTTCGTGGACGCCGCCGTGTCGCCGTCATTAGGGTTTCGTCTTGCCACGTTAATCTTGCGACGGCGTCACCTTATGTCCGTGACGCCGTCCTCTTCGACTTCGACGTCGTTCGGATTGAATCTAGGCCGTCCGAGTAGCAACGGCCTACTTTTTAAAGCCGACGTCGTCACTTGAAAATAGGGTATTTGCCATCAGATCGTCTCAAAATCCTCCGACGCGCGCATTAACACCGACGCCGCCGCCTGCTTTCAGTGACTTTGAGTGTCTCGATTCGACTTTGGCCATTTTCTTCAGATATTCGCCTTTTCGTCCAAATAAGTGCCATTCCAGCATTTTGCCTTCAAGAGACCTAAAAGTGAAAAGGAACGATATTAAGCAATAACGGATACAAAAGTGATCAAATAAGGGCTTAAACGACCCTCAAAATGGTACCTTTAAAACCTTATCAAATATCCCTACACTTGTTATTTGCTTGTCCTCAAGCAAATGTGCTTTTAGCCAATTAATTTATAAGTTGGGGTCATGAAGCATTAATTCAAAACGGTCCACAACACATATAAGCCCATAAAAGTCATAACAAGCACGGAAATTACATACTAGCACCTCACATGGGGTGTTTGGGTACTCACATCTCTCGGGTGTATATATGAAATATAACAAATAGGAAAAGGAAGATAAACACTCATTAACCGGTCCTAGTACATAGATTACCATAGGCTTGAGAATAGATCAAACCTCCATCGCTTTGGCGTAAGCACCTAGGAAAGACTATCAAAGAGGTCTTTTAAAGGGTTGTAATGTTAGGCTTACGGTAGGAAACAAGGGTTTGATGGGATAGGCTATTTAGTGGTGGCAAGTCAAAATCTCTATGTTAAATGCATACGAAGAATGGCGTTGCTAAGCCAAGACTCGACACTCTATAACTCTAGGTAACTGAAATAAACAAACATAAATTTAAAGGATAGATGTAGGATGGTAGCCTTTTTTTTTTTTTTTTTTTTTTTTTTTTTTTTTTTTTTTACTTTTTTTCTTTTCTCTTTTCTATTATATTTTTTTTTCGATTTTTTTTTCCCACATACGCTTTTACTCTACCATCCTCTACGGTAACATCAAAATGATAGGGATTTATAGGCACATCCCTACACTTGAGTTTTTATTACTCTAACACTAATTTGACCCGAATTAAAAAGATCAAAACACTTGGGGTACATTATTACGCAAACAAAGGGAATTTGAATTTAACGTCCCCTTCCCGTCATTTCATAGACTTTAACTTTTCCCATGAATCCCAATCGTCCCAAAAGCAGTATACAAAGGATATGACTCGACTTAGCAACTTATGCAAGCAACTAGATAATTGAACTAAGGGTTTAGGGTGATAACAAACATTTGCACTAAAAGTGAGTGCATAAGGGTAGGCTAAGGCGATTTGGGTGTATATTTGGGGTGGGGTGTAAACAATGTTTTCATTGATATTCGAAAACCGAAACATCACGAGAACCGCGAAAAGGATAGGCTCGAGGGTTAACTAGGGTATCGTGTACTAAAGATGAGTACAACGCAAAGGTGTGGGGAATTACTCAACCGATGTGGAAGAAGTAATTATATTTCGGGTATCAAACAAGGGTTATCCTAATGCCTCTTATCATTTAGTTATTCCTAACTACACAAGTGTAGCCTCACTTGCGATCTCGGAATGCATCACAAAACAAGTTCTAGAATCTAATATACTACCGGTTCACACTCTAAGCATTGAAGATGAATGCTTTAATTCCTACTAATCTAAAGGCGATCCTCACATTTTGGGTGGAATTTGGGTGGTAAAGGGTTTTTGAGCTAGTCATGCAACTTCCTATCCATGAGACGCTTTTGTTAAGACTAATGGCCCACTCCTATATGTCATGAAAAAATTTAAATTTGGTGCCAAAATTACCCTAACCGACATTTTCTCATAGTTTATTACGCAAATGCAATTGGACAAAGCAAATAATCAAGGATAAGCATAGTTTCAAAGTTCCGCTTTATTTTCCCTCCCTACACTTAAACCGAACATTGTCCCCAATGTTCCCGAAAGTATCAAAGTTATGATAATGGAAGGTAATTAAAACGAAGAAACTAATACTCCCCGATTAGCTCGGTAGGATCCGTGTAAAGTGGTGGTTAAATCCTTTTCAAGAAGAATTATTGCGTGAAAAGCTCCTTCCAATCTTATGTAACTTCTTCTTGACAAACTAAACCCGCACACTTGAAGAAAACAAACGAAACCTTCGCATAAAATCGGCGGTAATAATATATATAAGACTCGATTAAAACTAGGATATAATGCTTGTGGAATGGATGTTTACAATTTCTAAGAAAATTAAGACCGAAAATTCCAAAATTTATAAGTAGCTCGTAAAACGAGAAAAAGTAACTGATGTTTTACTCCTTCGACGCCGTCAGTTGCAATCTGACGCCGTCAGTTGCAATCTGACGCCGTCAGTTATCCTGTCAAAAGCGGTCTGCGATTTTCCGGAGAAAATTCGAAAATTTATATCTTTAGAATCGGAAAAATTTCAAAAACATCCATTATGACTCGATACAAGCATTTGACTCGAACAAACAAACATAAATATCTTTTAGTTAATTGTTATTCTCATGTTTACGTTTCTTTTGAAAACGTGTGTAATCCTCCCTACACTTATCCCTTATGTAAAATACCTTTATATGCAATTAAGACGAGGTTAAAACAAAATAAAGCATTTTACAAATTTAAACATGAGGATAAACAATTAATAAAAGATATATGACACTAACAAGCAAACAATTAAGCATGGGTTGCCTCCCGAAGCGCTTTTCTTTATTTAAGAGTCTTGTAGCTAGACTCATAGTCGTGTTCTACGCTGCCTCACCACCGCCTCTTCTTCTAAAACAATATCCTCATCGCTCACCATTTCAATATTATCCAATTGATAATGCTTCACCCTGCCCATTAACGGTGAATTCTCTTCCATCATGGTCTAGTAGCACCACCGCCCATTGCTCATCCGCTTTTTACTTAAAAGGGTCCATACCACACGGATTTGAGTTTTCCGGGAATAATCTTAGTCTTGAATTATACAAGAGCACCTTATCCCTTCCAAAACTCTTTAGGATTCTTTATTCGTTGATCATGCCATCTTTTGCCCTTTCTTTGTAAGTGATTGATGATTTGTACGCTTCAAATTTCGCTCATCCAATTCTTGAAGTTGTAAGAACCGATTTGACCGCCTTGAATAATCCATATTACAGTCTTAAGTGCCCAATATGCTTTCGCTCAAGTTCGATAGGGAGGTGGCAAGCCTTTCCGTATACCAGTAAAAGGGTTGTCCCGATAGGTTTTTGTAAGCGCTTCTAAATGCCCGAGTGCCTCATCCAGTTTGAATGCCCAATCTTTCCTATTTTGGTTGACTGTTTTTCAAGTATCCGCTTTAATGCCCTATTCGTGTTTTCTACTTGTCCATTTGTCCGAGGATGATATGCGAGAAAACCTATGTGGACGCCATACTTCTTCATTACCTTTTCCATTTGAGCATTGCAAAAGTGAGTCCTCTATCATCGATTAATGCTTTGGGAATCCCGAATCGTATGAAGAGTTTTTTAAGAAAGTGGATAACTACCCTAGCATCATTAGTTCTAAGGGCTTGAGCCTCTACCCATTTTGATACATAGTCGATAGCTACGAGAATGTATTCATTTCCTCCGGAAGATGGAAAAGGTCCCATGAAGTCTATTCCCCAAACGTCAAATATTTCGCAGACTTGGATGTAGTTCTGAGGTGACTCATCCCGTCGTGAGATATTTCCTGATCGTTGGCATGCATCACACGTTTGAACTAATCTCTTAACGTCTTGAAAAACAGTAGGCCAATAGAATCCGGCGTCGAAAACCTTTCGTGCCATGACATTCACACCGTGATGTCCTCCAGATGGTCCCGCATGACATTCTTTCAGAACTCGATCAATCTCTCTACCGGCTACGCAACGTCGAATGATTTGATCGGGGCATATGCGGAATAGGAAGGGTTCATCCCAGAAGTAATGTTTTAGCGTAGTAAAGAACTTCTTTTTATCTTGCTTGGTCATGTAATTTGGCAAAACCCTACTGGACAGGTAGTTAGCATAATCCGCATACCATGGCTCAATTTCCTTAATGGCCATTAGCCGTTCCTCGGGAAAAGAATCGCGAATCTCGGTGTGATCTAATTTCTCCAGATCAGGGTTTTCCAAGCGTGATAGATGATCAGCAGCGAGATTTTCAGCCCCCTTTTTATCTCGAATTTCAATGTCGAATTCTTGAAGTAATAGGATCCACCTAATAAGGCGGGGTTTAGCATCTTGTTTTGAAAACAAGTAGCGTAGGGCGGAGTGATCGGTGAAGACGACAGTTTTAGAGAGAACGAGATATTGCCTGAACTTGTCGAAGGCAAAAACAACGGCTAAAAGTTCTTTCTCAGTGGTTGTATAATTCTCTTGTGCTACATTCATGGTTTTGCTAGCATAGTAGATTGGTTGAAAATGCTTCTCCTTCCTTTAGCCGAGCACCGCACCGACAAGATAATCACTAGCCACACATGATTTCGAATGGTCGAGACCAATCAGAGTGACCATTATAGGTGTTTGAGTGAGATCTTTCTTTAGTCGGTTAAATGCTTCCTTGCATTCTCCGTAAAAATCAAAGGGCATCCTTAACAAGAAGTCGTGTCATTGGTCGGGCAATTTTCGAGAAATCTTTAATAAACCTTCGATAAAAACCGCATGACCAAGAAAGTGCGAATGGCTTTAACGGTAGTAGGATAGGGAGTTTGGAAATTGCTTCGATTTTGCTCTATCGACCTCAATTCCATTCCCGAGACTTTATGCCCTAAGACAATTCCTTCTTTACCATGAAATGACATTTTTCCCAATTTAAGACCAAATTAGTTTCCTCGCATCGTTTCAACATCTTCCTAAGGTTGGAAAGACAAAGGTCGAAAGAATTTCCAAACACCGAGAAATCATCCATGAAGACTTCCATGTTGTCCTCAATTAACTCGTGGAATATGGCCATCATACATCGTTGAAAGGTTGCGGGTGCGTTACATAACCCGAAGGGCATTCGCTTGTAGGCGAACGTTCCGTAAGGACATGTAAATGTAGTTTTCTCCTGACTTTCAGGGGCAATGGGAATTTGGAAGTATCCTGAAAAGCCATCAAGGAAACAGTAGTATTCATGCCCAGCTAACCTTTCAAGCATTTGGTCAATAAACGGCAAAGGAAAATGATCTTTCCGGGTGGCATCATTCAACTTTCTGTAGTCAATACAGACACGCCACCCAGTAACCGTTCTTTGCGGCACTGATGGGTTCCATCGGGTTTTAAATTTATAACAAGAATTACCGGTTAACTAGGAACACATTCGGGCAAGTATACCCTAGTCAAGTTGTAGTATAGTATATGGTAAATCAAGGTCGTCCCAAGAGACTTGGTTGCACTACAAGTGTCGTTTGTTTGTTTAAGCAAGTAACAAGTAACAAGTTGATGGTTATGATTGTCACGGATCAAACCAACAAGAAAAGCATTATAAGAACAAGCAAGTATCAAGACATTCATCATAATTCCAATCAAACACAAAATCTCAATAATCATATCAATAACAAACATCTTTAAATAGAAAAGTAACAAGGTTTACCCAAAGTATGAATTACAATAGGCAAAGATGAAGGATTATAGCAACCTTCAAGCCTCCAATCAACTACAATAGTTCTACCAAGCCGGAAAATGATGTCCAAACGCCTTCAGCAACACATGAGCACTACTTCTGGAAATGGCAGAGGTTGGTGGTCTTTTGGGGAAGATAAGTTGGTGTAATTGGTGGAAATTCGTCCTTAAGGGTGGAGGCTTGAATTTCACACAAGTTGGGATAGGATAGTTGGTGGAAATTCGTCCTTAAGGGTGGAGGCTTGAATTTCACACCAGTTGGGATAGGATAGTTGATGGAAACTCGTCCTTAAGGGTGGAGGCTTGAGTTTCACACCTTGGGTGAAGGTATTGAGAGTGGGTGTGTTCTCTCAAGTTATGGTTTGCTCTCTAGGTGGAAATTCGTCCTTAAGGGTGGAGGCTTGAATTTCACACCTAAAGAGGAGTGGTGGTGGTAGGAGAGGTGTGAGAAAAGATCTCTCAAGTTGTGGTGCATGAAATGAGGATGCAAAGGCCTCTATTTATACTACTTCCAAGCCTAGGGGTATTCAATGCATTTCTTGGAGGCCAAGGAGATTAGAAGGGACTAGAATACATGTAGGAAGGGACTAGAATCGTTTGGAACAAGTTTGGAGTCTTAGTAATGGAAAATGGTCAAACAGACCTCCAACCGGATCCGGTTGAGCTCCAACCGAATCGGTTGGTCTTGTCGACTAGTCTCCAACCGAATCGGTTACGGGTCTCGACCGATCGGTTGGAGCAAAATCACAAAAAGTCATAAACAAACAAATTTGTAGATCTTTCTCTTAGCTTTCCGTGGTCATGAACCGGGGTCAAACGAGTCCGTATGCAAAAGATATGGCCAAAATGGTGAAGGTGTGTCGGGAACAACGAGTCTTCCAATATGTCTTCGTTTAAGCTTCTTTTCTTCAATTCTTTCTCGTTTTCCTTCTTGAACTTTATTCTTGAGTCTTTGGACCACTAACTTGATGACTTAATCTTCTCGAATATACTCCGCAAGTCTTTCTTTTGACGGGAACTCTTCGTATTTGGAGAAATCTTCGTATTTTACTTCTTTTTCCGCATTTTTCTCCACTTTTCTGTACTTGGCTACAAATGAACTAGCAAACGCACTTTTGTACGATTAAGAATTAAAAGCATATGATTATAGCCAAATAACACACATAAAAGCACGGATAACGCTACTAAAAACATGCACAATTTGAGCGTTATCAAATCCCCCACACTTAAACTTTGCTTGCCCTCAAGCAAATCTAAGAAAAGAAAAATTAAAACACATACCAAAATGACAAAACGAAAAGAAAAATAAATATATTTTTGGGTTTTTTATATTTTTTACTTTTTTTTTTTATAACAAACATTAAAAAAAACGAAAAATGAGCGTAAACTCCCCCACACTTAAGGTTTTGCTTGCCCTCAAGCAAATCTAGAAACGAAGAAAAAATAAAAACCCACATGGTGCGTGAAATATGATTAGAAAAATGTGATGCGAATCTACCAAGTACAAGTACAAGATAAGATTCATCGTTTTAAGCTTTAAGTTAAAAACTGAGATGTTTGACAATACCCCATGGATTTTCTTGCTTGATAACATGGCTAAGCACCTCACAAAAAAGAACGGATGTATAATTCACTCAACACTCAATTTATTTAGTGATGGATAGTATTAAGGAATAGTACACTCATATTGCTCACCATGATCTAAATATTACCATAGGCTTGTACAAGAAACAAACTCCACCGACGCATGTAAGCACCAAATGTAAACATCTAAAGAGGGCTTTTATTCGGGTTATAACGATTGGCTTAGGTTGAATAAAGGGTATGGATAAAGCATGGGAATATTTATGAAATTGGTGTTAAAAGAAAATTAAAAGTCAAGTCTAATACCCATGTTGCTAGTCACGAACACACCGCAAACCTGAAAATGATTATAGTTACAATCTTCTCTTCTTCACATATCGATCACCAAATATATATATCACGTTGTAGCACATTGGCTAATCGATATCTCAAACATACTTCATCTTTCTTCATCTTCATAATAATATAGCACATTGGCTATAATTGTCATCACATATTTTTTTTTCATTTTTTTTTCGATGACTTATTCTTTTTTTTTTTTCATTTTTTTTTCACATACATCACATCTCCCCCACACTTCGTATAAGCATCACCACAAAAATACAAATAAGAAGGTGCACTCTTCGTCTTTGTCGGAATGGCACACACGAATGACAAAGTGCGGCTAACTCATAATCGTCAAAAACGATCCAACAACCAAGCAACTAGCAACCAACCATTTAGACATTGACAAGGGGTAGGCTAAGGCTTAAAGTGTAAAATATTTTTGTATTTTTCTGGATATAAAAAAAAAGAATGAGATGGCTCGGAGGGTGTACTAAGGGTATCTAGCGCTAAAGATGAGCGCTAACAATGGGTCCATATAAGGGTGGTTAACTAACCGATGTGGTTAGCTAATATATCATTAGATGTAAACGGAAGGCCATTTGGTTTTATTCCTATGGGTGCCTCTTTATCACACGAATACACTTATATCACACGAATATGATCTTACTGCGGTCTGGTAATGATTTGCAAGTACAAGTTCTAGAATAAATAAAATCACCGGCACACTCATAGCAAAAGATCCAAGCATAAAAAATGTATGCTAATAAGAAATAGGCTCAAATCCTCACAGTTTAGTGGAAAGGGCTATAATATATGCTAGCAAATGTCATCGATCCCGAATGGATTGCAATATTAATCGGGACACATCTCAAGTTTTTCAAAATTACCGATTTCACCAAAGGTTGATCCATTATTATAATATATTAACCTATACGTGAAAACAACTAGATCACAAGGGCAAACAAGTTCACAAAATTTTAAAATTAGCCCAAACATTTGGAATCTAAAACTAGTTTCGCTTTTCACAATAATATTTCCACACTTAAGTTAAGCACACAAAAGAAAAATAAAGGAAAATAACTACCTATGACTTTTTTTTTCTTTTTCTTTTTAATTTTTTTTAACACAAACATGACTTATTCTTATCCCACGAGTTCTCGGTAGCTCCATTGAAACGCACAAAGAAGTGGAGAAGGTGTCACAAGCATATTAAAAACCAAACTTCTTTAGGGAATCAAGGAGACCCGCCTTATACCTCCCACACAGTTTGTTTACAATGGGTGAGCCTTACTTTCGAGGGACTTAAAAAAGTCAATTTATAAAATAATTTACCAAACAAACAAACAAAGGAAAAATAACAAAGAAACAAAATAAATCAATTGCGAAAACTTCAAAGCATGTAAAATAGGAAAAAAATAGAACTATAAGTCTAAGAGAAACGAAACCTTCCGGGCTAAACATCACGATCGAACTCCATATGATAAGGTACTAAGCAAACGCTAGCATAAGCGTGTGAGATCAATCGATTTCTCATCCAAACATGTCCAATCAAGAGCATAAGGTTCACGATCCAACCAATCCTTCCTCCATGAGCTTATTAAATCTGCAAAAATAAACTAAACTACAAAAACGCGTAAAATTCTAAAACTCACTTTCGTAGGTATCACGGTTGCATTTAGCGCATGCAACAAGCCTTTAAACCCCTCGGTGGCCCAAGTGGACGAGTTATAGTCTCGTGAGGGTTTCCAGTGAACATACCCACAAAGTTCGAAACATTTTTATTTTTAAAAACACATGTACTTATTTATTCACAATGTACCAAATATTAACAAAACTTAAAATGGAAAACCAAATTTAAAAAAATGATACTCTTGCAAAACAAAAAGACATTAAAACTTATTTTATCTAAACACAAACACACAAAACAAAAAAATAAAACGGTTTTTTTTTTTTTTTTTTTTACAGATTAGTCCAAATTAATCGGTTACGGGATGACCGATCATTGAAGGAAATTTTCTAATTTTTTTTTTTTTTAAACAAGCTTTATTTCAAAACTTATATTGATAACATTAAAACAAGGACACATACGATAACAAAGAAAAATAGACACAAAGTAAATAAAACACTTAAACACATATTTAACTAGAAGAACACCAAAAACAAAATACAACACTTAAGACAAATAAAAGAACAATCACAGAAAATGAAAATCACATTGACGCAAGCACACACAATTAGTCACGTAACACAAATCAAACAAGAGAATCTAAAACAAGATTATCTTATTCAAAATTAATACGAAACTAACATAGACAATAATAACACAAACAAAAAGAAACACAAACATGCAAGAGATCACATAACATAAAAAACACAAAACACACGAAATGGAAAACACAAGAAATAATTTTTTTTTTTTTTTTTTTTTTTATATATATATGAGAACTCACAACCGGATCCGTTACGGGTAGTGACCGAACGGTTGGAGTGGTTTAGGGGTCCAACCGTTCGTCGCAGAGGCAACCGATCCGGTTAGATGATTCAGTCGATTTTGGTGGTTTTTTCAAGAACTTTGAACACACTTAGAAAGCAATCATTGAAACGAGTATTTAAGATCACATGAAACAAAATCCCAACATCAAAAACTTGATTTTGATGCAAAGATCATTTAAGCAATTATGAGAAAATGAGAGATTTTAAGAAAAAGACAAGCATTCAAGCAAACATCATGAGCAAACAAGGAATCAATTCAAGCAAACATTATGAGCAAACATCAAGAGCAATCAAACAAGAGCAAAGAAACAATCATTCATGAGCAAAAGCAATATATCATTCGAACAAACTAGCAAACAAGCAAACAATTCAACAAGCAAACAAACACAAGAATACAAACGCAAGTCCCCGGCAGCGGCGCCAAAAACTTGATGGGTTCCATCGGGTTTTAAATTTATAACAAGAATTACCGGTTAACTAGGAACACATTCGGGCAAGTATACCCTAGTCAAGTTGTAGTATAGTATATGGTAAATCAAGGTCGTCCCAAGAGACTTGGTTGCACTACAAGTGTCGTTTGTTTGTTTAAGCAAGTAACAAGTAACAAGTTGATGGTTATGATTGTCACGGATCAAACCAACAAGAAAAGCATTATAAGAACAAGCAAGTATCAAGACATTCATCATAATTCCAATCAAACACAAAATCTCAATAATCATATCAATAACAAACATCTTTAAATAGAAAAGTAACAAGGTTTACCCAAAGTATGAATTACAATAGGCAAAGATGAAGGATTATAGCAACCTTCAAGCCTCCAATCAACTACAATAGTTCTACCAAGCCGGAAAATGATGTCCAAACGCCAAAGAACACATGAGCACTACTTCGAAATGGCGAGGTTGGTGGTCTTTGGGAAGATAAGTTGGTGTAATTGGTGGAAATTCGTCCTTAAGGGTGGATGCTTGAATTTCACACAAGTTGCGATAGGATAGTTGGTGGAAAATCGTCCTTAAGGGTGGAGGCTTGAATTTCACACCAGTTGGGATAGGATAGTTGATGGAAACTCGTCCTTAAGGGTGGAGGCTTGAGTTCCACACCTTGGGTGATGGTATTGAGAGTGGGTGTGTTCTCTCAAGTTATGGTTTGCTCTCTAGGTGGAAATTCGTCCTTAAGGGTGGAGGCTTGAATTTCACACCTAAAGAGGAGTGGTGGTGGTAGGAGAGGTGTGAGAGAAGATCTCTCAAGTTGTGGTGCATGAAATGAGGATGCAAAGGCCTCTATTTATACTACTTCCAAGCCTAGGGGTATTCAATGCATTTCTTGGAGGCCAAGGAGATTAGAAGGGACTAGAATACATGTACGAAGGGACTAGAATCGTTTGGAACAAGTTTGGAGTCTTAGTAATGGAAAAATGGCTGAAACAGGACCTCCAACCGGATCCGGTTGAGCTCCAACCGAATCGGTTGGTCATGCTGACTAGTCTCCAACCGAATCGGTTACGGGTCTCGACCGATCGGTTGGAGCAAAATCACAAAAGTCATAAACAGCAAAGTTGTAGATCTTTCTCTTAGCTTTCCGTGGTCACAACCGGGGTCAAACGGAGTCCGTATGCAAAAGATATGGCCAAAATGGTGAAGGTGTGTCGGGAACAACGAGTCTTCCAATATGTCTTCGCTAGCTTCTTTTCTTCAATTCTTTCTCGTTTTCCTTCTTGAACTTTATTCTTGAGTCTTTGGACCACTAACTTGATGACTTAATCTTCTCGAATATACTCCGCAAGTCTTTCTTTGACGGAACTCTTCGTATTTGGAGAAATCTTCGTATTTTACTTCTTTTCCGCATTTTCTCCACTTTTCGTACTTGGCTACAAATGAACCGGCAAATGCACTTTGTACGATTAAGAATTAAAAGCATATGATTATAGCCAAATAACACACATAAAAGCACGGATAACGCTACTAAAACATGCACAATTTGAGCGTTATCGTGCACCAACTCACCCTTTTCATTTTTACAACCGCTATCCCTCCCTTTTTGGAACCACTTGGACCGGCTGACCCATGGGCTATCCGATTTGGGGTAGATGAGACCAAGCGCCCGAAGCTTAATGACCTCTTTTTTCACTACCTCCTTGATGTTAGGGTTAACCCGTCTTTGCGTTTGAACGGTTTGTTTGTAATCTTCCTCCATGAGGATTTTGTGAGTAGAGAATGTAGAATCGATTCCCTTAATGTCGGCAACACTCCACGCAATCACCCCTTTGTACTCTTTTAAAACTTCTAAGAGCTTCTCTTTCTGACTAGTGGTTAGCGAAGAGCTTATGATGACAGGGAGTTGGTCCTCCCTGAAGGAAGGCGATTCCGTGTGACTCGGGAGATCTTTCGGTTCTAAGGTAGGAGGCTCTTTGATCGATGGTTTTAGCTTGTTTTCCGCCTCAAGCTCAATAGGTTCAATTTCATCCCGACGTGGATAAAAGGACACAGCCCAACCATCTCAATTTCTCGGTCGTCGATATTACGTTGTTATCATTATTCATGAATTCGCTTAATAGATACTCGCCAATGCAGCCATCTATGTCATCAACAAATTCATCAACTTCCTCAACTAAATATACGGGCCACCGCAGGAAGAGGAATGTCTCATAGAATCCTTAATGTCGAAGGTCAAGCTCTCGGATCCTACTCGTAAAGTGAGTTTACCATCATGAACATCAATGATGGCACGAAATGAGCCAAGAAGGGTCTTCCAAGGATTATTGGGACGGAATTATCTTCCTCCATCTCCAAAATTACGAAATCGATCGAAACTTGAATTCCCCACCCTTACAAGAACGTTCTCACAAACTCCAATGGGATATTTGATTGATCGATCAATTAATTGGATACTCATCCTAGTTGGTTTCACTACGAATATCCGAGTTTAAGAAACAGGAGTGAGGCATCGTGTTAATGCTTTCCCAAGATCCGCCAAGGCTTTTCATAGAAAGCGCCCCTATAGAGCAAGGAATGGTAAAACTGCCCGGCTCTTCCTTCTTCTTGGGCATGCTTTTTTGGATGATAGCCGAACATTCTTCTCCTAATGATATCAATC
Organism: Chrysanthemum lavandulifolium; assembly: GCA_022545495.1. Taxonomy (NCBI): domain Eukaryota; kingdom Viridiplantae; phylum Streptophyta; class Magnoliopsida; order Asterales; family Asteraceae; genus Chrysanthemum; species Chrysanthemum lavandulifolium. The sequence continues at coordinate 143,772,349 of CM040241.1, read as the reverse complement.
CTTCAAGTTTCTTCCGATTAGATATCAACCTCTTGAAGTATCTACTATGTTTAGGGATGTGATAGAATACATCGAGGAGTGGTATGTTGACGGATGTTTGTTTCAAATAAGACAATATTCTTTCATTGTCTTCTTCAGCCTTTTGATTCGTTAGACGAGAGGGATAGGGAATCCGTGCGAGAGTTGGTCGTTGAAATGGTCTTTGGTGTTTGTGGGGAGGATTGTGAGGAGTTGGAAGGGTGCAGGAATCGCCTCATTTCCTAACTCGGGTTCCTTGTGATGGGGTTCCGGTTGGGATGTGGGGATCCTGGTAGTAGTTCCCGATCGAGTAGTGATTGCAAGTTGGATCGTGAGGGTGGGCCAGTCCACTCATTCTTTCGTGGAGGTTGGTGAACCGACTTTCTAATTCGACTTTGCGCTCGGATAAACCCTCAAGACCTTTTAAGAGTGCGGCCCTCCATGGTGAATTGCCCAGTTTTTCTTCAAAAGAATCACGGATGGTGTACTCAGTCCGTCCTTTCCTTGATTTTCCATTTGATTGCCCCAAGGGTCACATTCATCGCTTTGATAAAATGCGAGAGTGAAGGGTCATCATAAATATCATGACTAGAGAGGAAGATGCTTTCTTGGTGTGTGTCATCGCACTCATCGCCTCGTGTGGTCCTCCACAAATGTCGATATGAGATATGGGTTAGTCACCTTTTTGGTTCCGGTGATTTTATGAGGTAAGCTAGTTTCTTTTGTGCTTTCTCAATCCGATAATCGAAGGATAACTCTTCACTTGAGAAAGTAGAGATGCTTGACGCGCTTACTTGCTCATTCCAATGGTCGTCTTGATATTGGATGTATTCCTCTATTCGGTTCCACCCTTCTTCCGCGGTGAGGTTCGCGATTCTTGACCACGAGAAATCAATCCTTTTGATCCTTTCGGGAGACATTGTCGTAAAAGATTTGAACAAGCAACCAAAGGTTGATACCGTGGTGTGGGGCTTGTTGAATAAGATCTTGTAACGACTCCGTGATTTGGTGATAGATTCTCCATCCGTTGATGAAAGTGCGTAATTTTGCTCCTAATCGCTGCAGCTTCTTCCGTGGGAAAGAACTTTTGGTGAACTTGGTTGTGAGTTGTTCCCACGTGAAAATGGACCTTGAGGAGCTTGTCGAGCCACCCTTGGCTTGCCCTTGAAGAGAAAATGGGAAAACCGAGTCTAGATGTCTCCTTAGATGCTCCGTCGGTATAGATAGCATCAACAATTTTAGAAACCGTTTGATGTGGTGAATTAGGTTTTCATTGTGGGATCCATGGAATTGACATGCCTTTTGGATTAGCCAAATGTCGATGCATGCAATACCTCATTGACTGTTCAAGGATAGACAATGGCACCGTGAATCCAGATGCGAAGGGAGGAGTATTCCCGAGGGTTTTCGCTTTAGGAGGATTTATGGGTCCATTGGTCGGAGTGGCAAGAACTTCTCGCCATTTTGACTCGATCACAATGATGATGGTTTCAGAGATTGTGGGGAATGAGGGATTCTTCATCGATGTGACTTCATCAAAATTGATGAAAGTGCCTTGATGTTCGAATCGTGAGAGCTTTTCTTAGCACTGCTGAGCTCTCTCTCGGGTTCGCAAATGGTTCAAAAGAGTTTTGGTGGAACTGCGGGTTCTAAGTTGCTTAAGGGGTTGGTATGGGACGTGGTTGTTGGTTATCACCTTCCATGATGAAAGGTGATGGGTGTTACGAACAAAGGTCACGAAGAAGGGGATAGACTCAAGAGAAAGCTAAAAGTGAGAAAAATTTACTTGATAGGAATCAAGCAAAGAACCTAAACGGTGGACTACTAACTAGCTATTCTATTCCCGCGGCGCCAAAACTTGATAACGCTACACGCGTCGTTCGGGGTCAAGGAAACTTCCTTTCTTCGAGCAAGTTTTATAACACCCTAGGCGGTGAACCTAATCGTTGTAGTGTAGTAATTAGGGTAAGCCACGGTATTGATATCGTTCTCTGGGAATAGGAATGCTAGTAAGAAGTTACTACGCTAAGGTTAAGGTTGAGGAAGATTATTTTTATATTTTTATATTTTATGAAATGGAAAGGTACGAATCTCGGTATTGGATTTGGGGGTTGGTATTTCTACCGATTATTCTACTATTATCTAATTATCTAAACTAAGGTTGTGGGAGTCTATGTCTAATTAATGTGTGCTCGTATGATAGTTTAAAGATGTGTTTACTTAGGTTATACTACTCCTTAATTATCTCCTATTGATGGTTGAGTTGTCACGCCCTTATTCTTAGTTGCGTTATGTGTCTAAAATTGTAGGGTATGCGTTTCTCCCTAACTCTTTGAACTTACCAAAGGGTCTCGCCTACAAAACCCACTAGGGATGATAAACTCTTACTCTAAGGCACTCTTTGGATAATTTAGCCTACAACTACTCGGGTAATCATATTCTAAGGTTCACAAAGATGAATCAAGCATTAAGTACACAACGAATGACCTATCGCATTACTAGATCACCGATCAACTAAGATAAGAAACAACCAATCAATATTCAATAATTAAGTTTCATACTTCCTAAGCAAACACACTAATAAATTAGCCGGACATGGAGAACATGCAAGCATACACACAAATAATCAAAGACATAATTGAATTAATGAAGTAAATACTTATCTTGATGTAAGATAGGTTTAAAACCCTAAAATACTGTACAAGACACCTTAGGTTCGGTTTTAGGTTTTACTCCAAAAGACTCTCTCTAAAACCGAAAAATTCGGATTCTATATATAAGATTACATATGCGACGGCGCCACCTTATGTTTCGTGACGCCGCCGTGTCGCCGTCATTAGGGTTTCGCCTTGGCCACGTTAATCTTGCGACGGCGCCACCTTATGTCCGCGACGCCGCCCTCTTCGCTTCCGACGTCGTTGGATTGAATCTAGGCCGCCCGAGTAGCAACGGCCTACTCTTTTAAAGCCCGACGTCGTCACTTGAAAATAGGGTATTTGGCCATCAGATCGTCACAAAATCCTCCGACGGCGCCGCACTAACACCGACGCCGTCGCCTTGCATTTCAGAAAGCTTTGAGTGTCTCGATTCGACTTTGGCCATTTTCTTCAGATATTCGCGCTTTTCATCCAAATAAGTGCCATTCCAAGATTTTGCCTTCAAGAGACCTAAAAAGTGAAAAGGAACGATATTAAGCAATAACGGATACAAAAGTGATCAAATAAGGGCTTAAACGACCCCTCAAAATGGTACCTTTTAAAACCTTATCATGTATTCGGGTTCGTGAGCTCTAGTCTAAGAGACTGACTGCATTAATTCAACTACGCGGGGGAAGTTGTCTCGTGACACCTTTTTGAATGGACTGCTTCAGACTTCAGTGTAAAAGGAATTTGAGAAGAGGTATTCAAATGTGGGATGATACGTTGCTGTTCTTCTTCTTGATGATATAACCCCGAATGGAAAATCTTGATTATCGTTCTTAAATGGAGCAGCGGGATCGATGATAATGGTGTGCATCTTTGTGCACCTGGCTATTGGAAGCTTGAAAGAAAGCTTAGAACCTGCTCAGCTAAAGGATTTTCAGTTTGGGGAGATGCTGCCAAAGTCTCACTTTTAGATGGCTCAATTTCCCTCTTCGATTAAAGAGCCTTGGAAGCTTTGGTGGTGAATGTTTAAGAGATGATGACTTCTATCTTCTACAACGGGGCTGCTCGATATCCTTATCTCGGTACTCGTATCATCACCTTCTTTAACTATATCATCTAGACTATCTTTGTAAATAGTTATCAAAAACAAAATACAAAATTATAAAACCAACAAAAACAAAATAGAAAAATATAAAACCTTCAAAAAACCCATAAAAAATTAGAAAATTTGAAAAAATTCCAAAAATATGTTTTTCAAGACATGTCTTCTGGTATCGATAACATCTGCGGTCTTAGAAATGTCATTCAATAATGGCACGGACCATAGATGAAGTTCGAGCGGGAGGTGTAAATATTCTTTTTCAAAACATGTCAAAAAATGGCTTACGCTATTTCACATCAGAACCGCGCTTCAAAACAATGGCTTGCAGTTACTTCAGACTGTAACCCGTGCTTAAAACCATGGCTTGCTATTATTTCTGATAGCAACCCATTCTTCAAGGAAGGAAAGTGTTGCGCTAAAACAATTTTCTTAAATCTCGTGCACTTATCCTAAAACAAAATGAGGAAAGTATGTCAAAGGACTGTTGTTCCTACTCAAATATTTTTCCTTCTAAAATTCTTCAGAAAAATATTTGTTTTAACAAAATGGTGGAAAATGAGTTGCCTAAAAAATCAATCATGTTGGAATCACTCCTAAACCTAAATCAAGTGTTAGTGATTTATATGTAATAGTTAGCTTAATTATGGCCTTTATGTTTGTTATTAGCTTAAGCTTATGTAGAAGGCCCATAAGCTTAGGCCCATGTCCATTAAGGAAAGGAAGGGAGTAGGAGTGTTGCCCTAGCTCCCCTTCCTATAAATACCTTGTAATAACCCTCACTTGAGGGTTGGTTGTTCAATTTACTCTCTTTCACTATTGCTACGCATAACCGTCCTTAGTTTCATACACATAGTGTTTGGTTTGTGTCTTGTTCATCCGATCTTTCTCTCTATCTCTTTCTATTGTGCTTGTGTTGTAAACTTAGTGACCTAACAGTGGTATCAATCGCCTACTAGTTGGGTGAATCGTATTGTTTTTGAAGTAGGTTTTGGTCCCACGCGTAAAGCATACGAGTGATACTTGGTTCGCTTAAAACACATTTTTACACTTTTGAATCCAAGATTCTTGTACTCTCAATGTTTTAAGGTGTTAAAATAACTGCTTTTGGCAAAAGTTTCAACCTTTACGTGTGGATCATTGTTTTTGAGCTAGGTTTTGACGAGGTATTCGCTCTACGATAAATGCTTTTAGACACTTTGGATCATCAAATTTCACACTTTTGTGTTATTTTGTGATATTGAAGCTCTTTCATCACAAAAACTGGTTTAGAAACATCTTTGGGCAAAAGTCATTTTTACGAGTAAGTTCACGCGTATCAAAACCCTAAACTTACGCGTAACTTATTCCTTGGTTTGATCTTCGTTTCATGGTTTACTCCGTGTTTTCTTGCTTGGATAAGCCTCGAAAATACGCCAACTTGGGATATCTTTTGTACCGTAAAAGTGTAAAGATCACTTGGCAAAACCCTAAAATTACGCATAAGATAAGCTTACGCCAGAAACTTCTACGCATAAGATTTATCTTACGCCTAAGCTTTGTCTTACGATAAGGTCATCCCACGCCTAAGTTTTCTACGCCTAACTTCCTGCTTTTACGATAACTTTAGTGTTTTCACCCGACTTACGCAGAAGCTAAACCTACGCAGAACTCTTGTCATTACGCGTAACTTTGGTGTTTTTACGCATAAGTACTACTTGGTTTATTGTGATTTCTACGCCTAAGGATACTTCATCAACAAAGGTTCATTCGACTACAAAGATCCATTTAACAACACAAGTTTTTCAACATGTCACAACCACCATACTCTAACTATTTCCCTTACACTTATACTCAATGACAACAACAACTAAGTCCACAACATCAACAATGGAATCAACAACAAGCAATTTATCAACAACAATTTAATCAACAACATACTCCACAACTTGCAGAAATTCCACAACCTCAAATGCTTCAACCACCACCAAGTCTTCAAGTTCAACCCTACACAAACGATTTCAATCAACATCCATCAAGGAACACTATGAAGGAACCCACTTGGTTTGCAAAGATGTGTGAAGCTTTAAGCAGCCACAATCAATTCATGAGGCTGGATCACTTGATAGACCTCCAATGCTCACTCCAGAAACTACGATCAATGGGTGATTAGGTTCTTTAGGTTTTGTGATCCAAGAAGCCACATGGAAAGTTCTTAAAGAAGGTTATCTTGAAGGTCCATTTCAGATGCCTCATCGTCATTGTACCCGGAGATCCAAATGCTAATCCACCAAGGGATGAACAATCAAACATTGCTACATTGCAGGCACTGAATGCGTAAGAACTTCTACACTATGAAGTCGATGAGCTTGCAATGCAATATATCCTTTTAGGATTACCAAACCCAATTCTTCAAGTGTTGATGCTCAAAAGACCGCAAAGGCGATGTGGGAACATATTCATCTTCTTATGGAAGGATCTCGCACTCAATCAGAGGATATGGAATCCAAAATTTACTTGGCTTATGAACACTTCATGATTGAACCCGAGAGACACTAGAGTCCTATCATCATCGATTCTCGACATCATAAATGATTTGGATAAACACAACATCATCATGCCAAGAATTGCGCTAATACTAAGTTCATGAGTAGTCTTGGTCCCGAATGGGAGAAGTATGTCATTTTTCTCCGCTGCGAAGAACATGCATCATTCTACATACGGATTGTTGTACGATTACTTGAAGCCTCATCAAAAGGAAGTTGATAAGGAAAGGATTCTCCGTGCTCAAATTGCTTCATCTTCACATCCAGAAAATCAACAACTTGCCTTGTATGCTCAAGACAGTTATCCTCCTCAACCAGCAACTCAACCAACTACCACTACCACACCACATGCTCAATCACAGCAATCTCAACAAACTCAATTGGTTCCTTACAACAACAACAATGATCAAGCACTTTATAGTCAAGCTAATGAGGAATCCGATCCGTTCGAACCATTGCAACAAGGATTTGTTATGATTGCTAATGCTTTTGGCCGTTATACAAACAAATCCAACAATTGCATTCGTTCCTCATCTAACACAAGGAATCAGGCTATTGTAAACAATGGACGCGTTGAAGTTCAGAATCATGGTTATGGTCGCCGATGGGCTACCGGTCAAGGTTTTAATGCTATGGGTAGGAATAACAATGAGCTCAAGTGGTGGAACAAGGAAATGCTCGTAATGGGTTGAATGGTCTTCGATGCTACAACCGCAATGAGAAGGGACACTGCTAATGCATGCCCAAAGCCGAGGACTAGGGGCGTGCTTATCACAAGGAGGCTTTACTTTTGGCTCTTAAGGATGAAGTCGGTGGAACTCTCACGCATAAAGAATGTAGTTTTATGGCGTATGCGCACTATATGATGATATGGAGGACTTGCGTGCCAATGCAAATGTTATGTTGATAGCTAATATGCATGAGTTACACATGAGTGACACAGCCCGATGAATGACACCGATGGCTTGTCTCGTGTACCGAACAAACCATATTTATCTCGATCTAATATCTCCGCCAACATCCGAATCCAGCAAGGCTCGTAATGTTCAAAATGAGTCGCCCACATCTCATTCCAACGATTTTCAACTAGACCTCAGAGTTACATTTGACGATCAAGATGACCTTATGGTTTCCTTGATAATCAAATTGACTCGTGGTTATACTTGAGGATATAAATAATGATCATGTTGTGACTCACGTTGAACACACCGAACTTTTGCCTCGCCCGGATGTTGATCCGTGGCTTAAAACCAACAATCCATAGTGGAGGAATGTCGGCAAGAAATCGTGACTTGAAAAGTAAAATGCATGTTAACCAAGGATTTTGAATGTTTACAAAAGCAACTCAACTTTTTCAAAACTCAAGAAAACGTGAAAAGGTTTTGAAGCCGCTTTGCTAAATCTCATCAAAACGAAAAATATTTAGAGCGATGATGCGTGATCTAGCCGCTCAAGAATGCTTTGTTGTCCGAAATAGAACAATCAAACATGAACACAAAAAGCAAATTAATGCTCTCACCTTGGAAAATCAAAAAGCTAAGGTCGAGTTGTTAACTTGTCAAAAACAGTTCTCGATACAAAAAGCATTCAACGAAACGAATAGATGATCATCTTGAAGAAATTATTGGCTTGCAAAACAAACTTAAAGAATTTAAAACGTTGTTTACAAACATGGTGAGTCGGTCACACTATTTAAAAGTTTACTTTAAAACCCAATCCAAATGGATATGGACCGAATCTTGTTGACATAAACCTAAGCTTACAACCAAAGCATTCAAACCAAACTCAAGTTTCCAAAGCAAAATATAAAATTGATAATTCATATGAGTGTTGTTGAATATCATCGTCAAGAGGAATTAGATGCGTAAGACGAGAGTCGATCAAAATTAGAAGCATTGTTTACAACAAACCTTTAACTATTCAAAACCGGTCACTTTCACACACCAACGGATTCTTCTAACACACCAAGGATTATCATAAAACGTCTAAGTTTTCTAATGTTAATCCCCAACCGATTATGCACAAATTTATGGTCCTTTACCTTCCATCGTTGAAGTAAATTCAAAACACGAAAATCGCAAAATTCTTAGATATTTTGACCTTTTCATGGTCGACCTCAAAATTTTACAACATGAAATAAAATATCATTCAAATCAAAGTTCAACACTTTCAATCGCCTCGGCGCGAGAACAAAGAGACATTTTTCGAAAAATCTTTTACCAAATGTTAAAAATTTGAAACATTGTGCATTGTCTTGGGAACGGACTTTCATAAGGAACTTGAGGATGAAGGTCGTTTCGAAAATGTAAACATCTATTTCTAATACTAAACGTAAAAGAAAATGTTAAGAAAAGATGTTGATCGACTCTTGAAAGATGTTATATGTGCCGATATCCATAATGTTGTGTTATTCAATTCTTTGCCACATGCATCCGATTATATCTCTACCGACATCGTTGATAATGTTGTAACTCATGAGAATACTAATAATGTGCTTCGGATCGAGTCTTTAAAAGTTGAAAACGAACGCCTCTCAAACGAGCTTTCAAATGCAAAACGTCATCTTCAATGGTGTCAAAATCGTGAACTTGCTTTGCAAAACAAAATCCACCAGTTGCAATCAAACAATTTTAATCCAAAATTTGAGCAACTGGATGGTCAAAACGTGTCTTTGAAAAGTCAATTCTCAAAATATGAACAAGAACTTGTAAAAGTTAAACAGGTTTATGGTGTCATATTTGATTTACTCAATAAGACTCGTCATGAAGCATCAAACGAACTTGATCATTATCTTGCACACACTAGAGAAGTAATGAATTTTGCTGGTAATATTCGTTCTGAAAATCAAGATTTGATTCACACTATCTTTAAGTTAAGAGAAATGTTAGGAAAGTATGAACAACTTCCACCTACCGAGATTAAGAGAATAGCACCAGTAACACTTAGTAATCGTGAACCTAGAATCCCTACTGCCAAATCTCATGTTGCTAACGTGCTTACTTCTACTGAAACAGGAATAGTTGCCTCTTTTCCAAACGTCCGCACTTCACAGCCTAAGAGCAATACAAGGAAGAATAGGAAGTTGTGACCTAAGAAAAGAACAATAAAGAATTCTGAAGTAGAAGAACACTCTAGGACTATGAATAAGACTCATGTTGCTTCCACTATAAATATTAAGGTCCGGCAAATGTAATAGAAATAGTGATGTAATGAATGCTAAACCTTTAAGTACTTTTGATATTCATCGATGCACCTTGTGTTATTTGTCGTAAAAGTATGAATTCGATTGTCATGACAAATGTGTTGCTAAAGCTATCATCTCTCGCTTAAGGAATCCTAAGAATCGTAATACCTCTAGGCCCACTAATCATTCTAAGTCCGTGCTTGGTAGACCGCCTCTTTAGATTCTAGGAAACACATTGTCGCCTCTCGTAGCTCCAGCCACCTCCTAAGAATATAGTACCACCTAGTACATTCACTAAGACTAAAGCAAATACTAGTTGGAGATGGCGTAAATGGATATATAACACACTAGGATTTAAATGGATGCCTAAAGTTATTGATGTGTATGTCTACTATAATCGCCCGAACCTCTAACGTTTCGGGTTCCACATCCACTTCTATTCCATCCGTGTCGCCCGTGTGTAATGCAGTGATATGATCATTCTCGGATTGTTGATATCGGATGTTCCCGACACATGACAGTAACCTTAAACTGTTATCAAACTTCATTGCAAAGTTCATTGGCACCGCCGATTCGGAATGATCACTTCTCACTATCATGGGCTACGGAGACTATATCAATGGGAACATCGAAATTAGGTGGTTTATTATGTGGAAGGCCTCGGTCACAACTGCTTTCAAGAGGGTCGGCCTACGTGATGGAGATTTGGAGGTTGCTTTAGGAGAAATCTTGTTTCATCTGTGATCTACAAGGAAACGATCTTATGTCCGCTCGCGTAATTCAAGTCTTTACACTATCTCTATGCAAGACATGGTTGCTTCATCTCCCATCCGCTACTTTCAAAGGCAACATCAACAAAATCTCGGCTATGGCAATCGCCGCTCATCACATTTAAACTTTCAAACTATAACCAATCTTGCTCGACATAAACTAGTTGAAGGTCTCCCACGATTCTAGTATTCTAAAGATCACCTTTGCTCACTGTGAACAAGGAAAAGCACTCGTGCTCATTTTCCTTCAAAGGTGGAACACGACTCTCAAAGATGTACTTCATCTTCTTCACATGGATTGTGTGGCCCGATGTGCGTGCAAACGATCAATGGAAAACGCTACATCTTAGTAATTGTTGATGACTATTCACGATGGACTTGGGTCTATTTTCTTCAAGCAAAGACTAATCTCCACAAATGATCATCACCTTTCTCACGAAAATTCAAGTTCACTCCGAACACCGTCCGTCAAATCGTAATGCATAAAGGAACCGAATTTGTTAACCAAACTCTTCGAGAATTTTATGATAAAGTGGGAATTGAGCATCGACATCTATTGCACGTACACCAAAACAAAACGGAGTTGTTGAAAGACGAAACCGAACGTTAGTGGAAGTCGCAAGAACAATGTTAATCAATGCTAAACTTCCAGATTACTTATGGGCGTAGTCGATCAACCGCATGCTATACTCAAAATCGCTCAATGATTACTAAACGCCACAACAAAACACCTTTGAGCTTATCCATAACCATAAACCGAATCTCAAACACTTTCATGTATTTGGATCCCTTTGCTATCCGAATAATGATCGTGATGATTTTGGAAAGCTCAAAGCCAAAGTCGACATTGGAGTCTTTATTGGATATTGTGAGAATTCTAAAGGTTACCGGATCCGAATCGTCTGACAAAGCAAGTTATGGAAATGATTCATGCTCATTTTGATGAACTTACGAAATGGCTTCCGAGTATAATGACTTGGAACCCGTTACAACCGCTTAAACTTCCTCAAACCCCATCATCACCGATCAAAGCCCCAACTCACTCGTCAACAAATGGAAAGGCTATTTGTCTACTGCTCAATGATTGATATTGATGAACGTGCTCTGTGGGTATCCGTTGTTTCACCGCTCAACCCGATACTACTCTTATACCGATACACTGCTACAACAACTATTGTTGAAGAAGCACCACCATTGACTCCACCACAACAGTTGAACAAACCGCTTCCAACAATGATGAACCATTGATGATGTTCTTAATGTAGTACCCAACCGCAGATTTTGATCCAAATGTTCTTTAACCCGCTTGCCAATGAAACTGTTGCACCCGATGTCGCGGAATCATCAACAAACCATTTGAATCCTCGTAACCGCACAATGTATACCAACATCAACCTCTACACATCGATGGACAAAAGACCATCCTCCGGAAAATATTATTGGCAACCCGAATCAACCAATCGTTACGAGACAACGTCTTCACACAGATGGTGAACATTGCATTTATGCACTCACCGTCCGCCAATCCGAGCCTAAAAACATTAAAGACGCAATGACAAAAGACAACGGATTGAATCCATGCAGAAGAACTCAACCAATTCAAACGCTTGAAGTATGGAATCGTTGAAAGACCAACAGGGTCTACGCCATTGGTCTTAAATGGATTTGGAAGAACAAATTGATGTTGAAGGAACGTCATCGAAACAAGTCACGCTCGGTGGCTAAGGGTTATCGGCTGTGAGGAGGGTATTGAATTTGAAGAATCATTTGCTCGGTTGCTCGCCTTGAGGTTGTTCGATATTTCATGCTCATGGCTCATATGAATATGACGGTCTTTTAAATGGATGTCAAACCGTTTCTAAATGGACAACTCGAAGAAACGGTTTATGTCAACCAACCGAAGGATTCGTTGATCCGAGTTCCCGAACCATGCCTACAAACTAAACAAAGCTCAGATGGTCTCAAACAAGCTCCTCGGGCATGGTACGATAAGCTATCATCTTTCCTCATTGCTAATAATTTCACCAAAGGTTCGGTCGACCCTACTCTTTTATACAATATCACGGGCACATATCTTAATTGTTCAAATTTACGTAGATGACATTATTTTGGGTCTACACATAAAAGTACTCAATCGCTTTTGCAAAACTAATGAAGAAAAATTTTGAAATGTCCATGATGGGTGAACTTACGCTCTTTCTAGGACCGCAAGTTCATCAATCACCCGTGGTATTTTCTTGAGTCACCCAAATATGCCCTTGAATTGTTAAACAAATTTGGAATGAAAACCCGTGACACTTATGCCACACCAATGGCTCATACCAAGAAGCTAGAGACGATTTACATGGGAAATTGGTGGACCCTACCAAATACCGTAGTATCATTGGGTCTCTCATGTATCTAACAGCCTAGCGTGCCCGATATTGTTTTTGCCAGATATCTTTGCTCCGTTATCACGAGACCAATGAAACCCACCTCTCGAGGCTAAAAGAATCCTCCGATACATCAAGGGAACCATTAACTTGGTGATCCGTATCCGAAGGATTCGGTTTTGAACTAATAGCTTTTTCAGATGTCGACCACGCAGGATGCTTAGATTCTCGAAAAGTACCTTAGAGCACTACAATTTCTTGGTGATAAACCGTGTCCCGCAATCGAAGAAGCGAGGATTGTACATCGCTATCATCAACCAAGTAGAATATGTAGCCATGGCGGCGTGTTGTGCTCAAGTCATCCGGATGAGAACACAACTCAAAGACTATGGTTACGTATTTGATGAATCCCGATGTACTACGACAATCGGAGTGCTATTGCGATCTCGCAACTCGCTCAAAGATTCAAATCAAAGCACATCGATCTTCGTTATCATTTCATCAAGGACCACGTGGAACAGGTACAGCTTGAATTATAGTTCGTAGAGGCTGAATACCAATTGGCGATCTACTCACCAAAGCCTTGCCTCCCGCTAGGTTTAATGAGTTGGTCCACCGGATTGGTATGCGGTGTTTGAATCTAGAGGAATTGGATGAACTCTTAAAACAGTCTTAAAACCAACAAACACCAATATCTCTTTTGTAAATAATTTTTCTAAAACAAAATATAAAAATATAAAATCAGATAAAACAACAAAAATATACTTCTATCTATCTTTCTTCAAACATGGCAAGTACATCTCTTCCGTCAACACTCAAATCTTTCAAAATTCAGTAATTTTTCGATCAAGTGTTGAGGGGGAGAAAACATATAACACTGTTGTTTTGTTAAGTGGTGGTCATATTTCTGGTTTACTGACACTCCTCGGACTAAAATTTATAAACTTTCATTATTTCTTAAGTCAAGGGGGAGTGTCGTCAATGTTATTTCCAAATATTCTTCGTTTGGTAACCAAAATGGAAGTTAAAAGGCTTTGGATGAAAATTGAAAAGGTGGAGGGACTAAAACTATCAAAAGCTTAAAGTTATTTTAATAAAACTCCTCCACCTAACTTCACCACTTCACATTTATTACAAACACCAAACTAATCCTACGCCTATAAATCGTTCAACAAATCCGAAGTTTTGATCATCGATCTGTAAGTGATTTTGTGTTTGTTACACGTTTTTAAACATTGGTTTTGATTTTCAAACGAATCCAACGGTTAAATTTACGTATATGGTTGATTTTGTGTTCTACGCATATGCGTAAGAACACATGATCATGTTTGTGAGTATGAGGTTAAAAGGATAGTATCAAAATGTTTCTTTAACATCACTAATACCATTTTTCTACTCAAAACGCACCCAGAATCACGTATTGATTGAATTTGAAAAACTAGGGTTTATGCGTGGAATTGGGTATTTTCAAATGTGAATGTATTTGGTCAAAAAGATATTTGTGTGTCACACCCCAAATTACTGCTTTGCAATGGAATGGAATTTCGGGATTGATCGTCATAGCATCACAATCATGATTATATTGAACGACCTAAAGTGTCGCTTTGAAAATACATCGCTTGATTTAATAAAATAATCAGAGTTACAAAGTATAGGTCCCAAATGAAAGTTACTATGTGCGGAAAGTAAGTTTAGTACAAGTCAAACGATGTTTTTAAAGTGTATAAATCCCATGTGAGACGCGTCGTCACCGCGACTCTATGCTATGTCCACATGCATGCCATGAAGTGAATGCCTTAGTTACCTGAAAATACATTGCTAAAAGTGTCAACACAATGGTTGAGTGAGTTCATAGAGTTTATGTAAATGTTTAATACGACTACCACAAGTATAAATTATGTATGACAATGTCGCCACAAAATGATACAATTGCTTAAGCACATGACACCGAAGCTTGACTGATGTTCGCCCCAACAGAGTGTTTTGCCAAACAACTCAATAATCATAATGAAGTGAAATGCATCCGTCCGGTTGGAATCCGCCAACCTGGATGGAGGTGTCACCCTCGATAGATCTATCCACTCACCCTCGAAACTGACTTATTATGAATGATATGATATGTAATAAGTCATGATGTAATGTTATGCATGCAATTCGGATGATATTTATACCACTTAGGAATTTTTGAAAACAATACTTCTCGTCGAAAATATAATCTTTTAACGTCTTGACCATTTTCAAATTACTCCACATGTATTTACGTTGAAATGATATCCGACGATAATCATTTAGTGATTTATTGTGAAATTATAACTTTTCGTCGTAAAATAATGTCATTTGAAGAATTCATGAAAGTGACAAAAACGGCCTCTAAAAGCTAGTCGTAAAATGGTGCACGTCGAGCGTTAGGAAACAAACTCAACGGTTTTGGGAAGCTCGTATGATAATCTCAAAGTTTTAGTACATGAGTTTCCATCCTAGAGGTCTCGAACATAAAGAAAATTAGAGGTTAAGTATGGTACTTTTAGTCCAAAATATAGTTTAAGGATGGTTTTTCGGCAAAGTTTAAGCGACCGTAATTAATTCATTACAACTCCGCTAATCAAACTATCGGACATTTTAGAAAGTATACTTGGCGATTTCACTTTTACTAGAAGACTTCACTTTATGAAAAGTTCTAAATCAATGTTAAAAACAACCTTTAACTTGGTAACTAGTTTTGCCGCAAAACTTGTTTATTAGAAATGTTTTATAGTTTTTCTTATATGATAATAGTTACGCAACTTTTGTAAACATGTGTAATTTAGTCGTTACAAACCGCTTTTCACGCTTTTAAAGATCCTTAACTTCGTATCAAGTATACTAACATTTTTAACAAATCGACATAATTTACAACGTCCAAGCTTCATTTTTGACTCGTACAAAACAAATATTGTTTGCTGAAATTTCGAATTTTGTATTTTCACGCTAAATTGAAAAATTCATAACTTCTTTGTTATAGCTCCGCTTTAATCCGCTCAAGCGCCACGGTTTCGCTTTTAAAGTATATTTTCTAAATATCTAGGCCAAAAATTTTACCTACTGTCGGATTTTTCAGAATTTAATTTTAAGGAGAGACAACGTGTTCGAAATGAGTTTTTCTCGCCAAACCTATTCTAACCCATTCAAAACAACTCCAAGCTATTCTAATCCTACCATACACCTTCTTAGGGTGTCATGGGTTCCTAGACATCACCAAACTAATATATAACAAGGAGTAATTATAGGATGGATTATATATATTTAACACTTAAAACCTTAAAATGGTATAAACATCATGAGACTTGCATGTTTCTCAAATAAAATGATATGACCATAAAATGAATATGAAATAAAAATATGAATATGAATGCTTACTAGTGATATGATGAGGTTTAAGGACAAAAGGGTTTTCCTAATCACTTGAGGTTTGTATTACAAAACCTTATGCAACAAATGATACTAGAGTTTAATAAACCTTGTCTTGAAAACTTGAGATAATCCTTCCTTTGATCTCCTTGGTCCGAATTTTAGAGAGGAAGAGAAAGATAATTTTGATCTTTGTATTTGTGAAATGAAAGGAATGAAATGATTTTGGTAACTTACATAAGACTAGAGATATTTGCAAAACTTTTGGTGAATCACTTCAATGACTCACCCCTTGTGTCGACAAGGGGTGATAGTCATTTACTTTCATAAACTTTTTTTTTTTTTATATTGTATTAGTGTAAGATTTGTGAGGTTAAATGTAGTTAAGTGATAAGTTGTAGTCACTTTTGAATATTTAGGGTAGCGTTGGATAAAAATAAATTTTCACGGGTCAAGATAAAATATATTTAGGTCATAAAAATTATAAAAATACATTTCTTGCAAAATTTGAGTGATATAATAATAATCGTGTCGAATTTAAGAAAAACGTCTTAATTATATAAATACAACAATTTAGTTACAAAATAAATTTAAAACACAAGGTAAACTCATAATATTATTTTATAAACTTAATATGAGTATAAAATATATCGTGATAATTTTTGGAAGTAATGGATCAATTGTTCAAAATAATTAATTACGCGATAACGTTTATTTAATATAAAAATTATACGCTTAATGTAAAATGCAAAACCATGCATGAACTAATATGATGAAAATAATGTTAATGAAATGTAGACTAAACTTAGTCTATATGAAATGACCTCGATGATATGATCATGAATTCACAGCTAAACCATTACGGTTACGTGAATTTGATGCTCGTAAACCTAGTTCACGATAAATGATAAATAATGAAGCATGAGTAATGTTTTGAAATATGACCTGAAAATACGAGTTGTCACATTGTGTGATGTTGTTATCATGGTGAATTGATGATATCTAGGCTTTAAAACAACCCAGAAACACTAATTGATTGAGAATTAGAGATTAGGGTTTAATGTTCTTGAGATTTGGGTATTTTTATTCACTACTTAATTGGATGTTAATACTTGGTTATATCACCACATGACTTCTTAGAACTACCAGAAAAACTTTGGTGCAAATTCCATGGCTAGATTTCTTACGCTGAACTCATAAACTTTAGGGTTTTAGTTTACGACAAGGTTCTTTACGCCGTAATTATTTGAATGAGTGTTTGTGAGTAAATCATATACAATGAATGTGGATGTTAATATTGATGTCGTGATGAATTGATTTCGTTTGCTACTCGTAAAAATCGTAATCAAGGTTGTTAACCATCTACGCATAAGGATCACCTTACGCGTAGCATGTTATGCGTGAAGAGAAATCTTTACGCGCATCGCTTACGCCGTAAGGTTCTCTAAAGGGACCACGCGTATCCCGTGAAGGATATGCGCAAACAAAGGACTCTCACGATAAGGTCTACTCACGAGTAAGCCTTACGCGTAAGGTTTTATATACGCCCACGTGTAAGCTTTACACATAAGGTCCCCTTTCCCACGCTGAATATTTCTTACGCGTAAGTAAGGATCCCACGACAAGCTTGCGCCTATGCGATACCTCTCCTATTTACGCATAAGCTACCATTTCTACGCCTAAGTCTTGATCAAACCTTCATTATGAATTGTTACGCTGCAAACTTGTATATAAATAAATCATAACGTCACGAAACCAATACCGCCACTAATAAACTTAAATGTGTAATGTGTTGTGAAAAATATGTGATAACATAAACTTTAAAACTTAAAGTTAACTAACTCATTAAACTTATCACGACGCCATTAGACTATTGGACAAACAATTGACTTTGGACTCAGAATAATCACGTATATAGCACATTCAATAATTAGTCAATAAAACCTTCGTTGACTAACATTATGTCTTTCGATATGTTGGTTCTTTTGGCTAAATGTGTTTCGATCACGACATGGAAGCTCAAATGAATGTGGATGCACCAAACGCTCTCACTATTGTCGATATTTTCCGCATGGCTATCCAATGAAGATTGGAAAGAACAATCTCGAGTTGACTTTGAAACTCTCACATGCTCGGAATCTTCTTGTCTCATTGCAAGGATATTCAAGAATCATCCCTATCGTAACATGCTCACCAACTCACACTGCTCCGAGATCTACATACAGAATTCTAGAATACAATGCGCATGATCAAAGGACGTAATCGTCGTGACGGTGACACTCAATCACAAGCAACTCACCATCACTCCCGCAGACTTAAGGGTTGTCCTCCTCATTCCCGACATCATACCAATCAATTCTCTCACGACCCATCAAGAGACTGCTCGCAATTTTGATTGATAATGGGTATGACGAAGCTTCGTGGGTTATTAATAAGCATTCTCACGTGGATCTTAAAACATTCCTCACCTTGGAGAACCCTTTATATCATCATCACAAAATCCATTTCGTGGTAATAATGCTATGAGCATCCCAAGCTCAGAGAACGCAAATCTTTGGGCTCGATCAACATGAAACACATCAAGTCAAGCTCGATACGGGATGACATGATGACATTCCTCAAAAGCTTGGCTCAAAGATTCCTTATATCGATATACAAAACTGCTGATCCAAAGAGCACTTGGATACAACCCCGATATCCCTAAAAGAATCAATGACCCCGACAATCTTGACGTGTTGTCCGAACCCACTCTAACAATGATTTAAGGAGTCAACTACCAAGAAACAAGGTGTTGTGTTGCCGGATCTCCTTCTCTCGATGAAGTCAAACAATTTCTACTCTTATAAAAGATATATGGCGGTGTGAAAGAGAACAAAGTTGGCTTTTTGATGAAAATCTTCCGCACGCCTACAAGAAAACCGTAAGAGGAAGTGCGTGAAGTGTCATAAGCAATGAGAGTCGAGGAAGTTTCCCAAGAGAAATCCTCCACGAAAAGGAAAGTTCCGTCTAAGGAAGTTGTTCCTATTCCTATTCCCAAGTCCGAACCGAAAAGAAAGCTAACGGACGAGGAACTGAGGTTACCGAATCGATTAAGAGATTACCTACTCAAACCGCAAAGGATGACACTCCATCAAGACCGAAACCTCCCACCCACCGCAGATAAAGGAAAAGGAAAGACTCCAGTAGTAGAACAAGAAGAAGAAGAATCGATGAAGAGCCTCCTGACACCGAAAGTACGTAAAGAAGTTCAAATTGTTAGACTCCAACACGCTGCAAAAGAGTTTGCAAAGGATCAAATGGGTGGCCCGAGGGTCAAGTGGTGGAGTTCAACCTACACCGATCCCGATGCGTTAATCGACCCGATAAGGGAACCGGTGCCACCACTTTGGAGCAACAACAAAAGCGCGTGGAAGATACTATTGAGTATGACATTGACGAACCGTAAACGGAAAAGACTAAGAAAACAATCACGATGATACAAAGATTGATGAAACGGACGATTATGATCGCTTTCTTCTGATGCCTTGTCCGCTCCAAGGAGAAAACTTCGAGCCACCAAAGGACCCGTAGTCTCCACACATCTCATCATCATCGATTCATCTTCTCACTCTTCACCACCACCATCAAAAGGATCAACCAAATCCACCTCCAAACTGTGAAGAAACCAATAGACTCTTGGTTATCCTGCTAAAACAAGGATTGTTAAGGCTGCCAAGCAAGTACGGAAGAAGGATGTTACCAACAAAAGTCGAATCAACTTGTCGACAAAATCAACTTTCTTCAAGACGGATAAAAGAGTTGTTGATGTAAAGGAACAAACCAAATAGCTTTATCAAAGGAGGTTTCAAAGGAATTGGAAAAGACGGCAAGAGAATATACTCACAAGTTTCTTCTCGACATCGCCCGGTGTGACTCGAGAAGTATTCTCCGCATAACTTACTCCAAACATCGCTGCATTGGTTAAAAATATAATGAGCAAAGAATCAACCTTTCAAACCGAGTTAATCGCTAAATTGGTGATGCAAATGTCAAAAGAGTTGATCCTTCACTTGGATGAAGCTAAGTTTTTGAGACTCTATTAGACTATCAACTCGTGACTTCATGCAAAGAATCGCAAGTCAACCAAAACGACCAAGAGATGACGATAATAAGGACAAAGACTCGCACCTAAACGTCCAAAGAAATCGTGAATCTTCCTCAATGCCACCTCCAAGACGATCTCCTCCTCGCCTTCTACCGAAAACCTGATTTCGAGTTACCACCCTGCACTCGTAAAACCGTGATCACTTTGAGTATACGGGTGGTGACGATGAAGAAGTCTCGAGCCCCAACAACAACCCATCTCTCCGACATGCCCAAGAAACCGTAATCCTCCTCTAGGCCAAAGAAGAAGAAGAAGGCGCTTATGACCGACGCCTTATCATGGCTAGACGAGGATGATATCAATTTGAATGGTTCTCAAGCTTGTTGATTCCACTCCCTACCCAAACCAAGGTCAAGAGGTTACGTAATGTAGTATATTGAGCATGCGAAACTACTACAAGAAAAATTCCTTGTGAAGAAGATGACGAAATCCGAGTTGAAGCGAATCAAGAATGAAGCATTTCAACTTCTAAAAGACACTGGAAAGTGCTATTGAAGTTGAGTATCACCTTGATAATATAGCACGAGCTATGTCTAACAACATGGATTGGCTCAACCTGTATAAACATCGACTTCACCAAACGGACAACCCTCCATATTACATCGATCGGTCTAAACCTCTACCAACAATTGGCCAACCAGATCATTTAGGATTCCATTACGATATTTCTTCAACAAAGACTTGGAATTTCTTCTACACTAGAGTGATGGTTCAAGGAAATATGCTACATCTCCGACACTTCCATTCCCAAGCAGCCCATATACTTTAACCGCATAGCCATCGAGGAAAGAGCTAACCACATGTTCTCCAACAATGTGGAAGTATATGACCGTGATGCACCGTATGGGATTCACCATTGGCCCCGAACGCCGACGAATCTACTACGTGTCGCCAGTTCAAGTCTCAACATGAAGTGTTCAAGATTAAAGCAATCGTGGCTATTAAACATGTTGATCTTTCATCTAAATGGGACTACACTTTCCTCAAGAATATCGTGGTCAAAAGGCAAGACGAAGGGATTATGCATTCGTGAAGCGGACTTTGAGAATTTGTCTATCAACGACATTGAAGACATGTACCTTGCCAAAGCATGTGGTCGCATGTGACAATTTTCAATCAAGTACAACGTGAATTCATCAAGTCTTTGCTTATCTTCATCGTAATCATAGTCATCAAAGAACGTAGAAGATCTCCAATTGCGCTTGAATCATATCGCACCGTGTCAACTTCACCCACCACGCCTAGATCTTCCCGACATCAACCAGCCTTTCACAATACACCCTCACAAGAAGCATTCGCGCCGCTTATCGCAGTTGAACTTCAACGAAATTGCTTGATGGCGTGTAGAGATCTTCACAAATTTGGGGATCACACATTGAAGAAGGTTAGGGATGGCTTGGCTTATCGGTTGAAGGCGATACATGAAGGCATGGGACCCAAAGCGATGGAATTCTCAAGATGTAAGGGATGTGAAGAGGATCATCACTATGATTGATGAAAGGTTGTATCGAAGGGACCAGCCTGTAACTCGAGAGCTTTGTAGGTGGTCGTCCCAGATTGCTCTCGCCGCTATCAACGCCTGCACGCATTCCCGAAAGATTGATGGACTTCCGTACCCTTGAACTGCTTCTATTTCATAATATTTTGATGTGTGATTTAATTATGATCGTGGCTTGCACACATATCGCTGTACAACCCGCTCTTGTCAAGAAAGGACATTGTGGTACGCTTGCTACAATCCTTATATAAGGAGCGAAAGCTTTACTTTTGAGTAAACCTTATCAAACCTTTCACTTTTCAAAGGTTTTACCAAAAGAACAAGTACTTCCAGATGATTTTCAAAACCTCAACCGCTTATATCATTTGTTGAGGGGAGTATTTGAGTTAAAACTTTGTTCACCAAAATGTTCTTTGTGTCACTCTTCCCAACACTCAAAATGGTCATATTTATTTCAACTTTTCAAAATAACATTTTATATGCCATTTTGAGGGGAGAAAATTATGTGATAAGAAATATGTTGTGTAAATGCAAATGAATCTTTGTGCTATAGACTTAACCAACGAATTGACGATACTTAATTGTTAGTAACTCGAAAAGACTTGTCCGGATCGGTAATAATTTCAAGCGAGTTCGCTAGTAATGTAAACGTGTCTCGCAAAGGACTTGTCCGAATAGAATGTACCATTCGAGAAACTCTTGGTAGACATGAACTCGACGGGTTTGACAACCTTTCGAGGTTTGTCTACACCTTCAAGGTAGTTATTAGAGCTAGTTGTCACCTAAAAGTCGACAATGTAACTCTTTAACTATGCAACGAACCGTGTCTCGGGAGATTGTCTATCTTGAGTTGATCAATTCAAAAGGTAAGCGCTTTTTCCTCACCGTGCGATTCGTAAAAACTCTTAAGCACATGAGGAGGAGGAGTATTTATGCAAAATGTTTATGTCTCAACAAGGGTACTAAATGTTTTTCACCACAAACACGTTGAGAGATTTTCATGAAAATGGTTTTATGGCAACATAGGTTAGTCATGGAGTTATAAGGTGACTAAGGTTAGGAATAATCGTCCTATGATCCGCCAGATCCGGAGGGATCTACCCAAGGACACTACTAATAGTTAGAGTTAGAAGTCCTTAGGTATGATTGTAAAAAGGAGAAAATGAGAATCGGAGAAAGAAGGAGTTGAAGAATTAAAAGAAATGCAAAGAAAAGGTCGAAAAGAAATAGCCCTCCAAATTATTCAACTTAGGCGTATAACGGGTTTAATTCATATACTACTGGTTGTCACTTAGTGACCGGTATTGAAGATTAAACGTCGTCATGGACCCAAAGGACGATGCACTAAACCTACTTAGCCACTCAAGTTTCTCCCGAAGAAGCTTGTTTTATTCTCACAGGAACCCTACATAAACTATTGGATTTCTCTTAGAGATTGTCGGTATTGAAGAAGGAGACCCTCCCTAGTCTCCGCCAGAAAACCAAAACGCACTATTGAGTCTAGAGCCACTTAGATTCATCAAAAGATCTTTTAGGTACACTTGACATTTCATCACTTGGTGTTCAACAATAAGAACATCAGTACGTTATCGAGTCCTTCATGATCTTAGCAATCTGTCGAGAACATTTATGAGAGGTTCACAACCGTGATTCTCATGATTGAATGGAAACTCCGCCAGGTCAACATCAAACAACCTCGACAAAGAAAGTCACTCGTAACTCCCCGTGATTACGCTTAGTGTGTCTCAAACGGTCTACGTCAGGAGGTGATGCTTCGTGTACCTCAACTCATCTAAACCTGAGGTGTACTTCGCACATCGCGTTATCTCACTTGTGGGACTCCAGCTTAGGAACGGCCTTTGTGAGAATTAGAGTTGTGTTTTCACACTATGTCATAACACCTCAAGTTCAAACTTGTAAGTGCTTAATCGCTTATTACTAACCGCTTTCATGTTTTCTTCTTATGGAAGCTCGAGCGGACCGATCGCAGATTCATCACATGCTCATGCCAACATCATCACTAATGGAAGTTCTATCTAAAAGCAACACAAAGTCGAATGATTCTTCATCAAGCCAAAGAATCTACAAAGTTAAAGACTTAAAAACTTCATCAAGATTGAAATCCAACGCCAAAGAGTGTGTGAGCATGTTGAAGAATGACGAAAGACACCGAGCAACGGCGCACTTGATGCATAACAACAACATACTATCACTTCCATCACAAAGAACAATGAACAAAGAACAAAGATAATTATGACGCCAAAGCGTAACTGCTCAAAGAAGACAATTTCTACACGGGAGATTGTTCGAATCAAGGCAATTCTTCTCACAAGAAAGAAGAATGTCAAGACGCCAAAGTTACTATTACATCAACGCCTTAACTGTTCATATTCATTCATCACCAACACTTGGGGAGATTTTTGGAATCACTCCTAAACCTAAATCAAGTGTTAGTGATTTATATGTAATAGTTAGCTTAATTATGGCCTTTATGTTTGTTATTAGCTTGCTTATGTAGAAGGCCCGTGAGCTTAGGCCCATGTCCATTAAAGAAAGGAAGGAGTAGGAGTGTTTCCTAGCTCCCTTCCTATAAATATTTTGTAATAACCCTCACTGAGGGTTGGTTGTTCAATTTACTCTCTTTCACTATTGCTACGCATAACCGTCCTTAGTTTCATACGCATAGTGTTTGGTTTGTGTCTTGTTCATCTCATCTTTCTCTCTATCTCTTTCTATTGTGCTTGTGCTGTAAACTTAGTGACCTAACAAATCAGATTCAGAGTTTTTCGTAAATATTGAAAACTCAATCAATGACTTCAGCGCTTTTAACTTTTTTAGAAAATAAGTCATTGATTGAGGGGGAGAATGTTTTCAAATTTATATCATCTAACAAACTTTTCTAATTATCCTATATGCTTAATTAAAAATGATGTTAACCTATGTTGAAGGACTAGGTGCCCATGATATGATTGTTAGGATTAGATGATTAGAGTTTGATGAAAACATATTATTCCCATGCTTTACATGATCTGATTGATATGTTGGATTGACTTTAATTAGTCGATTGCTGTTTGGGTGATGTCGAACACCATATATCTTTATGTGTGTTCACTAACGTATGCAGGTATTTTGGTATATTAGAATGTTCCCGATCCGGATCCCACAATTGAAGATGATTGGATGCCGAAAGGAAAGGGTAACTATATCTTGGGTTGACAATTGAAGAAACGGAGCTTAATTGGACTTCAATGGAGAGTTGGCATAATGCAACGAAGAGGTCTCACCGCATCGCTAGATGGTTTTCTTCATCGCCAAATGAAGAAACGGAGCTTAATTTGACCTCGCTGGCATAAAATGCAACGAAGAAGTCTCACCGCATCGCAGACGGTTTTCTTCCAAGCCTTACAAAGAACAATGTACAAGCTCAACCACTTAACATATCTTTGTGCAGAAAAGTAGTGTTAGGAATTGGAAATTCCATAGTGAAGAGTCGGTCACCCCAAATATTATCTAGCATGAGTTAGCTCAGAGACTTGTAGTTATTTACGTTATTATGTAGTTAATTAGTTAGTCAAGAGCTTAGAATAGTTTAGAGTAACACCGTGGAGGAAGGACGGTCTTTACCCACCGTGATACCGATCCACATGCCGATAGGAGGTCGTGTATTGTGTAACTATAAATACCCCTTCCATCCTTGGAAGGGGTGGAGCTTTTCTTAATCTAACCTTTGATAATTTCCAAAGCAAGTCTCTACCAAGAAACTCCCTCTCATCTACTTTCTCTCTCTAATGGCTAACATGTATTTTGATCATCCAAGACCACCCGAATCATCAAACACATAAATAAAGGATCCTAACAATTGGTATCAAGAGCCAAGGTTTTTGTGTTGTGTTTGATTTGTGTGGTTCGTACGTGGTTAATGTGTGGTTTTCACTGTTTTGTTATCTTTTGGTAAACCGCTTCAATATTGTTTTGTGATGTATTCACTTTGGTCAAAATATGTCTTGGTCATTTCATAGTTTAAAGTTTATATCTGCTTTGTGTCTTTGGTCCAAACAAGATATATCATTTTTTAGACATTTGTTTTTACCAAAGTTGTGTTATATATGTGGTCAATCATCTCACTGTATTCTAAGTGGTCGTTTTGGTCTATATTTGTTGTCAAACCGGGTACTTTTTCTGGGTAAAATATTTATGTGGTCAAATTGTTGAAAATGGGTCAAACAGAAGTATGTCTTATGCAGTTTTCTGGGTTAATATGAATATGGTCGGAAAAATGGTCGGAAAACTCATCGGAAAATGTCACAAATCTTGCTAGCGACTTGTCACAAACCTGTCCAGATGCAATGAATCTAAGTAGCGACTTGTATTAACAAGTTAGTGATTTATGTGTTTTAATGATATAGCGACTTGGTGACGGTTTGACTTTTGAGTCAAACTGAAAGGTTAGCGACTTGTCATAAGCCTAGCGACTTGTCATAAGCCTAGCGACTTGTCATATGCCTACTAGCGACTTGTCACGACAAAAAAAAGATGAAGATGAATGAAAGACTCTGCCACGACCAAAATATTACTAGACCTAGACCACAAAACAAATACCAAATACTTCATTTGACCTCAAGATACACCATCATTGGTCCATGTTATAACTGAAAACGATTTGGCTTGAAGATGGTTTTCTTCTAAGTGATTGAAGAAACGGAGCTTAATTTGACCTCGCTTGGCATTAAAATGCAACGAAGAAGTCTCAATGCATCGCCAGTACGCTTTTTCTTCCAAGTCCCACAAAGAACAACATAAGCTTCTCAACCACCTAATGATCTTTGTGCAGGATAATAGTGATGATACCATTTTTAAACAATTTCTTAAATAATATTGTTTCAAAATGGAAAATATTGTTTTGAAAATAAATCGATTCAAAGTTTTGAAATCAACTGGACTTTATTTTGTCAAATCTAAGTGATTTCAAATTAAATATTTTCAAACGATATTTCATCAAAAAGTCCGGTTTGTACAAAATAAGTGGTGATCTAAAGATTTAATGTTATGTCATGGTATGATTTTTTCTTTAGAATCAAGATCTTACAAAATGAAATTTTTTCTGTTCTTGTTTGATTGTGAAATTGTTTTATTTTACTTAAAGATCTCTTAAAAACTATCATACCTGACACTAACAATCTTTAATGTCTTAACTGCTCCTTTATCCGTCATTTTAAAATCAAATCTTGCCACGCCTTTCCCTAAAATTTTCTAAATAATTTAAATCAACCGGCATCACAAATCTCAATTGGTTTGAAATTTTTGATCGAGGGAGAGATCGTGATTTAAATCTATTGTATGTTTTAATGGAATTGGTTTTAGTCCTTTAAAGGCACTCCTGCCTTCAAGTGCCAAACGAATTAAAATATACAATGCACATGTTGAGGGGGAGCATTTATCCAAAAACAATAAGAGCTTTTAAATCAGGCACATTTTCTCCCATGTTTTCTAAACCTTGTTAAATCACTTGGGATCCAAAATCTCAAAGGGTTTGATATTTTGATCTGGGAGAATTTGTGATTTAATAATGAAATTTGATAATGGATGATCGATTTGATTCAAAAGTGCTAGTTCTCTCTAATATGTGCTAAACTCTTTCGTTTATCGATGCACATATTGAGGGGGAGCGAATGGTTTTTTAATGGCTTGTGTGATCGTAAAAGTACTTCAAATGAACTCTTTCCTCTATGTGATAAAATGATTTCAAATATCCTACGCACATATTGAGGGGGAGAATTTACCAAGAAAATCAAATGGCTTTTTCTATGAAAATTGTGATCAAAGAAAATATTTCAAAGTCCTCTTGCCTCCATGTGCTAAACAATTTCTAAATCATATGCACATGTTGAGGGGGAGGTTTTCTAAATGATCAAAACTATTAAGGTACAAAATACTTTGATCTCGTATCACAAGTACCTTGATTGTTTTTCCAAATGATTTTTCAATTGGTTTCAAGGAAGAAATGAACTGTACCAAAAGACCGACCATTTTACTTTATGTATGGAGTTATAAGGATGGTTATGTTAGGTATTTGTTCCCACGATCCAGCCAGAACCGGAGGGATCTACCCAGGGACAATCCACTATATAGTGTAGAGTCCTTAGGTATGATGAAAAAAGGTGAAAAGTGAGATATGGGAAGAGTGCGGACTGAGACTGAGCTAGTACTAGAATAAACCCAACAAGGTTCTAGTAATGAAGTCTCGGTAAGCACCAAGGGGTTGAAGAATGAAAAGAAATGAATGTGAAAAGGGTGAAAAGAAATAGCCTCCAATAATTCAACCTTAGGGCGTGAACGGGTTCAATACATATGCTATTGGTGTTTACTAAGGTAACACTGTTGAAGACAAGACGTCATGGACCCAAAGGACGACCGCACCTAACTTCCCAAACTACTCAAGTTCCTCTTAAAAGGGCTTGTTTCATTCTCACGGGAACCGACATTATCTATCGACTTCTCTTAGAGATTGTTGATATTGAAGAAGGAGACCTCTCCATAGTCTCCAAGATAGGAACCAAATATGCACGATTGAGCCTAGAGCCAATAGATCATCCACAATATCTCATTAGGACACTATTCTTGAAAACTTGCTATTTCACACAATGTGGAAAGTAAGAATATATTAAGAGTCCCACGATTATCCTTGTGGTATTGCCGTAACATCCGAGTGATATGTAAAAATATTCACAATAAAGATGGAAATCCTTCTAGAGCCAACATCAAACAAGCTCTTGGTGGGTGACATGTGATATCTTGCAAAGATCAAGCTTGTGACAACCGGATAGAACGATGGGGTGATTCACCGTGAATCAACCTCGGTCCAGATTGAAATTGACGAATACTTTGGAAAACCGCTCGATGTGCAAATCTTCTTTTCTAGCACATCGAATGTGTATTCATATTTCAAATTCAAAAGTATCTCCGATTGAAAAAATACTTTTGAAAAACCGCTCGATGTGCGAATCTCTTCTTTATCTAGCACATCGAATGTGTACTCTTTTCAAATACAAAAGTATTTATGATTGAAAATTTATCTTTCTTATAAAACCTTTATCGTATTGCAAAACTCTTTCTTCTAAGAAATACGCGATTGTTTTCAAATTAATTTTTCATCAATCGCTGAATCTCAATTGCCGGGTCCACTCACTCCGTGTTGTCTTCTTTGAGACGCTCCGGTTTGAGAACAACAGAACAAATGCGAAACCCCGTCAAGGAGATTCTTAGGAATCCCACCGATCACGTGCAAGACTTGTAATCGATCAACGGGAACCATGGGCGTGTACTCAATTCAACGAAGTGATCAAAGACACTTTCGTGTTTTATTGCTAATCGTTGTTTGTAGGTACATTTCGACGGTTGCAAATGATCGTAATCGAGAGCCATTCCAAAGCCGCATGCTCACAAGATCCACACTTAATTGAAGAAATCATGACCGGTGCATATCTACATAACTTGGCTCGATATTTCTATACTATGCTTCGCTACTCTTCCGAAAATATCATGAACCAAGAAAGCTTCCGCTACTCGATGGAAAGATGTCGTGATTCAAAAGTGTGAGCATGTCGGTCCGAAAGTCACAACTTCACATGATGGCAACACAATAAAGGGTGATCCAGATTTAATGTGGCCGATGATCTCAATGAAAGCTCAAGATCATCAAAGATGTGGATCGGTTCAAAGGCCTCCACCGAAACTACAAAGTAATCGGACTTTGAAGAATCGCTACAAAAGCACAAAGATGCGATGTTGAAGAATTCAAGTCTACGAGCTCAAGATCAAGATTATATAGAATGCTAGGATTCAATATGTAAACATGGGGTGACCTCCTTGGGGAGATTGTTAGAATTGGAAATTCCATAGTGAAGAGTCGGTCACCCCAAATATTATCTAGCATGAGTTAGCTCGTAGACTTGTAGTTATTTACGTTATTATGTAGTTAATTAGTTAGTCAAGAGCTTAGAATAGTTTAGAGTAACACCGTGGAGGAAGGACGGGTCTTTACCTCATCAGACACCGATCCACAGCCGATAGGAGGTCGTATTGTGTAATTATAAATACCCCTTCCATCCTTGGAAGGGTGGAGCTTTTCTTAATCTAACCTTTGATAATTTCCAAAGCAAGTCTCTACCAAGAAACTCCCTCTCATCTACTTTCTCTCTCTAATGGCTAACATGTATTTTGATCATCCAAGACCACCCGAATCATCAAACACATAAATAAAGGATCCTAACAAGTAGTGGATGATACCATTTTTCTTAAAACAATTTTGAAAACGTTATTTTGAAAATGGAAAAATATTGTTTTGAAAATAAATTTGACTTAATTTTGGAAATCACTGGACTTCATTTTATCAAAACTTAAGTCACTCAATCATCGACTACGGTCATCGATTGAGGGGGAGAGTGATTTTAAATAAATTATTTTCAAACGATATTTCATCTATAAAGTCCGGCTTGTACAAATTAAAGTGGTGATCTAAAAGATTTAATGTTATGTCATGGTATGATTTTCTTTAATACTCAAAGATCTTTCAAAATGAAATTTTTTCTGTTCTTGTTTGATTGTGAAATTGTTTTATTTTACTTAAAGATCTCTTAAAAACTATCATACCCTACACTAACAATCTTTAATGTCTTAAATTGGTCCATTTCGATCATTTTTCAAAATTAAATCAAGCCACGTCTTTCCCTAAAATTTTTAAATGATTTAATCAATTGGGATCACAAATCTCAAAAGGTTTGAAATTTTGATCGGGGAGAGATCGTGATTTAAATCTCAAACTGCTTTAATGAAATCGCTTTAGTCCTTTATAGGCACTCCCGCCTCCATGTGCCAAACGATTTCAAATACACAATGCACATGTTGAGGAGGAGGATTTATCCAAAAACATGATGAGTATTTATACCAGGCCACATATTCTCCCATGTTTTCTAAACCGTATTAAATCACTTGGGATCCAAAATCTCAAAGGTTTGATATTTTTGATCAGGGGAGAATTTGTGATTTAATAATGAAATTTGAGAAAAGGTGATCGTTTTGATTCAATTGTGCAGTCTGCTCTCCTCTATTTGCTAAACGCTTTCGAATCTCGAAGCACATATTGAGGGAGAGCATTTCTAATGAATATAAACTATCAAGGTACAAAGGTTTCAATGTTTTATCATAAGTACCTTGATTGAGTTTTAAAGGTTTTCTATGGCATTCGTGATCGTGGAAGTACTTTAAAGAACTCCCGCCTATGTGATAAAATGATTTCAAATATCCAAAGCACATATTGAGGGGAGAATTTACCAAAAATCAAATGGCTTTTTCTATGGAAATTGTGATCAAGAAATTATTTCAAAGAACTCTTGCCTCCATGTGCTAAACAATTTCAATATATGATGCACATGTTGAGGGGGAGAATTTCTAAATGATCAAAACAATTAAGGTACAAAATGCTTTGATATTATATCACAAGTACATTGATTGATTTTCAAATGATTTTTCAATTGGTTTCACGGAAGAATGAACTGTACCAAAAGACCGACCATTTTACATTATGTATGGAGTTATAAGGCATGTGAGGTTAGGTATTAGTTCCCACGATCCCGCCAGAGCCGGAGGGATTTACCCAGGGACAATCCACTAGATAGTGTAGAGTCCTTAGGTATGATAAAAATAAAATAAAATAAAATAAAAAAGGAGAAAAATGAGAATATGGGAAGAGTGCGGACTGAGACTGAGCTAGTATTGGAATAAACCCAACAAGGTTCTAGTTATGAAGTCTCGTGCATCGAGGGGTTGAAGAATGAAAAGAAATGAATGAAAAAGGGTGAAAAGAAATAGCCCTTCAATAATTCAACCTTAGGGCGTAAACCGGTTCAATACATATGCTACCGGTGTTTAATAAGCTAACACCGGTATTGAAGACAAGACGTCATGGACCCAAAGGACGACCGCACCTAACTTCCCAAGCTACTCAAGTTCCTCTTAAAAGGGCTTGTTTCATTCTCACGGGGAACCGACATTATCTATCGAATTTCTCTTAGAGATTGTTGATATTGAAGAAGGAGACCCTCTCCCTAGTCTCTGGCATAGGAACCAAAATGCACGATTGAGTCTAGAGCCAAGAGATCATCCACAATATCTCATTAGGACACTAAATTAATGAAGACTTGATGTTTCACACAATGTGGAAAGTAAGAATATATTAAGAGTCCTACGCATTATCCTTGTGGTATTGCCAGAACATCCGAGTGATATGTAAAAATATTCACGATGAAGATGGAAATCCTTCTAGAGCCAACATCAAACAAGCTCTTGGTGGGTGACATGTGAGATCGTTTCTAAAGATCAAGCCTGTGACAACTTGATAGAAACAATGGGGAGATTCAATCTTGAATCAACCTTGGTCCGTGATTGGAATTGACGAATACTTTTGGAAAACCGCTCGATGTGCAAACCTTCTTTTCTAGCACGCCGAATGTATACTCATATTTCAAACTCAAAAGTATCTCGATTGAAAAATACTTTGGAAAACCGCTCGATGTGCAAATCTTCTTCTCTAGCACATCGAATGTGTATTCTTTTCAAATACAAAGGTATTTTTGATTAAAAATTGATCTTCTCATAAAACCTTCGTCAGATTGCAAAACTCTTTCTTCAAGCAATACACGATTGTTTTCAAATCAATTTTTCATCAATCGCTGAATCTCAATCACGTTCACTCACTCCGTGTTGTCTTCTTTGAGACGCTCCGTTTGAGAACGCCTGAACAACGCGAAACCCCGTCAAGGAAATTCTTGAATCATACCGATCACGGGTAGTACTTGTAATCGATCAATGGGAACCGTGGGCGTGTACCTCAATTCAACGAAGTGATCAAAGACCCTTTCGTGTGTTTTATTGCTAACTATTGTTTGCGGTACATTTGGACGGTTGCGGTGATCGTAATGAGAAGTCAATCCAAAGCCGCATGCTCACAAAGATCCACACTTAATTGAAGAAATCATGACAAGTGCTAATCTACATAACCTGCTCGATATTTTTATACTATGCTTCGCTACGCTGCGCAAATATCTTGAACCAAAGAATGCTTCCGCTACTCGATGAAAAGAAGTCATGATTCAAAAGTGTGAGCATGTCGGTCCGAAGTCACAACTTCACATGATGGCAACACAAAAGGGGTGATTCAGATTTACCGTGGTCGATGATCTCAATGAAAGCTCAAGATCATCAATGATGTGGATCGCTTAAAGGCCTCCACCAAAGTACAAATATAATCGACTATGAAGAGTCATCGCTAAAGCACAATGATGCGGAAGTTGAAGAATTAAAGTCACGAGCTCAAGAACGAAGTCAAGAATAGAATGCTAAGATTCAAAATGTAAAACATGGGGTGATCTCCTTGGGGAGATTGTTAGAATTGGAAATTCCATAAGTGAAGTGTCGGTCACCCCAAATATTATCTAGCATAAGTTAGCTCGAGACATATCGCTTGTTACGTTATTTAGTAGTTAATTAGTTAGTTTGTAGCGTAGATTAGTTTAGTGCAACACCGTGGAGGAAGGACGGGTCTTTACCCATCAGATGCTCGATCCACAATCCGTCAGAGGACGAGCTTTGTAATTATAAATACCCTTCCATCCATGGAAGGGGTAGTGCTCTCAATCTAACATTTCATTATTTGCAAAGCAAGTCTCTAACTAGAACACCCTCTCACTCTTTCTCTCTCTAAAACATGGCATACTTGTATTTCCATCATCCAAGACCACCCGAATCATCAACACAATAATATTAAGATCCTAACACATATTTTACCATCTCATCAGTTACATCTGTAAAAGTAAGCTCCTTGTCTGCCATTGTTAAAGTGTGTGTGAGGGTTGTGTGAGGAAGGAGGGAAACGATCAAGATGGTATACGGTAAAGCGTTTCTCAGAATTAACTAAGTTGAGTTATAAATGTGTATGGACTATAATACCCTCCAATAACTAACAGAAAAAAGACGTTGACATAGGCGTTACTGGTCAAGGGACGATTCTGGCATTTAATGGCCAAGGTTTGGATCTATGGCGATGAAAAGGTCGAGTTTTGTCCCATAACGATGCGTATTGCCAAGTTTAGGAACCAATGGTGTATTTTAGTCTACAAATAATAAAGCAAATTATACAAATATTCAAGCCCGAACGGTCAACGGGCCAAACGGGCTTGAGCCCGAACTGGCGCGGGCCAAACGGGCTCGAGCCCGAACGGGCAGGGGCTAAACGAAATTCTTGATATCAAGTAAATTTATTGTCAAAATGAACATAATAAACTAAAATACATGATTCAACGAAAATTTTTATTTCAGGGTACTCGCCGCCGCAACGCGCGGGTACCCTGCTAGTATTAGTTATTGGAGAGAGAGTTTATGTAGCAAGAGTTGAGTTGATTCCACTTGAGTTGATTCCACTCTTTAGTACAGCTAAGAGAATTACACAACTACACAAGAGATTGAAAGAATGATCGATTATCCTGTTTAGTTATGTTAACAGCTATTTAGCCGGGACATAACATGTCTTTAGCCGGGACATATATACTTTGACATAAATGAATGTACGCATTTTGAGTGGTCGAAATAGAAATCTCTGCATAGTTTATCATACCATAGTCTGAAAAACAGTCTGAGTCTGTCATTGTTTGCTATGTATAGGACTTGTCTTAGTTGTCTCAGATTGTTTTCACCATTTCTACATCATGTTGCTCCGCCGCTTACTCATGTATTTTTTTCATCTAGTAGAAACCTATCAAGTAAAAACGATCTTTTTAATCGATTGTAGACACTGGTTTCCTTAGAAATGATTGCCATAGATGCAAATACATTATATCTAACTAGCAGGGTACCCGCGCGTTGCGGCGGCAAGTATCCTATAACTAAATTTTTTGGCGAGTGATTTTTTTAGATTATACATTTTCCATGATTATAACTTTACGGATGATGAGAATTAGATTGAAATAATTTTATGAAATATCAAGGTATTTCATATAAAATAGCAAGGTGTATGCGCGATTGTTGTATTCGAGTGGTAGTTCTTGTTCGGAGTTGGGTTTTTAGATGTTGAGGTTATGTTGGTGACGTGAGGTGTATGTGACATAGGTGGTTTTGTTTTGATTATAGTTCACTCTTGTGAAACGTGAGGATGAGTTTTAGCTCAGAGAAATAGCTGACACGAGTCGGCTCTTGGTGGTGCTCAACTCATGGTAAGTGAGCATATTTCTAGAGAAAGTGAAGAATGAAGATGAGAAAGTGAAGATGGTTTTGTTTTTTTAATTTTAATAGTGGTGTAATTTGTATGAATATTAGAGGGGTGTTACAAGCTTACAGTTTATAGAATTGAATGACATTTAATTTTTTAGGTTGTTATAAGTTTAGAGAATTTAGAATATTTAATTTTCTAGGCTGTTATAAGTTTATAAAATTTAAGTCATTTTAATTTTCTTTCTTTAACTTTAATTATGTGTATGATACAAGCTTTGTAAAACACTTATTTCCATTATAAGAAATATGCCCGTCATTGTTAATCATGCTCTTGATTGGGGTTGATATCAATATTTCACGATCTTCGCTTTTTGTTTTGGCGGAACAATAGTCCAAATGGCTAAATCTAAACAAATGCTCAAGATATTATTGGTCAAAACACCCTTCACCCTTCTAGTCCTTTCTTATTACAAAATATGCCGAGTATCGTTGATGATTACAAAATCGAGTGTTAACATAATAATGGTACTTGTTTGGAATTAAAAGGTTTAAGAGACGTTGTAAGAATTTACTGTTTTTCACCCATTGTGATAAATTTTAATACTTAAAATTAAATTATACGTTGTTTGTAATGAATTTGAAAAAAAGTTAGCACTTGACAATTTGAAATAGGTGTTTGGCGTGTTTTTTAGGTGTGCATGTTTTATCCGTACTCGTTTTGACCCATTTTGCCACTCTAATTCTCATGTTGTGGCTGGTTACGGTTCTTGGTTCGGTTACTAGTGATAAAAAAACATACCGTCTTTTTTTAAAAATAAAATGCATATTGTAAAACAAGCTTTGTTGGACAAATGCCTCAAGTTCAATATGTAACTCCCATCCCATTGTCCGCTCAATCATAATAAAATTTGATATTAGTTTTCAGGAGTGGTTTTTTTCTAAAAGTAGGAATTATTTTTATGACCGTTGGCCAACGGTCATTCTTTCATCTTGTCATTACTACACTTTTTCTTATATGTTAACGGTCGAATTTTGATTTTTCATTTATGAGTATTTACATTTGAAATTCAACCGTTGGGTAACGGTCGAGAAATGTAGCATATTTATATACATCATAACCTTGATGTAGTATACACATATTTCTTTACCCATATCATTATTACTGTAGTTTTCATTCGTCTTTCTTTTTACCGGGCTTCATGTATCTTTCATCCTAAAGAATTTGTTCCAATCCATGTGTTAAATGTTTAAGGTCCTTGTATGTTCGTGTTTAGAAGTTAAGATGTCGCTATTAATTGTAGATCTTGACGATTAAAATCCTACACTTGATTATACAGGTGAAACGAAGAAAGTTGTTGAAATCATATGCTCATGGCCCAGAAATTTTCTAAAGAAGATGTGCGAGGGTAAGCTTTCATGTTCTACAAAACTTACTAATTTAGGCATCGAGCCATTATTGTTATTAATAATATTATTTTTTTGCTTAAAATCCACAGGTATCATTAAAAATACTAAGCATCACATTCTCTAGGCTGTATATATGTCGAAAAGTGATTATAACACAAGTAGACATATATTAAATCACCAAAGAATTCGGCCATGAGCCGAAAAGCGTATTGAAACTTTAAATTATTGAAGTCTGAGAGAACATTGTGTGGCGGCCTTATGTCAGGATACAAATCATTTCAAAGCCGCGACATTTATAAGAAACGTGGTCGATTGAAAAATTGGTAATGAAGAGTGGATTCATTTGCTCGGTGTGTTAGGGTTTCTAATTTAGTTGGGTTGGATATTAGTCAATACTTTCCTCATCGGGTAAATAAGCAATTTGATATAATCAAGATATCCCGAGATGTTATTATCTAGTAGCATCGAAGATGCTTTGGTCGACTATGCTACACCGCTGGAGAATGATTATATATGCCTCCCGTCAGGACAGTTTGAGGAAAGTCCCCAAATTGTCTTAACGGGAGGTATATATACTTATTCTTCAACGGTGTAGCAGAGTCAGCCCAAGCATCTTCAGCGCTTTCTAGATGAATAACATCTGTTGGGATATCTTGATTATACCCAAATTGCTTATTTACCTGATGAGGAAAGTATTGTTGACTAATATCCAACCCAACTAACTTAGAAACCCTATCACACCGAGCAAATGAATCCACTTCTTCATTACCAATTTTTTCAATCGACCACGTTTTCTTATAAATTGTGCGGGCGTTGAAATGATTTGTATTCTTGACATAAGGCCGCCACACAAAATGTTCTCCATGTATACCCGACTCCAATGAATTTTCGGTTGCGAGCCAGAAAACGTATTGGCAGTACTGAGGGGTCCATAGCTTCCCCATAATGAAACGAATAGTAAGGTTTAATATATGTGGAGTATTTGTACAATTAAAGATAGAACATAGTAAATGGTAAAGCTATGTAAACCCACTTTATAATGACAATAATTTATATCAAGTTGCGTGTAAGCTTCTTTGTTATCGAAAGATTGACGCAACTTTGTCTTTGCTTTCATATAAGCAAACTAGATCATATCCCTATTGTTTGGGTAGACTTGGAAGCAATATCAATATATATCTATACTACTTATAATAGAGGAATGAATCTCTCTCCTCATGGTCTAAAAATTAAGACTTACAAAATACAAAGCTTATTGTACAATACATAATGCACTATTAATTATCTTTCTCATTAATCTTAATTTTAAGACTTACAAGTCTTAAAGCTTAATGTACAAAATACAAAGCACTATTAATGTGGTCAAGATATTTAATGTAGTTAATTAATTAACTGGTCAATAAATACAATTAATGCAATTATTAAAAACACCCTTACACAAGAAATACAACTTATCAAGCATATTGTACAATTAACTTAAACATAATTTCTGCATTAAAATGTCACTAATACAAATAATAAAGAACATTATACAAATATTCAAGCCTAAACAGGCAACGGTCCAAATGGGCCCGAGCCCCAAACGGCACGATCCAAACGGGCATGGGCTAAAAGGGTCGAGCCCGAGCGGCACGGTTAAATGGGCTCGAGCCCGAACGGCACGAGCTAAATGAAATTTTGAAACCGTAAATTTATTATCAAAAGAACATAATAAACTAAAATACATGATTCACGAAAATTTTATTTCGTGGTATCCGCCGCAAAGCGTGGAACCCTTCATTAAATGTCACTAATACAAATAATAAAGCACATTATACTGATATTCAAGCCCAAACGGTCAACGGGCAAAATTGGCTTAAGCCCGAATCTGGTGGGCTAAACGGGCTTCGAGCCCGAACGGCATGGGCCAAATAGGCACAGACCAACGGGGCCGAGCCCGAACGCACGGCTAAACGAAATTTTGATATCCAGAATTTATTGTCAAAAAGAACATAATAAACTAAGATACATGATTCACGGAAAATTTTATTTCGGCACCTGTCGCCGCAACGCTGGTACCGTAAGACTACTTATAATGTAGAAATGAATCTTTCTCCTCTTAGTATTAATTTACAAGTCATAATACTTATTGTACTACACAAAGCACAAATAAAACTAAAAAAATCCACTACTCATTTAATACAATTAATACACTATTAAAAATACCCTTTCACCAAAAAATACAACTATTCAACCACAATTTGCAATCTAATGAAGCTATTTTCTATATCTATACTACATATAATAGAGGGATGACTCTCTCTCCAAATTTTAAGACATACAAGAAAAAAAGCATAGTGTACAACACTCTAATGCACATAATTTTTCAAACGTACAAGACAAGAAGCATAGCGTACACCACTTTAATGCACATATTTAAAAAAAAACAAAACACCACAATAATGCTATTTAATGTAGTCAATTAATATTGGTCAATAAATACAATTAATACAGTTATTAAAATACCTCTAACATAAGAAATATAAATTATCAAGCATATTGTACAACCAAATTAAACACAATTCTTGCATTAAATGTAACTAATACAAATAATAAAGCACATTATACAAATATTCAAGAACGAACGGGAATCGCGGTTAAATGGCTTGAGTCTGAATGGCGAAGCCAAACGCCAAGACGAGCTAAACGAAAATCTTGAAATCAGTAAATTTATTATCGAAAACAACATAATAAACTTAAATACATGATTCATCGAAAATTTTATTTCAAGGTACCCGCCGCAGCAACGCTGGAACCCCGCATTAAATGTCACTTATACAAATAATAAATCAAATTATGCAAATATTCAAGCCCAAACGATTAATCTATTAAACGGGTTGAGTCGAACTCATGGGCTAAACGGGCTCGAGTTCGAACGGGCAGGGCTAAACGAAATTTTGATATCAAGTAAATTTATTGTCAAAACGAACATAATAAACTAAAATACATGATTCAACGAAAATTTTTATTTCAGTAGTACCACCGCAACGCGCTGGCACTCGCTAGATTAGTTATTGGAGAGAGTTTTTGTAGCAAGAGTTGAGTTGATTCCACTTGAGTTGATTCCACTCTTTAGTACAGCTAAGAGAATTACACAACTACACAACAGATTGAAAGAATGATCGATTCTCCTCTTTAGTTATGTTAACAGCTATTTAGCCGGGACATAACATGTCTTTAGCCAGAACATATATACTTTGACATAAATGAATGTACGCATTTTGAGTGGGCGAAATGGGAATCTCTGCATAGTTTATCGTACCATAGTCTGAAAAACAGTATGGGTCTGTCATTGTTTGCTATGTATAGGACTTGTCTTAGTTGTCTCGGATTGTTTTCACCATTTCTACATCATGTTGCTCTGCCGCTTACTCATCTATTTTTTTCATCTAGTAGAAACCTATCGAGTAAAAAGGATCTTTTTAATCGATTGTAGACACTGGTTTCCTTAGAAATGATTGTCGTAGATGCAAATACATTATATCTAACTAGCAGGGTACCCGCGCGTTATGGCGGCGAGTATCCTGTAACTAAATTTTTTGGCGAGTGATTTTTTTAGATTATACATTTTCCATGATTATAACTTTACGGATGATGAGAATTAGATTGAAATAATTTTATGAAATATCAAGGTATTTCATATAAAATAACAAGGTGTATGCGCGATTGTTGTATTCGAGTGGTAGTTCTTGTTCGTAGTTGGGTTTTTAGATGTTGAGGTTATGTTGGTGACATAAGGTGTATGTGACATAGGTGGTTTTATTTTTATTATAGTTCACTGTTGTGAAATGTGAGGATGAGTTTTAGCTCAGAGAAATAGCAGACACGAGTCGGCTCTTGGTGGTGCTCAACTCATAGTAAGTGAGCATATTTCTAGAGAAAGTGAAGATTGAAGATGAGAAAGTGAAGATGGTTTTGTTTTTTTTAGTTTTAAGAGTGGTGTAATTTATATGAATATTAGAGGGGTGTTACAAGCTTAGAGTTTATAGAATTGAATGACATTTAATTTTTTAGGTTGTTATAAGTTTATAGAATTTAAAATATTTAATTTTCTAGGCTGTTATAAGTTTATATAATTTAAGTCATTTTAATTTTCTTTCTTTAACTTTAATTATGTGTATGATACAAGCTTTGTAAAACACTTATTTTCATTATAAGAAATTTGTTGAATCTTAATTTTTAAGCCTTCTAATAATAGCATTTCTCAAATGTTTTATATAGTAGTATAGATAAGTTTTACATAATCTACCGTAATAATTGCCCAACTCAACTGAGTAGGAACCAAGTAGCCTTCCTTAATACATACTAACAGATATAACACTACAAGAGTAGCACAATATTTCACTCAATAGATGGCATACTCACACTACATAATGTTTCCAATTGTCCTTAGAAATTCATGATAGCTAATTTTATAAGGATACTAAAACCATTTTCTATATTTTCAATACTAGAACTGAAACACATTGAAAAAACGTCGCTCAAAATCAGGAACAACTGTCTTTCAAGATTGTTTTAACCGTCTTCTACCATTTGAAGCAACTCAAGCATCCTCTATAATTGTATGTCACGATGAACGCTGGGCTTTGAATCCATCAACGAAATCCGGACATTTGTTGGAGACACTTGACAACAGCATCTGAAGTTTGACAGAGGGTAGAGAGAGAGCATATACTACTACAAAAACACTGGGAAAAACGTGAATTAGATATCATTCACTATACCAACATTTAGAAGTGGAACAGTGGTCGGATTGGATAAAGGGTTGAAAGGGGTCATTTTTTAGTACGGGTCAAAAATAGGCCAGATCATGTCAGGCCCTTAAGAAATAAATAGTAACTGTGAGTAGCAAAACAATTTTAGTACAATAATAATCCACATAAAATTATTAACATGATTTAAAATAATGTATGGAAGAAAGACTTTGGGGGTACTTTCAAGGTCTTTTGTGTCCACGTTCAGCTAAATGTTGTTACCTGACTCGTTTATGGTAAGAACCTACTTTAACCAATTCACGAGTAAATGGGTCGAAACCACCACCTCTGCCTAACACTACACTAATTTGTGAGACCAGGCCAAGTGTATACCTTAACAATATACCTGAGCTAAGCAAGTACACGTTAACGAATCATGAGAGGGTACGTGACGCACATTCCACTGCTCCAACACTGCATACATACAAAAAACTGATTAATATTCATACTCTATCCGAAATGGTAACGATACTGAAACAGGCCTGGTTAAGTAATCATGCATGTACAGCATGTTTTATTGCAGTATATCTAATTCAATTATTTAAAATCACATAACCACTTTTTAAAACGCACATCCAAACACCCCTTAAATACAACTGCAGCCAGATATATATTGTTAACTGTCTTATAATCTAAATTTCTAAACACTCTTATTATACTTTGAAAATGTTAGAACAAGATCATCATATATGAATACGTGGGTTGCTAAAATACTTACAACAGATAACAGCGGTCCCTGTTTGTACTTGTCATGGAATGAGAAAGATAGAGGCTTTGGGTCATCTCCAGGCCCTCTGATGAAGCCACTGAATCATAAAAATAAATTAAATATCAGGCA
This sequence comes from Chrysanthemum lavandulifolium, assembly GCA_022545495.1. Taxonomy (NCBI): domain Eukaryota; kingdom Viridiplantae; phylum Streptophyta; class Magnoliopsida; order Asterales; family Asteraceae; genus Chrysanthemum; species Chrysanthemum lavandulifolium. The sequence continues at coordinate 143,730,409 of CM040241.1, read as the reverse complement.
AAGCTGCAAAGAGATTTCTTTAGCAATAAAACATCATATTAAGAACAGGCCAGATGATGAATAGCTAGAGATACATGGAAATCATAACTATCTAAGCAATAAATTTTACTAACATTAATGATGGCGTAATGAGTGTGGCCATTTTAACATCATAAATGGCGACTAGACCCTTGTACAGCTCATTTCCATGTTTGTAAGACACAGCCAAACGCTCTCCTGAAGCATCCCATGCTATCTTCTCGATACCACCACTGCATTATCAATGACAACAAACTAAAAAACGTGTACGCATGATATGACATATATTGACCATATATTTGACTGAGCAGAATGATATTTGATGATCATATCATCCTTGCCATGAAAGCTTAATGTTGCTGAGCATTTCTAATTATAAAGGTTGCATATCTTATAAATAAGGGGATCTGTGGTACTGTACTACCTTCAGAAACTTTTTCCGCTATCAGAAGGTATACGTATAAGTTGTGTATCTTTTTATAGAAAAGTAAACTACGACAAACTACAGAAGCAAGACACCAACAGTTCAAATAGGTAACTGAAAAGGGTGTAAACTACAGATTTTGGATAAAGATACAAGGGCAGAGAACCAACTTGGTAGTGATACATATAAATTGAAGAGAAGTAGGTTTGTTGAATCAATAAAAGGGAAAAAAAAAGATAACAAACAACACACTAAATTAGATAACAAAATAAATTTTTTATGTCTTTACCTGTTGGTCAACGATTTCAGCTCTGGCAAGTCAACAGGTAACAGGTGTGCATCTGAGAAAAATCATCACGAAAATTTATATTTAGTTATGCATGGTGGCGATATAGAAACAGAAACTTTATAAATCTAATTCTTAAAAATAAGAGGAAAATAATTAACCAACAATGTTAGCAAGTAACATTCGCAGACAACAAAAGCAACCAGCTATTCACATATTAGTAAACTGTTGGTCATATATAGGTCATTATTAGATGATTGTATTTTCTGACATTTTGACCTAAATTTATGTTAGATATGTAATATGTTCTTTGGCTACCATGTGCCTTTTTCCAATTTCAGGACAGCTTTAAGAATCGTTATGCGTATTATAGATATTCCGGGGCTTGTGTTGTAACTCTTAAATAATACAAGGTAGTTCGGAAGCTATTGGTCCAAATGTACAATTATCAAAACTTCCTATCAGAAAATTCATGAGCTAAAACAAAATAAATATAAACAACATATATAAAATATTCCAGAAGTTTAATCAACATAAAGTTTGTAACTACCGGGGACGTTTTGATTATTAGCATGTTAATGGGCAAAATTTAGTTTACAATACTTGAGAATTTTAACAGGTGTTCTTATCATTAGTGCATGCCTCTACTGAAATTTGGTTGGTCTATGGCATTAAGGAAGAGCCCTGATGTCTTCAATATATCTTCAAAATAAACAACTGATATATGATTCACTCATATTTTAACCTGTCATGTTCGTAGGACTAGATCCGCTTAAATTCTTGGTTAGATTAACTGAGAGTTGGTTGACCATTCAATTTGAATCTGGTTTATTATGCTTTAACCAAAGCATCCCTAAGCCACACAAACTAAGTAATCTAGCACCCCGTTTGGAGCTATAGCAAACTAAGTACAGCATAAAAATACAAATCTATGCCAAATATAACTAACGGCAATACACATAATATGAACCCAACTCTAACAAGACTACAAGAGAAAACATAAGTATAACATGAGTTCAAACATCACTACATCAAATGGTACTGGATTCAACAGAAGGCTTTGCATGTAGAGAGCAAACACAGGAACAGGTACAAATGCCACCTCTAATACAATCAGTGTCAACAAAGATAAACTTAAGAACACATACCAAGAGATGGAGGCTTCGTAGCAAAGTGAATGGAGCCTAATGTTAATGATTCAGAGAAAGCAATAAGAATCATATGCCCATCAGGATCCCATGATGCTCCCTGCATATCAAAGATCATAGCACACGCTTAACTTGGTAACAATAAAGATAACAGTCATAAAAACCTTAAATATCATGTATTTTCCAAATAGCAACTACGACCCTTTAATTTATATAATAAAGACATTGGCACATATAAGTGAAATAATCACAGACCGTAACAAAGCCACTTGTTGAAGACCATGGTTCTGATGTCCATGTGTTTGTTTCCCAAAGATAGAATGTCCCATCACTGCATAAGAATTGGATAATTACTCTAGTGTCTAAGTTTAATATCTCTTGCACATATGAACTAGATAGATTGGACTGATGGTAAAAGACATTACAACTTTGCAGCAAAGAAATAATCTCCAGTAGGAGACCATTTAAGCAGTGATATGTTTCCTAATCCTCGGCGAATGGGTGTGCCCACCCCTGCAAAAACAACCATAATAAAAATTACACACATCACTCAAAATATATATATGGAAAATTAATTCTTTCTAGAATACTGGCTTAAGAATTTTTTAGGAATAGTTGTAGGTCAAATAAAATCCCAGAGCTTATTATGTGTGGAAAGAGAAGTACGCCATGAACTTCATTTAAACAAAAAAACATGTCCATAATCATTTACTGATTTTTATGGAATCAACAAGGATAAAAGTATACCTTGAGCAACATCCCATATTGTGAATGATGAGCTTTCATATGAGGCAGATGCTAAATATGTGAGCATAGGTCAAGGAAAGCATTATGAGAGCGCATGAATGATCATGTAAAAGACAATGTAACATTGAAATTCTTGAGAATGTCTAGATGGCAATCAGCACGCAATCGCTAATAGTAACTGATAACTCCTATATCTACTAAAAAAATAAAAGCTGTGTAGGATATCTTCCATTTGGACTCCAAGAGAGTGAACTTATTTGTTCATCGTCATGGCTTCGAAGAAAATCCACTAGAGTCCATTTAACTCCAGAACCTCTAGAGAGGCTGCCAGAGTTAACCCCAGATCTTACACACGCAGTATTTCCAGGATAGGAAGCAGCCCACATGCATATTCCACCCCTGTTCATACCTCTATAAGACAAAAGAGCCATACGAATTGAAATTACAGCATAAAAATCAATATACTAACTTGCAGGCTACTGAAAGTGTTTTCCCAGCGTTTGGCCTCCATTCCAGGAGTTTAATTTCCTTTTGAAGATCGGTCATCAGAATGTAGGGGTCCTTTCCATCTCCTAATAAGCATAGCAGAAAACAAAAGGGAGGAATCATGTAACATATGCAAACGAACTTGTTTGATTACTCATTTCAAAAAGTTACTAACCTGAATCTCCATAATCACGAATAGTTACTTGATTCCGTGCAGATACAAAGGCCATAATATCTTTTTTCGGGTGCCAACTAAGACCCTTAAGATCAACATCTGATAATAATTTCACCTACAAAATATTACATCCATGAAACAAATTTGAGCCACTAACGACTTCGGCATATGCTCGTGCTTATAGTCAAAAGTACCAAACATGAGGTTCTCTGATTCACCAAATGACCAAATACGTGTATACCCTTTTGTACTAATAAACCTTTCTAAGAAAGTCATTTGCGTACATCTAGGTGGCTATTTCATTTCCTTTGGTTTATTCAGCTACAATTTATATTAAGTTCAACTCCAATTTTTCAGAACAGAAAACTTGCAACCAAAATAACAAATGCACAAGAGCGGGTATCTATGTATCGTATTTTAGGAAAAATACTGAAAGTTTATTTTGTGGCAACTATTTATACCGCATCTAGGAACCAAGGATTTATGCAAAGAAGATGCCGGTATAAGAAAATGGTAATGGACAGTTACTGCAGAGTTAGAAGATGAAACCAATAAAGGTGAGTTATTAAAAACTAACTTACATGGTGTCCGAGATTGCTTCTTTTTGCTTTTTTTTTTTTTTTTCTTTTTGCTTATACATAAGTACTTATAAGCTGTTTCAAGATGAGTACTTCTGCACAGGGACGGAGCCAGACGGTCGAGGGGGCAAACTTTGATAATTTTTAAAAACGTACTACACTACAAATCGGTTCGTTAGAGGGGCAAATTACAAAAATAGCCACATATTTTAGAAAATTAACACTACAATTTTTTTCGCTAGGGGGGCACGTGCCCACCCTGGCCCCCTCCTGTCTCCGCCACTGCTTCTGCATAAACATTACATTTTCAAACTCCATCTTCAAAAATGCAACGCCGTAACTTATACAAAAATCGGTCCATTATTCATACAAAACATTTATTCGCGCAGAAAAGAGCCCTAAACTATAAACATATACAAATTTGAACAGCATACTTACATCATTAGGAGCAAATATCCTTTTAAGCGGACCATACGAAACAACTCCTTTAATCAACCCCTCCAAACCACTCACACGCGTCTCCGCCCCTCGTTCCGGACTCTCCGCAAAATCCAACTGATACGTAACCGGACTAAAAACTACTCCCTAAACCATTACAAAAACAACAAAAATCAACCTCACAAAATATCAGTTTCAAAATAATCAAATAAAAAACTTACAAGAATCTTTTCATAAGTTTCTTTAGCTTGCTCATCTGATAAACTATCCGCAGTAACTAATGACAATTAAAAAAAAAGGTTAAAAAAAGTTAAAGTATTATTAAAAAGAAAAAAAGTGTGAGAAAATAGAAAGAGAGTGTACTTAGGTTACGGTTGATTTCGCAGATAGTGAGTGAACCAGGTTGGGGAAACGAAGGCATTTTTTTATTTTGAATTTGATTTTGAGAGTAGGGCTGCTGCTTGATTTCTAGCAGCAAATTTCCCCCCTTTGAGTCATTACAACTTTTTAAGGGTCTAGTATTTATTTGGGAACAAGTTGTACTAATGGTCCTTTAATTATGTTGTGACTTTAAAAACATTTAAAAAAAAAAAAAAATTAATAAAATTTATTTGTAAAACTTAAATATAATTTTTGTTACTTTTTAAATAAAAACATTTTTAAAAATAGTTGTCTTAAAAATATGTTTTGTTTCTAAAATTAATTATGTTTTTAAAATTACCTAATTTTAACCATTTTTTTTTTATTTCTTTGCAATTTCATCTTAATTTGATCCATATTTGAATCTTAATCTGTTAAAGTATAATATTGTTGTTTTCTCGGATGAGATAAAGACTTGTCAACTCAATTGATAACAGTACACAATACATTTAATCATAATATCTCAACTATAACTATATGTCGTTATAAAATCTCGTCTTTATGCACGGGTACACGTCTAGTTATTAGAAATGTGTAGTTGCGTTTTTTTAGTCGATGCTTATGTTTGTATTAGCTTACCATTGGTTCTATCTTTGCTTCAACATAAACTTTTTACTTTTTAAAATGTATATCATTTAAAAAAAAGTGCAGTATTTATATTATGCATCAATGAAATGCAGTGATTGTTCAAAGTTTGAAAATTGAGACTCATATGTGAACTTGAAATTGTCATACAACATATTAATTAAAAGAAGTGATATTTACATCACACTTTTTAATGCACACATCACATTAATGCATATATCATGTTGTAACTTGTGTATTAATGATGTGATATTATGATGAAAGAATAAAAAAATGTGGTATAAGTATCATCTCCCATTAATTAACTCATAAATAAAGGTTTTTTTATTTTTCTTTTTTTAGACTAAAATACACCGTTGGTCCCTAATCTTGTCCAAAAACATTACGCTGAACCAAAACTTGCTTTTTTCGTCGTCAGTAGTCCAAAGTATGGGATTTTGAGGTTAAACCAGTCCCTTGACCATTAATGCCCAGGTCAATGTTTTGTTGTTGAGGGTAAAACGGTCTTTCATTGTAGCTTACATTATTATGACCGTTGTAAATTGTTTGTAATTCATATATGTCTGTGTTACACAGATTTGGCGTCCCTTATAATCCCTAAGCTATCCTACAAAAAATGTCTTCTACAAAACAATAATCGCCTTATAACATGGTACGTTCTGTGGTGTGGTAAGCAAGCTATAATTCAGACTCATGGACCTCCGCCAACCTGTAGGCCGATTCTTTGGTTGTCCGTCAAGTAAGTGTCTTTAATATGTATTGTATCATTTTTTTCGCAGTAGCAAACTACATTGTAACAATGGTTGTTGTTTAATGACTTGCCATAATCATGAGTAGGGTCTTTTATCGGTGGATACAATGGTATGATCCCGAAATATGTGCTCGCTCAAGAATGATCATACCAGCCTTTTGGGGAGGAATGAGCTTGAGGCAAGATTAGAAGTCGCCAAGGTGATGTGTGGAAGTGGAAGATTTACTGTTGCTCACCGGATATTGTTCTTGATTGTTTATGCATCGATAACTGCTTAGCTTTTATGTATGAGGCGATGGTTAATGTTGATATCTTGAATTGTAGTAACGTTGTGTCCTAGAAGGTTATGAATCTTATTATTATGCTCACTTTACCGTATGTTTATGCACATGGTTAAGATTAAAGTTGACTTTTAATTGTCAACATTGTTATGAAGTATTTAGTTTGGTTTGTTTTTTCCTTTTAATGCCTTATGGTTATACACATTGTTAGCAATTTGTTTAGGTTTGACTTTTAATTGTCAACATTCTTATGAGGTTTTGGCTTTGGTTACTTTTGATGCAAATTATTCACACATCAAGCTTAGTCAATCTATAAAAATACACAAACATGACATGGTTCCGTAGTTAATGCAAATGGATATAATTCCAAATGCATAAAATTGCATACTTTTCAAGCATGAGAATTACGCTAGACACACATATGTGTTTTAGAGTACATAACTTGTCCATAGGAAATAAACTAGATGAAACATTGTCTATCTAATTAGCATAACATAATTGACCTATGGTGAGGCCATCATTCTTTCCATGAAGCCCGCCGCCTAGTCATTCTTCGTAGTAGGTCGGGTTGAAGCGTAAACTACTTGCACATCATTTGACCGCAATGAGAATCGATCGTGATTGATCATGTTGCCGGATTGAGATTGGGATTGCTCATGTATGTTGGGATCTTCAATTGCTTCATCTTGATGTTGTTGGGATTGAGACAGGATTCATCTTGTATCCTGGGATCTTCAGTTGCTTCATCTTGATGTTGCTAGGATTGAGACAGGGATGCATCATGTATGATGGGATATTCACCTCTACCTTCAGCTTCTTCAATATCAAAAATTTGTGATAAGCAGCATAAGGTTCTTTTTATCGAAACCGAATGCTTTTTGTTAACTTCGACTTTAAGATACCGATGAGAATCAAATACTCCTTAAGGTCCCAATACAACACAACTTATACATTTTTATATGAAGACACCTCTCACGCCAAAGGTGGTGCTGTTGATTGAAAAAGCCTCACTTGATGAGTCTAAATTGTGGTACGTAAGACTTGGTCATATCAATTTTAAAAATCTTAACAAGCTTGCACATGGAAACCTTGTTAGAGGTCTACCTAATAAGACGTTTAAGAATAACCAGACATGTTTTGCTTGCAACAAAGGAAAGCAGCATAGGGCCTCATGCAAGGCAAAATATGTTAGATCTGTTACTCACCCGCTTCATACCTTGCATGTGGACTTATTTGGCCCCACTTTTGTTAAAAGCATTAATCATGCTAGCTATTGTCTTGTTATCACTGATGATTGCACCAGGTTATGTTGGGTATTCGTTTTTTCCAAGGTTATAAATAGCGTAAGGCGTGGCCTAGCGGCATGGCCAAGCCTCAAGCCTTAGCGGCTAAGGCGAAGCTTTTGCGTTTTTAAAGCGTGACATAAGGCGGCACAAAATATGAAAATATTTATATATTTATATCATAGTTCATATATATCGAGTTTAAAAAGCGTTGTACTTACTTAATAAGGTTAATAAGCTATCCTTACATGTAATATTCTTCATTTTCTAGAAAAAGAAAAATTATCAAAGTTGAATAAAAACTCGCCACGCCTCGCGCTTTGCGCCTTTATCGCGCTTTTCTCGCTTTATCTCACGCCACGCCTAAAGACGACGCCTTGGTTTATTTCGTAACGTGGAGGCTACGCCTCACGCCTTAGCGGCGCCTTGGCGCCGCCATGGCGCGCCTTTTAGAACACTGGTTTTTTCTAATAAGGATGAAACTACAGGAATCCTTCAAGCTTTCATTAAGCAGATAGAGAACCAGCAGAATTGAAAGGTTAAGATAATTAGATCAGACAATGGCACAAAGTTTAAGAACAGGGAAATGCTTGAATTTTGTGGAAACAAGGGCATTAAACAAGAGTATAGTGTTGCAAGAACTCCACAACAGAATGGAGTTGCTGATAGAATGAACAGCCTCATTGAGGCTGCTAGGACCATGCTGGCAGATTCACACTTACCAACAACTTTTTGGGCTGAAGTAGTGAATTTTGCTTCTTATGTTTTCAATAGATTAAGGGTGACTAAACCTCAACTCAGGACTCCTTATGAGCTTATGTTTGGAAATAAACCAGTCATTAGCTTTCTAAGTTATCCGCTGCTACTTTGTTACCTTTAGGATGTGTCTTCTTTGCTGCAGCCTTTTTAGGCACTTGTTTGACATTTCCCTTAAGGCCAGTTTGACTACTTTGAGCTCCACCATGCCCTAGACATGTTTTTCGGGTGTCTAGAAATGCCACAAATACTACACTTAACACTCTTCCAAGCCCTTGACAGCTTACCATTCTTCACAATCTCTTCACTTTCAGGAGCTATCCTAACTCTTTTTCTACCTTTTGACCTAGCCGAAGTTGTTTCGGCTTTCGGTGGAACAATTGTTGTTGGCACAGTTGATTTTTCCCAATGTCCGTTGCTAGTTATAGGCTGGACATGGTGTTTATAGGTTGCTTCCCAAGTGATATGATAGTAACAAGGATGAGCCCATGTTTCTACAGCTCCTACTTGTTGTCCATTTAAAGCCATATTTCAATTGGTAGCAACAGCATGTTTACATGGTAAACCTGTTATCTCCCATCTTCTGCAAGTAAAATACTTTTCTATAACATTAACTACACATTGGTCACCCCATGGTCCACTAACCTGAAACTTACCCCCCATTTCATAAAACATTATACTTAACAACGTCTTTCTTAATACCATCTAACATGTGTTGTGCAGTTGGTGTTAGTGACCCATTACTCTTCTCAATCACCATCACAACATGCATTATCCTCTTCATACATTATTCCCTGATGTATTCTAAGGCTGTAATAATTGGTTTGTTTAAACCCTCAATTATTTTGTCATGAAACACTTGACACATGTTATTAAGTAACACATCAGAATGAGGCTCCCTAAAGATTACAAATAAACATGTATTCATTATAGCTGTTCATACTGCATTAGCAAATACAAATTAACTTAAACAGATAGATGACTTACATGAAAAATGTAACCTTGACCAATGGATCGGTGCTATCTTACTTAACCAATCATGGGTTGGTTGATTAAATTTCTTGAAAGCAGCCATAACTTTCTCAAATTGTACAACAGTTGAGGTTGTTGCACATTTCCACAGATGGTCTTTGAAGGCTCAACCTTTCTATTGAAGTTTCATTTTCTCATGAATGCTTCTAATACAAAATATGTGTTCTGCATTTGGAAAAATATCTCTTAAAGCTCCACTGATATCCTGCACAAAATCATATATGTTTATCGTCTGTTTCAAAACGTAGGACTTTAATTCATGAACAAAGTTAAGGAGTACCTTTTGCATGTCAAGAATAAAAGTGATGATTGAGTTTGGCTCAAGTGCTATATCATCGATAAACAATGAAGAAACCAAGTCCATGATCCTATGTTTTTGATTCAGCAAAAGCATAAGCTAAAGGGTATATACCATTGTTGCTATCAATTCCACAATGTCTCTGCAGTTGACCATTCAAATGATGGAAAAGCATCTAGCCCCAACAACAATCTCCCACACGCTTTAAATCCTTCCTTCAGTGCACCTAAACAAACATACATTCTCTTGAATTCTCTTGTTGGAAGAGCCTCACCTGTAGGTCGTTCCACATTCATCAGTATTGTTGTATTAGGGTTTCTCTTCTGCAACTCTTGAACATAATCTCTCAATATGGTAAATTGTAGCTTGAATTCACCCATAATGCTTGTTAATGCTAAGTTTTTGGCCTTTAAAACCTCCTGCATGGACACTTCAAGCTCGAATTGGTTGGTAAGTTGATTATGAACAGACTTGACAGGAACCCGTGGATCGGTTTCAATTTGTACTATAATTTTCTTTGAGATATAGTTAAGGTCAAAAGCTTTGAGTGTCCTTGATTGCAAACAAGTGTGTTGCTCATTATATTTTATGACCGACCATGGACCTGCCTCACCATGCTTGCCGACAAACAATAGCCATGGGCGTAGTATTTGGGAAGGGTCCTTTTGCCGAAGCAATGCATTTATACCCTTCCGGTTAATGGACTTCTATATGGGCTATATCCGCTCAGACCTTCACTTAGGCCCCGAAAGTGGAACACAACCCTACATCCGACCCTTATTCTTGTTTTGTCATTCTTCATAAAATCAACTCCTCTAGTTTATATTGAATGATCTTCACCTTATTTTTACATCCTTTGTCAGGAAAGTCCCCACCACAATATAAGAATGTGGTATACACTCCAGATGCAAACTCTGCCCTACCCCTTGGCACATTAGACTTACCTGCCTCTGGGTCAGAAACATAATCACTATAAAAGACATCATCAACCATCACGGGTAAATCATTTTCCAAATTCATGTCATCACTTATATTAGTCGTTGTTCCTGCTTTACCTAACTCATTACTCACTTGAATCAAAGCAAGTTGTGCATCATTCTCCTGACAAGTATTCTGTTCATTTGCTTGAATTGAATCATCAACTACATTGCCTAAGTCACTGGTCTCACTCACTTGGAACAAAGTAACATCAACAACAGGATCTTCTTCCATGTTATTGGCATCAACAGATGAGCTTCCTACTTCCCCTAAATGCTTATCCTGAGTCAATTGGAACAAATTTACATCAACATCAGGCTCCTCAAACTTGTTATTGCCATCAACTAGTGCTCTTCCTAATTTCTCTAACTGCTTCCCATGAGTCACTCGGAACATATTAACCTCAAAATTATCAGGCTCCTTAATAGTATTGTCCTCATCCATAAGTACTAAAGTACGATCACTGTTATGAACAGGTTGGCTGGCAATTGATGTGTCTAGGGTGGAAAATACAGGCTCAATGTTTGGCAAATTGCTAGATTCACCAATATAATTGAGGTCCATAGGTACTTGTATAAGTTGCATAAAAGGATCTAGTGCAGGCTCATTATCAAGAGCATCTAAAACCAATCGTCTACAACAAGATTGAATAGCATCACTAGCAACTTTTCTACTATGTTCATCCATCTCCCAAAAAACAGTTTTAATAGATTGTGGGGACATTTCAGACAACTCTAATCTTGTCTAACCTATTTCCACATAAACATCTATCAACTTATGGTCTTTGACAAGGTCTTTCAACAACTCAAGATTAACAGCTTCACGAAAACTAAACAATCCATCATTCAATGTACTACGAGGCTTAACAATGTAGTAATAATTGATTTGTCCATTATCATAACCGATTTCGATCATGAGAGCATCCATTTCATCAACATATACCTCATTGATTTCAACATAATCAACCCGCATTCCTTACCTCCATCATATATTCTACCCGGCCAAGATTTGAATGTACCTTTATGATGGAACCTCATGCTAAAGGAACCCAGTCGATCCGTTGTATAAAAATGTAAAAAACACTCATATTTATAAACTTACCTAAAAGGGAATAACTTAAACAATCGTACTAATATATAGGTGTATACGATTATAACAAAATGAAAAAAAAAAAAAAAAAAAAAAAAAACACTTACCATATCTCCTAATTGCGATTTTTCCTCTTTCTCATGGTCATCAAAGAAAGGAGGTTCTCTTATTTGCCATAAAGTAAATCCAAGGTTGTTGCTTGTTATTTTCTTACTTAGATTATTGGATTTCATGATTGACATTCAGACAGGGTTTTTGGTAGAGGCTCAAAACAAGTTTGGGATGATCAATGAGTACACAACTTAGTTATATTAGACATTATGGCGGAAATTGGATTAGACATCTGCTACATAGTACATCAAGGTTATAAGACGATTCTACCTTCAACACAAAACGGATAACGGGATTTTATGGAATATAACGGGATTTTGACCTGGGCATTAATGGTCAAGGGACTGGTTTAGCCTCAAGTATCAATTATGTCTGCTTGCAATTTACTAATTCATTTTTCTTGCAACCGCTGCGTAGCGTCCCCATCTATTATAAGGTATCTTGTCGTATTGTATCACAATCCATAATGAAGTGGCAAAAGCAGCTGTAGCTATACGTTCATAGACACATATCAACGAAAAATGTCCCTGAACTTTGCCAAAATTGCGAAAGATGTCCTCGAAAAAAAAATCTGCAAATAATGTCCCTAAACTTTCAATTTTTTGCGAGTTATGTTCTTGCTGCGTTACTGTAGTTGCAAATTTAGTTTTTTGACGACGCTCGTTAGTTTTGGCTGTGTGAAATGACTATTTTACCCTCGCCTATTAAAGGGAATCTTTTTGGCCATGTGAAATGGCTATTTTACCCTCGCTTACTAGGGACATTTTTTGCAATTCAAATTGTTTCTGTAAGCAATTCAAAACTCAGAATGAGAGCCTGCAAATTGTAACTATCTTCTTCAAACCCAGATTTCATCATTAAAAAAACAAAACAAGAACAATAAATGACTACACATATAAAACAGCTCATCCTAATCATACGGTTCATTTGATTTAAAGTTCAGGGACATCTTTCGAGGACATCTTTCACAATTTTGGCAAAGTTCAGAGACATTTTTCGCATTTTACTCTATATATAAAGGTTAAACATCTTTTGCCTACTTAAACTTGTGGAGCATTGCATATAATCATTCTTGTACGAAGTGTTAGTATAACATACTTAGCAGTTAGCATGCCATTAAACCAATTTTTCTCTTATCTAACAATCTTATAAGTAAAATTGTACCATACTTGGCAATTTTTGGACAAACTTATATGCATAAAACCAAACCACGGGTGATAACATGGTTTGATTGTAATAGACTGATACAAATAGAAACTGATCTCACATATCCAAGGGAATATGTTCGTATTTTGGACTATGCTCGAAAATGCTTAACACGTTTTGCACCTAAAGAATGCTTACACCCGTACTGTTCAATTTATGATTTATTTATTATTAGTCAGAAAGAGCATATTAATTCATCTCTATTGATGTGTTCTTTTCAGCTATTTATATCCAAACAAAAAGTACATAGAATATGCTTCACGAGAAACAATTCAATGTCCCGTTAAAAAAGAAAAAGAAAAAGAGAGAAACAATTCAATATCGACAAGACAATTATATTTTTGGTGTAGTGTTATAATTCATGTCAAGAGTAATAGATTTTTGGGTTTTCAGTTTTACTTAAAATTAAATATATAAATATTAGGACTAATTCATATGCGAAGAAGATGAGTGTAATTTTGTAAGTTTTACTTTAACAAGAAATTAAAGTGCAAATGACAACCCGTTAAAAAAGAAAAAGAAAAAGAGAGAAACAATTCAATATCGACAAGACAATTATATTTTTGGTGTAGTGTTATAATTCATGTCAAGAGTAATAGATTTTTGGGTTTTCAGTTTTACTTAAAATTAAATATATAAATATTAGGACTAATTCATATGCGAAGAAGATGAGTGTAATTTTGTAAGTTTTACTTTAACAAGAAATTAAAGTGCAAATGACAACCCGTTTAAAAAGTGAAAAAACAAGGGTAATTTATAAAAATGTTACGTGATAAACGTATGGGTCAACCTAAACTGAAAACCTCTTTCAACTCAGAACTTGTTTCGACCTTTTTTCCCAACACACCCATCTTGTCACTTCTACATCAGACGTGTGGTTGAGAGTTATGACTGACATACAAAAACCATATCATCATTGGCCAAATAGCTTAAGAGTAAGGTCTTAAGAAGGTTAAGGCTAATAGGCTATCCATGTCTATGACGATATACAATAGCAGCCGGTTACAAACAGCTATGCAAATAGATACTTGCATGCTAGCATTATTATTGTTATGTGACGGATATGTGTCTCAGAACAATGCCAATAGTAATACGAGTCATGATAATTGGTAAAAGATTTAAAACAAACCAGCCCACCATAGTTATGTATAGTTTACTTGACATTCAATTCAACAAGAAAAAGCTTCACACCAAACTGCTAGGCTTAGAGTTGCAAGGGAAATGCCAGATTAGCCAGGGGGCCAGTTCATTTGTCGTCCTCCCATGAGGTGAACATGAATGTGGTAAACGGATTGGCCTGCCAAAAACATTGTAAATAGAATATGTGCCAACAATTAATAAATATGAATATAAATGTGGTAAATTATACGTACATCCTTGTGGTCCATCGTTGATGACAATTCTGTACCCTTCTTCAAGACCTTCTTGCTTTGCTACAACCTTTGCAATGTAGAGAAGATGGCCAAGAATTTCAGTATGTCTCTCCTCAGCCTACAAGCGCACATGAACATATATGAATTTCCATAAATCTTTGATGATTATTTTTGCAAAGAAACATTAGAATAATGATGACCGAAGGGATCAAGAAAACGAGCAAATAATATTTTCACTATTTCTTACTCTATCCAAACCAAGAAAACTGCATTTAGAATCCACATGTATTGATTGTATTATTTTTCTATTAATCAGCAGTCTAAAATAACTGTAATCAATGACAGAAGCTGAAAATCTGTGGAAGAAAATAGCATCCATACGCTGTAACAGTGGCAAGAAGAGCGTCCACTATGATTGCTTTATAGGAGATAAACTTGTGAGCCACGGTGAGCATCTATTTGAAACTTAGAGCACCCACTATGGGAGGTCTTATAAAATCAAAAGGTCTATACGGTGTCGTGGCTTGACATGGCACACTTATATACCTTTTTAGAAGTTTATCGTAGTGATGCCCTTACATGGCATGAATACCAGGTATGAAGTGGTTCAAAACATTGTTTGCTACTTTTTCTTTAAAAAAAATGCCTATAGATGCTTTGATGGGCTCTACATATAATCATACACACTAGCCATGAACAGACTCCAGTAAAAAACGATCTTCTGAATACCATGAGTGTCTCTGGACAAAACCATCATGCTTCTATCAACTGCATATGAATATGTGACTGTGTAATCTATGAATTAACTAATTACCTTGGAGAGACCAGTCAAGCCATCCCTAACTTTGGGGATAAGCAAAATGTGTGTAGGTGCTTGAGGAGCAATGTCACGGAATGCAAGGACCTGCAAAGAAACAAAAATATTGTGGATGGGGTTTAAAAGATTAAAAGAAAAAGAAAAAAAAATGCAAAGTAGACTTAGTTATACAACCTTGGACATCAGTGACTTCATGAGTTACAACATATAATAACCATAATAGTGTTTGATTTTACATACTATATCACAGCATCCATGCTAAATTGTTATGACTTCTTAAATTACAAGAACATATTGTTTGTTCATAAAGTACAACACCAAGGTTATATCACATACCAATCACTAAATGAAGGTATCCACTATATAAGACATTACAACTTAAGCCCAGAATTAGGCAAAAGCATTGCCTATTCCTAATCATATCGTCTTAATGTTGAAGAACTTTTATTCAGGAAAAAGGTCGTTAAACTTAGCAAACTTTAAAATGTGAGACTGAAAAACAACACCAACTTAGTCATCAGTACCCCAAAAGTTCATAAGGCACAAATACATGTCTTTAAGAATCATTAGCATGGTCCACATCCACTCATGTCAGTTTTTAGATATTTCTGTTCAGTGAAAAACAGTTGAGCTCAATATGAACAAGTGTTCATCTTTACTGGAGATGGTTACTGAGCTAATCATTTAGAAAGTTCCAATCAGATGATATAAAAGAATGTTAAAACACTTTATATTCTTATGGGCGAGCCATTTTGCTAGTTAATAAAAGCCTTTACAGCCTCTATCAAATAGATTTTGATTTTTACAAATGTAAACTATCCTACAGCACACATCGTTAGTTTATAACTGAAAGACGCCAAAATTTAAAAACAGTAATGCATTACCTTATCATCTTCATATACAATGTTTGCTGGGATTTCCTTGTTAATAATCTTGTCAAAACTGTAAAATATAGAAAAATGAGACATACATAAACATATTTGTGAGGCTTTTATGCAGTAAAAGTATAAACATTGAAGTTGTTTACAGTTTTTAACTACTGAACAAGCAAATGTGATACACAAAACAAGGAGGTGCTGTGAGGGATAAGGCTAGGATAATAAAACAATATAATAGCAGTTTTTATTCACTGGATACCACCTTCCAACAACCTAAAAAGTATGAAACCAACATAGCAAGCTTTGATGCATAAATCAAGTAGGAAGATATATAAAATATGAGCTACATACATTCTCATCAGCCTCGTGGATGTCAACTTATATAGTTGTTTGCAAGCCTTATTTTATTAGAATTTTGCAGGCTACTATTATAGCCAATCAAACACTTATCAGATAGCCAAACTTAAGTAATATTTAAGAAGGCTGGCTAACTGTATTATTATAAAGATTAAACAAACACAAAAATCAGAGAAACTGCCAATCATGGCATCTTCCATTCAAAATAGACATGCATGAATCTAGCGATAGATTTAGCACTAGGGCGAGAAGAGGCAGAAGTAATGATACATTAAGGGTGCGTTTGGTATGCGCTTATCGGAATAGATCTATGGATTTCATTCCGATTAATGGTGTTTGTTTAGTGGGCCCGGGAATGAAATGGATATATCATAGTCATAGATTCATTACACACCAATTTGGTGTCTATGAAATCCATTCCCGCATGCCCCTCTTTTCCACTATAAAATTCAAATATCTATACACTTTTTCATTCCATATTTTATCAACCAAACATAAACAATCGTAATGATACACTTTTTCATATCCATTGTCATTCTACCCCATACCAAATCCGATACCCATTGCGATTCCTAACAACAAACCAAACGAGCTCTAATAATGTGTAGATCCTAGTACAGTTAATGTTCAAAAACGTATCTGGACCCTGCAGACTAACCGCCTAAGAAGGACGTGGAAGGGTATGCTTTAGGTATGTTCAAGGTAAAATCAATTTATTTTGTTTAAATGATACAAATATTATAGAGAAGTCCATAACTGGAAGTGTTGTTTTGTCCACGATGCACAAGCACCTGTGCGTCAAATAGAACCTCATAGCTACAAGCTCAACATTCATCTTGGTCTTGTTAAAATAATGCTGGATCATTTGTTATTTATCCATTTACTGTAACAAGAATCAGGTGCAACCGCATCTAGACAAATAATAGAAATAGTAGTCCATAACAACAACAAAGTTTCTGCTCACAAATCGCATGGCGACTACCTTGTTGTGTCATATTCTTTCAGATTTTGTCCTTGTAGAAAGACTTCTATTTTTACTTCTAATTGCGGATTTATTTGGTAATAGTTTGCCCTACTTGATATTGGAATATAGCCATAGTGGATCAATGATGCCAATATTAGCTACCTGAGTAAAATTTCAGTGCTAATGTTTCTAAACACATTTGAACACGTCATACATATAATTTCGATATGTGTACAAAAACTCCAATCCAATTAATCCCCAATTACTCCCAGCCTAAGCCGATTACAACCTACAAGATGGTCGACCACCCGACTAACGCCTAGCATCTCTTACACCCATGATTTTTATCGTACATTCATTTTATAAACAGATACCCAATCTCCTAGACCACATAACAACTAGGACAAATTCTTAAAATAAACCCCAAGTTAACCTAATCAACAATAGAAAAACATGTAACATACAATCAACCACCAAAGAAAAACATGTAAAATTATATATCTTAGCAGATAGTAAATGAAAACTTAGCGAATCAATATACATAAATTGTTTAAAAGGTTGATAATATGGAATCATTAGATAGAGAGGGATGAGAATAGATGGTGGGTGTGTCGGATGAACAATGACAAGAGTGGCTTCTTTTTCGGAAGTCGTGGCACAGGAAATATGTGAGTCTAGTATCTGCAGCAGCCGCTTATCACCACTGCTGCTCATAAAAGTATTAATCCATTTTTCATTTTCGTTTTTTTATCTTTACTTGCTCTACCCTAAATTCGTATCAAGGGTGTTTGGCTAAGGTACTTCATCTACAACCATCACAGATTTATGAGGCCCGTGTTTATTAGTTGCATAAAATTCAAAAGTCCTCGTTTGTGAGGCACAACTAAGTAACACCCTGGTTATAAAAGGGACATGAACATACATATTCACATCCACATCCAAGAAAACAACTAAGAACAAACATGTCAGTTAATAAACAGCACAACACTAACTTAACGAAATGCTAACAGAACATAGCATCTCATGCAGCAGAACAACGCATTTCCTATAAAGGTTGCTTAATACAGACATATATAATGTTGGAGTTATTCCCTAATTCTCCCAACCTACACTAAAAAGAAGTAAAACCGCAAGTAAAACTTGTATCGACCAAAGGAGTAGGTACATAACATGTACTATCCCTAAATCAAGCTTCAACATTGGTGATCACTTTATCTTATACTTATTTTTATAAAGTCAACAATCTGCTAGGGATGTTTGATTTATCTTGTCTGATGGGATATGAGCATACTGAAAATTGAAAAGCCAATAAGCTAATTTTTATTCACTATACAATTAAGCAACAAATCAAAGCATAAAACATATGCCATCACATAACAATAGAAAACGAATATATAGAGATAATGAACTTAAAAAAGTTAATTAGTGAAGATGATGAGAGATACATGGTGGGTGAATCGGAGGGAACGGCGGCTAGAGCGGCGTCTTTCTCGGAAGACATGACGGCGGCGGAAATATGTGAGTTTAGTATTTGCAGCCGATTATTACTACCACTGCTGCTCATGAGTGTTGAGCAATTATTTTTATTTTTTATTTTTATTTATTTGCTTTACCCTATAATCTAGTTTTAGCGGGGTGTTTGGCTCAAGGGCTGTTTGTTTAAGCTTACTTTTTTGGTTTCAATCGACTATGTTTCAAAAGTCTATTTGTACGGTATTTTGAAGTTTACGAGGTTAGAATAAGCTTATACAATCTCACATCTCTAGTGCACATAGAATAAAAATGTTTTTGCTTAAAGGTTTAAAAACATTAAAATGAGTAATGTTCAATTTCTAAAATATTTTTTAAAAATTCAAATTTTATATAAAATTCAAATAATATTAATAAAATCTTTTATCTTAACTACATATAATGGGTGTATGGTCAACCTTATGAAAACTTAATTCTTGGTCAAACTTGAAAAACACCTTCAAATACAAAGTTGGACATTTCTGGACAAAATTTCGAATTGCAACACATTCAACCAAATAAACACAAATGGTATTAAACTCATATCCTTATTCCCACACCCCCTATACTAAACGGACTCTAAGACGTTTGGTACGATTGAATTACATAGAATGAGAATGCAATAAAGAATGGAATCGTAAAGAATGAGAATGACTCCAGAAAGAAAGAAGTAATTTCACTGTTTGAAAAGAGTAAGGAATAGATTGACTGAATTGACCAAATAATGGACTCTTGTGTTTGATACTACCCGAGAATGAAGATTATTTGACTTTATTTTTTTATAACTTTTTTTTATGTTAACATATATATTTTTTATTATATAAAAGTAATCTTTGAAAATAATACCGGTTAAGTAGCAAGAGTATATGTATAGTCTCAAGAACATTGTCTTTTGCATATCATGCAATAAGTTAACACACAATAAAGAAAAATTTATGTTGGTATTAGATAATCACAAACAACCCAATCAGTTTTGATATTGGTTACCAGCAATTAACAAAACAGATCGAGTAACACAAAAAGTCAAAAACCTAGACAATATACAATTTAGCTACCTGGAACAAGTCGACTATATACAGTTAGAAAAGATTTATCAAGCTAATTATGATTTTCTCATGTATAATCTATATTAGTTAAATGAATCAAATGATTACGAACTTAATACTCAACATTGAATACAAAAACATACATAGTTGAAGAGACAAATTACCAAGACAAAAATTTTCAATCTGATAATGATTTACAACAACTTATGTAATTTTACCAATGAAACAAAGAGATTTTGATTAACTGAACAATTTTCATAAGTAAACCCCATATTCAAATCTTTATTAAAGTGTTTCAATGGTTAAAAAAAGTCATACCAATTAACCATCAAGTTCTAATTAACCAAATTATTTATGGTTTGATGATTAGTATAAAGAAGAAGAAACAGAAAAGAATATGATTACATTAGTTAGGGATACATAATAACTTCGAAAAACAAGAGATGACGAATACGGTTTAAAATGCCAAGAGGATTGGGTGTGAAAACTTTTTGTTTAATTGTGACTGAATGTGCAATGCACGTGAGATTGGGATTTTATACTTCAATTTTTAGACGTGCCTTTTGATTCACAAGAGAATCGGTAGTAGGAATGGCTTCTTCTATAATTTTTAATTCTCATCTTTCTCTTCTTTTTTTTAAAGAATCAAAACTCATGGGTGAGAATGGAATGGTAATCCCACGTTTCCATTCTTTGTTCCTAACAAACACCGGAAACTATCCATCTTTCCATTCTTTCGATTCCTTTCCACTCTACCAAACATAGGGTGCATTTGATACTCGGGGATGAGAATGGAGGAATGATTTTTCATTCAATTCAAGTAAGGTAAATCTATACTACATTAAATGGAAAAATGGTCAATATGGTCAATGTTGGAAAAGTGAAAAGTGGAATTGTGAAAAAATGAAATTTTTGCATAGTATCTTTACATGGAAAGTATTAAATTTGATTTTGCATTGTAACTATTCAATTTACTTATTAAGGCAAGCCCATTCTAATATGCAGATAAATGCCAGCCCATTCAAGTTGATTTATTCAAATTGATTTTGCATGGTACCTTTAGATGTTCAACATAAACGCCAGCCCATCCATTCAAGTCAAAATAAATAGAGTTTTATTCAATGTTTTAAAAACCGGGTTTTTAATCGACCCGGTCGAGTCACCGGGTACCGGTTCGACCGGCTCAACCGGTTCGACCACGGTCAACCGCTTTTCGCTTATTATTATTTATTTTTTCGACCGGTCAACTGGTTCGACCACCGGTCTACCTCGTCAACCCGGTTTTATAAAAAATTTGAAAACCAAACCCGGCCGGGTTTCATGACCCGGTTGACCGGTCACTCAAAACCATGGTTCAATGTTAACCCGTTTTAAACCCGGTTTTTTACCTGTTTTTGGTCGGCACCGGTCCGACTGTTTGAACCGCCGGGTCGACCGGGTTTAAAACATTGGTTTTATTAATATACTTTGCATGGAAAGTCAAAATTCATTTCAATGTATTTTTGCATGGTGACTTTGTATGGTAAGTTGGTAACTACTAAAATTTGATTTCAATGTATTTTCAATTTCAAATTTGCTAGCACATTCATTTTCATTGGCGGGAAAAATTAATTGAAACATTTCGTATTTACCTATATAAACAACCCCAAAACAAGTTTCTATTTCACAACTAAAAGGAAAGGAAAATAAATAATGGATATGCAAAATCAAACGAAGGTTGATGATGATATCGAGGTTAGTAATTGATTTTTTATGATCTTGTTTGTTGTTTGTAACGTGAATTGACACTTCTTTGTTTATGGTTTTAGGAGGATTTTAGGTGTGTTTGCTTGGCCATAAGACGCGAACACGAGCAGAAATGTAGATTCGAGTCTACGGATATCTCATAGAACAACAAAGGATATCTCTCATGGCCACTTTTGTTAGTTAATATTTCATAATTGATGTAATGTTTTATTTTAAGTTTCATTAAATATTTTTAAATGTTGTTTGATACACGTTAATAATTTTTGCTAGAGTTGAATTATCACATGTTACAAACCGCTTGTGATTAAATTTTATTTTTCACGTTCTATTTTGAACGTTATATCGAAACACTTACCACAATATCGCATATCGTTAATTGTCGCCGCTAAACCGACGCCGCAAAGACTCAGATCGCCATCTATCAAATATTGGAATGAATAATGAAAATATTTCATACTTCATATACCTTAAATAGGTCGGGTATGAATCTTTCATAGGTGATGGTGGGGGAGGGGGGCACCACTACTACGAAACTCATATACATTGTAATTAATGACATCATACCAAACGTACAGTTCTTTTTATTAAAAATGAAATTCATTCCCCAAAACCAAACACACCCTAAACTCTGAAAATTTGCAAATTGAGTGAAAAAAGGTAAAGAAGGGACAAAACAAACCGTAAGCTCGATGCATCCTGCGATCATTCAAAGCTAAACTAAATAAATTCCCAATAAATATTTCCGTCTATCTCCAGCAAATCAATCTGATGCACTTTCTTTCACGTTTAAAACTAACCGCCTAACCACAACAGCAGGCAAGTTTTCAATTTTTATCCATTTTATATCAAATTTTTTAATCAAGTCCTTTTAGATTCTGTACAAATTATAAAACCCTTTAATAAATTAGGCAAGACATATACTACTTTGAATTTGATTGTTTATGGTGTTTGGTTATCACTTTATTAATCTTGAATTTGAAAAATATCATTTTTCGTTTCCGAACTTTTGGCCGACTAATCCACGGGGTTACAGACTCAAACCGGGTAAAGCCCTCCCTTTGGAAGGTCAGGAATTCTCACATTTTAGTGATGATAGTCGCAAGCTTTTTGCCGCCAGGGCACACCTGAGTGGTTAGGCTAACCAAGTTTTATAGGCTTATAAGAGAAAAAACAACTTGTTTTATGCTACTCTTCTAGTTTTATTCTTGGGCTTGTAAATTAGGTGTTATGATCATTAGTACCATTTAGAACATCGTATTTTCTCTTGTATATTGGAGCATATGCGCTTGGTCATTTGATATCTTCATACTGTATAACTATATGACAAAGTACTCGCAATACCTTTACATTCATCCTTAATAGATCTTCCGTCATCTCTTATTGGTTAATTTACATACAAATATTTGATTAGTGTGAGAGAGCCAAAAATTGTCTTCCCAACATTTCAAAGTCATTTATTTGTTTAAATTTATAAAATCCTAGTTAGCGGACGTGTAACACCTAAAACCTCCTTGAATATTTTCTAAGCATCTATTATCGGAACTTAATTGGATTGAATGGCTTTTTCCAGGTCTCGAAAACCATGTATTTACAGATTAGCGTACATGTCCAAATATGACGAAGACATTCATGATGACCTCTGACCTTACTTGTTTGATCAATACTATTATATCTTCTTGGCTTTAATCCCAGCTATGTAATTTCTGATTTATCATCCATATCCTATGCCGGTGTGAACCAACTTTCTCATCTTCCTAGTAATGACCCCTTTTGCGCATGGATGTGTATTTGCTTTTACCCTGTTGGGGCATATGCCGATCATTGATAAGTTTATATGATATTGTAGGTGTCTTGTATATAGTCAAGTGAACTAAAACGGATTGGTGAAAGTAATCAAAATTTTCAACGAAAATGAGTGGTTATGTACCACCCCGTTATATTCCCTTGGGACAGTCAGATCGAGAAGAGTCAGATCTAGAGAAGCATATACTTCCTACCACTGATGAGTCTCCCACAAAAAATGAACGTGTTAGTGATGTTCCAGTTGAGTGGTCTTCTGGAATTTGTGCTTGCTTTGATGATCTACAAAGCTGTATGCTTACTCCTACCTTTTAGCCTTTTTTTTTCATTAGTTAATGGAATGTGCATTTCAGTATGATATTTATTACAGGTGGCAATTTTGACCTTATTACCTTATGAATGGTTCAAGTTTAGTTATTTTTAATGTCATACAGGTCAAATTAAAAGATAGACTAAAAAGGGAGTGGGTCAAATTAGTTATTAGTTAAACGGGATTAAATTTGCTCAAAGTGTTTTTCAGTGGATACAATGTTTTAAATTGCTTTATATATAGATTGCTTTTTTATTTTATTTTTTATTGTAATAGTATTGTTCTGATTAAGAAGACCGAAAAGTGCTTTGGCCCGGAAAAAATATAGACCGTGATCCAACCTGCCAAATTGCCACCTTTAGTAACTATTTTGAGTTCCCAAATACTATATTTGTCTTCACACTATATTGGTATACAAACATTATAGGGTGCGATAAATGGAATGATGCGCTTACAGACTAATTTTGGTTATAAGTAGTTGAATGATGTGTTGATATTTGTGATAAAAGATGTCTAATGAGCAATGTGAACCAATCTTTACTGTATCACAAACATTTATTGGATTCATTATTCCTATTGTGTGTTTCAAGATACGGATGTGTAAATATGCGTATTTTATAAGCTTATAAGAGATATGGATCACTTATGTTGGACATGATTATGGATCTATATTTGGATCTTCCATATCAATTGACAGACTCTCAGTTGAGAAGAAAATAGGTGGTCTTATGCTTTCCTTTCACTGGGCCTTTCTTAGATGTTCTTTACGTTGAAATTGAAGTTGTGTTGATTGGGGTCGGTACGAATCCATAACGTGAGACGATTTTCAAATAATGACTGACAATGTGTTAATAAAGAGGATTTATAAGTTTACCAAATAAATCTTTAATCCTGCATCTTTTTGACCATGAGATGATATAGTCATTCATTTTAATGAGGTAGTGTCTTGTCTCAGGATAACTCAGATTGATTAAATGACGATTTTCTGTCTTTCTGATTATCATAGTGAGTCAGTGACAGTCATTTTCTTATACAAGGGAAAATGTCACTTAAGAGCAATCTACTTAGGTCACCATTATGGTAATATGTCAATATTATTTTCCACGTCTGCGTTTTGACTGGACAAATCAGTTGCCTGTTGACTAAGTTAACAAAATAGCACGGAACAAATTATAAGTTCATAACTATGAA
Source organism: Chrysanthemum lavandulifolium (assembly GCA_022545495.1). Classification (NCBI taxonomy): domain Eukaryota; kingdom Viridiplantae; phylum Streptophyta; class Magnoliopsida; order Asterales; family Asteraceae; genus Chrysanthemum; species Chrysanthemum lavandulifolium. Next base: position 143,705,328 of record CM040241.1, on the reverse strand, counting down.
AATAGGACAAAAAAAGTATAAAATCACCAAAACGGATCACTGGCTATTTAGTGGCATGTGCCCTTAAATCAAAACCAATTCCAAGTATAACCTCTAATCCTTTCAGTCCTATCATTTAGTCACTCACTTTTATCAAAGAGGTCCATATGCATGCATCTTCTCTTATGCCTTGTATCCCTACCCTCTCCTTTACTTTACATATAATTCAACAATTTAGTTATAAATCTGTAATAGAGGGGCAATTTCTACTTATGAATGGTTCACTTGGTTGTGCTTATCTCATATAAGTGAAATAGGAAGTCGAGAATTTTAGCTAAAGGGAAACCTGTTGAAACTTGTCTAAAGTCTCCTTCAAAGCTTACAACCTCCTAAATCATATTTTCAAAGATTTATGTTATTGTTGCAATAATATTACTGTATTTTGTAACCATAATTAGTAAAATGAGAAGGATAATAAGTGTTTACAGGTCATCTGAACTCGACCCGTAGTTAATATGATCTGTTCCAAGACAAACACTTTTGACTTGTTTTCCGATCCACCCATCATGCAACTTCTAAGTTCTAGCTGTGTTCCTACATCGTTTTGCCAATTAGGTTGCATGTGTTGCTTGTAAATTCTAACACAAAGCTTAATGTTTTATACTTTTTGTCTTTTAGGCTTAGTTGGTACAGTATGCCCATGCTATCTTTTTGGAAAGAATGCCGAGATTCTAGGATCCAACACTTTCATGGGATCATGCACCACCCATTTTATCACATGCGGTCTTATCAACTCTTGTTGCTGCTTGTTAACGGGAGGTCTGCTTCTAGGCTTTCCTGGATGCTTTGCTGCATGCTATGCCTGTGGATACCGCAAAGCACTTCGCACAAAATATAATCTGCAGGTATGCCTCTTTATTTTATTTATTTATTTATTTTTTCATTTCCCTTTTACCCTATAATCTATTGTTTAATGCATACTAGTACAACCTCTTAAATAATTTTGATCATGATTTGGGAATTATTATTGTAACTATATATTGTATCTGTAAGCATAAGTAACGGTTCATTATTTGTAAAATGTTTTAATTAATTGTGTTACAAATTAACTTTTCGCCGCTAACTAAAATAGGCTTGACCGAGATTCCAAAGTCTCTTGTACTAAAAAGAACAATATGTTGTTGTGCAGGAAGCTCCGTGTGGTGACTTTATAACGCACCTTTGCTGCCATATGTGTGCGGTATGCCAAGAATACCGGGAAATACGTGAAAGGTCTGTGGACATCAACCCTAATGCAAACATAGTAGAAGTTACAGCCCCTCCAGTTCAGTCAATGGATCTAGCTGTGTACAAATAATCCCATGTAGCTGTTATTAGTCTATACTGTGTGTTCTTTTGTTCATTCTAATACAGAATTGTGTCATCAGTTAGATAATTTATATGTCTGAGACCTTAAAATATATACTTATTTTTCTTGAGCTTCCACAATCAACAATAACACGTTACTGTAAAAATTTGAGCATCACGTGTCAGTTTTCAGTATAGTCTCAGAACTATTGAGAAATCACATTCAACCCTTTATTACACGGATTCGAGATATTGTACATGTTGCTCGTCATGCTTAAGAGTTTGCAAGTTGAGATTCGTACAGGGGCACACGGATAATATAGGTACATGATGACAAAATCGGGATCTATTGAGAAGGGTTTAAATAGATAAGGAAATTGAGAATGCTAAAAAACGATAGAATTTTAACTTCGATTCAGTTTTTTCAAGTGTGGAACTCATTTTAACGTTATTCTAATACAAAATGTGTAAAAAATTTGAATCAATATTGAAAATTTTACGATTTTACAATACAAGTACAATTGTGAATTATACGTACAAATATAATGAATTATTATCATAACTCAATTTTTACAAAGATTTGACTCACACTTGAGATTTATATATTCGATTAACTATTAAGTGATCAATTTAGAATCAAATCAAAGATTATGAATCCACATCTCAAACGAAGCATTTTTTTTTTTCAACAACTTTTGGAGGAATGTAGAAAAACTCGTGATTTGTGTGGAACCAAAGCCCATACGACAACCAAAGTTGAAAATCAAAAAGCCAGCATGGCGGTCGGGTAAGGCGATAGTGATTAATCATTAAGGCGGGATTAATCGAGGATTAATCGGATTGAAAATTTTATGCACCAAATTTTAATCTTAGATATTATATTATATGTATGAGAAAAGCATAGTGCATCAAAGTTCAAATATTTCAAGTGTTTAAATATAAACATAATATATAATTCTTAAATGTTCAAAGGCAAACATAGCTATTACTCGGTTTGCCCATTTTTAAGCGATCTTTGACCGATTAATCGGTTTGTTGACCAATTTTTAAGCGATTTTATCTGATTTTTAAGCAATTTTGTTGACCGATTTTTAAGCAATTTTGTTCGATTAATCCAATTAGACCACTTTTGTTCGATTTTGTCCGATTAATCGGTTTGTTGACCAATTTTTAAGCGATCTTTCACCAAACCAATTAAATAGGCCGATTATGATAAATCAAGGTGCTTAGTGAGCGATCAGCGATTATGCGAGGATTAATCGGCCGCCTGGACCGATTTTTACAACAGAGATGACAACCATGACAACCACTAACTATTGCATATCCATCACACATAAGTTGTTTGAGTTGTCCAACTAATCCATGTAACGCCTATCATTGGTGTGTCGCACATTCGGAACTCTAGAAATTGAGATAAAAGTTATAATGCAACAATGAAAAGAAGCTCAGTTCTTTATGGAGTATATATTTTCATGAAGTGAAGTCTTGTACTTAAATCCTCAACTGGAGATATTGTCGCTTGTATTATAGTTGTCTCAAGAATGATTAAATTGTATGTGAGCATCATATATGTCAGAGGCGGAGCCAATGGGGTGGCTAGCGGGTGCTCGGCCACCCCCAACGGCCCAACTAGCTCACTGTGTAGCTTGGTTTCCGGTCATCGTTTTATGATCACTTAAATCTGACCTCTCCCAATATCTGAAACACTTAGTTCCGGTCAGCGTTTCTCGAGTAAGTATTTCAATGGTTTCAAATATTTATCAAAACACTCGGTTCCATTGTAAACACAGTTGAGAAAAAGATTTGAACGTATGACTCTATGAGGAAGAATTGTTTGAAGAAAAAGTATGGTAGTTTTGAGAAAGAAGATAGATATAAGTGTGGTGGGGATAATGTGGGACAAAAACAGCTATACAAGATATATTGTTGTGTTTAATACGGAGTAATTGTTAAGTGTTTTTTTGTCGGAGATGCTCAACTTCCATTGTTTGCCCTTCTAGTTCATTCTTTATTATTTGGTACTAGTAGTTTAATTTTGTTATTTAATGTAATGCATAAAGCATAATATTTAGTTAATTTAGAGTGTATGTAAATTTGTTGATGTGATAACAAGATACATTAGTATTTTATAAACGATTAAAGGTTTTACTATATAATAAAGACATAATTAAAATTTTCAATGTGTTTAAAGTCAATCGAGACTGGTGATGAACCACTGAATCAATTGAGTAACCAACCTATGAATTGTATGTTGTTATAAAAATTATTTTTGGCCCCCCTTAACGTAAATTCCTGGCTCCGCCCCTGATATATGTGTTGCCCGATCTTCTCCCATTAATCGTGAACCAAGCCACCTGGCTTGAACACGGATACTATATGCCGTGCGGCCCTACAAAGATTCAAACTTCATTTAAACAAGCGTTTCACAAGTATACATGTTTGTGTTAGATAATAAAGGCCCGCAAGCAAGTTGGGTTTGGCCCGTTTAGTTGCTAGGTTTTGTTTAGGTTTAGGGCTTGTTTGTTAAACTTTTTTATTAAGTCATTTCTAATTAAGAGATGACTTAATGCAGACACCATCAGTTTTATTGCTTAATATTTTCAGTCATTCTTTTTTATTAAGTCACAACAAACAAACAATTTTAATATGACAATAAATTCAGTTTTTTTTCATATTAAGTCAATTAATTCGCAAACAGACACCACCTTAGTCCCTTATTTAATCTCTTGTAATCTTCATAGTTGATTAAATCGATAATATAATTTTGGTACTCCTTTTGATTTTTACATGTTATCGGAGCTATGAAAACAAAAGTTTGCTTGTTGATTTGGTTACAACAGAGTTCGAATTAAACCGCTCGATGTTTGTATCATATACCCTTTGCCGTAAATGTTTGAATTAATTTTGATCGGATCTTATAGTCATTGAATGGGTCGATATTGATTGGTTGAAAAGTTTATGGGTCGATTGAATGGAATGTGAATTTGCTAAAACTTCATTTGTGGTACCGACGTATATGGCTTATGTGTTAGTTTGTTTGGAAGGGTACTGTACACGGAAAGAAAACTGATTTGTTTGGAAATGGTGTTGGTGATTGTGATGGTGATGTTATAGTTTTAACTAATCTGACTATGTCTTGAGTAGTAATGTGTAGCATCTCGACATCAACAACTTATTTTGGTTTTACATGTAGTTCTGCATTTGGTTACGTCTGATTATTTTCTAGTTATCTGTCTGATTCCACCTAGTTCCGCATCTAGTACTGTTTGGTTCTACATAGTTATGCATCTGGTACCGTTTGGTTTTGCATTTGTCGATTTCACCTCTGGTACTGCATCTGATTCCGCATGGTTTCACATTTGATTAGTCATTCGTTTTGTCTCGCCTCGAATCTTCTCTCAGCGCATCTGCTCGCTTGAATATGCTCGCTGCATTTGTCCGTCTCAATCTACTTTGTTTGCATATGTCATGCTCGCTTTATCTCGCATCTGCTCGCTCGAACCGCTCGCCTCGCATCTGTCGCCTATATCTATTCTCGTTCATCTCCGTAATTATGTTGCCCTGATTTTGGTTTTGCAATGACTTTGATCCGTCTGTTTAAGACTTGACTGTTGTCGCCTTGTTACAGTTTGAATTGCATCGGATTGAGACTCCGTCTAGCGTCGAGTTTGCACTCTGGGACACCCCGCTTTTCATTTGTTTTTTCAGTTTTATTTTATTTTGTGTTTAGCAAACTCTCAATGTTTACCGATGCAACATTGCGAGTTTAAGAGGAGATGTTTGATAATAAAGACCCGCAAGCCCGCTGGATTTGGCATGTTTAGTTGCTAGGTTTTGTTTAGGTTAGTCCCTTATTTAATCTCTTGTAATTTTTATAGTTTATTAAATATGATAATATAATTTTTGATATTCCCTCTAATTTTTACAATTTGTATTTTGTAACATACATGTGAAATTAAAACTGCAAAATGATGGTTACTCTCTTATGTTTAAAAATAGTCTTTAGGATCCATGACCGTAAGACTTTGAAATATGAAATAAAAAATAAATCTTTATTAAAAGTTGTTCCCAATAAAGTGACTATAACCTAAGAACTAAGTTAAATCACCCACCATAGATTAGATGTGGTGTTTAAACTATTTTAATGCAAAATACCTAAAACAGTTTAATCAAAATAATGCAACAAAGTTTTTCAACGTTTAAATTTTTTATTTGAATTAATCAAAGAGTTTGACAAGAATTGCTTGAGGAATAACAATCCTAGTTGAATTACAATTGAGGTGATCTGAAATCTAACTTAAGCACAAACCTAAGTTACGGTTTAAGTAAGAACTTAGTCCTACTCGCTGAATGTTCAACGACTTAACTTCTATTCGAGGAGTAAATGTCATTGAATGTGTATCATATTAATTGTAAGAGATATATTTATTCATTTACAAACATTCCCTTTTATAGCAGAGAATTATGGTTACAAAAGCTTTCTACTTTACACGCGTTGATCATCTAATGGGTAGGTGAGACTGCATTAAATGCTGGTAATAGGATAATTTCTTTTTTAGAATCATTTGGAGTTCTACACAAATAATGATGCAAATTTTACAACAACATGTTGAGTGTTGAAACTTATAAATTAGTGGTTTTATCACATGTGATATATCATACAAACTCATGTATTGAAAATACCTTAAAAAACAAAAGCAAAAAAGTTTGTCGAAAGTATATGAAAGTGCCTCTCTATTAAAGAATAATTAGACGTTTGTTGTAATTGTGAATTTATTTCGCCTAACAATTAACGGTTTATTAGATATATAATTTTCAAAAAAGAAGAGTGAAAGTGAGTATTAATTAAAAAGAGAGGGAATGAGAAGGATGTAAGTAGATATTTTATTTTTGTTAAAAATAATTAGCTAAAACTAATCCGTCAATCTTCATATTTTATATATGCTCTAAAATAACTTACCTCGTATATTTTTACTTAATTTTATCATTTTATTTATCGGCATGTGGTACTCCATCTATTACATTATTGGCTTTGGATTTTATTTCTTAACTTCTTTATAGCCAACTTGATTTATTCCAAGACCTGCCCTAAGAAAAATTTACATATTGCGAGTATAAATATTGGACAAAGAACATGGTCAAAATATAGCTAGCAATGGCACAAATAGTTCATAAATACACTCTACTCATTCTCTTATCAGTCTTGATCATGCATTCTCTTTTCACAAGTGTTCACTCAACAAAATTTCACGAAAAGAAGCCGTGCAAGAGATTCACGCTATACTTCCACGACATCCTCTTCAATGGCACCAATCTTGCTAACGCCACATCAGCGACGGCTGTGAACCGTACCCAACTAGGGAATTATAAACATGGGATGCTTGTTGTCTTTGATGATCCTATGACCAAACAAAACAACCTCTTAACTCCTCCTGTTGCTCGGGCTCATGGTTTTTACTTTTATGACACGAAGGATGCATATAACGCCTGGTTTGCTTATACGTTGATTTTCAATTCCACTGAGCATAAAGGGACACTTAACATTATGGGTGCCGATTTGATGAATGAGGAAACGAGGGATCTTTCGGTTGTTGGTGGCACAGGTGATTTCTTTATGACACGAGGGATTGCTACATTCCGTACCGATGGTCAACCAAATGCTTTTTATTTTCGTGTTAAAATGGATAATCAAGTTGTATGAATGTTACTAAATCCGATTTCTCATGCATGTAATATAAGTCATGCATGTTAAAGTCGAGACCAAGTATTTAATATTCCTTTTACGATACTTTCTAGTGATACCATGTATTATATATGTCCAACCGCTAAGCCGGTGTACGTTTGCTTTTATAATAAGAGCTTATGTGTAATTTGGTTTTGTGTGTTACATTAGTGACTCATTATACATTATTTGAGTAGATATTTCTCTCTTTCAATTTCATCTCTAATCTTATTACTTGGGGTGACACGGCTATAATCTATGACGTGGTTATCCAAACCACGTTATGGGTTATTCGAAGGTTCAGAAATCGGATTTGCTTTGATACAAAACGCTTACGGAAAGACACTTTTATAGATGAGATCAAGATATTATCTCATTAATTTATGGATTAAACATAGGAATAGGAAATTCAATCCTAACTGGATTGAATGGATAGGTGATTCCAAAAACGCTTGTAATGTTGTTTTGTAAGCTATTTTCTCCAATATCTTGCTAAAGTTTGTATTAATATATTGCAGCTCAAGATTTTTTTTTCATCCCTTCTTTTGTGCAAGTTTTTGTTATTATGGATACCAATAACGTTTTGTCAACTACTTTTCTAAATAGGTTAAGTTGGTAGTTGATTAATAAAACCTTGTTACTCTTAGGGCCCGTTTGGTTGGGAGGGTTAGCTCGGGTTTGGGTTTGAAATTTCAAATCAATTGTTTGTTTGTATATTTAGTCTTGGGTTTAGATATGTAACTTAAATATTTGGGGATCTATAAAAGTTGAAGGGTGTGAAGAGGATTATGACAAGAGTGAGACCACTCAATTTTTTCTCTCTCTCTCTCTTCTCTACATTTAAATATAACTAATTTAATATTAAATTTAAATATAAATTTATAAAAAAATAATTTATCTTTTATAATATATTGTCTCTTTCTTACATCAAATATAAATCTAAATCAAAATCCAAATCCTAATCCAAATCTAAATCTTAATCCTAAACCCGTCTACAAACCAAACGGACCCTTATACATGCAATTAAGATAAGAGACAACCAATCAATATTCAATAATTAAGTTTCATATCTCCTAAGCAAACACACAAGTAAATTAGCCGGACATGGAAAACATGCAAGCATGCACACAATTAATTGAAGACATAATTGAATTAATGAAGTAAAACACTTATCTTGATGTAAGATAGGGTATGGAACCTAAAAAATTGCATAAGATGACCTTGGTTCGGTTTAGGTTTTACTCCAAAACACTACACACCGAAAACTAAAAATTCGGATTCTATATATAAGATTACACATGCGACGGCCACCTTATAATTTGTGACGCCATCGGTCGCCGTCATTAGGGTTTCGTCTTGGCCACGTTAGTCTTGCGGCGGCGCCACCTTATGCTTGTGACGCCGTCCCCTTCGATCTCGACGTGGTCGGATCAAATCTAGGTCGTCGAGTTGCGACGCCTACTCTTTAAAACCCGCCGTCACTTGTAAATGAGCTATTTGGCATCGAGCCGTCACAAAAGTGGTCCGACCGGCGTCCTTGTTTTGTGCTTGACGCCGCCACCTTCGCCCAAAGACTGAGTGTCTCGATTCATGACTTTGGCCATTTTCTTCAGATATTCGCGCCTTTTCGTTCGAATAAGTGTCATTCCAGCATTTTGCCTTCAAGATACCTAAAAAGTGAAAAGGAACGATATTAAGTAATAACGGATACAAAAGTAATCAAATAAGGGCTTAAACGACCCCTCAAAAAGGTACATTTTAAAACCTTACCAGCACTTCTTTTGTAATGACTTAGTGTTGTACATGTGAAATTAACTAGCTCGATTAGTGATGTGTCGTTTAGTATATGTAATTATATTACCAAGTTTTACTATTTATATTTTGCCGACTTTACCTATTAACTAACACTAACAAATAGTGTACCCGGTCAATTTTAGGCTCGTTGGTAAATAGGGTGTCAATCACTAAGAGTGGACGTTAACACTTAATCTATCAGTATTTTAATTATCTAAATTAACCTAATTAAACATAAACTAATGCAAAGGGGCTTTTAGCCTGAGATACTAGCACGAGTTTTGGTTTAAACTAAACTAATAAAGCATTAAATAGAACTAGCAACACACACAAGCAGATAAACAAAAGATAAAGAAGAGGTCAAGCTCAAATGTAATGAAAGCGTATCAACCAAGTTACTCAAATAAATGTAAGATTCATCTACGTGTGTAATGATTGTACTACATTCATTGGTGGTTTTCTAATGAAAGCTAAGTGGTACTTCTCCCTAAACTCTAGGTTTATATAATGGTTAATCCCGCCACAATCAACCAAACTCGCATAAAGTTCACTAATGATTATAATCTATCAAGCATAATCAAGAACCTAGAGCAAAATTTGAAGCCATGCAAACTTTTCATCTAATAATTATTTTTATACTAGTAGCCTACTATCCACTTAACCGCAGAAGGAAAGTAACGTTATTTAAATTCAAGAACTATCATTCACTTAACCAATAGCGTAAACAAGATGTTTATGTGTAGTACTAATGATCTAGTCATAAAGATAAGAAATATGTAATATCTAACCAAATCTAGTTTATTATCCACTTAACGAGATTACAAGCAATGGTGAAACAAGACTTTATTAATAAATCTAAACCTATTTACAAGTCTAGCTATTATCCACTTAACGCAATACCAAATAACACGAAACATGACTTTATTAATAAACATAGCATCGGTTGAATGAAAGATCAAAACATAATCAAGCAATAAACGTAAAGTGATAAACATAATCAACACGCAAGGAGTAAACAATCATTGTAAACGAATCAAAACATTATATTATCATAAACTTGGCTAATACCTACATGTATTAGCCCATAATCAGATCAATACAAAATATCATTTTCAAACAATTAAAGTATAATTCATAAGATAAACGATACGCTAACCGAACGGTTATAAGGGAGTATAATGATTCTGTGAGTTTTCCTATGGAATGAATGCCCTAGCAGGACCTTTTTGCCTTCTAAAATCAACTGAAAATCGTACTTGGTGGTTCTAGCTCTCTTAAAACCGAATGTTATATTTTCTACTTATAGTCTTCTAAAATTGGTCAATACGACGTATCAGAGTGGTCTGATACGGCGTATCGAGGAAACTTGACGTAGGGTCCATGATTATAATATTATAGAATATTCATCAACCGCCATCCAATACGGTGTTGTAGCACATGAATACGGCGTATTGGAGTCTTCCGTCATGGATGTGTTTGTGAAGTTAGGGCATGGATACCGTATTTCATATGTGAATACAACATATTGGTACTAAAACGAACTTGTTCTTCTTGTTGAACAAAGTTTCATATAAGGCGTATTGTAGAATCCATTATGGCGTATGCATCAAAGTCAGGAAATAGTCTTAAATTCGTCTAAGTGTCAGTATACGGCGTATCTAACTAGAATGATACAGCGTATTGCTTGTCAATTCAGTAGACTTTCTTGGACTTCATTAATTTAGCTCCAAAACACGTCTTTATACTAACTTTCACCAATTGCTCGATAATAACTAAGAATTACAAAAATAAATCATTAAATATCAATTCTCATATAAAATGATATAAAACGAGCAATATAAACAGGATAAATGATGCTATAAATTAGTCGTTATTTGATATCATAGATTAGTATGACCATTATGGCACTTATTTTGTTATCACTTAGTGTTGTGCTTCCGCAGTTAAATAGAACTTCTTTTGTAAACAATATGTGTTCATGTGCACACTTTATGATACTAATCTATGCAATGTTAATGTAGCTATACTAATATATCTATGTTAATCTATGCACTTTTAATGTATCTATATGGTTAATTTATGTCTGCAATAAAATGTGCAGAAAACTTTGAGGTTAATTCTTGACTTTCGCTATGACTTTATTCTGATTTTCTATGTGGTGATTATATGTAAAATGTATACATTATTTACATGTTTTCTTGCACGTAAAACATGTATCTATTTATATCGTAGACTTTGTTGCGTAATGATCTTGCAAACTTTCTTTTGACTGTAGACTCTCTTGCAAACCATACATAACAATTTCAAGTTTCACAAAGACAAACACAATTTCATTGAAACAAAATAACCTTATATAGATAACTACCCTTACATACATTTTAAACCTAATACTACTAAAGATACATTCATACAACAACCAACGATGAGGCTAACATGAGTATCAAAACCACAATCATGAAACATAAAATCCTCCTCCACTTGCACAAATTTAAGCATGCCTTTTCAATTCGAGACTCCATTCGTGATTTGTAACTACCAAACTTATCTTCTAACAATGCAAGCCTATCTTGACTTACAATCTCCATCTCATGCCTACAAACATCATCTCCAAACACTTCTTTTTCTTCATTGTTCATTGTCATATACATCTCATACATGGTGTGTTTATACCAGTCATTGTACAACTCACCATCAAACCAAAAGAAACAATCACATTTGTTACGAGAAGACTAAATAAGATTAAAAACATTAAACAAAACAAACATAAAAACAAAATCGGATAAGAAACAAATGGTTATAGGTTGTCTTACGGATGGTTTTCGCACACAAGAAAACAATGAGCTAGGTTTCGCTCATCCATGATACACTTCTTGCCAAACAAAGCTTACATTTTCGGTGGGTAGGAAAAGCGTGATTAGGAACATGACTTGATTCTCGGATGAAGATGAATCAATTTTGTAGCAAACGTGTTTATTTGATTTGGGGATGAGTTAAAATAAATTAGCGGTTTAAATGATTTGGAGATATATAAATATATACGGGTCTTAGCTAGAAAACGGGTGGGGCTTATAATGAAACCGGTTAGTACTTATAATGCAACGAGTTGGGTCTTATAATGCCATGTAGATAAATATTCATAAAAGAATATCAAGTTGAAAATACCGGTTGCTAACCGGTGATATTAGTTATAACAAACATAATTTGAATGTATTTTAGCGAGCATGAACATTTTCAAAGTACATTGTGTAGCTCGGATAATTTGAAAAGATATATATTAGGTATCTTTAGCTTTTACCATATTCTTTTTCAAATCCGTTGCAAATTCATTAGGGATTTACAATAGAATATTAATAGTATATATAAAAGAAAATAAAATTAGTTTATGGTGCAAAGTCGTTGCAAATTTGGTAGAGATTTGCAACATAAATCAATAATTATGTGTTTCCTATTTACTCTACATTTCTATTATAATTTTTGAAATACTTGTCACGGTTATGTAATGTATGATACTAATAGTTTTTTCATTCGGTGATATGGTAGAGAGTCATGGGAAGAATTGAATCACACCCATATAATGTGGAACTATGAAACAAAGTCACTCCGCCTAATAGACATAATACATTTAGGCCATACAATACGTATGATCCCACATTTTGTTGACGTGAGCGACCGACTAGTAATTTTGGTACCTCACAACCACGCATTAAATTTGAGAAGGTTAATCGCTTATTTTTTATTTTCATAGCATAGCTAATTTAGTTATAAGAAAACACAATGTGTCACACATGACACATGAAGGGTATAATAATAGGTGACAATGTTAATATGGGGTTTTATTTTGTGTAAAATGGTTGTAAGAATGAATTTTGCTTATGTTCTTTTAAAAGCAATTGGTTGGAAAACCGTTGCAACTTTTTTTTCGGTTAGAAATCAGTTGTCATTGAAATGTTCATGGAGCATTAATGCTAACATAGGAATCCGTTGCAAATGACCATTTGCAACGGATTCCTACCGTACCATTGTGGGTGTAAACGAGCCGAGTCGAGTCGAGTACTGCCAAGCTCGAACTCGACTCGATTAGTAAAACTCAAGCTCGAAACTCGACTCGGCGTTCAAGCTTTGGATTTCAAACTCGAGCTCGGCTTGTCATCTCAAACTCGAGCTCGATTATTGCCACTTTAAAGCTCGAACTCGATGAAAAATGGGCATATCAAGCTCGACTCGACTCGATTTTACGTAACTATATGTATATAAAAGGGTAAAAGTGTAATATCATTGAAGCTCGATAAGGGCTCACAGTGAGCATATTCGAGCTTGAACTCGGCTCGAAAGTGTACTCGAGTAGCTCGAGCTCGACTCGCTTATATCGAGTAGTTCTTAATCGATCTCGAATATTCGCAGTCGTCTCGTTCGTTTACACCCCTAGGTACCATTAGCATTCTTGTGTTGTAGTGGATGCGAATGAGGGCCTTACTCGAGAAGTGAGGGGTGACTTAAGGGTAAAGCTGCTAAAGTTAGTGCTTTAAGCCCCAAAGATTTAAGTCCCTGATTTTATAAGGTCCTGTATATCTAGTCAATCACATATGTCGATTACATCTTCTTTTTTCTCATCGTCAGTGCATATATATTTTACGGCCATCAAGCGGCTAAAACAATTAAGGATGTTGAGCCTCGACTTCTTTTTCGTTATTTACTTTTTAAACCTACAAACTAAGATATACTAAGCTCACATTACAAGAAAATAGACTTTTAGTGACGGAGGTTCTAATGACATGAAAAAGTGTCATTAAATCTTATGTTTTTTAGTGACAATTTTTTAAAAGTGTGAGAAAAAGCCTAAAATTTTGAGATTTAATGACACTATTTATAAACAAAATGTGTCACAAAAGGCAAAAGCTAAAGCGTTACGTATGTCTGATGGAGATCATGTCCATTCTGGTACCTTAGTAGGTAAACTTGAAGGGAACGCAAGAAAAGCACTTCGAATTATTGATTAATCGCCAGAGATGGGCGACTAATCAAAGTGCATTCCTTGTTATTTTATCTCTTTTTGAGATTACGAAATAGTAACCGATTCGATAAATCTATGAAGGTTCCAAATGAAATAAGTTACTTATCCGGTTCTTAATCACGGATTCCTTATATAGCCAAAGACTCTACTAAGACAAAGATGGGTACATTAAGAACACCAAATCACGCAGAGGATTGAATAAGAGGCTCGTGGGATTGACGTGAGGCGTGGATGGCTATATTGTTGGGAGCAAACTCAAGCGAATATGAAGCGCATAGATATAAGTTAGGCCTTCTTTTTGTGTTATTATAAATAAAATTTTACCTACGGGACTTCTACTTACTTTTTATGTGTGGAAAATCATATAATTTTTAGTGACACTCATTTCACTAAAAAACTAGTTGAATTCTTCACATTTTAAACGCCAATGGCCACAGTTAAGAATGCGTAAAATTATTGATTCCACATTTTCTCATGTGTGGTAATAATGGGTGTGACAAATTTTCTACACATATAAGTGTGGAGATATTATCCAAATTTCTATAGTTGAAAGTGTGGAAAACATTTTAATGTCCACACCTAAAATGTGTAAAATTGCAAAAATGTTTATAATAAAAAGTGTGAAAACATTTGCTACACATATAACCTGTAGCTTTATTGTAATTATATACACTTATATATGCGACTAATTTTAAAATATTTGTAACACATATTAATGTAGCAAAATTATTATCTATATAAAAATGGGAATTATATATATCTTTCAAAGCCGTAATTACATATATATATCCAATCAAAACTTATAATTGCATATATATCTTTCAAAGTTCTTAAAATTATCATATATATCCAACCAAAATTCATAATTGCATATATATCCTTCAAAGCCTTAAAATTGTCATATTTATCCAAATGATTATTTTAATAGAAAATGTCTAATAACTATAATTTTTATATAAAATAACGATTATAACTTTTATTTATTTATTTATTTATTATTATTATTATTATTATTATTATTATTTTAACAATTACAAAATATCTTTTATTGGTTTGAATTTTATTATGTTATTTGATCTATGTATATAGGAGTTTACGTTTAGATAGAAACGATAGATGGTGCGATTGATATTCTTATTCAGATTCGTCGATATGAAACACGGTTGAGTCGCCGAACATAGTTCTCTTTCTTTTCTTAAAAATGGTTTAAGAATATTTTGTAATTGTTAAAATAATAATAATAATAATAAATTAATAAGTATAGGGATATAACCGTTATTTTATATATCAATTATAATTTAATATATAAAATAACGACTACACATAGTTGATATATAAAATAACGATTATACCCTTTATACTTATTAAATTATTATTATTTCTTTAACAATTACAAAATATCCTTAAACCATTTAAAAAAAAAAAAAAAGCAACCATGTTCTACGACTCAACCTTGTTCGTTATCGTGAACCTCGAATAAGAATATCAATCGCACGATCCATCGCTCCATATAAACGTAAACTCATATATATATATATATATAGATCAAATGACATAATAAAATTCAAACCAATAAAAGATATTTTGTAATTGTAAAAAAAAATTAAAAATAAAATAAAATAAAATAATAATCGTTATTTTATATATCAATTATAATTATTAGATATTTTTTTAATAAAACAATAATTTGGATATATATGACAATTTTAAGGCTTTGGAAGGGATATAAATGCAATTATGAGTTTTTATTGGATATATATATGACAATTTAAGGCATTGGAAAGATATATATGCAATTATGCGTTTTGATTGGATATATATGCAATTATGAGACTTTGAAAAGATATATATGCAATTTCATTTAAAAAAATTGTCTACACTTGACCACATCATAACAAAATAAATGTGAAAAATAGAAGTATTTTTTTATAATGTTTTGAACTTTTGATGATACTTTCTAATTTTAGTGACACCTTTTGTAATTTTGATCACACATTTTTATGTGTCACTAGATGGACAATTTTTTTAGTGTCATTATCTGAGTTCGCGAAAAAGGTCTTAGTCATCTTTTTTTCAAAATAGAAATTGATGGATTAAACTTATCTAGTGCCCCAATTTATTTCATCTTCGAAATAGAACTGTAAACGATAAACACACTTGGGGTACAACTGAAATGTCAAAGCACATGTAGGTCCACACGGTGCCCTTAGTCAAACAGTTGACCAAGACTTTTCTAACAATTCTGGTTAATTTGGTCAACAAAACCACAATGTTTTTGGTCAACAAAAGCATATGTAATTCTTGTTTTTTTGAGACCATACCAAAATTTATTAGTAAAAAAATATCTAAAATAACATGCTGATTCTATCATATGTCGGATATTTGTTTGACCTTGTTATCTAATACACCTCATTGTATATCTTTTAAGCTATTGAATATTGATCATGGAGTAATAAAGATATATGCAATAAGAAAATACATGAGAGTGATTGGTATTTGCTTGAATTTGTTATAAGAAAATAAAAGTTTACCACATTGACTTCATTCAGGGACGGACCTATGTTAGAAGTATGAGTGTGATTCTTACATGGCCAAAAAAGTTGAGATTATAGTATAAATTGTTTTTAATTTTGACCTTTCTCGAAAGTGACCTCATAAAAACTCAAATCGCCTCACCCACATACTAAAATCCAACATTCAACACTCTAAACCTTATAAATTCTTCATCTCAAGTAAATATACACGATTTATCATTACGATCTTAGTTTTTTCTTTCGCATTTTATTGCTATTGTAGAAAAAAATTTTTTGCCCCCCACATTTTATTTTTCTGGGTCCGTCACTGACTTCATTGTTAGCTTTTGGGTAATAAGAAAAACTGCAGATGCGAATGCACATACAATGAATTGGATTAAATTCCAATGGCATAAGGTATGGGTTCATTGATAATTAACTACATACTAAATTCTAATGGAATACACATGCAATATCACTTGCGCTCCATTCTCAAGAAAAAAAATGAACGAAAGTAAAAGAAAGATGAAGTAAACTAAGAGAGAGGAAGTAAAGTGACTTTCACCCTAAAAGTTGAGTGAGTTTTATAACTAAAATATCACCACTTTACTTCATTTTACCTCACTTTACTTTTTATCTCACTTTACTTTCTAAAAAGCGGAGAACACAAACTTCCTCGCTTTCACTTTACTTCCTCCCTTTACTCAACTCGAACACAGCGTTAAAGATAACAAGATAATATTGCAGAAACCAATATACATGGCCAGACAGTTCATGTTTACATTATGTCGATAGACTGAAATGCAACATATGTAGTTAACATAATTTTAAGCACAAAATCCTGATAAATCTTTTGATAAAGATAAGCAATGTACCAAGATAAGAGAATACTGTGACAGCACTCAGTTTGCTAACTAGTTCTATGTAACAAAGCGTCACAATCATTTCCATGTAAAGTTTAACCAGAATCAAATTTGCTAGAGATTCTGTAAACCAATATGAGATATGTCGTGGCCTTTAGATATGCGTCTTTCATACAACCCTATGTATATGTAGCATTTGGTTGACTAACAATTAAGCCAAACGCTATAACTAAGCTCTATACCATTTTGAAGTTCAATTGACCCATAAAATGTGTTCTTATTGTGTTTGCACTCGAAGAATCTACATCAAACTCATCATCTACCAGCATTTATTTTTGACACCATTTCATTTGATTAACGATGTCTGTTGTGGTTGCTTCCAGGCCTACTATTCTGATGATTTCTTACTGGTAAACCATTCGGCTTTGGCAGATCATGCAGCTCCATCACCTGTATCGTTCGTTGCTTTTTGCTGTTAGAAACAAAGACCAACATCAATGGTCCACCCATCTAATCGATATGCATTAACATAAGTGGAATATGGATGGGTAGGGTTAGTGGGGTCAAAACGACCTGCAAACACTTATGTTTATCCATTTCAAAATATTATTAAAAAAAATTATAATGTTGCAAATGTCATCTAACTTTGATACGGAAATTATAGAGGTGTATACTTATTATGCATTTCAATAAACACCATATGACTATTTTAACCTGTTTGATTTTTAGTGAAACTCTAGGTTAAAGCAAACACGTTAGACATAAAACATCACTCAAATGGATCCATTTATCTGTAAATGAGTCATATTGTCATCTCTATAATTGTTACTTGTATAATTCAAAGAAGGAAAGACAAACCATTTTCTGCTTGTTGATACCGTTCCTGTAGCTTTCTCTTTGCTGCTTCGAACTTATCTAGGCCTAAGGCCTCGCCTGATACCCGTTGGTTCTGTTCATCATAAAAAAACAGCAATTAATTGTCTGATGCATGCAAAAGAAAATATTCCTTTAATTTTCATTATTTCCTTATGCCATCACTCACGATTTGTTGAGGTCTCTTTGGAACATTTTGCAACTTCCTTTCCGTATTTGGTTTAACCCGCCTTCCAGATCCAGACTCAGGAACAGAAGGCTTACCGGTTTCACAACAGTTGGTTGTTTCTTCTTCACTTTGCTTAAATCAGAATCAGGCTCATTCTTGCGAACCATAGTTGGTACATTTGATGGTTTTTGCTGTTTCAAATTGGGTAGGTTTTGATTCTTGTTGAATCCCCCACTGTTTCCAGGATCTGAAACAATCGAAAAACAGTGAGCCCAAAAACAAGTGGAGAATTCAATAACGAATCAAATAGTTGATAAATTCAACTCACTTCCATACTCATCCATGCCATCAAAGAACTTCACAACCGCGTAGTAAAGAGAGCACCAAATTAGCCAACAAAACCGAAACAATATATGTTGTTAAGGAGTATGCAAAACAGGAGTTGGGTGTGCATACCTGATCAGATAGCTCTAATGATGCATGAGGGTAAAAGAAAGCTAAATCGTCTAAAGGAGGAGATGGGAGGCCTTCTTCTTCTTCATCAAGAACAGACGGGTTTATTGACTCAGGTGTAGCTTCAGATACTACCGTCTCTTTTGTAGCCATCACCCATTCATCTACCATATTTTTCCATGATCTGCAATTTTAGTCGTATATTATAACCAAAGGTAAACGAGCAATTTGTTTTAATCATGTGTTAAACACCCCCATATTCATGCTCTTAATCACATGTTAAGTACTAAAATGTGGATAGCAAAGAAGCTGATGGTCCATGTGATCAAATGACTACTATTCTATTTGAGAGTTTGAATAAATGTAAATGGCTTGGTCTCTTTCTTTACGGGTAGGAATCAAGTCTCGTTAATTATTTGAAAACTAACCGTTAAGATTACAAAATTTTAAAAAAATCAAGTAAGAAAGTTTCATACTCGATGAGTGTCTTTGCAATGTCCCTAACATCCTTTGATGAATGCTTTGAAGAAGATTCACAGATTTTCCGATCGCAGTTTCCTGAAGCATAATTAGCAACCACAAGAACACCAAAATATAAAATCAACAATAGTCCAATAACAACAGATCGATGTAGAATAAAATTGTATCCGGACCTTGAGAGTTTCCACGGATAAAGCCATCAACTGAAGCTTTCTCAATGAGTTGTACAACACCAATTCCGACTGCCAACAACAATAAACTATATTAAGCATAACTTGATTGTTTCATCATCACACAAAAAGAGAGTAAATTCTAGCATAATCACATCAAACATAATACTACAACAACAACAAGAAAACAGAACAAGTCCTATGGTCCTACCTGATAAAGTCAGATCCAAATTTCAAATAATATGATCAAAGAATGCATAATCAAGAAAAGTGAAGTTCTAGGTAAAAACCTCATCTTGATGTTTATCAACAATCTCTTTAATCCGCATAACCTCACCAAACATCAACGATTCCTCTTCAATTTCATCAGTCAAAGCTTCCACAACACCATAATTATAATCACTAACTTGATGATGATCACCATCACCATCACCATTATAAACATCAACATCATCATGCTGTTCATGTTGGTCATCATCTCCAATCACACCTAGCTCAACTTTATCACATCCAATACACTTAATCAGCTTACAATTAAATAAAGTTTGAGCAATGCAATCTCGCCTAATCCGAAACTCTTTCGGATAATCAGAAGCAGCTACCATGATTGCTTTCTCAATTGTTTCAAATATATCACCATTAGAACTCCTAAAATACTCCCTCCAATAATCCAACATTTTCGAACCCGATTTCAATGCTGCCATTGCAACTTATCACCAAAAACACTAAATATTCAAAACCCAATTCCTATCTTTTATCCAATTCTTCTAAATTTGATCAAAATCCTAACTTTTAGCCAATTTGATCACCAAAAACACTAAAGATTTAAAACCCAATAATTATATCAAATTCTAAAAGATACCCACTAATCAAAATCCAATGTTTCAACAAATTCAATGACACCCACAAAGCAAAAAGGCCAAAATGTTTCAAAAAAATTGGTAAAATTTGAGGAAAAAAAAACTATTTTTCTTATGTGTCTGTATAATTATGATCAATTTGTGACCAACCCAGATGGGGTTTATGACAGAATCCGAAATTGATGATGAAGAAAAGATTGTTCTGTTATGAAAATAATTATGATGGGATTTTAATAGTATATGTTATGTTTCTTTTTTTATTAGATGTATTGAAAAGGGAATATATTATTTTATAATATTTAGATATAGATAGAGTTTGTTGTGCGTGAAATTTTAATTGAAGGGGCTAGAATGGAAATGGAAGATATGTTATGATATGGGATAATTATTATTCGGATTTGGGCAGGTGACAGATGAGACAAATGCAATGGAAATATGGAGTAGAAAGTGGCATCTTTTTTGAAAATGTTTTTAACTTTTTACTGTCACTTCTTTTACGGAGTATATCTTTTTCCTCGTAGTTTGCCTCTTATATCAAACTTTATTTAAATATTAAGGAAATTTCGTTTGGTTTGTTCTGAAGGAATAAATTAGATTTGTTGGAATGAGGTGGAATGATAATGGGTATGAAAAAGATATCATTACGATTGTTTATTTTTGTTGATAAAATATGGTATGAAAAAGTGATAGATATTTTAATTTTGTAGTGGAAAAAGAGGGTCACGGGAATGGATTTCATAGACACCAAATTGGTGCAGAATGAATCTATAACTACGATATACCCATTTCATTACCTACCACAAAACAAAACAAAGCAAACACCGACTACGACTTTGAAAGTCATAGTCTCATTTCCATTAATGCAAACCAAACGGGCCCTAAAGATTTTCATCTTTATTTGAATCAGTGTACGAGATTAAATATATTTAAAAAAATCTATTTTCATATTTTTTTAAATATAAATATTTTTTAAATTGTTAATTGTTAAGTGAAAAAAATATACAATCACGACAAGCATTTAATTATCTTTTTATAGGTGTGCACTTTCTACAAAAGGTGTAGATTGGCGGGAACATCCTGACCCCGGGTACCTTTTGGCACCAGCTATTGTCCACCCCACAATAATAGCCAAAGAACTCTCCCGGCCCAGTGGGCACCAACCTGGAGTGAGCACGAGCTAAGACTCGGACCCTCGAGCTCTTATTCCACAAAGTCTCTGATGCCCATGGGTTTGCGGGAGGAGTACTATACGAAGAAATGCCAAATATGAGACTTGAACCAGGTCAATTGATTCAAACACAAGTGCTCCAACCATTGGACTAATGCTCCATTGGTAGACTAAATGTGTAATACACACAAAAAATTTTATTTTTTTTCGTTTTTCTTTCGTTGTTGAAGATTGCATTAAGAAATCACATTACACGATTTCGTACAATGACAGACAAGGACTGGAGCAATTTCGAGTTAACCGATGATATTGTAGCGTTTGTTCAGGCTAAATATGGGGACACTTGGAAGGAAATGGATGAAATGTCTGATGAGATTCTTAAAGACTTATGGGAATATGCGCACAAATAACCTGAGGTCGTGAAAAGTCAATGTATTCCTTCTCATTGTTCTGATTTATGTTTATTACACATTTAGTCTACAGATGGTCATTGTTATGTAGGTAGCCCCTTTATCAATTATCATAGTATGTTAGTGGTCTGCCTAATACGATGATGTCAATCTGCAGATGATAAGGGAAAGGGGGACATTGATGAAGGTTGTGAAGATCCTGAAAACATGAATAAGGGAAATGAGAAACTTGATAAGGGTTGTAAAGATACTCAAAACAAGAATAAGGGAAAGGGAAAACTTAATTAGGGTTGTAAAGATACTGAAAACGGTAGTAAGGTCAATGCCAAACTGGAAGATCATGAAAAAATGATAGAGTATCTTGAAAGCAGGACTAGGGTCGATGCAAAACTGAAAGCTCTTGAAAAAAGGATAGAGTTTCTTGAAAACGGGTGTGTTAGGGCAAACCAGCAAAAGATGGGGATAGGGAATAAAGGTATGCATTGTCTTGTATAAGTGATTGCCATATCATCCAGTAATGAGGATGAAGAAATGGACATACCACCAAAGGCTACCACTTCCAAGCCTTACACTAAAGGAGGGGATGAAGGGAAAAGCTTCCACATTTAAAGCAAAATGGGGGAAGGGAAAGCCTACCACTTCCAAGTCTTTCACTTCCAAGGCTTGCACTTCAAGGGGAAGGAGAAGAATGGAAAGGCTTCCACGTCTAGGGCAAAGGGGGGAAGGGAAAGCCTACCAATTCCAAGTCTTCCACTTCCAAAACTGTTGCCCCTTGTTCTTAGAGCTCCTACAAGTGAGCTTAAAAGACCAAAAAGTTTGAAAAGAATAACAAATGTTGTACTTGGTCTTGGAGCAAAGGTGGGTTGCTCAAGCAAGAACAGGATGGAGTGGGATGTGCCTGCCCCAAAAAAGCTCTAGGCTTAAGAAGCTCGAGTCTTATTTAGGGTTAACTGTTATGTATCTTTGGTTACTAGTGAAACTTATTTTGGTAAGGTCTTTTGGGGTCTGTCCAAAGCCTCATTGTGTTATTGTATACTTTTGTAGGATCTTAATTTTATGTTATTGTCCAATGTGTTTCTAAAACTTACCCATGGAATGGCAAACTAAAACAAGTTCTAACCCATTTGTCCATTGCAATGTGTTTCCAAAATCTTACCCATTTGTTCACACTTAAAAAGGAGTTCCAAATCATTTGTCCATTGCGACATATCTCCAAATCTTACACATGTTTATCTAAAACTAACAATCTCATATCATTTTTTGACTTTAGTAGTCAACCACTCGAGTTTCAACATAAACATAACCATTTGTGAACCTGCATACCTTTCATTGACTTTAGTAGTCAACCAATAAGTAAAATACCAAATTAACATGTCAAATGTGCTAAACATATGTAACAACACATGAGTAACACCAAATACTGTGTGCCAAACACAAGTGATGCATACATAACCCAACTTGTTCAAAAACATACACATACTTCACAAACTACCACTAGACACAACACTAAAATGTTATTCGACCTACATAAACTAACTTGTTCTAAAACATGTCATCCCAAGCCATAAGATAAATAAAATAAACATAACATTCCCTCCTTACTTGAAATCAACATCCTTATTTGCTTCCATTGCCTTTTCATGACCTTGAGCATTCCCTTCTTACTTGAAATCAACCTCCTCCTCTGCTTCCATTGCCTTCTCATCCTTGTCAGCTGGATCCAACATTCTTTTCTTCTTTTATGTTGAGGTCACGCTGGCAGATGAAAAATTTATAGTTGGAGCTTCAATGTCTGCTCTTACCAAAGTTTCTTCAACATCTAGTATTGGAGCTTCATTAGCAACTACTACAACTTCATCTCTGAGTTCATTGTGTAGAAAAGCAACATTCTGAATAACTGTTTCTAACTCAGCATACAACATATCAATCTCTGCCTATTGATAAACTCTATTATATGATTGATCATTCAACCAATCAACTTCAATTTCTTTGTCGACCATTACTTGTATCCGACTCACCTTCCAAACCCTGTTCAAGTTCAGGTTCACCCATAGCCTTTCCAGTATCCTCTTGACTAACTTTCTCTATAAGTTGTCAACAGTTTAATTCATATCTGCCAGAGCTTCTTCTTGACTCGCCTCAGTTTCTTTGCTTAGCTTCTCCTTCATTTAGTCATACCCATCGTTTATTAAGAATTCCATTTCGACCAAGATGTTTCTGAACTCATACTCACGACTTAACCTTTTTTCCCTTACTTTGTGCTTCCCTTCATCATACCATGGTGTTGGAATAACATGCTCATCATCATCCAAATCTACGAAACAACAATTGTCATCATCTCTGCATCCAACCTTACTAGATGAAGCATGAGTTGAAGTATCACCCTGTTTTCCCTCATTTCCCATTTCAGTAGCACCATGTCACTCTAGCAAACACAAATCACCAGCTTCTCTCAGATTCTTAACGACATCACCATCCTATATATCTTCAATCATGACACCCTTACCACGACTATTCCTCATGTCCAACAAATACTGCCCGACTGTTGAAATATATTCTTTAATATAAACCTATATTTCCTTAAACCGAGGAGCGTATTTAAACATTTGCACGACATCTTCCACACTCATCAATGGGACCAACCCATGATCCAAAGATTCCCCAGAAATCCTAAATGTGAGAGCAGAGTACCATAATCCCCTAATCCTAGCGCGTCTAACATCCCAACATACTCCTAAATGCATAAATAGTCAACATCATTCAGGTCAACATAGGCTATATGTCCCAACCGATATTTTTGGTTTGGTGGATTTGTGAAGAGCCCATTGTGGTGGATTTTCAAAGTGAACAATGTATCATTCGAATCTAGTTAAAAAAACAAATAACAACTTAAAAGTATGAAAATCACATATCCTACAATGTATACATGCATGTTCGAATAAGAAAAACAAATGACAACTTAAAACATTTACCGTAAATAGAACCAAGCTCTTGGGTCGGAAACTCAAGAGTTCGAATCTGCCAAAGTGGGGACACCACTACCATGGTATGTGTTTGTGGGTGTGTGATTTGATTAGTTGAAGGAAGATAGAATGTGTTTGTGTGTGTAATTTGATCGTGTTAATGTGTTATACACGACTAAGTTTATTTGTAAAAAATATCCTTGCCGATTATCGTGTCTAGGTGGTAGCAGGTGGGTGTTAAAGGCGGGAACAACGAATTGACAAAATTACCCTTACGTGCAACGCGCGTGACGACTAACTTACCGGATTTAATAACGAGCATTAGCCAAAATCCTGAATTTGCGACTACAGTAACCGTTAATGAGCCATTCTTGCAAAAAAAAAGTAAAACATTAGTGACATTTCTCGCATTTTTTTTAAAATAAAGACATTTCTCAAAAAAAATCAAAAAGTTTAATGACATTTTTTTACAGTTTACTCAAAAATAAATATTGAACATAGGTCTTTGGTAATTGGCACAAACAAATTAGATTAATAGGAGACCTTCATTTTAAAATTGAGTTTTTTTATTAGCTAATTGAAAGTAAAAATTGATTTGCTTTGGTCAAACTATTAATTAATTCGTTTTGTAATTTGATGAAAAGAAAAGCTATAAAAAGTTAAGTGTAATTTTGTAAATTCGATTAATTAAACTTAAATGGTTGAATTAAGATAACGTTATATTCTGATTGACTAATAAAATTTACACTTAAGCTCAAAACGTTATCTAATCTTAAGTTTGCTTTTATAGATTTAAGTGTAAAATTATTATTTTTCGTTTTTTTAATAACTTTATTAATATGACAATAACCCTAGACTTAATATCCGTTTTAAAAAAACAACATTTGTTATTATTGTTGTTGGGGTTACTGTGAATGTAAAAGATTACACGAAATTGTATATGTATAACCGACTCATGTAATTCTTTTGTAAGGTTAGAGGATATCCGAAATTTTGTGTTAACATGTTCTTAGCGAGCTTTATTTAAGTTGTAATGTAGCCGCAGAAAATTTTAACCCTCAATTAAATAATATGTTTCTGATAATACGACTTATGTCAATAGACAGTGCGGAAACAATGTTCTAAACTAGTAAGTTCAAGAAAAGCTAGAAAAATTTGTTGTATTATTGAATTTAAAAATGTGACTTTACCATTTCCATTAAAAAATAAAACCAAATAAATCATGTTAAACTCACACGATAAATTGTGCCCGTGAACAACATGACTGAGATGTCGTCACTATGACGTGGTTCTGGTACCATGATGGCATAACTGTGCTTATAAACTCTAGCAAGATACTTTTTTGTAGGATTATACTATTAGTATCACTGGCCACATTTGTATACTACATATAATAGAAAAATGGTTAAACTTTAAAAATTAAAATATTAAAAATCAAAGATGAGAGAAATGTATGTTATAATTAACCCTATTATTTAAAAATATAATAATTTATTCACATTGTACAAG
This sequence comes from Chrysanthemum lavandulifolium, assembly GCA_022545495.1. Classification (NCBI taxonomy): domain Eukaryota; kingdom Viridiplantae; phylum Streptophyta; class Magnoliopsida; order Asterales; family Asteraceae; genus Chrysanthemum; species Chrysanthemum lavandulifolium. The sequence goes on along the minus strand of CM040241.1, from coordinate 143,679,044 downwards.
CAATTAAAAGCATATTTACCAAATTAAAAACAACCAATTAAAACATCTTTTACCAAAAAGTACAATAAAATTTTCACAATGTACAATTTAAACAAGCTATTCACTCCGTCTCAAAATTATCGTCATGAGAGAGAAATCACAAGTTTTAATAAAAGTAGGGTCATTTTAATTTTCAACCATTTAAATGGAATATTTCGTTACTTTATTCTCTAGTTTTTACTTTAAAGGAAAAATGGATAATTATTTTGAGACATCCTAAAAAAAATATGAACTATAATTTTGAGACAGAAGGAGTACAAAATATAAAATAATTAAACACAATAATTAATGTTATTTTTAAAACACCACAAAATGAAAAATACATGTTTATACAAATTAATAAAACACACAAAACATTATACAAGCTAACAAGTTGATGGTATATATAGTTTTGAAAATCAGACCGGACCAACGGGTTCAACCGGGAACTGATGTCGCCATCGGTTCGGCTAACAAATAAAAGTCATCCGAAAACGAACTAGAGATGACCCGTTGAATCTGATACAAACTGGTGAATCAGGTCTCATCGAGATCTATTTATCCGGTTAATCGTCACAGGGTACCCATCATCGCAACGCGTGGGTACCCTGCTATACTATATATAAAGGAAAAACCAAAAAGTAAAAAGTGAAAAGTTGAACTAAAAAACGAAATGTTGAAAACATATATTTCAAAAGAAAACTATTAATACATATCGAAAACCGGGTCGAACCGGGTTTCAAAACATTATGTTTAATCCCCAAATCTTCAAACTTTTATTATTTTTTGTTTATAACACATAAACGTTTTTTAACACAAAACGATCTGTCGCTATAAAATCCCGTTGCTATGCACAGGTACTCATCTATATTTTGAACGTACGCAAAACACTTACGACAATATCGCATATCGTTAATAGTCTGCCGCTAAGAACCGCTGCCGCTAGGCGCGGCTACTCGCCTAGTTTATATATATATTTTGATATGCACATCATATTTTTTGATTTTTTCATCAATAAATTACATCAGTGATGCACACATTACATCATCATTATACATGATTAGTGACGTGCATATCACTTTTAGTAGTGTGCATATTACTCCCTCCCCCTTTATATATACTTTTTACATCTTTCATCCTCCTGACCCACTTCTATTACAGTATCACACACTTTTTAATTAGTTTTTGTTTCGTATTTCTGTTAGTTTAATACTTTTGGCTTATTAAACCTTATATTTTTTTGTTCCGTACTTTCAATTTTATATTTTTTTTTAATATAAACAAAATTATAAAATAAAATAAATAAATAACAGAAAAATAAAAAAGGTATCACTTGTAAAAAAATGGTCCAAATAACCTAACCCCTTTTTATTCTTAATAAAAGGATTATACTATAGGGACTCTCTTATGATGTGAGATAACAGGGGTTTGGTCAAAGATTCAATTTGTCTCTTTTTATTTTCAAGACAACACGGTGTTTTGTCGGTTCTTTTGTATTTACGGCGCTTTTAAGCGTTTATTTATTAAACTTTTATTTTCCTGTTTTACTTTCAACTTTTTAGGTTTTTTATATAAACAAAATTATAAAAATAAAGTAAAAAAACACACACACACACACACAAACAAAAATAGAGAGGAGGTCCCTTCTATAAAAAAGAAATGGTCCAAATAACTTGTCAAAAATTAAAATATGAAATAAATTTGAAACATATTTGTCAGATGAAAATTACAGACGTGACATTATTCAACAGGGTATTAACAAAAACAAAAAAGATATGTTACAAATACCCCATCAAAATTACAATTCATAGCCCATCTATTCTTTTTTAATATACTTTTGTTTTTATAATTTAATTTAGACTAAAATACACGGTTGTTCCCTAAACTTGTCAATGCGCTTCGCGTTGGGATAAACCTGAGCATTATCATCGCAGGAGGTCCAAAACATGGGCTTTATATACCAAACTCGTCCCTTGACCAATAATGCCGTTGTCAACGTTATGTTGGTGAGGGCAAAAGCGTCTTTAACTGCAGCATACTAAATAGAAACCGTTGTACAATGTTTGTAGCTAGTATATGTCTGTGTAACACGGTTTGGTCGACATTTATCATCCATCCCTAAACTATCCTACAAAAACAGTCTTCTACAAAAAGATAATCGTTTCAAGATGGTACGTTGTTGGTGTGGTAAGCAAGCTATTATTCGCACTTCATGGACCTCCGCCAACCTGTATGCCGATTCTTTGGTTGTCTGTTGAAGTAAGTGCGTCTTAATATTTATTGTGTTAGTTTGTTTTCAAGCAACAAATTACGTTGTAACAATGGTGGTTATTTAACGACTTGTCATAATCATGAATATGGGTCTTCTTATCGGTGGATAAGATGGTATGATCTGAAATCTGTGCTTGTTCAAGAATGATCATACCAGCCTTTTGAGGAGAAATGAGCTTGAGGCAAGATTAGTAGGCTGCTTGAAGGTGATGTGTGGAAGTGGAAGATTTACACGGTGCTAAGTTGGATGTTGTTCTTGATTGTTTATGCATTGGGATAACTTTTTTAGCTTTTATATAATGAGGCGAGATGGTTAATGTTCAGTATCTTGAATTGTAGTAATGTTGTTATGAAGTATTCAGTTTGCTTTGTTTTTTTATTTTCAATGCCTTATAGGTATGCAGATGGTTAGCAATTTATTTAGGGTTGACTTTTAAATGTCAACATTCTTATGAGGTTCTGTTTAGCTTTGGTTACTTTTGATGCAAATTATTCACACATCAAGCTTAGTCAATCTATAAAAATACACAATAATGACATGGTTTCATAGTTAATGCAAATGGATATAATTCCAAATGCATAAAATTGCATACTTTTCAAAGCATGAGAACTACAGTAGACACACACACACACATATGTTTTTAGAGTACATAACTTGTCCATAGGAAATAAACTAGATGAAACATTATCTAGATAATTAGCATAATGTAATTAACCTATGGTGAGGCCATCATTCTTTCGATGCGACTGCGCTAGTCATTCTTCGTGAATAGTCGGGTTGAAGTAAACCGCTTGAACATCACTTGAATGCTGGTGAGAATCGACTTCGGATTGATCATGTTCTTTGGGATTGACACTTGGGATTGCTCATGCATGCTAGGATCGGCAATTGCTTCATCTTGATGTTCTTTGGGATTGTGAGGATGCATCATGTATGATGGGATCTTGATTGTTGGATCTTGATGTTCGATTGAACACCACTTCCTTGAGCGCACTAACTTGACTTTCAACAACACCGCACCTTGACTTCTTTATCTGCGCCGCTACTTTGTTACCTTTAGGATGTGTCTTTTTCTCGCAGCCTTTAGTAGGCACCTGTTTGACATTTCCCTTATTGGCGGTTCGACTACTTTCACCCACCGCGTACCTAGGCATGTTTTAGGTTGTGTCCGGCAATGCCACAAATACTACACTTAACACTCTTCCAAGCCCTTGATACCACCATCCTTCACAATCTCTTCACTTTCATGCTCTTTGTCAAAATTTGATGCGTGCCAACAACAAGCTAAATCACTCAATGGCCCACTCATGAATGGCCGACCGTAATAAGCTTAAACCGCTTAGGCACGAATGCAATGAAGATCCGAGGAGTATAGTGTTTCCCGGTCGTTATGTCCCGGTGAGCTATGCAATGGATTATCAAAGCGTAAAGTGATCGGAGATTTGAGCGAAAAAAGGATTTGAGATTATTATAACTACGGAAAAGGACATAAACTACAAGGCTTAAATGCAAATTAAAGGAAATTAAAAGATAAAAATATTAAATAAATGCTATCACTATTTGCAAAATGATGTTTTGTTTTTATGTTTTATAAAGCGAAATTAAAAACTACGCGACGTCATAAATAAAAATGTGAAACTTACACAATATTAACCCTAAAATATGAAATGATATTTTACAATCCTAATGATAAAATAAAATTTATAGAAAAGAAAATTATTTTTATAACTAATTATCTAATTATTATTAATTAAAAACTAATTTTAAGCATTAAATAATAACCTAAAATACAAGAAAATATGAAATTAAGCTTGAAAAATAAAATTAAGACTTAGAAAAATCTAAAATATCAAAATAGAATTTTCAAAACTATTTTTGTAATTTTTCGATTATTTTTCTATTTTCTAGGAATTAAAACTATTTAAAACTAATTAAATTACTTAAAATACAAATTTAACTAAGAAAATCTAGAAAAATATTTTTTGGCTTTTATATTTATCTAAACTTAAGAAAATTGAAAATTATTTTTTGAACTTTTTCTTAATTAATTGTAATAAAAGCTAATTAAAAGTGATTAAAAACTATTTTAAATCTAGAAAAATAGCAAACAGTGACCAAAATTAATGAAAAATTCAGGATAATGCTAAAATGATATTCGGTTCTATGAAAATATCAAATGTAGTGCTTATGTGTAAAATTGAGAGCTGCGGTGTTAACTAGATCTAAATAAGCATTTTCAATAAGCTAAACTACAATTTAAGCAACCAAACTTCTCGGACCTAAATAATATCAAAACTACTCTAAAGCAAGTGATTATAGCTACTACTAACCCGATAAGCGGTTACACTAGATTATGAGCTAGCGATTTTGACAAAGAAACAGAAGCAGTACCAACTTTGAGCTTATGCACTAGCTTATCCGAGAGCTTAAGCTAAAAGCAGATATGAGGTCTTAAAGACCACCTAGTAGACTGCTTATAGACCAAAAATCGAGACCTAAAAGCTTTAATGAACCACGTGCGAGATCTTGCAAGTTCTGCATAAATCTTTTGACCCATTTGACTTTTGAAGCAGTTGAAATTTGACTTTGTGAATTTTAGAAGCAAATGTTGGTGAAATAGACTAAATATGATGTAATGCAACTTTATCAAGCAAGCTTAACAAGTTTTAAACCTATTTGATTTGTTTTGAGTTAAGCGATTCCAACGGTAAGGCTTAACAATGGCGATTCAAACTTATTTTGACTTGGTGTTTATGGATGCAATAAGATGACTAGAATGAGTATACTAGTGATAATAGAGACTAAAGCAACAACAATCTTTTACCAAGATACCTCGAAAGCAGTTTTAGCGAGCAAACCAAACACCCTTATTATCTTGATTTGCAAAGCAAAACTAAGATAAACAACAACTAGTCTAATTTCTTGATCAAATGAAGTTAATTAACCTAAATACTACCGTTTAAACAGGTTTTAGCTACTATTAATCACAAAAACAGATTATGCTTTGAAACTAGAAATTGACTTACAAATTGTCCAAAGCCACTATGGCTTGAATCACGTGAACCCAAGCACACTACCTAATCTAAACCAACCCGTATGACTAAAGATCAATCCAAACCCATATCTCGCATCACCCAATACATTCTCGCATCAATTACGCCCATTTTTACTTTTATTGACCAAACTCCAAAAGTGCATGAAACTTGAATATTAGCTTGTAAAAACTATGATAAGTTTAGAAGCTTGTTTGATATTGAAACTAAGTTGTTAAAAGCTTAAACACAGAGTTTGAAAATCAAAATCTCAACAATGGACATAAAGTGTGAAACCGAACATTAACTTGAATTCAAACTTGAAATGAGTTGGAACACACTTAAATACTTTTGTTTGATACAATTAAGCTTGAAAATCTGAGATGAAAACTATTTAAGACAAGATAAGCTACAAAACGACATACATGGTGAAAAATTAAACTAACTACTCATTGCTTCTCGGTCTTCCTCTTCTTTATACACCCAAACTCATTCTCTCACCTCTCTTCAAATCCCACTAACAATTTCGCCCTTGGATTAGTTGGGAACATCTTGGCCGTTTAAAGGTTTAGCGCCAAATTTGGTTTAAGCCGGTGGGGAGGGTGTTAGGTACAAGGTGCATTAAATGCACTCTTGGAGTGTTGTGTTTGGAGGGGGTAGGGATGATGATGGTTGAGTGAAAGCGAAGGTTGCAGGGGAATGATGGAGAAATGGGTAACCCGTGATGTTGGAGGGAAGGTGGAAGTCAAATGGTTTGACTGGGCTTTTAATATTGGAGGGGTTCAATTGGCAGGGTCCAAAAAGGTTGTGGCAGGGGGTCCATTGGCTTTTGACTTGGTCCAAAGTAGTGTGAAGGAGTTAATAATAATCAAGGGACTAATTGTGCAATTTCTGAAACTGTAGGGACCTAGGCTGCCAATATCTCAAAGTTGCTCCAAGGACTGAAATTGACAAGTGTTAATATTACAAGGACCAAAGTTGCCATTTTCCGATTTTCCAGGGACCATTTTTGCCAAATTTCAAAGTTGGAGGACCAAACTTGTAATTTTCTCAAACTTTGATATTTTTCACCAAAGGACTAAATTTGACAACTTATGATTTTAAAAGGACCTTTGGTGACTTTTCTTTTGAAATTTTGACTCGGGGACTATTTCGACAATTTTAGAAACTTGGGGACTGAAGCGCCAATTATGCAAACTTTACTCATTTTCATCGATTTTAAACATTTTGCATCCGAAACATATAAAATGAAATTTTGGAATATTTTCGATATTTTGATGCATTCGAGCATTTTAGGCGTTTTGCGATTGATTGACCAAAATGATGAGTATTTACACACTCATCAATCCCACACTAAACTATTGCTAGTCCCTAGCAATCTTTTGAGAAAAACTAATGGATTTCAATCTCTTTACCAAAAGCCATTACTTACGGAGTAGCCAAATGTTTGAGTTCAAGTAAGAACCATGGTACATCGATAACCATGTGATTTTGAGCAAATCACCGACTTTCAACAGTTTGATTTTGTCTTTACCGGCCGTTTGCTCTGGACTAGCCAACTCTTAGATAAATTATCAATATTATCTTTGGTGAGTGATTACCAATTATGGATTTTCCATTGCCTTTACCACAAGCCATAACCTTGCGGGCTAGCCAACTCTTCACTTTTAGGATATGGTGAAATGAATACCATACAATTTTGGGCAAATTGCAAGCCGTAAGCGGATTTGATATATCTTTACCAAGAGCCGTTTGCTCTGGATTAGCCAATCCTTTAGTTTATTAGACATGGCGGATGATAACCAAATGAAAGTGTAAAACACTTACTCCAAAAAAAAAATTGGCCAAAAGCGGGAATTGGGTGGATAATATTATATGATAAAATTAGTGAGAATTCCCCACACTTAGAAATGAATATTGCCCTCAATATTCAAAGTACAAGCGGTGATGCGAAACAAAGAACGTGAAAGGAAATACTACGGCCATTATTTAGAAAGATTTTTATTTTATTTTATTTTATTTTATTTTATTTTACATGTGGGCAACCCCCACTAGGTGGTACACACGGGTGAAAACCCATGTTTAGCTCTTGTTTTTGATTACCGAGTCGCTAGCTTGACTCGACCCAATTCATTGGTTCATGGGAAGCAAAGTGGAAGAAACAATCTCCATGGACTTTCATTCAAGATGTTTGGATAAACATTGAAGTGCGTGAAAGTTCCACACCGATGAGATATACATAGAACCGGCTCAAAATGATAAATGAAAATGCCGGGATCAAAGATAATGTCTTCATTCCGAAGGAGTGAAGAGCAGGAGAAGTGATGAGAATATATGAAGAAAGAAAGAAAATCATGATAGAAATCATGACTAACTCTTCATCCTCGATAGGAGAATTCATAGTTTCATGAATCTCCTCGGTTAAACTTGCTTGATCAAGACATATTATGGGAGTGTCTAGATCAAAGTAGAAATTATCATACTCCCGGAGATACGATATGAGTGAGTTCATCGAGAACTCCATGAAGGTGAATGAATCATATTCGAATTGATATGAGTGGGTTCATTGGTGAACTCCTCCAATGTAAATGATTCATAATCGGGATGAGAATGAAAAGTGGCATGCGCCACTAATCTTCTCTCCCATATTATCAAAACAAGAAGCTTTCATTTCGGATTAGAATCATCGGAAGAATGTCACTACCCTTAATGGGGATAGGAGATGAAATAGGTTTCTCTTTGAAAGCCTCGATTTTAGAAATGAGAAGACCGACATTCGATAATGTTGCACGAAGTGCTTCATCTTGATTTCGATGTCAATAACTTCATCATTCTCTTCTTCTAAGCTAACAAGCTCGGAAGGTGAATCTTCCACATAAATGATGTCTCCACAAGATAACGAATCATCATCATCGAATCGGAGAACATCTCAACATGATCATTTTGGAAGACAAGAGAGGAGGATATCACACACATGATCAAGAATTCCTGTGACTCTCTTGGGATTGGGACAAGGTTCTCAACACTAGACTTTATGAATTCGTCCGATTCCTTTTCAGAACGATGTCGAGATGCTCGTCCCCATAATAAGAGTGAGTGTGAATCTCGGGTGTGATAGCAGTTGTTTGAGATGGAATCTCAGCTGCTTTGGGATATCAACCGACCGAGGGAGTTGAAATATTATCTTTAAAAGGATAAAAACTCTCCTCGTCATCGTCATAAAGAGCCGCCTTGAGAAATTGGGAGCGCTGTGAGTCGCTTGCTCTGGGATTAATAATTCTTCCCTAGATTTGCGAGCCTCTCGTTCTTCTCGTTCTTCGCCGACAATTCTCCTATGGTCTTTTCACCACTCACTTGATTCTTAAAGTTACTAATCATATCATCAAGTGTTTTCATTGTGGTTTCAAAATCTTGGGAGATTTCTTGAGATAACGGCTCGGTGGAGTTTGAACCGTATGGTCTTTGTGGAGGTTGGGAATTGTCAAACATGTAAGAGTCATGATTGTTACAGGAGGCTGGGTTCCTATTTGACAATCGAGTGAAATGGGGACCTCCACAGTACTCACAACATAAAGCTGCTGAGTGCAGACAGTGAATCATATGGATTTTGGTCATAACCAAAGTTCGAGCATCACCGGAAAAGCTGTTCATAGACAAACGTGTTTCGGATTGACACTCAAATCCTTGGTGAGGACCTCCACGAAATTCACAATGTAAGTGTTGATTATATGAAGATAAGTCGGGTGTGGTGGGTAATTGGAAAAATTGAGGGTCGTTAAATGAGTTACGATTAGGATCATAATCAAATGAATTCCTCGAACCACAAAACAAACAACTCCGTTATGAATATCATTACCACATTGTACACAAGTACACCAACGACTGGGGTGAACCAAAGAGGCTCACCACAACCGACACAAGGAATAAGCGATTGCATTTGAGAGTTATGAAGAGGAATCGGTTTATTCAAAGAATCAACAAAACCAACATGGTGATCCGAATGACTATCAAGTCTCGAAGAACATTCGGAAAAATCGGGAGGTGGGACAAGTGGTGTGCTCGAGAGCTAGCAATTTCCACCACTTCCGTTATGGTCTCCGGTTCTTGAGCGGGTTCATCGGGTGTGGCGGATGGTCGGAAAAACTTGGAGAATCATCGAGAGAGTTATCGAGATAATTCGCACCAATAACAATATTTGCTTGCACCTATCCTTCCACATCGCTTGCATAAACAATCCGGATTCGACAATCGAGTGATCCTCTTCCATACGGCTTTGCGGTGGAAACAACGAGGATAATCGAATGTCGCCATGAGAATTAAACATGTAGAGGGTTAAAGAAATAGAATTAAATGGTTTTGAGGTTAAAGAAGAGTAGAATCAAAGCAGTGCGAGGGGTAAGAGAAATAGAATCATACGGATAAGAGGAATGAGAAGAGTATTTTGTATTTTGGATAAGAAAATATAAACATATACTGATGGATGGTATGAACAAAGAGTGAATATCCAAATCTCTAATCTGCTAGACGGAAGATAATCAAGACTGACTCCGGCGTGGCGCCAAAAATTTGATGCGTGCAAACGGTCAAGCTAAATCACTCAAGCCGCCACTTGTGAATGGCCGACCGTAATTTAAAAGCGCTTAGGCACGAATGCAATGAAGATCCGAGGAGTATAGTGTTTCCCGGTCGTTATGTCCCAATGAGCTATGCAATGGATTATCAAGCGTAAAGTGATCGGAGATTTGAGCGAAAAAGGATTTGAGATTATTATAACTACGGGAAAAGGACATAAACTACAAGGCTTAAATGCAAATTAAAGGAAATTAAAAGATAAAAATATTAAATAAATGCTATCACTATTTGCAAAATGATGTTTTTGTTTTATGTTTTATAAAGCGAAATTAAAAACTACGCGACGTCTAAATAAAAATGTGAAACTTACACAATATTAACCCTAAAAATATGAAAATGATATTTTTACAATCCTAATGATAAAATAAAATTTATAGAAAAAGAAAATTATTTTTATAACTAATTATCTAATTATTATTAATTAAAAACTAATTTTAACTATTAAATAATAACCTAAAATACAAGAAAATATGAAATTAAGCTTGAAAAATAAAATTAAGACTTAGAAAAATCTAAAATATCAAAATAGAATTTTCAAAACTATTTTTGTAATTTTCTGATTATTTTTCTATTTTCTAGGAATTAAAAACTATTTAAAACTAATTAAATTACTTAAAAATACAAATTTAACTAAGAAAAATCTAGAAAAATATTTTTTTGGCTTTTTATATTTATCTAAACTTAAGAAAATTGAAAAATTATTTTTTGAACTTTTCTTAATTAATTGTAATAAAAGCTAATTAAAGTGATTAAAAACTATTTTAAATCTAGAAAAATAGCAAGCAGTGACCAAAATTAATGAAAATTCAGGATAATGCTAAAATGATATTACGGTTCTATGAAAATATCAAATGTAGTGCTTATGTGTAAAATTGAGGCTGCGATGTTAACTAGATCTAAATAAGCATTTTTCAATAAGCTAAACTACAATTTAAGCAACCAAACTTCTCTGGACCCTAAATAATATCAAAACTACTCTAAAGCAAGTGATTATAGCTACTCCTAACCCGATAAGCGGTTACACTAGATTATGAGCTAAGCGATTTTGACAAAAAGCAGGAAGCAGTACCAACTTTGAGCTTATGCACTAGCTTATCCAGAGAGCTTAAGCTAAAAGCAGATACGAGGTCTTAAAGACCACCTAGTAGGCTGCTTATAGACCAAAATCGAGACCCTAAAAGCTTTAATGAACCACAATGCGAGATCTTGCAAGTTCGCATAAATCTGTTTTGACCCGTTTTGACTTTTGAAGCAGTTGAAATTTGACTTTTGTGAATTTTAGAAACAAATGTTGGGTGAAATAGACTAAATATGATGTAATGCAACTTTATCAAGCAAGCTTAACAAGTTTTAAACCTATTTGATTTGTTTTGAGTTAACTGATTCCAACAGTAAGGCTTAACAATGGCAGATTCAAACTTATTTTGACTTCAGTGTTTATGGATGCAATAAGATGACTAGAATGAGTATACTAGTGATAATAGAGACTAAAGAAACAACAATCTTTTACCAAGATACCTCTGAAAACAGTTTTAGCAGGCAAACCAAACACCCTTATTATACTGATTTGCAAAGCAAAACTAAGATAAACACTTAACTAGTCTAATTTACTGATCAAACTGAAGTTAATTAACCTAAATACTACTGTTTAAACAGGTTTTAGCTACTATTAATCACAAAAACAGATTATGCTTTGAAACTAGAAATTGACTTACAAATTGTCCAAAGCCACTATGGCTTGAATCCTGTGAACCCAAGCACACTACCTAATCTAAACCAACCCATATGACTAAAGATCAATCCAAACCCATGTCTGCATCACCCAATACATTCCTGCATCAATTCTGCCCATTTTTTACTTTTATTGACCAAACTCCAAAAGTGCATGAAACTTGAATATTAGCTTGTAAAAAACTATGATAAGCTTAAAGAAGCTTGTTTGATATTGAAACTAAGCTGTTAAAAGCTTAAACACAGGAGTTTGAAAATCAAAATCTCAACAGTGGACATAAAGTGTGGAAGCTGAACATTAACTTGAATTCAAACTTGAAATGAGTTGGAACACACTTAAATACTTTTGTTTGATACAATTAAGCTTGAAAATACAGATGAAAACTATTTAAGACAAGATAAGCTACAAAACGACATACATGGTGAAAAATTAAACTAACTACTCATTGCTTCTCAGTCTTCCTCTTCTTTTATACACCCAAACTCATTCTCTCACCTCTCTCTTCAAATCCCACTAACAATTTCGGCCCTTGGATTAGTTGGGAACATCTTGGCCGTTTAAAAGGTTTTGGCGCCAAATTTGGTTTAAGCCAGCTGGGGAGGGTGTTAGGTACAAAGGTGCATTAAATGCACTCTTGGAGTGTTGTGTTTGGAGGGGGGGGGGTAGGGATGATGATGGTTGAGTGTGAGCAGAAGGTTGCAGGGGGGGAATGATGGAGAAATGGGTAACCCGTGATGTTGGAGGGAAGGTGGAAGTCAAATGGTTTGACTGGGCTTTTAATATTGGAGGGGCTCAATTGGCAGGGTCCAAAAAGGTTGTGGCAGGGGGTCCATTGGCTTTTGACTTGGTCCAAAGTAGTGTGAAGGAGTTAATAATAATCAAGGGACTAATTGTGCAATTTACAAAGCCTGTAGGGACCTAGGTCGCCAATATCTCAAAGTTGCTCCAGGACTGAAATTGACAAGTGTTAATATTACAAGGACCAAAGTTGCCATTTTCGATTTTCAGAGGACCATTTTGCCAAATTTCAAAGTTGGAGGACCAAACTTGTAATTTTCTCAAACTTTTGATATTTTTCACCAAAGGACTAAATTTGACAACTTATGATTTTAAAAGGACCTTTGGTGACTTTTCTTTTGAAATTTTGACTCGGGGACTATTTCGACAATTTTAGAAACTTGGGGACTGAAGCGCCAATTATGCAAACTTTGCTCATTTTCATCGATTTTAAACATTTTGCATCTGAAACATATAAAATGCAATTTTGGAATATTTTCGATATTTTGATGCATTCGAGCATTTTAGGCGTTTTGCGATTGATTGACCCAAAATGATGAGTATTTACACACTCATCAAGGCCCTACCTTTCCATTGCGGTTTCATTTTCTCATGAATGCTTCTTATCTACAGAATATGTGTTACGCATCTGGAAAAACTTCTCCTAAAGCTCTACTTATATCTTGCACAAAATCAAATATGTTTCTTGTCATTTCAAAGCAGAGAGACTTAAAGTCATGAGCAGTTAAGGGAGTACCTTTTCCATGTCGATAATAAAAGTTATGCTTGAGATTGGCTCAAGTGCTATATCATCGGATAAACAATGAAGAAACCAAGTCCATGATCCTATGTTTTATGATTCAACAAAAGCATAAGCTAAAGGGTATATACCATTGTTGCTATCAATTCCAATTGTCATCGATTGACCATTCAAAGGACCACAATTGGAAAAGCACCCCCCCAACAACGATCTCCCACACGCTTTAAATCCTTCCTTCAGTGCACCTAAACAAACATACACTCTCTTGAATTCTCTGGTTGGAAGAGCCTCATTTGGAGGTCGTTCCACATTCATCACAATTGTTGTATTAGGGTTTGTCTTTTGCATCTCTTGAACATAATCTCTCAACACGGTAAATTGTAGCTTGAATTGACCTTTGATGGTTGTGATTGCTCTGTTTTTGGCCCTTAAAACCTTCTGCAGGGACACTTGAAGCTCGTATTGGTTGGTAAGTTGATTATGCACAGACTTGACAGGAACTAGTGGATTGGTTTCAATTTGTCTTTGTAATTTTCGTGAGATATAGCGAAGGTCAGCTCGGATGCCCTTGATTGCAAACAAGTGTGTTGCTCATTATATGTTACGGTGACCGGATACTGTCTCACCATTCCTGCCGACAAACAATAGCCATGGGCGAGTATTTACGAAGGGTCGTTTTGCGAGAAAGCAATGCATTTATACCCTTACATTTAATGAACTTCTAGATGGGCCTATATCCGGTCCGGGACCTTCACTTGGGCACGAAAGTGGAACAAAACCTTTACATCGACCCTTATTCTTGTTTTGTCATTCTTGAGAAAAACAACTCCTTCTATTTTCTATTGAATGCTCTCTTAATAGGTTTTGAATTCCTGCGAGTAGCAAACTCCCGACCATAATAGAAGAATGTGGTATAGACTCCATTTGCAAAGTGCGCATGTTGGAAAGAAACATAGTCCTTTGCAAAACACATCATCAACCATAACGGGTAAATCATTTTCCAAGCGCATGTCATCACTTATATTCTTGGTTGTTCTGCTTCACCTAACTCATTACTCGACCTACTTGGACCATAGCAAGTTGTGCATCATTCTCGACAAGTGTTCTCTTCATTTGCTTGAATTTAATCATCAAGCGCATTGCCTAAGTTACTAGTGTCACATACTTGTAACAGAGTAACATCAACAACATGATCCTCTTCCATGTTATCACGAGTCAATTGAAGCGAGTTACATCCACATCGGGCTCCTCAAACTGTTATTGACATCAACTAGTGCTCTTCTGCTTTGTCTAAGTGCTTCTCACGAGTCAATTGAAACAAATTAACCTCAAAATTATCGGGCTCCTCAAACTGTTATTGACATCAACTAGTGCTTTTCCTACTTTGTCTAAGTGCTTCCCCGAGTCACCAAAGCAGTTAACCTCAAAATTATCGGGCTCCTTAATAGCATTGTCCTCATCAATAAGTACTAAAGCACGCTCCTTTGTTTTGAGCAGGTTGGCTAGCAAATGATGTGTCTAGGGTGGAAAATCTGGGCTCAATGTTTGGCAAATTGCTAGCTTCACCAATATCATTGACGCCCATAGGCACTGTGTAAGTTGGATAAAAGGATCTAGGGCGGGTTCATTATCAAGATCATCTAACACCAATCGTCTACAACAAGATTGAATAGCCATGATAGCAACTTTTCTCCTATCTTCATTTATCTCCCAAAACACAGTCTTAATTGATTATGGGGACATTTCAGAAAGTTCTAATCTTGTCTTCCCTATTTCCACATAGACATCTATCAACTTATGCTCTATGACAACATCTTTCAACAACTCAACATTAGCAGCTTCACGCAAAGAAAACTGTTAATACAAATAAACCGTAAAAACGTTTATTAATATTTTGCGATCTCTTTGTGTTTTTTTGATAACAAATATAATGTTATCTTAAGTATAATTATAAGGATACATGTTATTTTTGTTAAGCATTTACATATAGCCATTTAAATACAAAAATGTAGTAATTAAGCATTTGTTGTAATAGTTTATTAGGATGGGTAAAAACCATAACCCATGGACCATAACCCATGGACCATAACCCATGGATCTTAACCCATACCCAAGTTGGCTAGATACAATGTATACTTAGATACATTGAATCTAAAGAAAACCCATGGACCAACCCATAACCCATGACCCATAACCAAAAAATCCATGGGCAAAGAGGGCGTTCCACGGATCCCTAGGATTACATTAGACGGATCCCAGTGGGAGGGATCCGTAGGATCCGAGGAGCAGGTGGAAGATTTTGCCTATAAATGAGAGCCATTTCTTCATTCTAACTCACCCCTCTTCTTACTAAATCTCTCAAACACTCTCATTCTCTTCTAACATATAGATCACTTGATCTAGAGAGTTGTTCTTCTTTCTTTCTATTGTGATCCTCATATAGGTCCTTCTCTAAGGCAAGATCACGAGCATTCTACAAGTCATCCAAGCAAGGGGTCCTTGATTGATTTGTCACTCTGCAAGATTTCTGTAGCGAAGATCTTGTATTTGATATTTCACATATTTGTTGTGTAATAGTCGTGTTGGTTTGGTCCACCGTGCTACGGACTCGGTATCTAGCTTTATACCGGAAAAAGTGTAAGCAACTTTGTGAAGGCTTCTCCGCCAGTGAAGGAGTTTGTTGACATAGTGCTTGAACTCTCGAGTAGGTGACTCGGGAGTGGAGTAGGGCAAGGAAGGTGTCCTTGTAGCTAACCACTATACATCGGTTGTGTCTTTTCTTTCCTTCGCTTTACTTTATTTACTTGCTTTATCATTAGATCTATACTTTCTCTACATCCATAAGATCTCACATATTAACGAATCTAAAGTTTTGAAACTAACTTAAAATCGGCAAAACTATTCAACCCCCCCTTCTAGTTTTCCACAATTGGCATCAGGAGCTAAGTTTATAAAAGTTTTAAAGTAAAATTATATTTTAAAAACTTTTCGATCACTATGGGTTATGAAAATTATAAGGAAGGGTAATATATGCAACGACCACAACTACTTGAAACTAATGGTTTTATATATTGGAAAAATAGATTCGAAACATATGTGAAATCTAAAGATATTGATCTTTGGTACATTATTGTTGAAGGCGATTTTGAGGCTACCTCAAAATATGATAAAGGGAATGTAGTTAACATACCTCATGATAAACTAAATGATGAATTGAAGAAAAAGCTTTCTAAAAATAGTGAAGCAAAAATGGTTTTATATAATGCTTTACCAAAGAAGGAATTCGAAAGAATTTCTATGCTTAAAACCTCTAAAGAAATTTGGAATTCTTTAGTTGTAACTCATCAAGGCAACGAACAAGTTAAGAATAATAAAATTGATTTATTTGTTCAACAATATGAACAATTTTCAATATCGGATGAGGAAACTATAGATCATTCATTTGCTAACTTTAATACTATTATTACATCTTTACAAGCACTTGATGAATCTTGTTCTAGCCGTAATCATGTTAGGAGATATCTAAGGGCACTTCCATCGAAGTGGAGATCCAAGGTGACGGCGATCGAAGAGTCAAAAGATTTGACAATCCTCACCTCGATGAACTTATAGGCAACCTAAAAGTCTACGAGCTTGTCCTGCTAAAGACTCAAGCCTCAAAGGTGAAAGAGAAACACAAATCTCTTGCCCTTAAAGACAAAAAGGCTTCAAGTGATGAAGAGAACTCCTCCTCGAGTAGTGACGGCGAGGAGTAAGCTATAATGTGAGGGACTTTAAAAGTTCTTTAGAAGAAAGGAAGATACGTCAAACAACCATATGGCGATAAGAAAGGCTTTCGGAAAAGCAAAGAGGACGACGAAGCCAAAGGATGATCATACTTGCTTTAAATGTGGGGACCCAAACCACTTTATTAGTAAGTGTCCCAAACGGCATGATCAAAAGGCGTTCATGAGCGGCACGTGGGGAATGAGCAACGAGGAGGACGAAGAAATTTGTCTCATGGCAAATGATGAGGTATGTCACGAATACTATAGTAGTTCATCACTTGATGACGACTCATTGCATAATGAATATGACAAACTATGAAACATTAGCTTAAAACTAATTAACAAAAATAAGCTTTTAAAAAGTCAAAACCAACGTTTAGATAAAGAAGTCATAGAATTAAAAGCAAAACTAAAACGTTTAGAAAAGGGTAAAATAGCAAGTGGTGAATGTGAACTTTGCATTCAACTTCAAACACTAGTTGATCATCTAGATTCTAAAATTGCTAGAATGAGTACGAACACTTTAGATACAATACTAGATGGTGTTAAAACCATTAACAACCAAAAGGTTTAGGTATTCAACAACTTGATCCATCAACTAGTGAAAGTAAAGAAACAAAATTTGTTAAGGCACTAGAAAAACCAACCACTTGTTGTGGCGGATCCCACGGATCCCTAAAAGGGAACCGGCTAGTATCTGACGAGGGATCCGTGGATCTGCTGTAGCAAGCAAATGGTAATAACGTAGCTTCTTCATCTAATCTTGAGTTTGTTATCGTTAGTAGGAAGAAACCAACTCATGTCACCACTAGACAACCACCTCAAAATATAATCCTACTTTTGCAAGAAACAAAGCTCCATCTTTTTCAAAACATAATCCATCTAGGAGACCTAATAACGTTTATCCAAGAAGTAACCATCAAATGGGATGGAACCCAAATATGCAAAATGGTTTTCCTTTTCAAAACTTTGCTCCATAGAATGCATACTCATCTTATCCATACATGTCTAACATGAATGGAATGTTTAATACTAATGGACCCATAAACAAATGGGGACCAAAATTTTGACTTTATTATTGTCTTAGGTATGCTTAAAGGTCGACCTAGACCCGGATGAATGGATCAAGGATAGCGGGTGCACGAGGCACATGACCGACAATAGAGATGTATTCTCCACATATGAATCCTTCAATGGAGGTAATGTGGTGTTTGGAAATAGCAAAAGTAGAATCATCGGTAAAGGTACGATTTCTAACAAATCTCTAACCATTAACGATGTGTGTCACGTAGAAAACCTAAACTTTAATCTCTTAAGTATAGGACAAATATGTGATAAAAAGTGCAATGTACTTTTACCAAAACCGTAGTAAGATATTAAAAATGGCATAACCATAGGAAAAGGAATTAGGAAACATGGGTCTATGTCATTAAAATCGGCAATGAACCTAAAGACAAACTATGTCTTACCTCTATGGATGATACTTGACCTTATGGCATCGAAGATTGGGTCACGCCAACATGCGACTTCTTCAATCGCTATCATCCAAAGATCTAGTAAGAGATCTACCTAAGTTAAAATATGAACAACATTTTGTGATGCTTGTAATGTAGGAAAACAAGCTCATTCTAGTCATAAAGCTAAAAACATGGTGTCTACAACTAGGTGTCTAGAATTACTACATATGGATTTATTTGGTCCATCCGCTATCCAAAGTTATGGAGGCAACTACTACACTTTGGTCATAGTGGATGATTACTCTAGGTATACATGGACAAAATTTTAAAGAACAAAGCGGAAACCTTTAATTATTTTGAAATATTAAGCAAAAGATCCAAAGACAACTAGGAAGTCCTATAGTGTCCATTAGGACGGATCATGGTAGAATTCGATAATGAAGTGCAATTTGGAGCCTTTTGTGACGCTAATGGTATTACTCACAACTTCGGCTCCACGCTCCAATCGAATGGGGTAGTAGAAAGAAAGAATAGAACCCTACAAGAAATGAGTCGAACCATGCTTAATGAATACCTCAAAAGTTTTGGTGTAATGTCAGGTTGATACTTCAACGTACATACTCAATCGAGTCTTAATTAGACCAATCTTAGGTAAAACTCCATATGAGTTACTCCGAGGCAAAAGCCTCGTTAAATCACTTTAGAGTCTTGGAAGCAAATGTTTTATTCTTAACACTAAAGATTACCTTAAAAATTTGATCCTAAATCAACGAAGGAATCTTTCTAGGTTATTAAGCCAAATAGCAAAGCTTACGTCATATTAAACAAAGAAACAATGAAGGTAGAAGAGTCATTAAATATAAAATTTGATGATAGTCCACCCAAACCCTCTTCACCTCTTGTCGATGACGAGATTATAGAAAGTGAAGCTATAGTAATAAAGAAAAGATAAATGAAGAAGAAGAACCTTTAAATGATGAAGTCATAAACATTAAAGAGTCCAAAGATCACCCGTAGATAAAGTCATAGGAAAGCTAAGCGAGCGAACATTAAGGTCTCAAGTTCGAACCAAAATAGCTTGTTTTGTTTCGTTTCAACCATAGAACCTAAGAATACACAAGAAGCCATAAAAGATGAGAGTTGGGTAATGGCTATGCAAGAAAAACTAAATCAATTCGTTTAATGATGTTTGGACGCTTGTCCTCCACTTAGTAATCAAACCATAATAGGAATCAAATGGGTTTATAAAAACAAATTAGATGCAAAGCGGAGTAGTGTCTAGGAACAAGGCTAGACTCGTTGCCCAAGGTATAACCAACAAGAAGGAATAGACTTTGATGAGACCTATGCCCCCGTGGCTAGATTATAGTCTATAAGAATACTTCTTGCGTTTGCTTGTGCTAATGATCTAAAGCTTTATCAAATGGATGTCAAAAGCGCTTTTCTAAATGGTTTTATTAATGAAGAAGTATATGTAGCTCAACCTCCGGGCTTCATCGATTTTGAAAAACCCAAACATGTATATATATTAAAGAAAGCCCTTTACGGTCTTAAACAAGCTCCAAAAGCTTGGTATGATAGACTCAAGTCATTTTAATTAAACACAACTATACCATGGGGTTAGTTGACAACACACTTTTACTAAGAAAGAGAGTCACATATAATCATAGTTCAAATATATGTAGATGATATTATATTCGGATCCACTTGTCAAGACATGTGTGATGATTTCTCTAAAATCATGCATGACGAGTTCGAGATGAGTATGATGGGAGAACTTAGTTTCTTTCTTGGTCTACAAATCAATCAAGTAGAAGATGGTATCTTCTTTAATCAATCTAAATACATAAAGGAGATGTTAAAGAAATTCGGTCTAGAAGAGTCGAAACCAATTAGGACACCAATGTCATCGACACCAAACTCACAAAAGATGAAGGCGGCGAATCCGTAGATAATACTAAATATCGTGGCATGATAGGTAGTCTTATCTACCTCACGGCAAGTAGGCGGATATCATGTTTAGTGTTTGCTTATGTGCTAGGTTTCAAGAAGACCCTAAAACATCACACCTAGAAGCCGTAAAAGGATATTTAGATACATTAAAGGGTACAACACAATTAGGATTATGGTATCCTAAGGGCACGGGAGTAGAAACAATTGTATATGCTGATTCGACCATGCGGTGATTACGTTGATAGAAAAAGTACAAGTGGGGTATGTACTTTCATGGGATGTTGTTTAACATCTTGGTTTTCTAAGAAACAAGCGGCATTAGCAATATCAACAACCGGCCGAGTGCGTCTCCGCGGCAAAGCATGCCAACAAGCACTATGGATGAAACAAGCGTTAGTCGACTCGACATTCATCTAGCGACATAGCCATCCTATGTGACACAAAGGTGCCATCGACTTAAGCAAGAATCCGTTATTGCATTCTCGCACAAAGCATATAGAGATTAGTCATCACTTCTTAGAGACAATGTTCAAAGGGAACATCTCTATTGAGAAGGTAGCATCCGAAGACAACATAGCGGCGTCCTCACCAAACCGTTGAGCGGAACAATTCAACCTACGCCGTCTTGGTCTTGGTCTAATGGAACAAACGTCATAACTTATTTGAATCTACAAGGTATGTAAACACTAGCCTTCTTTCTTCTGAGTCTAGGATCTCTATTTCATGCACAACTCACAAACAATACGGGAATTTTCAAAACCCAAGATAAGTTTTCCACTTATAGCTTTCTTATTTTTTTTGTTACAAACACATAACTACATACACATTTTCAAAGAAAACCTCTTTTCAAAATGTTTTCTAAAAGGATGATACCTTCCCGTATCAATTTCACAAAGGCAATTTCTCACGTCTAGGACAAATCGCTTTTTCATCATTAATACAAAGTAAAAACCCGTTTTCATTGCATCTCATGTCTTTTGAATGCTAAAGGGGACACATAACTAATATGTGTTTTCGGGTACATTCATTTAAGCAACAATGAATTAGGAGCATTGATAACACTAAATTACGTACTTATGTACTAAATATGTGTTTTCTGGTTATCTCAATAGGATGCTTTTCTACTTTTAGTTTATTTTATCTTTCCTTTTAGGAATTCGAGATAACCCATGACTCCAAATAGTTTGCATATAGGCACACTAGGCAAAAATAATTCCAAAGGAAAATTTTGTCTTTGCTGAATCACTGGACCCCGGAAACCCAGTCTTCATCTTGGACGGATCCCTCGAGGAAGGATCCGTGGGATCCGTGAGACAAAAGTCTGTTTTACCTTCTATTTTCTCACTTTGGATGAAAAATCCACATTTGTTTTATTTTTGGGAGTATGCTCTTTAATGCTTGTGTTCTCATGATCACATGCCTTAAATTCATATCTAATCATTAGATTTTAATCCACATTTTGGGTCAAGCACTCATTACAATGCTTTGTTTTTCTATATATAGAACTCCCAAAATGCTTGCATAATTCATCTCATCCTCACAAACACAATACACCATGTCATTCACAAACCCTTTAGATGAATCACCTAGTACAAACAATTATCTCCATGAAACTCAAACCTTTGTACTTCCACCTTCCAAAATACCAAAATCAAACTCTAGGATATCCGCACTGATTAGTATCTGACCTTGTTGCTTAGCAAAACCATCATCTAATAGCTCATCACCATCAAATAACTCACCACAAAATGCTTCCATCATAGCACCTCCCTCATCACCAACAAATACACCAACTTCATCACCACCTAAAGTCACTCTTTTGGAACTCCTTAAGACTCCAACAAGATCTAAACAACATAAACAAAAAGAAATAGTCTTTTCAACACCCCCCACATCTCCAAACAAAATATTCAATGATCTTGAAACATCACCACCTTTAGCTCCCATTAAACTACAAGAACATCTAGGTTCTTTTCCACCACCACTTCCAATCATTCTGGACTTTGATCCGTATTTTCCTATTTTTCCACCACAACTTCCGCAACTCATAAATCAAAACAAACCAGAAGATTTCCGTACTCATTACCCACATCACCTACATTGTGAACATTTCCAATCCACTAGGGAAATTGCAATAGAAGTTAGGGAAGAAATGCGATTCATACTCAACCTCATACTTGATCGCATCAATACCATCACTCATCAAAACCTCCATCCATAAACCTTATGCAAGCATGGACGGAATCATTACTACTATTTTCTATTTTTTAGTACTTTTTCATTGGAGTCATTTTCAAGAACAAGTCTTGTTCTTATTTTTACATGCTTGTAGGTGGCATAAATACCACTACACTTTGTTGTTTTATTACAAGGCCTCGTTTACATACCTTGGCTCCCAATCTTGATTCTCGTCAATCACAAGATCATATAAGCATGTTACTAACCTTTCTTTTTGTAGGATTTTTTATTTTTCTTCACTTGGCGCCCCAAACTAGGGAAGCTACCGTCGAGGGAGTTAACGATCGTGGACTAATTTTTCCACACTTTTATGTTTATTTCTTCCAAGGGTTAACTTTTGTTTCGACAAAAGGGGAGAAAAGTAAAACTTAGGGCTTTCAAAACTTACATCTATTCTTAAGTTTTACTCATCATAACATTATGTTTTGTCATCAACAAAAGGGAGATTGTTAACACAAATAAACCGTAAAACGTTTATTAATATTTTGCGATCTCTTTGTGTTTTGTTGATAACAAATATAATGTTATCTTAAGTATAATTATAAGGATACATGTTATTTTTGTTAAGCATTTACATATAGCCATTTAAATACAAAAATATAGTAATTAAACATTTGTTGTAATAGTTTATTAGGATGGGTAAAAACCATAACCCATGGATCTTAACCCATACCCAAGTTGGCTAGATACAATGTATACTTAGATACATTGAATCTAAAGAAAACCCATGGACCAACCCATAACCCATGACCCATAACCAAAAACCCATGGGCAAAGAGGCGTTCCACGGATCCCTAGAATTACTGAGCGGATCCCAGTGGGAGGGATCCGTGGGATCAGGAGCAGTGGAAGATTTTGCCTATAAATGAGAGCTATTTCTTCATTCTAACTTACCACTCTTCTTACTAAATCTCTCAAACACTCTCATTCTCTTCTAACATATAGATCACTTGATCTAGAGTTGTTCTTCTTTGTTTCTATTGTGATCCTCATATAGGTCCTCTCTAAGGCAAGATCACGAGCATTCTACAAGTCATCCAAGCAAGGAGTCCTTGATTGATTTGTCCTCCACAAGATTTACATGGCGAAGATCTTGTATTTGATATTTCACATATTTGTTATGTAATTGTCGTGTTGGTTTGGTCCACCGTGCTACGGACTCGGTATCTAGCTTTGTACCAGAAAAAGTGTAAGCAACTTTGTGAAGGCTTCTCCGCCAAGTGAAGGAGTTTGTTGACATAGTGCTTGAACTCTCGTATAGGTGACTCGGGGAGTGAAGTAGGGCAAGGAAGGTGTCCTTGTAGCCTAACCACTATACATCGGTTGTGTCTTTTCTTTCCCTTCGCTTTACTTTATTTACTTGCTTTATCATTAGATCTATACTTTCTCTACATCCATAAGATCTCACATATTAACGAATCTAAAGTTTTTGAAACTAACTTAAAATCGGCAAAACTATTCAACCCCCCCTTCTAGTTTTCCACAAAAACAAACCGTCGTCCAATGTACAACCAGGCTTAAGAAAGTAGAAATAATTGGTTTGTCCAATCTCATAACCGATTTGGGTCATGAGAGCATCCATTTCCTCAACGGATACCTCTTTTATTTCCACATGATCAACAAGGCATTTCTTGCCTCCTTGATATATTCTACATGGAAAGTATTTGAATGTACCTTCGTAATGGAACATCATGCTAAAGGATCCTGGTTCACCCGCTGTATAAAAAATGTACAAAAACAATGTTAAGCTAAAGTTACCTAAAAGGGAATAACTTAAGCAGTCATACTAACATATGATTGTAATAGGCTATAACCAAAAAGACTTACAATATCTCACGATTGCGACTTTTCCTCAATTTCATGATCATCAAAGAAAGGATATTCTCTTATTAGCCATAGAGTAAATCCAAGGTTGGTTTTGTTATTTTCTTACTTAGATTATTTGATTTGATGATGGACATTGCATTAGGGTTTTCGGGTGAGCTTCTAAAACAAGTTTGGAGATGAGCAATGAGTACACAACTTTGTTATATTCTACATAATGGCGGGAAATTGGACAAGACATCTGCTATAGTACATCAAGTAAAATGACTTTTCTACCCTCAACAGTAACATGATAACGGGGTTTTCTGGAGTAAAACGGAACGTTGACAACGACATTCTTGGTCAAGGGACGAGTTTGACATATAAAGCCCATGTTTTGGACCTCCTGCGATGATAATGCCAAGGTTTGTCCCAACGCGAAGCGCAGTGACAAGTTTAGGGACCAACCGTGTAATTTAGTCTTTAATTTATATTATAATATTGTGAACGGAAAGTGCGAAATAAAAATTTAAAGTTTAACAAGTCAAAAGTATTAAACTTACGTAAAATGCGAAACAAAAAATAATAAAACACTATGTTGTACTTTAAACAGAGGGTTAAAGGGGGGTGGTGGTTGTATTTTTTTGTACTTATTGATGGGACTGGAGAGGTACCGATGCCACAACAACAAAAAAATTATATTTAGACCGCACTTTATTTGTTGTCTCATTTTGCGCGTGGCGTGCAAAATCATAACGCGCCACCTTTATCTTACACTAGAAGGGTATCCGTGTAATACGGTGGTGGGTATTCGGTGACTATTTTTGTGGTTGATGCGGTGGCGGCTGCTGATGTGTTTCTAGGAGTTTGTGTATTTTTTGTTTAGAGAGAGTGTGATTAAATGATTTGCGTGTGTTTTTGTGTTGTGTTTGAGATTTTATATCTCGATCTACCACCAAAACAACAATATCTACCACCAATACCGCATATAACTGAAACCCCAAAAAGCAGTGATTCTGGCGTACTATAGCGGCGGAGGATGAGGTGGTGGCAACCGAAGAGCATCTGATGGTGGTGTACCTGAGAAGATGGTTTATTATTTGAGAGCGAAAAGACAATAGTGTGTGTGTTTTTTTGTGTCTAAATATAGAGTATGTTATTTTATTTTATCTTGATTTTATAACCAACAAGATGTTACACTAGGATGTATGATTGTTAATGGTTACAAGTTGACTTAATTCAATATGTTGTATGAATGTTAGCGGTTACAAGTTGACTGAATTCAATATATGACTATGGCTTGTTAATTTTCTATTCAAGAAATGTTCTTGGTCTTAAAAAATTTAAGACTTGTTTATTTAAAAAGTCCTAAACCCTTTATATAATAGTATAGATTATTCTTTGGCGCTCTAATCACGTCAGCATCTTCTCCGCTAGAATTATTTAAGGTTGTCCATTAGGCTGGGCACACTCGCGCCCAAAATATCGGTTGGGCATGCGAAGTTTTGTTCGACGACCGATATGTATATCGGTCATGTCGAGCGTGGGAGATGGTCGAGATATCGGTCGTTGGCCACAAAAATGCAACATCGGTCCAAAATACAACCGATTTCAAAAGTAAACCATTTCCAACTCTTTTTGCCCGTTTGGGCATTAAATGTAAAAAAAAAAAAAAAAACTTTTTTAAAACTTTACCACTCTATAAATACTAACTCAAACACATTTTAAAACACAATTTCAATCAACAATTCTATCTCAATACATTCAAACACATTCTTTAATATGTCGTTCGAGCTTTTATTTGGTTCTTCGTCTTGAGACGGTGAAGAAGTTTTAGTGAGTTTGTGGGTTTGCGGATTTTGCTTGGAAGGCTTACAAAGCATCACAACCAAAAGTTCGATGAAGCTACATACGTAGGGATCATGAGGGTGCTCATAATCGTTTAGTGGCATACTTCTCCGAAAACCTGCAGTTCGACGCAAGAACATTCCGTCGGCGGTTCCTAATGAGCCGAGAACTATTCATAGAAATTGTTCGAGAGGTAGCCGATCATTCTCCTTATTTTCAACAAACTCTTGATGGTAGGGCATACCTGGTATTAGCCCATTGGTCAAGTGTACTGCGGCCATTAAATAGAATTGGGATCTGTGACCGTTCACGATTCTCTTGGCGAGAATCGGCAATTCTTGCAACAACATCCCGTGATTGTCTCCGTAAGTTTTGCAAGGTTATCATGGAGTTATATGGTGCTGAGTATTTGCGAAAGCCCAAGTATTCGACCTTGAAGATTATATGCTCATCACGAGCATAAGCATGGCTTTCCTGAGATGATGGGAAGCATTGATTGTACAAGTTGGGAGTGGGAGAATTGCCCAAATAGTGCGAGATCTCAATATGGTAGGGGTGATCACGGGCCATATCAATTATTTTATTAGAAGCGGTCGCTTCCCAAGATTTATGGATTTGGCATGCGTGCTTTGGTGTCTCGGAATGAATAAACGTAAGCGTTTCGTCGTTCCTGCTTTCGGTGATATCAAATGCGGGAGAGGACCGGACCTTGAATTGAGGCTAACGATGTGCCTTATAAAGGGGATACTATCTTCTTGACGGGATATATCCACAATGGTCCGTTCTTATGAAGTCCATTTCAAATCCTCCCACATGTGATGAAAAGATTATTGTACAAGAGGAAGCACGAAGCGGCAAGGAAATATGTGGAGCAGGCTTTTGGTGTGTTGAAGAAGAAGTGAAAAATGCTTAAAGTTCACCTTTCGAGGGTTGTTTAAAAAGGATATCCAAGGTATTATGTATACATGTATCATATTACATAATATGATCGTTCGACACAAGCAATGACGATATGTCCTACATGGTTCGAAAATGAGGGACACCAAGATCATGATCCCTTAAGATAGCATGAAGAATCGTTAGTAGTTACTCAGGAGCTAATGGACGCATCAACTCATCAACACTTAAAATCGATTTGATCGAACACATTTGAAGAAATCGTCGAAATCATGTCAAAGAAGAGAATGAAGTCGATAGTAGCGATGGCGATGAAGATTTTTTAATGTTTTAACGTTATTTGAATAATTTACGTAATGTTTTTAATGTTTATTTGAATTCGTCTTGTAATGTTTTTAATTTTAATGAATTTAAATTTGTTGTTTAAAATGTTTGAATTAAAAAAAAAAAAAAAAAAAAAAAAAGTCGGTCATCGATTGTGGCATTACAGTAGTGTCGGTCGGTGGGAGAGAGAAAGGCGGTGTGCTGGTGACTGGTCACGAGTGTGCCTGTTGGTGGTTATTCGTCCCAAAGCGGGGTGAAGATAATCAATAAGCATTCGTGAAACAACAAGCGTCGATATGCGTATACCACCGGTGGTTACGGATATCACTTGGAATCGTGTGATCACTTTCCAAAGTAAACTATTCGACCCTAATGCACGGGTATCACGAATATCTACTTGGGATAAGACCAAATGCGATTAGAAATTAGGCACAATTCTTTAACCCTTGCGCTTATAAGTGTTATGTGTTTTCGTGTGTTTTCATGCATGTTCGGATCTCTATTTATAGGAGGTTACTCTTGACCGTTCAATGGAATTATGGTATTAATCGGCCCATTAATAGCCTCATAATCATCCCATTATAGCCGTTAGTGGTTACATGACCAATTAAGCGTGGTCATAATGATGCGGTTATAGCGTCATTTATCGATGCTTATATCGATTCTTTCATAGTGCTTTCGGGGTTACTTTGCTTGGAAACGCCATCGCTTCGATGTAAACACAACGGTGAGATACCGCGTCGGTGGAAACGCGATCTGTTTGAAATCTTGAAACAACGATGTCGGTGTTAACCACAACAATACTTTCACCAAGCACTACCAATACATACCACTATTAAGTCGAGGTGTTCATGGACCTTATGGGTGTACCTCCGTACCTCTAACCCATTACAAGGTGTGAACCATCCCACAAGTGCACTAAATTTTCCAACAATCCTCCCAAATTTAGTTCACTCCTTTTGCATGTAAAATAAACATCAAGCAAAACATGTGCATAAGCGAAAATGTCACGAGGATTGAATTTCCATCTTAGTAATTACCGTTCAAATATTCGAGAATCGGGGTGTTCTAAAATTGAACCCTTCAACCCATTTGAATACATGAAGATAACTACACACAAGTTTTCAAACACTTAAAAGCTCCCGACACTATACAAGCCATGTGTCCATATCCAAATTCATAAATGTTGTAAAAGCTAAAAGTCCAAAAGCTTCACAAGCGGCAAAACTTAAACATTTACATAGGTGGTTCCTCTTTAGTCATGCTCTGCCAAGCACTTTTCAAAGAAAATATAACCATTAAAAGTAAATACTTCATCCTCCTTTCGGCGAGTTACGAGCACAACCTTGGGATGTAAATAAAACATGTGCTCCGATCCGCAGATATTCGACTTTCCACATTGAACTCGGCTCCTAAGTTTCCTCGGGAGGAGTTGGGTGTCCTAGCATTCGATGACTAAGTTGGACTTAAACCCATCCCTTTAGCGAGACTTTATAACCAAGTCTCTAGCGGACCCTTCGTCAAGTGATCGACTAAGTTACATTGAGATCTCACAAACTCTATAGATACCACCCCATTCATGATAAGCTCGCGAATCATGCTATGTACGACACCTAAGTGTCTAGACTTACCATTATACATCGGCTATAAGCCTTAGCCAATGTAGTTGCACTATCACACCGGATAGAAATAGGTGCTATAGGTTTAGCCACAATGGAATCTCGAGAAGCAAGTTTTCAACCATTCGACTTTTACCGAATGCTAGAGCCACAAATTGATTCCATTGTTGGGCGGTGATGCAAGTTTGCTTCTTGGATGCCCAAGAAATTGCACCTCCACCAAGTAGGAATACCCGACCCTTTGGTGAGCGAATTGTCTTGATGTTCTTGATCGACTTGCATCGATGTAACCTTCCAACACGATGGGTAACCGATTATATGAGAGACTATAATCCATAGTTCTCTTCAAATACTTGATACCCTCTGAGCGCTTGCGCTGATGAGCACTAGGATTACTAGTATACACGCTCAATTTTCCCACTGCAAAACCAATATCGGGTCTTGTACAAGTCATGGCATACATCAGCAGCCAATTACCTAGAATACTCAAGTTGAGATCTGACCTTGCCATGATTGAGCATCGACTTCTCACGGTATCCATAGGTGTACTCACTGGAGTACAATCAAAGTAATTGAATTTCCTCGATTACCTTCTCAATATAATGAGGCGAGAGATAGAAATTCTATTACTTTCATGTTTAATCCTTATACCAAGGATAACATCGCCTCCCATGTCTTTCATGGAGAACCTTGATGACAAAAATTCCTTTGTCGGTCAACTGATTTTAGTGGTGCAAAGATCAACATGTCATCAACATATAGACAAATGATGACTCCTTTACAGATTCATCAAATTTGCTATATACACATTTGTCGACTTGGTTAAGAACATAACCACTAGACAAAACCACTTCATCAAACTTTTGATGCCATTGCTTAGGTGCCTGCTTAAGTCCATAAAGAGACTTAATCGGTTTACACCTTGTTTTCATTTCCGGGCATGATGAAGCCACGAGGTTGGTTCATATAAACCTCCTCTTCAATTCACCATTCAAGAAAGCTGTTTTCACATCCATCGATGAATAACAGTTGTGAATAGATGCCATAGCAATCGGCGGTCTTATAGTGCGTCGAGCCACGGGGCATAAGTATCAAAATAGTCTATTCGACTTTTGTTTAAAGCCACGAATGACTAGTCTAGCCTTGAACTTTCGATAGTTCCATCTACCTTCATTTTCTTTTGAAAATCCATTTGCAACCCGAGGTTTGCAACCGGAGGTAGATCAACCAACACCAGTGTTGTTGCCCATGATGGAATCCATCTCATCATTGATTGCTTCTTTCCGGAAAGCAATATCACGGGACTTCATTGCTTCTTCAAATGTCTTAGGATCATCCTCAACAATGAAGCAATAGGAGTATTGGTGCGAAACCTCATCCTTGTTCCTTGACTAAGTATAGTTGAAACTGGGTCCAAATGACTTTGGAGTCGACCCTTTTGCTTTTCACGAGCACGGTTCGGGTTCTTTGAACCACAACCTCATCGGGGACTCGATGGTTCATCATCGGGGACCTCGATACACCGGTGTCATGAGTTCCATTAGGAATCCTCGACTTGGTCTAGGGGCGATGAGAATCTATTCTCATCAAAATCTGCATCCCTTGATTCAATTATTGTGTTAAGCGAAACATGTTCATTAGGTTCAATAACATAGAACCTAAAAGCCTTGGAATGCTCGGCATATCCAACAAAGATGCGATCAATGCCTCTTTCACCCAAAGTCTTTGCTTTGGATCGTGGAGTCTTACAAAACTCTACAACCCCAAACCTTGAGATAATTCGGGTTGGGTTTCTTTTTAGTCCGAGTTCATAAGGGTAACCTTGTTCCTTTTGTTGGGAACTCTATTTAGCAAATAAGAAATTTGTTAACATAGCTTCACCCCGAACCCTTGACTCGATCTCACGAATAGGACAACATGGAATTAACCATCTCCTTGACACCTGTTTTTCCTTTCGAAATACCATTTCTTGAGGAGTATAAGGGCGATCGTTTCATGGATTATTCCAACAGAATGAAATCTTGAGTATCCATGTACTCACCTCCCTATCGATCCTTAATCTTTTGATTAAAGACCCAGTTGTAATTCAACTTGATTTTAAACACTTTGAATTTATCTAATGCTTCATCCTTGGTATGTAATAAATAGACATAACAAAATCTAGAAGCATCATCAATAAATGTCACAAAGTACTTCTTATTCCCCAAAGAAGGTGGCATGCAAATCCACACAGTCCTTGTGAATAAGCTCAAGATCTTAGTCTCACGACTAACACCACGAAAGGGTTTCTTGGTTATCTTGGTCAACATGCAAGTTTTACACTTTTAGGTGTCCATGTCAGCGAGGATTAAACCATCCTAGACATATCTTGCATTCTTTTATAGTGAACATGACCAAGTCTAGCATGCCAAAGGGTAGAATCGGTCGATCATATGTGGTCACAAATCTTTGAAATAACAACATCGGTGGTAATATTAGCTGAACATTTGATTACATAAATAACCAAAACCAATAAAACACCACATTTAGAAAGAACAAATTTATAAGTCGATAGTGACGATGGCGATGAAGATTTTTTAATGTTTTAACGTTATTTGAATAATTTACGTAATGTTTTAATGTTTATTTGAATTTCGTCTTTGTAATGTTTTTAATTTTAATGAATTTAAATTTGTTGTTTAAAATGTTTGAATTAAAAAAAAAAAAAAAAAAAAAAAAAGTCGGTCATCGATTGTGGCATTACAGTGGTAATCGGTCATGGGAGAGAAAAGGCGGTGTGTACTGGTGACTGGGTCACGAGTGTGCCCTGTTGGTGGTTATTCGTCCCAAAGCGGGGTGAAGATAATCAATAAGCTGTTCGTGAAACAACAAGCTGTCGTGATGCGTATACCACTTGGTGGTTACGGATATCACTTGGAATCGTGTGATCACTTTCCAAAGTAAACTATTCGACCCTAATGCACGGGTATCACGAATATCTACTTGGGATAAGACCAAATGCGTTAGAGAATTAGGCACAATTCTTTAACCCTTGCGCTTATAAGTGTTATGTGTTTTCGTGTGTTTTTCATGCATGTTCGGATCTCCTATTTATAGGAGGTTACTCTTGACCGTTCAATGGAATTATGGTATTAATCGGCCCATTAATAGCCTCATAATCATCCCATTATAGCCGTTAGTGGTTACATGACCAATTAAGCGTGGTCATAATGATGCGGTTATGTTGTCATTTATCGATGCTTATATCGATACTTTCATAGTGCTTTCGGTGGTTACTGCTTGATGGAAGCGCATGCTGCTTCGATGTAAACACAACGGTGAGATACCACGTCGGTGGAAACAGCGATCTGAAATCTTGAAATCTTGAAACAACGATGTCGATGTTAACCACAACGATACTTTCACCAAGCACTACCAATACATACCACTATTAGAGTCGGGTGTTCATGGACCTTATGGGTGTACCTCCGTACCTCTAACCCATTACAAGGTGTGAACCATCCCACAAGTGCACTAAATTTTCCAACAATCCTCCCAATTTAGTTCACTCCTTTTGCATGTAAAATAAACATCAAGCAAAACATGTGCATAAGCGAAAATGTCACGAGTTGAATTTCCATCTTAGTAATTACGTTCAAATATTCGAGAATCGGGGTGTTCTAAGAATTGAACCCTTCAACCCATTTGAATACATGAAGATAACTACACACAAGTTTTCAAACACTTAAAAGCTCGACACTATACAAGCCATGTGTCCATATCCAAATTCATAAATGTTGTAAAAGCTAAAGTCCAAAAGCTTCTGAGCGGCAAAACTTAAACATTTACATAGGTGGTTCCTCTTTAGTCATGCTCTGCCAAGCACTTTTCAAAGAAAATATAACCATTAAAGTAAATACTTCATCCTCCTTTCGGCGAGTTACGAGCACAACCTTGGGATGTAAATAAAACATGTGCTCGATCCAGCTGAATGTTCGACTTTCCACATTGAACTCGGCTCCTAAGTTTCCTCGGGAGGAGTTGGGTGTCCTAGCATTCGATGACTAAGTTGGACTTAAACCCATCCCTTTAGCGAGACTTTATAACCAAGTCTCTGGCGGACCCTTCGTCAGTGATCGACTAAGTTACATTGAGATCTCACAAACTCTATAGATACCACCCCATTCATGATAAGCTCGCGAATCATGCTATATGCGACACCTAAGTGTCTAGACTTACCATTGTACATCGGCTATAAGCCTTAGCCAATGTGTTGCACTATCACACCCGGATAGAAATAGGTGCTATAGGTTTAGCCACAATGGAATCTCAGAAGCAAGTTTTCAACCATTCGACTTCTTTACGGTTGCTAGAGCCACAAATTGATTCCATTGTTGAGCTGGTGATGCAAGTTTGCTTCTTGGATGCCCAAGAAATTGCACCTCCACCAAGTAGGAATACCCGACCTTTGGTGAGCGAATTGTCTTGATGTTCTTGATCCAACTTGCATCGATGTAACCTTCCAACAACGATGGGTAACGATATATGAGACTATAATCCATAGTTCTCTTGAATACTTGATACCCTCTGAGCGCTTGCCGATGATGAGCACTAGGATTACTAGTATACCGCTCAATTTTCCCCTGCAAAACCAATATCGGGTCTTGTACAAGTCATGGCATACATCGGTGACCAATTACCTAGAATACTCAAGTTGAGATCTGACCTTGCCATGATTAGGCATCGACTTCTCACGGTATCCATAGGTGTACTCATTGGAGTACAATCAAAGTAATTGAATTTCCTCGATTACCTTCTCAATATAATGAGGCGAGAGATAGAAATTCTATTACTTTCATGTTTAATCCTTATACCAAGGATAACATCGGCCTCCCCATGTCTTTCATGGAGAACCTTGATGACAAAAATTCCTTTGTCGGTCAACTGATTTTGGTCGGTGCCAAAGATCAACATGTCATCAACATATAGACAAATGATGACTCCTTTACGATTCATCAAATTTGCTATATACGCATTTGTCGACGGTTAAGAACATAACCACTAGACAAAACCACTTCATCAAACTTTTGATGCCATTGCTTAGGTGCTGCTTAAGTCCATAAAGAGACTTAATCGGTTTACACCTTGTTTTCATTTCCGGGCATGATGAAGCCACGAGGTTGGTTCATATAAACCTCCTCTTCCAATTCACCATTCAAGAAAGCTGTTTTCACATCCATCGATGAATAACGGTTGTGAATAGATGCCATGCAATCGGCGGTCTTATAGTGCGTCTGAGCCACGGGGCATAAGTATCAAAATAGTCTATTCGACTTTTGTTTAAAGCCACGAATGACTAGTCTAGCCTTGAACTTTCGATAGTTCCATCTACCTTCATTTTCTTTTGAAAATCCATTTGCAACCCAGAGGTTTGCAACCGGGAGTAGATCGACCAACACCAGTGTTGTTGCCCATGATGGAATCCATCTCATCATTGATTGCTTCTTTCGGAAAGCAATATCACGGGACTTCATTGCTTCTTCAAATGTCTTAGGATCATCCTCAACAATGAAGCAATAGGAGTATTGGTGCGAAACCTCATCCTTGTTCCTTGACTAAGTATAGTTGAAACTCGAGTCCAAATGACTTTGGAGTCGACCCTTTTGCTTTTCACGAGCACGAGGTTCGAGTTCTTGAACCACAACCTCATCGGGGACTCGATGGTTCATCATCGAGGACCTCGATACACGGTGTCATGAGTTCCATTAGGAATCCTCGACTTGGTCTAGGGGCGATGAGAATCTATTCTCATCAAAATCGCATCCCTTGATTCAATTATTGTGTTAAGCGAAACATGTTCATTAGGTTCGATAACATAGAACCTAAAAGCCTTGGAATGCTCGGCATATCCAACAAAGATGCGATCAATGCCTCTTTCACCCAAAGTCTTTGCTTTGGATCGAGAGTCTTACAACGACTCTCTGACCCCGAACCTTGAGATAATTCGGGTTGGGTTTCTTTTAGTCGAGTTCATAAGGGTAACCTTGTTCCTTTTGTTGGGAACTCTATTTAGCAAATAACAAAGTGTTAACATAGCTTCACCCGAACCCTTGACTCGATCTGAATAGGACAACATGGAATTAACCATCTCCTTGACACCTGTTTTTCCTTTCGAAATACCATTTCTTTGAGGAGTATAAAAGCGATCGTTTCATGGATTATTCCAACAGTGAAATCTTGAGTATCCATGTACTCACCTCCTATCGATCCTTAATCTTTTGATTAAAGACCCAGTTGTAATTCAACTTGATTTTAAACACTTTGAATTTATCTAATGCTTCATCCTTGGTATGTAATAAATAGACATAACAAAATCTAGAAGCATCATCAATAAATGTCACAAAGTACTTCTTATTCCCCAAAGAAGGAGTGGCATGCAAATCATGCAGTCCTTTGTGAATAAGCTCAAGATCTTAGTCTCACGACTAACACCACGAAAGGGTTTCTTGGTTATCTTGGTCAACATGCAAGTTTTACACTTTTCGGTGTCCATGTCAGCGAGGATTAAACCATCCTAGACATATCTTGCATTCTTTTATAGTGAACATGACCAAGTCTAGCATGCCAAAGGGTAGAATCGGTCGATCATATGTGGTCACAAATCTTTGAAATAACACATCGTTGGTAATATTAAGCTGAACATTTGATTACATAAATAACCAAAACCAATAAAAACACCACATTTAGAAAGAACAAATTTATCGATTCAATAACTTGTTTATATCCATGATTATTCAAAACACTACTTGAAACCAAGTTCTTCACGATATCGGGGACATGAATAACATTAAACAAAGTTACAATCTTTCGAGAACTAAACCTAAGATCTACACAACCACGACCATGCACCAAGGTTGTTGACTCATTTCCCATGTGAAGAATAGAACCATCATTCGGTGACTCATAAGTCTTGAACCGACTTCTATCTTTGCACACATGAGCTGTTGCACGAGTCGACCCACCACGCAACATCATCATCCTGCACATAAAAGATTCGAGATACATATGTAACATAATAAATACGAAAAGACTTATTAAACATATTCGACCTTTCGGTGAGTTGGTGAACCACCACTCCACGAACCATTAGTGCACGATCCATTGGCTTTACCACCAACTTTAACACCCTTGCGGTCCCTTTTAATGTGACCGGTCTTGCCACATTTCCAACAAGTAGGTGTTGCCTTCTTGTTAGGATCGCCCTTGTGTTATCATGAAATTTGCGTTTGCCTTTGTTGTCATTGTACACGGTAGAGTTGTTATGCTCTACCATATTGACAACAGATGGTCCGGTGACATTGCTACTCTTTGGCTTGTCATTATCACGCACTTTGAGAGATTCCTCAATATGCGGATGGCTACCAACTCAACAAGAGTTAACTCCTCCTTCATATGTTTCAAGGTATGCTTGAAATCTTTCCATGAAGGAGGAGTTTATCAATGACACAAGAGACTTTGATAGCCTCATCCATGTTCATTTGGTGTTGTGTAAACCTTCCAAGTATTCCAAGAAGTTCATTGTATTGTTCCATAGCGGTCTTGAATCGGTCATTTTGTAATTTGTGAAATTACTAACAAGGAACTTCTTACTTGATGCATCCTCGACCATATATTTGGCATCGAGGAATCAGCGGTTCTTTGGAAGATTCAAAGTTACGATAAATATCAAACAAAGAATCGAGACATACCATTCGAATAAGACCTCTGCATATGTAGTCATCATTCTCCCACTTGCTCCTCCTCACGATCGATCCACGGTAGCATCATCACCATCATCGAGGAATTGGAGTAGTCGGCACATAGACCACACTCATGCTTGCGACAAGAAGTGCATCTTCTTACGCCGCCTCTAAAGTCCACCCCTTCAAACTTGTCCGACAGCAAAGTTTGAAGCCATGTGTTCATTGCGACAATTGCCATTGATTATCACTAAATAGTTTACTTTGATTGTTGGTGGTTATTCGTCCCAAAGCGGGGTGAAGATAATCAATAAGCATTCGTGAAACAACAAGCGTCGTGATGCGTATACCACTTGGTGGTTCTGGGATATCACGGAATCGTGTGATCACTTTCCAAAGTAAACTATTCGACCACTAATGCGGGTATCACGAATATCTACTTGGGATAAGACCAAATGCGGTTAGAAATTAGGCACAATTCTTTAACCCTTGCGCTTATAAGTGTTATGTGTTTTCGTGTGTGTTTTCATGCATGTTCGGATCTCTATTTATAGGAGGTTACTCTTGACCGTTCAATGGAATTATGAGTATTAATCGGCCCATTAATAGCCTCATAATCATCCCATTATAGCCGTTAGTGGTTACATGACCAATTAAGCGTGGTCATAATGATGCGATTATGCGTCATTTATCGATCTTATATCGGTACTTTCATAGTGCTTTCGGGGGTTACACTTGCTTGATTGGAAACGCATCGCTTGATGTAAACACAACGGTGAGATACCACGTCGGTGGAAACACGATCTATTTAAATCTTGAAACAACGATAATCGATGTTAACCACAGCGATCTTTCACCAAGCACTACCAATACATACCACTATTAAGTCGGGGTGTTCGTGGGCCTTATGGGTGTACACTCCGTACCTCCTAACCCATTCTGAGGTGTGAACCAATCCATGAAGTCACTAAATTTTCCAACATACCCGGCCTTAGTCTTTGACACATGGATCTGGCGCTCTCCTGTCGACGTTGCGCGGATTCCAAACTTTGCGCGTTAGACTTCAAAACAAGATTTTCAGCTTTATTTATTTCAATATAAAACAAGTATTACATGGTTATTGGCCAATTTTGTAGCGCGCTTTAAAATACACACGCCGCTCGCTATTTAAAACAAAGTCGTAAAAGAGATTGAGTTAGGTAAAAATTGGTAAACAGAAGATGTATAAGGTCCGTATCGGTAATTTTTTTATTTGTTACACTAGTTTCACCTTGATTTTGAGGTGATATATCAAAGTGATACTCGCTAAAAATACAATTATACGAAAAACAATCACCGGACAAAAACTAGCTAAAAGAACTAGATATGATAAAAAAATAATAATGTCATCGCAAATTTACCATACTAAGAAAGTAAGAATCTAGGAAGTTATCTTTGTAGGCGGCGCAAGCAATCACCCACGCTTCGCTTATTCCAAAACCTGGATAGCCCCCGAATTTGACCCCAAATTACTATGTGCCATACTGCCATTCCCAACCAAAGTGCACTTGATATATGAGTAAAAGTCAACTAAGTCATGCAATTTGGTCATAAAAAATATACTCCATCCGTCCCAAATTATAAATCTACTTCTATTTTGCACAAAGTTTAAAATTTTTTCACTAACTACTTTATTAACCAATCAAATATATTCTTTTTCCACTAAACACTTTTTTAATTGATTGTAATATAAAAGTGGACAAGTATTTTGGGATAACAATAAATACCATTATGGACTTATATAATTTGGGACGAAGGGAGTACCATTTACAATCATATTATTACAAAGGAAGTCGAATACACCATTTACTATCATATTATTACACAGGAAGTCGAATACACTTAAATATTGGTTTACTCAAAACAAAATGAAAGACTATGCAAATTATTTCGTTATCACAATTTTTTTTATAGATATGTTTAAAAGACTAGCGGTAACATATAAGATTAGCAAAGGAAGTGAGAAGCAAAAGAAGTGAGAAGCAATAATAGAAAATAGTAGTTGTGTGTTTTTACAAACGGGTTTCGTGATATGGTTGTAAGTGTAATTATGATGTGTAAACACCGATGTTTGTAAATGATGATAAAAGAGTAGGGTTTTAGTTTGGGGTTAAAAAAAAAATAAAAAAAAAATGGTTGTTGTCAAGCAAACATACTAATTCCTAGTTTCAAAATGGTATAAAGATCATGTACAATAGTTGATTACTTGGTCCTAACATTTGATAAGAAACATAACTTAAACATTCTTTTTAATTATGTAGTTATCAAACACTTAAAAATTGACATTGCAAGATCAACTAACCACCCTAGATCCAATAATGTCAAACATATTAGCACATTTTAACAAATATAAATAATTGTTCCAGAAGATGTGATTTTAAATATATATTGAAAAGTTCTGGCAACTACTCGTATTTTGATAATTTGTTTACATCCTTGTTTGATTCCTTATATAACGCATGAAAGCAATGTGTTTGCTATAAAAGGGAGTGATACTCACACCACATCTTGATGTATGCGCTATAATTTGTATATTACAGTATTGTACGGTACAAACCGTAATACTCGCTCAAATAAATAAAATCGACACAAATATATCTCATTACTTAAATCAACACTGTGCGCACACTGCCACATGTATGGTTCCGATTAGTTCACGAACGATTATTAAAATAAAAAGTGCAAGCAAACAGTGTTTCTATTTGGGCGCGTGCGCGCGCTATGATTTTGGGGTACTGGATAACATTAAGGCTAGGTAACTGCAGATGACCGCGATCACCACTGATATCTCAACCTCAATTAAGTTTTCTCTCTCTAACACCTTCTACATAACCAGATTACCGTAATGATGATCGCTGCCATCATTATTATTATTATTATTATTTTTTTCCATTTTCATCCTTTTAAACACTAAAATTAAATGTCATTCATATTTAAAAAACATTATATGAATAATTTAAATAAAATAAAAATCATTACAATAAAGTGTTTATTTATTCGACGCTAAATGTGTCCCACTAAATCGGCTTTAAGGCTTAGATGAGTTTTCTTGTTGTGTATATCTCTAATAACGATGTTTCTCTTATTGATAAAAGTCTGGAGAGCTTGCCCTCCCTTTTTCTTTTATAATCCTATTATGCAATGTGATGCATGCGTACATCATGTTCGTTATTTTCTTAAGAGTCATCGGTCGCGCAAAAGTTTTTATTATAACCCATTTTTTCTTTGGGACGCCAAACGCTCATTCCACGTCTTTCTTTACCTCTGCGTACGCGTTCTTATACCTTATTCGTTTTGTATCATTCGAGCCCGACTGTGAAATGGAGTTAACAAGAAAAAACAATTCCAGATATATCCCGTTAGTAAGATAATATCCCTATTTATAAGTTATGTCATTTGCCGCAAATTGAACCTCTGGTGCTTTCCTGTCTTTGAGATTGTTGAAAATAGGTGATTGACGTATAACGCTTACGTCGTTATTCTCCCTGGAAACACCAAAGAACACATTTCAAAATTATAAGTCTCGTATGTCAATCGATTCCAATATAATAAATGGATGTGGCCCGTGATCACCCTAACAGTATTGAGTACGATATGCATTTTGGCAATTAGCCCATGACCAACCCATACAATTAATGCTTCCAAACATCCCGGAAACCCATGTTTCTCCTTGTGAAAGACATAAAGTTTTTTTACATCGGTACTAGTAGGCATTCTCAAAAACTCATCTCCATATAAGTCATTAATATCCTTACAGAAAGTGTTGAGAGAATCACAAGAAGTTTTCTCACCCATTTGCATATATTCGTCTAGAGCATGACAGTGTCGTACGCTAATTAACGAATTGCAGAGGTACACTTCATCAATGGGAAATGCCAACTTTTCTTGTACAATCAAATACTTTGTTGAAAATACGGCTAATTATTAGTTAATTCCCGAATAGTACGTGTGAATAATGTTCGACTCATTCAGAACCGCTTACTGAATAATTTTTCGTCTTACATTGAGTTTTCAGAGAAGTAAGCCACCACTAGACGACTATGAGCACCATAACGATTTCTATCTACCGAGTTTCGTGGGGTTTTGGGATTGAAGAAGTGGAAGCATGAATAAGAATAGCGGCCTCTTTTAAAAACTCTAAATCAATACTATTAACTTCTTCTTCTTCTTCTTCATCTAAGGATGTCAAAAAAACGATCGGAATTCGTTGTTTTAGTTGAGAAGATTAGTGTGTGTTTATAAAGATGGGTTTAAAAGTATGTATAAAAATAGAGAAGTATTGGGGTATTTAAACGGTAAGTTTATTTAATTTTTTTTATTAAATATAGCCAACGATCAAAAGATTGAGTCGTAGGATGTTGTTTTTTGTGCCACACACTCGGTCGAGTAAACTACCAAGTTCCCCATTTTTCCATGAGAAACACGTTCTAGGGGAGGGTCCGTAAGGAAGGGGACGTGTCCCAGGTGACGACCTACAGATCGATCGACTACCCATTACGTTGGGTCTAACCTTAATTGTCTTCTACCAACAAAAACTAGTTCTATCTAAAAAATCTCTAAGTACAAATCCACCATCTCTTTTATTCTTTCTTGAGATACTAAGTACAAATTCATGGTTCTTGATTAGAAACCACGAAATAACAGTAACTCATGTGATATATTTCTGTGTAAAAATTATCAAACCAACCTCACAATACACAGATTTGCACTCAACAACCTAAAAGCTATATCAGATTAGTCCTCAATCGAGTGCTAACCAGTCCTCAAACGAGTGCTAACCAATCGTCCTCAAATGGATGCGATTGAAGAAAGATACAAAAGACACTAACAAACCCTCACAACACTCTTACGAAATAAACCAGGCTAATAATAGATCAAGATGATCTATTATGAATACAAACCCAAAATAATAAGACAATATCAAAGATTGAGAGAGACAAAGATGATTTTTGAGAGAGTATCAAAGACAAAACAATGAGATCAGTGAAACCCTAGGCTAAGATGATGTATTTATTCCCACATCTTTCACTTCAACCCTCCAAGAATCAGCAACCTTTCAAAACAAACTAAAACAATCAAATTGTTAAAATAAAGTGCAGGAATGGTCCCTGCACTTATAACCAAACAATGAGATGCAACAAAACAATAAATTTTTAACACCTCTTCTCAGCCTCATGGTTTGAACATTTCTACAAGACCAAGTTTTTCATAAAACAGTTTGTGTTGAGAAATGCTTAAACCCTTGGTGAGTATATCTGCAACATTATTAGCATATTCAATCTGCATAGTCTTTATAATACTAGATATCACATTATCCCTCACAAGATGTAAATCTACCTCAAAATGTTTAGTCTTTTCATAAAAGACTGGATTAGCAGCAATTTGCATTGCATAACTGTTATCACAGAATAACTTCACGGGAAGCAAGCCCTCAGTATCTAGATCATTTAGAATTTTGTTAATAAATAATTTCACAAGGAGTAGATGGAAGACATCTATATTCAGACTCAACAGATGATCTAGATATTGTTGCTTGCTTTTTTACTTTCCAGGATATCAATTTGTTACAAAAATAAACAGAAAAACCTGAAACTGATTTCCTGGATAATGGATACTTATCCCAATCTGCATTTTAAAAAGCATGCAGACTCTTTCTTATTTTTCATAATCTGAACACCAGTACCTCGAGCATATTTTAAATACCTCAAAACTCTTAGACCAACTTTTAAAATGTGACTGTAATGGTGAATGCATATGTTGACTCAAACAATGAACAACATATGAAATATTAGGTCTACTAATAGACAAGTAAATCAATTTACCCACCAGTTTTTGATACTCAGTCAAATTAGAAAGATATTTATCATTTTCAGACTCTTTATGACTAAGTATTGCATTCTACTGCAAAGGAATTGCAGCAGGCTTCCAGGCTAACAAACCATATTTACAAAGCAACTCTAAGCAATACTTTCTTTGAGATAAGCAAATACCATCTTTTTTTTTGTAAAACTTCAATTCCCAAAAGAAAATTAAGAAAACCAAGATCTTTTATCAAAAACTTAAAATTAAAAACTGTTTAAAGTTTTCAATTTCCTGTAAGTTGTTACCAATAATGACAATATCATCAACATATACTAAAAAAGATATAAAAACCCCCTTCTTACTCTTAGCATACAATGAATAGTAATTTTAACTTTGAACAAAACCATGTTCAACCAAAGAAGTGGTAAGTTTTTGATTCCACTGCCTTGATACCTATTTCAACCCATATAAAGAGTTAACAAACCTGCAAACCTTTGTTTCATTTTTATCATAATGTCCATATGGTAAATCCATATACACTTGGTCATGTAAATCACCATACAAAAAAGCATTATTAATATCCAGTTGAAAAAGATGTCAGTTATTAGAAACAACTAAACCAATTAGACACCTAAGTATAACCATCTTAACAATAAGACCAAATATTTCTTTATACTAAAAACCCTCTCTTTGACTATAACCTTTTGCAAAAAGTATAGCTTTATATCTATCAATTTCTCTAGATGACTTATACTTGATTTTAAAAATACATTTACAACCAATGGCTTTTCTGCCAACAGGAAAATCGGATAAAACCCAAGTATTGTTTCTATGCAAAGCTTCCATTTCTAGATTCATAGTCAATCCATTTAGGATTTTGAGAAGCTTCAAAATAAGACTTAGATTATGTAGACTTATTTAAAGTAGTACAAAAACAATAATTGATAGTAGAAAGTTTAGAATGTATGACAAATGTTTCAAACCATACTTAAAACTACTACCAACAACAAAATCG
This sequence comes from Chrysanthemum lavandulifolium, assembly GCA_022545495.1. Taxonomy (NCBI): domain Eukaryota; kingdom Viridiplantae; phylum Streptophyta; class Magnoliopsida; order Asterales; family Asteraceae; genus Chrysanthemum; species Chrysanthemum lavandulifolium. Next base: position 143,635,341 of record CM040241.1, on the reverse strand, counting down.
TTCAATAAAAGGATCTCACCATTTGAAATATGTAGATTACTGCCTACCAGACCTCCTCAAACCAGTTTGTAGTTCTTCCCCAACAATACAACGATCTCACCATTTGAAATATGTAGATTACTACCCTCGGAGGTGACATTTTCTCCTATTTGGGTTGTTGTCATTGCAACTTCATCCTCAACTGTGTTAACACAGTCATCAAAAGTTTCCCAATCATTACCTTCCACATTAGAAGCGTCCCCTTTTCATCATAGGACTTTCAGACCCATGGACATCAAAAAGGTTTAAAATGTTAACTCGAGACTCATTTAACTCTTAAAAATTTTGCTCAAACATATTTAAACATTTGTAGACTTCATTTTAAAAGGAAAAATAATTTCATAAAATTTTACATCTCTAGAATAAAAAATAGTTTTACTATCAAGACCATACTAGTTGTAAGCTTTTTTAATACTAGAAAAAGCAATTAAGATACATTTTTTCGACCTGACACTAAACTTGTCATTGTTATTTAAAACAGTGGAGTAACACAGAAATCCAAAAGATCTGATGTGAGAGAGACTATGATCCTTACTATACATTAGAAAATAAAGGGAAGCACCAGATAACACGGAGGAGGGTAACCTTTTACAAGATATAGAGCAGTAACACACATTCAGGACACATAGACAGAGGAATCCCTCCTGAAATATAAGACTCCTAGCAACATTCAAATGGTGTATATGTTGTCACACCGCTAAAATATCGCAATGAAAGATATTGGGGCGAGACTTTCATGGGAACAAAGTTACAATTATATTGAACGACCTCTACATGAGTCGTTTGAAAATACACGTTTGATTACAACACAAAAAGTTTACAAAAGGGCTAAGTTTCAAGAATTCTGGCTGAGCGTTAAAAGTAATGCAAGAAATCTTCAAAATGATGAGATCGCAAAATGTGACTCTAGTAATGATGCTCCAATGCAAGCCATGTAATAAGTACGTCTAAAAACATGAGAAAAATATGCTAAAAGCGTCAACATAATGTTGGTGAGTTTATAGGTTTAAGTAAATGTAAATATAAAGTATTAGGTCACCATAAGTTAACACAAGTATGTAGATGATAGAAATGAGATGAAGAAGATGGTTGGATCATAATACACATGTATGAATAAGCAAAGGTTAGGCGTAATATTGCATAGAGTAAACAACACTTCTCAAATGAGAAGTAAACAAGTATTTATAGGGGAAGGGAGCTAGGGCAACACATCTAGTCCCTTCCTTGCCCTTTTGGGCCATTGCATAGGCTTATGGGCTTTCTACATAAGCATAGCCTTAATTACTAACATAAAAGCCATATAAATGCAACATATTACATAGAAATGACTAACACTTGCTAAAACTGTTTAGGAGCGTTTCCAAAAATCTGCCCCTAAGTGATAGTTATAATGTAATAGCGGTTGCTCGACATCTTTTAGCACTTCTTCTTTCTTGTGAGTAGATGTGCTTTAGGTTCCAACAATCTCCCCTCAGTTTGGGATCTTGTTTCTTGTGAAATTATCAGCTCTGACGTTGTTGTAATATATGTTCTTTGTTTTGTATGTGGATGATGTGATTGTATGTTATTGTCTGCATCTGGTCAGCTTCGTTGCTCAGGTGTCTCCACGTCTTTCTCTAACATGCTCACACGCCTTTTGACTTTGGATTTCAGATGTGATGCAGTTCTCTAGTCTTTAAACTTTGTAGATTCTTTGGCTTTGATGAAGAATCATTTTTACTTTTGAGTTCTTTGTAACACCTTACGCAAAGAGGGTGATTGTAACACCTTAGGCAAATCCACATCGGCGGAGGCACGGAGAGATCTTGGTATATAAGAATAACATCCGCCTTATCGACACAACGCGTTTGTGGTCTCTGCGAGTAGGGTTCACAAGGAACTAGCGATTAAGCGTGCTCGTGTGAGAGTAGCAATGCGGGTGACCTACAGGAAGTCTCACACGAGGCCACAAAACAAATCCATGAGCCACAAGGGCAAAGCGGACAATATTGTGTATCAGTAGGCGGGATGTTACAGTTGCCTTTTGAGAGAACTTCATTTGTGTTGTTGTTGGTATGAGCATATGGAGAATCAACACGATCTTTCCTCCTAGGAGCATCCATCAGCAGTTGCATAAACTTGGTTAGTAATAAGCACCAATAGATCGTTGTGGACTTTTATTAAAGAATTGACCACTACGATTGTTTTACTGATGAATGTCTTGATTCCATTCACCTTGGTCGGGCGAATCAGCCGTCCGAATCCCATGAGGGGACAATTTGCATTACATTGAACATGTTCAAGTAATGACCCACATCTTCAGGACTCGATTCTTGAAAGGAATCTCCTTAGCGGGATTTCCAGCACTTACAAGTTCGAACTTCGAGGGTGTTAACATCATAGTGTGAAAAAACATCTCTAATTCTTGCAAAGGCTGTTCTGAACTGGAGGCCCTCAAGTAGGCTAACACGATGTCTTGAAGTACATCTGATTTAGGTGAGTCACCGAGGTACCTTTGAAACATCACCTCACATTGTAGACCGTTTGAGACAACACTAAGCGTAACCACAAGGAGTTACCGAAGTGAAGCTATTGTCGGGGCTATTAGATGTTGACCTGGCGGGAGTTTCCATTCAATCAGCGAGGATCACAAGTGTAAATCCCTCATAAATATTCTCGGCAGATTGCTAGGATCTGCGAAGGACTCTAGCATGTATCACTTGCGTCCTTATTGTTGAACGACAAGTGATGAAAGTTCAAGTGTTCCTAAGAGATCTTTTGATGAATCTCGTGGCTCTAGACTCAATAGTGCACTTTGGTTTTCCTAATCGGAGACTAGGGAAAGGGTCTCCTTCTTCAATACCAAAAATCTCTAAGAGAGAGTCGATAGATTACGTAGGGTTCCCTGTGAGAATGAAACAAGCTTCTGTTGAGAGAAACTTGAGTGGTTAAGAAGGTTTAGAGCATTGCGTCACTGAGTCCATGATGACTTTGATCTTCAATACCGGTGTCATCTAGTGACAGCCACTAACATATGAATTGAACCCGGTGTCTCCACTAAGTTGAATAATTTGGAGGGCTATTTCTTTTCACCCTTTTCTTTACTTTTCTTTTTATTCTTCAACTCCTTCTTTCTCCGATTCTCATTTTCTCCTTTTGTCAATCATACCTAAGGACTTCTAAGTACTAACTATTGGTGGTTTCCTTGGGTAGATCCCTCCGGCTTTGGCGGATCATAGGACGTTTATCTCTAAACTTAGTCACCTTATAACTCCATGACTATCCTATGTTGCCATAAAACCATTTTCTTGAAAAAACTCTCAAAGTGTTTATGAATGAAAACATGTTTGTAACACTTCGAGAGTTTGTATTTTCAAAATACTCCCCTCTACATGTGCTTAGGAGTTTTGTGATATACAGGTGAGGGTAGGCGCACTTTTGAATTGATCGACTCAAGATAGACAATTCCCATGAGACACGGTTACATCAACGACTAGGTCGACTTGAAGTTGTAAACACTCCTTGGTGAGGAGGTTTGACCCGTCAAGGTTCATGTCTACCAAGAGTTTCTCGGATGGTACATTCTACTAAGACTAATCCTTTGCAAGATACGTTTACATCACTAGCGAACTAGTTTGAAATTATTACCCGTCCCGGACAAGTCTTTTCGATTTACGACATTTTAGAGCTCGTCAATTCAATGGTTAAGTCTATGCACACTTAGATTCAATCACAATCCAACATATTTGTATCACACAATTTGTCTCCCCCTCAAAAAATGACATATTAATGTTATTTTTGATGAATTTTTTTTTGATATCGAATATGACCATTTCGAGTTTTGCGGGAAGATTTCCACAAAGAACGTTGTTTGAACAAAGATATTTTGCAAATACTCCCCCTCAACAAGTAATATTAACTTTTGAGGTTTTAAAAAACACGAGAGAGAGTACTTGTTCTTTTGAGCAAAATTTTGAAAAAATATTAAAAGTTTGATAAATTTTACTCAAAAGTAAGAAGCTTTCGCTCCTTTTATAAGGATTGTGGCACTGAAGCGTACTACATGGTCCTTTCATTACAAGATCGGGTTGTACACTGCTATTTATGTACAAGCCATTATGAATAAATAAATCAAGTATCAGAATACAATCAAGAGTGTTTGAAAGAGTACCCAATGATTACACATGACCCAAGACTTTATCTTAACGTTGAAACGTCAAGATAGAGAAAATTTTTCATCCTCCCACATAGCTCTCCAACCTTCTCATCTGATCCCGGTGGAACAACCTTTCATCCAGCCTTGTTATGAACCTGCGAGCTTCCTTTCGTTCTTCCGAGTTCCATCTCTTCTTCGAACCAATACCTTCTTGAATATCCTTTAACCGATAAGCTAACCTATCACGAACCATTTTCAACGTATGATCACAAAATTTGTGGATTTTGTCGAATGCCATGAAGCATGTATGATGATGCTCACTGCGGTAGACGACCCCAAACTTCGGTTTGTGCATGATAGTGTACTGAAGCAGTTGATTAAGGTTGGGAAAGTGTAGCAACAGTTTTGTAAGATTTATCTGCTTTTGGTATGATTGGACCGCAAGTTGTAGTTCTTCAACACGTTCTTGAATGACTTTGCTACAAAAGAAGATCAGCATGGAAATGATGAACTGAAGTTGAATCTCTGTATAGAATTGTCTCATCCTTTCTTGTACCTTTACGAGGTACATATCTTCGATGTCGTTGAGTGACAATCTCGAGAAATCGGCTTCAGTGAAATCATATTCTTGTTCATCTTGTCGCTTGACTTTTATCTCAGACAAGAAGGAATAACCCCACTTTGTTGCCAGTGTAACCTTCATTATAGCAACAATTTTCATGTCACTCTTTACCTCCTTGTTTGACCTTTGAACTTGACAGCTTCTGTACTAAAATCTTCTCTTTGGTGGCCAATGATGAATGCCGTATTTAGCATCGAGGTAGTAGTCCACCACCTTGTCAACATACAATTTGGTGGCGTCTTCTTCAATGGCAATATTATCGGAGAAAACTGCAGCTGGAATGTGGAAGGTAAGAGAAGTAGCATACTTCTTGCTGACGCTACTACCGTGTTGAAGAAATTCAAGGTCGTTATTGAAGAATAAACGGTATGGAATCTTCGGTTGCTCGGGTCGGCCAATTATAGGTAGAGGCTTTGTCCAGTCAGTGTAGTAGGGAGTGTTATCCTTTCTTGTAAGATCGATGTTCTATTCGGGATTAAGCCAGTCGATGTTGTTGGACATTGCACGGGCAATGTTGTCCAAATGGTATTCGACCTCAACTGCGCTGCCAGCTCTGTCTTTCAAGAAGTTAAATGCATCGTTCTTTATCCTGCGCAGTTCCCGTTTGGTCATATTTTTCACTTTGAATTCATCTTGGATAATTTTCACCTGCTCAATTGTCCGACCATCTACCGGTTCTTGACCCTCAGGCAATCTAGGCGTAGCATCAACCAACTTGCTAAACCAATCATACTCCTCGGTGTCATCTTTGTCCAACCATGAGACGACATAACTTTGTTTCTTCTTTTTGGGTCTGGAGGATGATTCCAGTTGCGAGGATGGTTGAGGTGATGGTTGTTGTTGGGGCTCAAGAATGTCTTCATCTTCACCACCGGTATAGGTAAAGTGATCACCGGTTTTCTGCAGTGGTGGTGGAGAATCTGCATCCCTAGGTTTGTCTGATGAATGAGGTTGTTGAGAAGCTTGTCTTGTAGGTGTGGTGGTGGTCTTAGGGGGTCGTGGTGGCATGGATGATGATGACCCGCCAGTTTTCTTTTGACGTTTAGCATTCGGGTCTTGATCCTTGTCGTCATCATGTCTTGGTCGCTTGTCCTGACCAGCAGCTTCCTTGCACGTTGTCTTTAGTTGATATGCAAGAAGTACCTCATACAACTTCGATTCATCTGGTGTGAAAGTAGGAGCTCGAGGAGACATCTGTAGTACCAAATGTGAGATCAAATCAGCTTCGATGACATTTGGAGGCTCGACTGGTCGGGTTTGCATAACCACCGGTGTTGTAGTAATCATTTGCCTTACCAGTGTTTTGAGCGTTGGATAGAGTTGACCCTTGAACATCTCTTTGGTCACCCCAGGGACAGTTTAGAGAAGAAAGTGGTGAGTGTAGTTCATGATCTGCTCATCCATTTCTCCTTGAACATCTCTGTTGAAAAATGCCTCGATCTGTTCTCTTTCTCCTTCAAATGTGTCTATCTCTTGAGAAAGCTCGTTGACCTTGTCAGCCAGCATGTCAATCTTCGTTCCTGAAGACTTTGTTTGCGTTTTCTAGATTGATTCAATGCTTTCTGGATCTTGGCTTTCGTGCGAGATGCCCAAGTATCGGCCTTTTTCTTGATCGATTTTGATGATGGTTTAGTTGTTGTTTCTTTAGATGGTGGTGGTGATGAGTGAGAGGATGATTCGGTTTTGGAAGTGTCATGAGGTTGTTCCGAAGATTGCTCAGGGTTGTGTTCAGGATTTTCCAGAATGTAGTTATCTATTTCCATTCTTATGCGTTCCTCTTCGGCCATCTTAGCAGCTTTGTCTGCAGCCCTCTCCTGTTCCGCTTCCAGAACATCTTTCTCTGTAATTCTCTTATCAGTATCTTGCACGTCATCTCCAAAGTCGAACATTTCTTCATCCTCCTGCTGCGTATCCTCTGTAGATTCCTTGGTGGTGGCATCGGTTCCTTTACCGGGTTGATTAACCAGATCAAGAACGAATGTAGTAAGATCACCACCGCTGGAACCTCCAGGGCCTTTAGTTTGTTGAAGTTCGAATTCTTTAGCAGCTTTCTCCACCCTTAGTTGATTCAGAGTTTTCTGGAATTGTTTCTCTTCATTCTTAGGATCATCCTCAAATTCTGAATCTTATTCTTCTTCCTCCTCGAGAGTTTTCTTCCCTTTGTCAGATGAAGGACTTGCAGGTTTGTCCTCCGTCTTCTTCATGATGGAAGAGTCATCTGCACGTACTTCAGAGTACATAGTCAGGTCATCTGACTCAGTTTCAGAGTTGTCATCTTGTGGAATTGGTTCCAATTTTGCTTTGGATGAACGATATTGGCAGGGACTTTCCTCTTTAGGCTTGGATGTCTTTTCTTATAATTGTTTGTGCTTCCAGTGCTTCCCGCTCTCATTGCCCTTGTAGTAGCTACTGGAGTTGTCTTTTCATCCATGAACCCAACTTTTCCAGCACACACTGCTTCCTTGTAACGAAGGTATGACGGAAGAACCTTGATTTCATCAGTAATCAAGCAAGCAAGTAATTCCGCACCTTGTTTACGGGTTGAGGAGTCTTTGAACCGAACATAATTCAAGGTAGGCTCATACAACATGGAGTGTGTGTCGGGGTCATTAATTCTTAGTGGGATATCCTGGTGCTTCCTGAGAAGACTCTGGATCAGCAACTTGGTGTATCTAATGAAGGGAATCTTGGTACCAGGCTTCCTGTAATGTTGCATCATGTCTTCCCAGATTAAGCTTGCATAATCAATGTGTTTCATATGAACCATTCCCCATAAAGTTTGAAGAAGCATAAGCTTCGGGTGTTTATGAACACTATCTCTGCCTGAGGCTGATTTGGCAATCATGATGTAGATGGTCCACTAGGGTTGTGGGATGTTTTTTAGATCGACACTGGAGTGCTTAGAGATGATACCGGAAGCTTCGTCGTATCCAATGTTGACCATGAAGTCCAATACCTCCTGTTCATTAGGAATCAGAACGTATTAAGTAGAACGAATGACTGGAAGAAGAAGAATGACACGAAGATCCGCCACAGTGACTGTGACTTCCTTAGTGCCAAGAGTCACTTTCACTGCATCTTGACCGTCAATTTTGTCCATAGTGTGCCAGAACTGATGGATGTATATTTCGGGTACTATAGCAGAGTTAGTGAGCATGAGATGGAAAGGATGATTCTTGAGGATGTCAACAGCAACTCTGCATGAGGATTCTGAGCATGTGAAGTTGTCGAAGTCGACACGGAGATTGTTCTTTCCAATTGTTTTGTTGTAACCCGCAGGGAAGATGTCAGCCATAGTGAGTTCATTTGGGGCATTGAGATTCTCTTGATTGACAACCATTTCGTGATCTGAAAGGTATTGAGACAAAAGAACCAACATATTGAAACACATTGTGTTAGTTTTAGTTTGATTTTATTGTCCAATTACTTGATTGAAGTTATCATGTTTATGAATGTTACGAGTACAAAGTCATTTTAAGTCCGTTTGATTGAAGTTGATGTGATAAGTTACGCGAGTATGTTAATTTTGAAGTTTTAATGTCCATATTTCACTTAAACACACAACATTTTAACTTTTGAGAGCTTATGAGTAACATTTTGGTTTTTTGTGACTTAAGTGTAAAAATTACAAGTTACTCTACGCGTAACATATCAAAACACGGTGGTAAGTTGGCTTAAGCGTAAACATATGAGTTTATGCGTAAAAAATGTGCTTTAGGCGTAGGTCTAAGCTTAAGTGTAAGGGCAAGCCTTAGGCGTAAGAATTTCTTACGCATAAAGCTAGTCCAAAGGCTTAACTGCTTACGCGTAAGCTTTAGCAAAATGTTACGCGTAAGTTTTACTCGTAAGAGCAAAGTGTTAGGAATTAGAAATTCCAGGTGTTAAAGAGTCGGTCACCTCAAGCATATGTAATCGTTAGGAAGCTCGCAGTCGTAGTTCTTTTTAGTTAAGTAGTATTTAGTTAAGTAACACTGTGGAGGACGGACGGGTCTTTACCCATTGTATGCGATCCACGACCCGGTGTGGCGATTTATGTAAGACTATAAATACTCTACCTTCCAAGGTAGAGTTGGAGCTCATAATAATATCTTTCACTTTCTCTCACTAAGTTCCCTAAACCTCTAACTTCTCTCTAGAACTCCATTCATACGCCACTTTGTGTTATGGTTTGATGTGTATGTGAAAACTAATATCTTACAATTGGTATCAAGAGCCATGGTTAGATCATATCTCGCACATCTTTGGATTTTTAGTGGTTTTAGGTGGTTTTGAGTTTGAAAAGTTTAGTGGTTTGTGCATCATTTGGTTGATTTCTTGTGTTAAAGCTTGGATTTTGTTAGTACTTTTATGTTTAGAATCATCACAAGTGTTTAGGTTTTCATTTGGTGAGCTTGAATCATCTTGGTTGGGTTGTTTTGGATTAAAATTGATGTTTATGTGGTTTTCTTGCTAGCGACTTGATATCTGATTTCTTTCTTCGTAGCGACTTGCTTCACAATTTTGTAGCGAGTTACGGTTTGGAGCTAGCGACTTAGACCTAGCGATTAAAGTACAAGTAGTGGACTCTCCACTACGGGTAGCGACTTGGTGGTAGCTGTGACAACTCGCAATTTCAAGTCATTTCTCAAGTTTCACTATTTCATCACTTATCGTAAACTAGGTTTACGTGTTTCAAATTCGCGTAACCTTAATGGTTTAGCGGCGAATTCATGATCATATCATCACGAACATTTCATATGGATTAAGATTAGTCTACATTTCATTGACATCATTTGCATCATGATAGTTCATTCATGACATTTCATTTCACATTTAACGCGTGAGTTATTATTTTAAATATTTAATCCGTTACTTTCAAAAATGATCCCGATGCATTTTTAAACTTACATTTAGTTTATAAAAACTATATTTTTACTTTACCTAGTGTTTTAAATTTATTTTGTATATAAATCGTTAAAGTAAAATTATTACGACGTTTTTCTTAAAAACTACCCGATAATTATTTTATCACTCGAATTTTACAAGGAATGTATTTTTACAATTTTTATTATCTCATTACATTCTATTTTGATTTATTAAACATCTCTTTTACCTAAAAATTTCCATTTACCTTTACTTGTACATTTTCCTACACATTTACTTACACTTTTTATTACAAATTGCTACAAGTAATTACACAATGCAATTTAAAAAAAAATAATAGATATTTTACCAAATCCCTCCCCCTTGGCCGACCAAGGGGAGGGTGGTAATAAATGAGCATGGTTCTTGATTGTTTTGCCTTTTACTCTACATAAAAGTCCTACTCTTTCAATTATTTCATTCACTTGTCTCATAATTCACCTAGCTAGCAAAATATTTTCCTCTCTTTGTTCCTCTCCTTCCTAACCGGTTCTACATCAAGAGCAAAAGGGATCACCATTTTTTTTATCAAGCTCAAGTTATATTACAATCTAGATAACATTCTTTATTAGGTTTTGAAATAAAAACCAAGAGTGTTTAGGTTTAACCTTGTTCTTTGCACCTCATCATATTAGCTAGTAAGCATGTTTCTTTCATTTTCATGTTTCCTTATCATCTTATATTTATCTTTTCATTTTTGGAGCAAGCATGCATGATTTGTGTTGTTTATACCATTTTACATGATTTTTAGCAATATATATATATATATGGTCATCCTATAATTATCCCCTTGGTATACGTTGGTCTTGATGATGTCTAGGAACCCATGACACCCTAAGAAGGTGTATGGTAGGATTAGATTAGCTTTGGAGTTGATTTGAAGGGATTAGAATAGGTTTTGTCCGAGAAAAACTATTTTCGATACGTATAAAATATGTCCTGTCCTTGTTTTGGTTTTCTGGAAAATCCGACAGTAGGCACGACTTTTTGGCCTTGATATTTAGAAAATATACTTTAAAACGAATCCGTGGCCGCTTGAACGGATAAAAACGGAGTTATAACGAAGAAGTTATGGATTTTACAAGTTTGACGACGAAATATATAATTTTCAGAAATTTCAGCAACATGTTTTTACTTTGTTCGAGTAAAAACGAGCCTTAAGCTTCACAAATTATTTCGACTTGTCAAAAATATATTAGTATACTTTGATACGAAGCTAAGGACGTATTATACGTAGAAAACGGATTTGAAACGACAAAGATATGCACGTTTTCATAAAATTGCCGTAACTATTATTTTACGAAAAACTATATTATTTTACGAGATAAGTGTTACGTTAGTGAAAACGACCATGTTGGAGGTGTTTTTAACCATGATGTGGAACTTTTGAAACGAAATGTCTTCTAATAAAATTAAGATCACCGGCATATTTTTCAAAACGACAAGCCGTTTGTATAGCGGAGTTGTAATAAATTAATTACGGATGTTTAAACTTGGCCGAAACTCACTTTTTACATAACAATTAGCCAAAATCACCAACTTTAACCCTTATTATCTTTATGTTCGAAACCTTTTTGACGAAAACTCCTGAATCGAAACTTCTAGATTTCGATACAAACTTTCCAAAACCGTCGAGTTCGTTTTCTAACGATCGACGTACACCATTTTACGACTAGTTTTCCAAGGCCATTTTGTTAATTTCATGAAAATTCCGACGACATTGTTTTGTATTTTAAAAGTGATAATTTCACTATAAATCATTATAAAACCCTTGTAGGATGACATTTTGACGTAAATACTTGTAAAGTCAATTTTGAAGGGTCAAGACGTCAAAAGAGTATTTTTCGACGATAAGTAATATTTTCAAAACTCGCAAATGGTATAAATAACATCTGAAATGCATGCATAACATTACATTGCAACTCATTACATATCATATCATTCGTAATAGGTCCAGATTAAAGTTTCACATTATACCTCGGTGTACTCACTCTTGTCATCATACCAGTTTATCAAGTGAGTCATAGCCCCACTTTTTCTCGTTTTAATTATTTATGAAACTCTTTGGGGGAGATACATGCTCAACTATTTTCATGACATTCATGAATATTTGCAAACTATATGTTTATCTGAACTAAATGTTTAGTCATACAAAGTAGCAGTTTTGCCATGCTTAGAATTGTCTTAGTATTATCATTGAGCTAATGGTCTTGGTATATTCATTGAGCTAATGGTCTTGGTATATTCATTGAGCTAATGGTCTTGGTATATTCATTGAGCTAATGGTCTTGGTATAATCGGTGAACTAATGGTCTTGGTAGAATCATTGAACTAATGGTCTTGGTACAATCTCGAACTAATGGTCATGGAACAATTTGAAACCGTAAGAATTATGTGTTATATTAAGTAGCTGTGGATACATTAAGTTATGCACTATTTTGTGAACTCATTTGACATCATGCGCTTGAACATAAACTATATCACATTTTGGCAATGGGTTGTGAACACAAAGTTGCAAGTTTTGTATGGGCGGAACTTGAACCGGGTGGATTTACAATGCCTTTCTTCGCATAAACGATTTTGAAAGGCTTTACATTTCAACATAAACTCTATGAACTCACTCAACCTTTGTGTTGACACTTTAGCATGTTTTATCTCGTGTTTCTATGGCATACACTTCATGGCATGCATGTGGACACATCATAGAGTCGCGGTGACGACGCGTCTCACTTGGGATTTTGCACTTTAAAACATCGTTTGAATTGTAACAAACTTATTTCCGCACAAGTTGATTTTCTTATGGGACCTATACTTTGTAAACTCGATTGTTTTATTAAATCAAACGATGTATTTTCCAAACAACACTTTAGGTCGTTCAATATATCTCAGAATCGTGATGCTATGACGATCAATCCCGTGAATTCCATTCCACGCAAAAATGTAATTTGGGGTGTGACAGATTGGCATCGAGCTTCGGTTATAGAGAACTAGGTTGCATCATTGACCCTAGACTATAACTACATCATCATAGCATCTCATCATTTCATCATAAGTGCATGTTCATTTTACATGCGGTTTATGCGTACATTTTTCGAGTTATTTACTCTCATTTCATATCGATTGTCACATGGATGCCTTCATATACCCATCCCATCATACTCACATCACTCTGACGTGGAGAATGCCCTGTCATTCCCTATCACAATTTTTACACCAAGTTGACTTAACACCAAACAACATATGAGTTGATTAGTCCAAGCATTGCATAGTTACTCCTAAATTATACATAGCCTGATCACCTATGTCTAATTCAGGAAGAATCATGCAATGAAGGGAGTAGTAGGCTTATATGTGTAAGCAATTCTATGACCGAGCCAAATTTTCAAAAGACCCGTTACTCGAACCGATTTAGCCTAATCTCATGACAGTTCTTGTTTGATGAGTTGTGAGATTAAGTAAAATCGGTTACCAAAAGTCTTTTGAGGGTTTTGCTCGAGAATGGGAAGGCTTGCCTCATCAAACCCTAACCCCGAGAGACTATCACGAACTGAATTGTGGATGAATTCCTTTTTGATGGGCGAATGTGACAACTCGCAATTTCAAGTCATTTCTCAAGTTTCACTATTTCATCACTTATCGTAAACTAGGTTTACGTGTTTCAAATTGCGTAACCTTAATGGTTTAGCGGCGAATTCATGATCATATCATCACGAACATTTCATATGGATTAAGATTAGTCTACATTTCATTGACATCATTTGCATCATGATAGTTCATTCATGACATTTCATTTCACATTTAACGCGTGAGTTATTATTTTAAATATTTAATCCGTTACTTTCAAAAATGATCCCGATGCATTTTAAACTTACATTTAGTTTATAAAAACTATATTTTTACTTTACCTAGTGTTTTAAATTTATTTTGTATATAAATCGTTAAAGTAAAATTATTACGACGCTTTTCTTTAAAACTACCCGATAATTATTTTATCACTCGAATTTTACAAGGAATGTATTTTACAATTTTATTATCTCATTACATTCTATTTTGATTTATTAAACATCTCTTTACCTAAAATTTCCATTTACCTTTACTTGTACATTTTCCTACACATTTACTTACACTTTTTATTACAAATTGCTACAAGTAATTACACAATGCAATTTAAAAAAAAAAATAATAGATATTTTACAAATCCCTCCCTTGGCCGACCAAGGGGGGTGGTAATAAATGAGCATAGTTCTTGATTGTTTTGCCTTTTACTCTACATAAAAGTCCTACTCTTTCAATTATTTCATTCACTTGTCTCATAATTCACCTAGCTAGCAAAATATTTTCCTCTCTTTGTTCCTCTCCTTCCTAACCGGTTCTACATCAAGAGCAAAGGGATCACCATTTTTTTATCAAGCTCAAGTTATATTACAATCTAGATAACATTCTTTATTAGGTTTTGAAATAAAAACCAAGAGTGTTTAGGTTTAACCTTGTTCTTTGCACCTCATCATATTAGCTAGTAAGCATGTTTCTTTCATTTTCATGTTTCCTTATCATCTTATATTTATCTTTTCATTTTGGAGCAAGCATGCATGATTTGTGTTGTTTATACCATTTTACATGATTTTAGCAATATATATATATATATGGTCATCCTATAATTATCCCTTGGTATACGTTGGTCTTGATGATGTCTAGGAACCCATGACACCCTAAGAAGGTGTATGGTAGGATTAGATTAGCTTTGGAGTTGATTTGAAGGGATTAGAATAGGTTTTGTCCGAGAAAACTATTTTCGATACGTATAAAATATGTCCTGTCCTTGTTTTGGTTTTCGGAAAATCCGACAGTAGGCACGACTTTTGGCCTTGATATTTAGAAAATATACTTTAAAACGAATCCGTGGCGCTTGAACGGATAAAAACGGAGTTATAACGAAGAAGTTATGGATTTTACAAGTTTGACGACGAAATATATAATTTTCAGAAATTTCAGCAACATGTTTTTACTTTGTTCGAGTAAAAAACGAGCCTTAAGCTTCACAAATTATTTCGACTTGTCAAAAATATATTAGTATACTTTGATACGAAGCTAAGGACGTATTATACGTAGAAAACGGATTTGAAACGACAAAGATATGCACGTTTTCATAAAATTGCCGTAACTATTATTTTCTGAAAAACTATATTATTTTACGAGATAAGTGTTACGTTAGGTGAAACGACCATGTTGGAGGCTGTTTTAACCATGATGTGGAACTTTTGAAGCGAAATGTCTTCTAATAAAATTAAGATCACGGGCATATTTTTCAAAACGACAAGGCGTTTGTATAGCGGAGTTGTAATAAATTAATTACGGATGTTTAAACTTGGCGAAACTCACTTTTACATAACAATTAGCCAAAATCACCAACTTTAACCCTTATTATCTTTATGTTCGAGACCTTTTGACGAAAACTCCGAATCGAAACTTCTAGATTTCGATACAAACTTTCCAAAACCTTGAGTTCGTTTTCTAACGATCGACGTACACCATTTTACGACTAGTTTTCCAAGGCCATTTTGTTAATTTCATGAAAATTCCGACGACATTGTTTTTGACGAAAAGTGATAATTTCACTATAAATCATTATAAAACCCTTGTAGGATGACATTTTGACGTAAATACTTGTAAAGTCAATTTTGAAGGGTCAAGACGTCAAAAGAGTATTTTTCGACGATAAGTAATATTTTCAAAACTCATAAATGGTATAAATAACATACGAAATGCATGCATAACATTACATTGCAACTCATTACATATCATATCATTCGTAATAGGTCCAGATTAAAGTTTCACATTATACCTCGGTGTACTCACTCTTGTCATCATACTAGGTTTATCAAGTGAGTCATAGCCCACTTTTCTCGTTTTAATTATTTATGAAACTCTTTGGGGGAGATACATGCTCAACTATTTTCATGACATTCATGAATATTTGCAAACTATATGTTTATCTGAACTAAATGTTTAGTCATACAAAGTAGCAGTTTTGCCATGCTTAGAATTGTCTTAGTATTATCATTGAGCTAATGGTCTTGGTATATTCATTGAGCTAATGGTCTTGGTATATTCATTGAGCTAATGGTCTTGGTATAATCAGTGAACTAATGGTCTTGGTAGAATCATTGAACTAATGGTCTTGGTACAATCCTGAACTAATGGTCATGGAACAATTTGAAACCGTACGAATTATGTGTTATATTAAGTAACTGTGGATACATTAAGTTATGCACTATTTTGTGAACTCATTTGACATCATGCGCTTGAACATAAACTATATCACATTTTGGCAATGGGTTGTGAACACACAGGTTGCAAGTTTTGTATGGGCGGAACTTGGGCGAGTGGATTTACAATGCCTTTCTTTGCATAAACGATTTTGAAAGGCTTTACATTTCAACATAAACTCTATGAACTCACTCAACCTTTGTGTTGACACTTTAGCATGTTTTATCTCGGGTTTCTATGGCATACACTTCATGGCATGCATGTGGACACATCATAGAGTCGCGGTGACGACGCGTCTCACTTGGGATTTTGCACTTTAAAACATCGTTTGAATTGTAACAAACTTATTTCCGCACAAGTTGATTTTCTTATGGGACCTATACTTTGTAAACTCGATTGTTTTATTAAATCAAACGATGTATTTTCCAAACAACACTTTAGGTCGTTCAATATATACTCAGAATCGTGATGCTATGACGGTCAATCCCGTGAATTCCATTCACGCAAAACAGTAATTTGGGGTGTGACAGATTGGCATCGAGCTTGATTATAGAGAACTAGGTTGCATCATTGACCCTAGACTATAACTACATCATCATAGCATCTCATCATTTCATCATAAGTGCATGTTCATTTTACATGCGGTTTATGCGTACATTTTTCGAGTTTTTTACTCTCATTTCATATCGATTGTCACATGGATGCCTTCATATACCCATCCCATCATACTCACATCACTCGACGTGGAGAATGCCTGTCATTCCCTATCACAATTTTACACCAAGTTGACTTAACACCAAACAACATATGAGTTGATTAGTCCAAGCATTGCATAGTTACTCCTAAATTATACATAGCCCGATCACCTATGTCTAATTCGGGAAGAATCATGCAATGAAGGGAGTAGTGAGGCTTATATGTGTAAGCAATTCTATGACCGAGCCAAATTTTCAAAAGACCAGTTACTCGAACCGATTTAGCCTAATCTCATGACAGTTCTTGTTTGATGAGTTGTGAGATTAAGTAAAATCGGTTACCAAAAGTCTTTGAGGGTTTTGCTCGAGAATGGGAAGGCTTGCCTCATCAAACCCTAACCCTGAGAGACTAACACGAACTGAATTCAGGGACTGAATTCCTTTTTGGATGGGCGAATGTGACAACTCGCAATTTCAAGTCATTTCTCAAGTTTCACTATTTCATCACTTATCGTAAACTAGGTTTACGTGTTTCAAATTCGCGTAACCTTAATGGTTTAGCGGCGAATTCATGATCATATCATCACGAACATTTCATATGGATTAAGATTAGTCTACATTTCATTGACATCATTTGCATCATGATAGTTCATTCATGACATTTCATTTCACATTTAACGCGTGAGTTATTATTTTAAATATTTAATCCGTTACTTTCAAAATGATCCCGATGCATTTTTAAACTTACATTTAGTTTATAAAAACTATATTTTACTTTACCTAGTGTTTTAAATTTATTTTGTATATAAATCGTTAAAGTAAAATTATTACGACGTTTTCTTAAAAACTACCCGATAATTATTTTATCACTCGAATTTTACAAGGAATGTATTTTTACAATTTTATTATCTCATTACATTCTATTTTGATTTATTAAACATCTCTTTTACCTAAAATTTCCATTTACCTTTACTTGTACATTTTCCTACACATTTACTTACACTTTTTATTACAAATTGCTACAAGTAATTACACAATGCAATTTAAAAAAATAATAATAGATATTTTACAAATCCCTCCCTTGGCC
Source organism: Chrysanthemum lavandulifolium (assembly GCA_022545495.1). Classification (NCBI taxonomy): domain Eukaryota; kingdom Viridiplantae; phylum Streptophyta; class Magnoliopsida; order Asterales; family Asteraceae; genus Chrysanthemum; species Chrysanthemum lavandulifolium. Next base: position 143,617,594 of record CM040241.1, on the reverse strand, counting down.
GACCAAGGGAGGTGGTAATAAATGAGCATGGTTCTTGATTGTTTTGCCTTTTACTCTACATAAAGGTCCTACTCTTTCAATTATTTCATTCACTTGTCTCATAATTCACCTAGCTAGCAAAATATTTTCCTCTCTTTGTTCCTCTCCTTCCTAACCGGTTCTACATCAAGAGCAAAAGGGATCACCAGTTTTTTTATCAAGCTCAAGTTATATTACAATCTAGATAACATTCTTTATTAGGTTTTGAAATAAAAACCAAGAGTGTTTAGGTTTAACCTTGTTCTTTGCACCTCATCATATTAGCTAGTAAGCATGTTTCTTTCATTTTTCATGTTTCCTTATCATCTTATATTTATCTTTTCATTTTTGGAGCAAGCATGCATGATTTGTGTTGTTTATACCATTTTTACATGATTTTTAGCAATATATATATATATATATGGTCATCCTATAATTATCCCCTTGGTATACGTTGGTCTTGATGATGTCTAGGAACCCATGACACCCTAAGAAGGTGTATGGTAGGATTAGATTAGCTTTGGAGTTGATTTGAAGGGATTAGAATAGGTTTTGTCCGAGAAAAACTATTTTCGATACGTATAAAATATGTCCTGTCCTTGTTTTGGTTTTCTGGAAAATCCGACAGTAGGCACGACTTTTTGGCCTTGATATTTAGAAAATATACTTTAAAACGAATCCGTGGCGCTTGAACGGATAAAAGCGGAGTTATAACGAAGAAGTTATGGATTTTACAAGTTTGACGACGAAATATATAATTTTCGAAATTTCAAGAACATGTTTTACTTTGTTCGAGTAAAAAACGAGCCTTAAGCTTCACAAATTATTTCGACTTGTCAAAAATATATTAGTATACTTTGATACGAAGCTAAGGACGTATTATACGTAGAAAACGGATTTGAAACGACAAAGATATGCACGTTTTCATAAAATTGCCGTAACTATTATTTTCTGAAAAACTATATTATTTTACGAGATAAGTGTTACGTTAGCTGAAACGACCATGTTGGAGGCTGTTTTTAACCATGATGTGGAACTTTTTGAAACGAAATGTCTTCTAATAAAATTAAGATCACCGGGCATATTTTTCAAAACGACAAGCCGTTTGTATAGCGGAGTTGTAATAAATTAATTACGGATGTTTAAACTTGGCCGAAACTCACTTTTTACATAACAATTAGCCAAAATCACCAACTTTAACCCTTATTATCTTTATGTTCGAGACCTTTTTGACGAAAACTCCTGAACTGAAACTTCTAGATTTCGATACAAACTTTCCAAAACCGTCGAGTTCGTTTTCTAACGATCGACGTACACCATTTTACGACTAGTTTTCCAAGGCCATTTTTGTTAATTTCATGAAAATTCCGACGACATTGTTTTGCGACGAAAAGTGATAATTTCACTATAAATCATTATAAAACCCTTGTAGGATGACATTTTGACGTAAATACTTGTAAAGTCAATTTTGAAGGGTCAAGACGTCAAAAGAGTATTTTTCGACGATAAGTAATATTTTCAAAACTCGCAAATGGTATAAATAACATACGAAATGCATGCATAACATTACATTGCAACTCATTACATATCATATCATTCGTAATAGGTCCAGATTAAAGTTTCACATTATACCTCGGTGTACTCACTCTTGTCATCATACCAGTTTATCAAGTGAGTCATAGCCCCACTTTTTCTCGTTTTAATTATTTATGAAACTCTTTGGGGGAGATACATGCTCAACTATTTTCATGACATTCATGAATATTTGCAAACTATATGTTTATCTGAACTAAATGTTTAGTCATACAAAGTAGCAGTTTTGCCATGCTTAGAATTGTCTTAGTATTATCATTGAGCTAATGGTCTTGGTATATTCATTGAGCTAATGGTCTTGGTATATTCATTGAGCTAATGGTCTTGGTATATTCATTGAGCTAATGGTCTTGGTATAATCAGTGAACTAATGGTCTTGGTAGAATCATTGAACTAATGGTCTTGGTACAATCTGAACTAATGGTCATGGAACAATTTGAAACCGTAAGAATTATGTGTTATATTAAGTAGCGTGGATACATTAAGTTATGCACTATTTTGTGAACTCATTTGACATCATGCGCTTGAACATAAACTATATCACATTTTGGCAATGGGTTGTGAACACACAGGTTGCAAGTTTTGTATGGGCGGAACTTGGAACTGAGTGGATTTACAATGCCTTTGCTGCATAAACGATTTTGAAAGGCTTTACATTTCAACATAAACTCTATGAACTCACTCAACCTTTGTGTTGACACTTTAGCATGTTTTATCTCAGGTTTCTATGGCATACACTTCATGGCATGCATGTGGACACATCATAGAGTCGCGGTGACGACGCGTCTCACTTGGGATTTTTTGCACTTTAAAACATCGTTTGAATTGTAACAAACTTATTTCCGCACAAGTTGATTTTCTTATGGGACCTATACTTTGTAAACTCTGATTGTTTTATTAAATCAAACGATGTATTTTCCAAACAACACTTTAGGTCGTTCAATATATCTCATAGCTGTGATGCTATGACGATCAATCCCGAGAATTCCATTCCATTGCAAAAGCATGTAATTTGGGGTGTGTGATTGGCATCGAGCTTGATTATAGAGAACTAGGTTGCATCATTGACCCTAGACTATAACTACATCATCATAGCATCTCATCATTTCATCATAAGTGCATGTTCATTTTACATGCGGTTTATGCGATACATTTTTCGAGTTATTTACTCTCATTTCATATCGATTGTCACATGGATGCCTTCATATACCCATCCCATCATACTCACATCACTCGGCGTGGAGAATGCCTGTCATTCCCTATCACAATTTTACACCAAGTTGACTTAACACCAAACAACATATGAGTTGATTAGTCCAAGCATTGCATAGTTACTCCTAAATTATACATAGCACGATCACCTATGTCTAATCGGGAAGAATCATGCAATGAAGGGAGTAATAGGCTTATATGTGTAAGCAATTCTATGACCGAGCCAAATTTTCAAAGACCCGTTACTCGAACCGATTTAGCCTAATCTCATGACAGTTCTTGTTTGATGAGTTGTGAGATTAAGTAAAAATCGGTTACCAAAAGTCTTTGAGGGTTTTGCTCGAGAATGGAAGGCTTGCCTCATCAAACCCTAACCCCGAGAGACTAACACGAACCCAATTCGTGGATTGAATTCCTTTTTGATGGGCGAATGTGACAACTCGCAATTTCAAGTCATTTCTCAAGTTTCACTATTTCATCACTTATCGTAAACTAGGTTTACGTGTTTCAAATCAGCGTAACCTTAATGGTTTAGCGGCTAATTCATGATCATATCATCACGAACATTTCATATGGATTAAGATTAGTCTACATTTCATTGACATCATTTGCATCATGATAGTTCATTCATGACATTTCATTTCACATTTAATGCGTGAGTTATTATTTTAAATATTTAATCGTTACTTTCAAAATGATCCCGATGCATTTTTAAACTTACATTTAGTTTATAAAACTATATTTTACTTTACCTAGTGTTTTAAATTTATTTTGTATATAAATCGTTAAAGTAAAATTATTACGACGTTTTCTTAAAAACTACCCGATAATTATTTTATCACTCGAATTTTACAAGGAATGTATTTTTACAATTTTTATTATCTCATTACATTCTATTTTGATTTATTAAACATCTCTTTACCTAAAAATTTCCATTTACCTTTACTTGTACATTTTCCTACACATTTACTTACACTTTTATTACAAATTGCTACAAGTAATTACACAATGCAATTTAAAAAATAATAATAGATATTTTACCAAATCCTCCCTTGGCCGACCAAGGGAGGTGGTAATAAATGAGCATGGTTCTTGATTGTTTTGCCTTTTACTCTACATAAAGGTCCTACTCTTTCAATTATTTCATTCACTTGTCTCATAATTCACCTAGCTAGCAAAATATTTTCCTCTCTTTGTTCCTCTCCTTCCTAACGGTTCTACATCAAGAGCAAAAGGGATCACCGTTTTTATCAAGCTCAAGTTATATTACAATCTAGATAACATTCTTTATTAGGTTTTGAAATAAAAACCAAGAGTGTTTAGGTTTAACCTTGTTCTTTGCACCTCATCATATTAGCTAGTAAGCATGTTTCTTTCATTTTCATGTTTCCTTATCATCTTATATTTATCTTTTCATTTTTGGAGCAAGCATGCATGATTTGTGTTGTTTATACCATTTTACATGATTTTTAGCAATATATATATATATATATATATATGGTCATCCTATAATTATCCCTTGGTATCGTTGGTCTTGATGATGTCTAGGAACCCATGACACCCTAAGAAGGTGTATGGTAGGATTAGATTAGCTTTGGAGTTGATTTGAAGGGATTAGAATAGGTTTTGTCCGAGAAAAACTATTTTCGATCACGTATAAAATATGTCCTGTCCTTGTTTTGGTTTTCGGAAAATCCGACGGTGAGGCACGACTTTTGGCCTTGATATTTAGAAAATATACTTTAAAAGCGAATCCGTGGCCGCTTGAACGGATAAAAACGGAGTTATAACGAAGAAGTTATGGATTTTACAAGTTTGACGACGAAATATATAATTTTCGAAATTTCACAACATGTTTTTACTTTGTTCGAGTCAAAACGAGCCTTAAGCTTTACAAATTATTTCGACTTGTCAAAATATATTAGTATACTTTGATACGAAGCTAAGGGCGTATTATACGTGAAAGCGGTTTGAAACGACAAAGATATGCACGTTTTCATAAAATTGCGTAACTATTATTTTCTGAAAAACTATATTATTTTACGAGATAAGTGTTACGTTAGCTGAAACGACCATGTTGGAGGCTGTTTTTAACCATGATGTGGAACTTTTTGAAACGAAATGTCTTCTAATAAAATTAAGATCACCGGGCATATTTTTCAAAACGACAAGCCGTTTGTATAGCGGAGTTGTAATAAATTAATTACGGATGTTTAAACTTGGCCGAAACTCACTTTTTACATAACAATTAGCCAAAATCACCAACTTTAACCCTTATTATCTTTATGTTCGAAACCTTTTGTGAAAACTCTGAATCGAAACTTCTAGATTTCGATACAAACTTTCCAAAACCGTCGATTTCGTTTTCTAACGATCGACGTACACCATTTTACGACTAGTTTTCCAAGGCCATTTTGTTAATTTCATGAAAATTCGACGACATTGTTTTATGACTAAAAGTGATAATTTCACTATAAATCATTATAAAACCCTTGTAGGATGACATTTTGACGTAAATACTTGTAAAGTCAATTTTGAAGGGTCAAGACGTCAAAAGAGTATTTTTCGACGATAAGTAATATTTTCAAAACTCGCAAATGGTATAAATAACATACGAAATGCATGCATAACATTACATTGCAACTCATTACATATCATATCATTCGTAATAGGTCCAGATTAAAGTTTCACATTATACCTCGGTGTACTCACTCTTGTCATCATACCAGTTTATCAAGTGAGTCATAGCCCCACTTTTTCTCGTTTTAATTATTTATGAAACTCTTTGGGGGAGATACATGCTCAACTATTTTCATGACATTCATGAATATTTGCAAACTATATGTTTATCTGAACTAAATGTTTAGTCATACAAAGTAGCAGTTTTGCCATGCTTAGAATTGTCTTAGTATTATCATTGAGCTAATGGTCTTGGTATATTCATTGAGCTAATGGTCTTGGTATATTCATTGAGCTAATGGTCTTGGTATATTCATTGAACTAATGGTCTTGGTAGAATCATTGAACTAATGGTCTTGGTACAATCCTGAACTAATGGTCATGGAACAATTTGAAACCGTAAGAATTATGTGTTATATTAAGTAACTGTGGATACATTAAGTTATGCACTATTTTGTGAACTCATTTGACATCATGCGCTTGAACATAAACTATATCACATTTTGGCAATGGGTTGTGAACACACGAGGTTGCAAGTTTTGTATGGGCGGAACTTGGAACGAGTGGATTTACAATGCCTTTTTTGCATAAACGATTTTGAAAGGCTTTACATTTCAACATAAACTCTATGAACTCACTCAACCTTTGTGTTGACACTTTAGCATGTTTTATCTCGGTTTCTATGGCATACACTTCATGGCATGCATGTGGACACATCATAGAGTCGCGGTGACGACAGCGTCTCACTTGGGATTTTGCACTTTAAAACATCGTTTGAATTGTAACAAACTTATTTCCGCAAGTTGATTTTCTTATGGGACCTATACTTTGTAAACTCGATTGTTTTATTAAATCAAACGATGTATTTTCCAAACAACACTTTAGGTCGTTCAATATATCAGAATCGTGATGCTATGACGGTCAATCCCGAGAATTCCATTCCATTTGCAAAAGCAGTGTAATTTGGGGTGTGTGATGGCGACTTGGTGCATAGCGAGTTGCTCTTTAGCGACTTGAATCTTTAGCGACTTGTGTAGCAATTGTCGCCAAAATTTTGCTAGCGACTTGAGGCTTAGCGAGTTACTACTTAGCGACTTGCATTTGTCTAGCGACTTGGGACTTTAGTGACTTGGGAGTGTAGCGAATTAGGTGTTAGCGACTTGGTGCATTTTCTTCTAGCGACTTGGGTGATTGTTTACGGTTTCTCTTGATTTAGTAAAATCCCGTGAAAGAATCTATTTCCGGTTTAATCATAGAGTTATAAAATCCGTATAATCTGTTAAAATGTCTACCAACGTTCCTACTATCATCTCCATCGTTGCCGAGGATGTTCAAGCGGTGGCTCGGATACTGATCCACCCATGCTTGACAGAATCGACTACGATTCTTGGGCTCAACGAATCAGTTATCTTGCCTTGGAAAGGAAAATGGTGTCAACATTCTCAAATCCATTGATGAAGGACCGTATCGAGTTGAGACGACTAGAGATATACTTGATACTAATGAAGATGGAACTCCTATTTACGGAATGGACGGACCTAAAATGTATGATGAGCTTGATGATAAGGAGAAAAAGAGATTCGATGCGAGATATCGGGGCTTTAACATTGTTCTTCAAGGTCTTCCTAAAGACATCTACAAGTCGATCAATCATAACAATCAAGCAAAGGCGGTATGGGATAATGTCAAGATGCTTCTCTTAGGTTCGAATTAACTATGGAAGGCAGAGAATCACAACTCTATGGCGAATTTGAACACTTCAAGATGAAACGGATGAGAGTGTCTATGAGTACTATGTGAGATTTCATAAGTTGGTGAATGATATGAGGAACATCGGGATGACTATGCCTAACATTCAAATTGAACTCAAAATTTGTGAACAACATGAATCCCGAATGGCACAAGTTTGTCACCTCTGTGAAGCTCACTAAAGGATTGAAGAATACAAACTATGAGCAACTCTATGCCTTCCTCCTTCGTAATGAGAGACATGCCATGTTTGAAAAGAGGATTCTTGATCGGTTCAAAGGTCGGGGAGAAACAAGCTCTACAAATGATTCAAGCGCTTTTTCACAAATGATGGGATTACCACCAATGCTTCTCAAGTTGCACCGAAAGATGATAATCACAAACCATTTCGATCCAAGGTTCAAGCAACTCGATGCAAATCTTGTCATGGAACATTTCATCACTCAAGCGACACTCATGGTTAAAGAAAACAGGACACTTTCACCTCACACCAACAAACTTCACACCGCAATGAGATCCGAACCGCCCAATCTTCACAACCATGCTTTGATCGAGATGGGAAAATTATGGGCAACCAGTTCGGGAAAGACAGTATGATCGGGGAAGAGGTGGGTGGTAGAGGTTATGTTGGTAACGTAATCGAGGAAGGAATGGTAACCAAGGTCAAGCTAAGCCGATCAAATGTTATAACTGTGGTGGTGAGGACACATTGCAAGAAAGCGCACATCTCCAAAGCGTCCAGAATCGCCGATTACTCGAGATAAGATGCTTGTACAAGCTCGGGACAATGGTGCTTTGGATGAAGAGGAATTCTTGTTTCTAGTGAGGGCAATGCCAAGACCTATGATGCGGATGTGGATGAGCGGCCTATTCGGGAGATAGGTCACAATCATCGAATGCCTTTCAAGTCGGTGATTGTGATGCATACGACTCGATGTGGATGATGGACCTCTTGCACACAATTTTATGGCTAGCATTTCTCCAATGGTTTCTCCCAAGGTCTCTTCTTCACCACAAACTGGCTCATCCAAAGACAAACTCATCTCGGAGGTATTAAAACTATATGATGATGTTGATGTGCAACGGATGCATGACAAAGTACTATCAATCGAAACTATTGAATCAAATGTTGAAAATATGGGTAATATCGATATTGTCCCATATGATCAATATGTGAAACAAAGTGAAAGTGAAGTTGTACCAAGTGATGCATCTTCCGCGATCAACAATGACTATGTTTTGATGAATACACCGCATGTGCCCTCGATGATTCGTAATTTCAACTAAATGCCTATAAAGAACGTGTTGCTATTTATGAACAACGTGCAAAATTTGAGTTGACCACTCGTGAGCGTGAAATGGATGACCAAGCACGTGCGGTCATTAAAAAAGTAATTTTAGAGAAAAGTATTGAAACAAGAGTTAAATTCCTTGCAAGAAAAGCTTTCTAAAACATTAAGCAAAACAAGAACTTCAAGAAAATGTGAAATGCTTAAGCAAGAATTTAATGCAAAGGAATCAAAACTCTTGAGAGACTTTTCTAATCTGAAAACTTTGAAAACAAACTTGAAAACAAGTTGTACATACAAGGAAACATCATTCAGATCGCTCACATGATCACTAAGCATAGAGTTCTAAGCGATAAGCATAGTGTTCCCATTATAGATAAACCCAACCACGAGTGCGGAAAGATAGCAAAACAACTCAAAGTGTGATCTATGATGGCAATGAGATTCTTAAACCTAGACAAAAACCTAGTTGCGTTGAGAGAACCGAGGATGATAAGAAACTAGATGAAATCACTAGGGAGAAGATGAATAAGAAACTAAATGATCCTAAATGCAAAGAAAAAAATTATTATCACTCCTCATGACTACAAGAAGGAAAACCTGGTTTCCTTGAACAATTTTAAGCCTCGAGACATTCTTGACTCCGAACAAGTTTTACGGAAAATGGATTTAGATAAGCGAGAAAGTCGAAAATATTGTTGATACAAACCCTCCCTTTGGAAAATGCCTAGAGCGATTGTGTATCCTCTAATACACCAATGCATCTCGCTCCGAGAACAATTGCCACTAAAAGAAAGACCTTAATTAGCCAATATGTTATATTTCAACTATTTGTTGATTTTGAGAAAACTTGCAAGAAAAGGATCACACCCATGGTATAGCGAAGGAGAAAGGGTTTTGAACAAATGAAAGAATGTTATTTAAGCGAGGTCATGCCTTTCTTTAAACTTCTAAAGGATCACTTTGAGAGTCTTAAAAGGGATAAAAGCGATATTAAGGGAATGGAAAAGGAATTTGATGCAATGATTGTTGAAGTTAGTGACTATGGCGTGCACTAAAATATAATGAGATTGAGAGGAAGAACTTGCATACATTAAATGAGACTCTTATTATTGAATGTGTTGCTCAAGATGTGTTTTCACTGCGTCAAATTGCTCTATTAATGCTTCCCAATTTCATGAACTATCATTGTCACGAAAGTCTCTCATGATCGTGTCATTGAGCTTGAAAAACTAATTCTAAACTAAACGAGAAAATTGAACTGGATGATCACGACAATTTGGTTAAACATTTTTCTAAACTAGAGGTTGAGCATTTTAATTTACAACTAAAATATCAACATCTTAAAGAAAATGTCAAAACTTCAAATATCAAGACATCCTCGGATGCTCGAGTTTGATGCGAGTTTTCAAATTAACAAACGTGATGAGCAGATTCAAGCTCATTGCAACACGATCGAAAGTTGAAAGCCCAAATCTCTCAATTAAAGGGTCAAACGAACAATATGACGGGCTCTCAAATGCCTCCTCCTTTAGACTCTCGATTTCTCAAACGTTTCATCTTCAAAACCTAGTAAATGCATTACAAAAGGAAAATGAAAGTTTTCTAGAAGAAAATGAAAAGTTAAACGTCATTTCAATGAGTTATTTGAATCAATAAAGGCCACTCGTAACAAAATAACGAACAAATAGCTTCATTGCAAAAGGAAATTGAGAATCAAGAGTCGGTAAAAGGGAAAATGCCTATGACCAATGGGGAGAATGGTGTATCAAAGGCTCACTCTTGTAATAAATATGCTTTGTCTGTGAATTATGTCCCTCCTCATCTCAGGAACAACAAACTTGTTGTTCAAACATACTTCTCATCCCTTAAGGATTGCTTAGAATGTTTGCGTGAGATTGTTGAAGAGGATAAGTTAGAGAAACCTCATGATAATGCAATTGGACATGCATGCTTATATGCCAAACGATCTCAAGAAATCTTAGAATGCTTGATCACAATATGCCCAAAGTCATTAGGTGAGAGAGTTAATCCTTTGATTCCATGCTCGATGCCTAATGCCAAGTATGATATTCATTCGATTCCTAGTGCTTTGAATATGAACCGTAGTGTGCCTTTAAGTAGTTCGATTCGGATCATCAATGCTAAGAAGAGAACTCAAGTGTACCTTCTAGGAGGAATACAAATATCAATACTTCTAGTCTCAAGAAAGTGAACCTTAGTGTGCTGCATGTAGTTAAGATCGGCACATCTAAGCAGGTGATGCAAAGAGTAGTAAAACCAACTAATGTTCCCATTCCTCACAGAGTAATCGGTGACATTAAAGGGAGTAGGTCAAAGTCTCAAGACAATACAAGGAATGATAGGACCTCATGCAAGCTAAGAATGTGCCTTTGGAAAGAGTAGAAGAACAGTCTAGGAACTTTAAGTTTGAATCGAATAAAGCGAATCGTGTTGATTCTAGTATTAGCCTTAGGCGTCTTGTAATTAATTGAATTCGATACTATTTGCTAACCTTGTATTGATGTGCGCTTGAATTCGCCTCTAATCATGAATGTGGTGTTAATGCTACGCTAATGATGCTAATTGTCCGATTAATATTGTTAATGCTAAAACTCATGCTAAGAAGGCTAAAAGGAAAAACGAAGAAAGTTAGAAAACAAAGGAAACCCCGGGAAGAACATTCATAAAATAGGCTATTATTGGATACATTGGTCATAAGACTAATCGGATAATGCCCACTAGAAAATGGATGCCCTCTTGGTAGAACTATTCCTTAAGAAGTGATCACACCGTGAGCAGGCTATCTGACACTAATCGCATCTATTCACAATGATTCCATTGCCTCATTTTACGATATGAATGCTTCTATTTACGATGTGGGTGTTCCAACCATTATTACTAACCAAATGGATCCCATTCTTGCATGGGGATCCCAATTATCGATTATCCATTCTTGTACGTGTTCAAGCTGCAGATCGTTCAAATCGTTACGTGGTAAGCGGACTCAGTCGTTCCAAGCATATGATTTGGCGACGGTCACGGCTCATGAACTTCATGAGCAAATTCATCGGATTCTTAGATTCGGAATGATCATTTTGGTGCTATTATGGGTTATGGAGACTATGTTGTTGGAAAAGTGTTATCTCCGAGTTTACTATGTAGAAGGTCTTGGTCACAATTTGTTCTCTGTTGGTCAATTCGCGATTCGGATCTTGAAGTAGCCTTGAGAAAACATACCCTTCGTTAGAGAACTTGATGGTAAGGAACTTTAAGAGGCTCACGAGTTTCAAATCTATACACCATCTCCATCGAAGATATGATGAAGTCTTCTCCAATTTGCTTCTTTGTCAAAGGCTTCTAAAACAAAGTCATGGTTATGGCATCGTCGTCTCAATCACACGAACTTGGCACCATCAATGATCTCACCAAAAGGACTTAGTTGTAGGTTTACCTAGACTCAAGTACGAAAAGGATCATCTTTGTTCGACATGTCAATTGGGAAAAAGCAGAAGTATGCCCATAAACCCAAACCTATTAACTCATCATTGAAGTTCTTCATATGCTTCATATGGATTTATGTGGACCAATGAGGGTGCGAATATCTTTGGGAAGAAATATGTGTTAGTTGTGGTTGATGATTACTCTAGATTCACACAGGTCAAGTTCTTAAGGACAAAGGATGAAACTCACGATATCATCATCAAACTCATCAAACATTGCGAGTTCGACTTAACAAAACCGTCGAATTATCAAAGCAGATAATGGGCGGGTTTGTCAACAAACAACTTAGTGAATTCTATGAAAGCGTTGGAATTAGCCATCAAAGAAGTGTTCCACGAACTCCTCAACGAGCGGTGTAGTTGAAAGACTAAATCGAACTCTTGTTGAAGCCGCTAGAACAATCTTGATTTACTCAAAGGTTCCAATGTTTCTACGGGTGAAGCAATTGCCACCGCATGCTACACACAAAATCGTTCTCGATTCACACTATTCATGGAAAAAGCGCATATGACCTTGTCCACAACAGAAAACCTAATCTTTCTTTCCTTCGTGTGTTTGGTGCATTGTGTTATCCAAATAATGAGGTCAAGACTTAGGCAAACTTAGGGCTAAAGTCGACATTAGAGTATTTGTAGGATATGCACCAAACAAAAGGGATACCGAATCTACAACAAAAGAACCCGAAATATCATGGAAACAATTCACGTTCGTTTGATGAGTGACCGGTCAAATGGCTCTGGACACTCCACTCGGGACCCGCACTTCAAAACAGTCCCATTGGTTCATCCTTGTTCCAAACTCCTCTCAAGAAACTCCATATGTACCTCCATCGAAGATGATTTAAAGAAATTGTTTGATCCTATGTTTGATGAACTTTATGATTCAAGTACTAATGAGGTGTTGATCCTACAACAGAGGATGCTCATATTCACGTGAATAAAGTCAATCCTCACTCTCAATATCGTTAAGTCAAGAAGCGCCTCACGATCCTTCCGTCTCATCAACAAATCATCATTCTTCTAATGTACATCATGGAACATTTACGCATCAATGATGAAGTTAATCCTTTGCTACTCCACGAAGATGCTCCATTTGAAAACATATTTGCTCTGAATCATCATCGAACCATCTTCTTGAGGAGACATCGACTCTGCTACCTCGGTCCATCAACAAGCGCCACATGAACACCTTAGAAAATGGACTCACGATCATCCACTAGATAACATCATTGGAAATCCTCTCGTCTGTATCAACACGGAAACAACTTGCAACCGATGCCTTATGGTGCTTCTTCAACTCCGTACTATCTAAGATCGAACCAAAAGATGTTAAAACCGCCATGAATGAAGATAGGCGGTTCAATGCCATGCAAGATGAAATTCATGAGTTTGATCGACTTGATGTATGGGAGTTAGTACCGCCTCCAGGCGTGCTATGATTATTGCTCTTAAATGGATCTTCAAAGTGAAACTTGATGAGCATGGTGATGTGTTGAAGAACAAGGCTCGATTAGTTGCTAAAGGATACCGTCAAGAGGAGGTATTGACTTTGAAGAATCTTTTGCTCCGGTTGCTCGAATCGAGGCAATCGTAATCTTTCGGCTAATCTTGCTAGTAAGAACATGGTAGTCTATCGATGGATGTAAAGGCGACATTTACGAAGCGGAGATCTTAAAGAAGTCGTCACGTCGCCCAACTGAAGGATTTGTGAATCAAGAGCATCCTACTCACGTTTATCATTTGAAGAAGGCTCTTTACGGTTTAAAGCAAGCTCCAGGGCATGGTATGATACCACATCAAAGTTTCTTCTATCTACCGGATTTAGCAAAGGAGTCGTTGATCCTACATTGTTCACCGTGAAGTCGGGCAAACATTTAATTCATGTTCAAATTTATGTTGATGATATTATTTTGCCTCGATGGACCCAATGGAATGTGATCGTTTTCTAATGAAATGAGTTCAAAATTTCAAATGTCAATGATGGGACAAATGTCATTTTCTTGGGATTACAAATTTCACAAAGTCCGGAGGCATTTTCATAAATCAATCTAAATATGCAAGAGATCTTAAAGAAATTTGGATTTGATTCAAGTGACCTGTTGACACCCCATGATTGATCGAACCAAACTAGATGAGGACCACTCGGGGATCATGATTGACCAAACGAAATATCGTAGTATGATTGGATCCCGATGTACCTCAACGCTAGTAGACGAGACATCTTGTTCATTGTGTGCATGTGTGCTAGATACCGGCTAAGCCTACTAAAAAGCACCTTGAAGCGATTAAATGGGTCTTCGGTATCTCAAGGAACCATCAATATGGGTCTTTGGTACCGAAGGACACCGGTATGTCACTAACGGCCTATCGAATCTTGATCATGCAGTTGTCAAGATACACGTCAAGCACGTGCGGAGGTGCTCGGTTTTGGGTGATAAGCTTGTGAGTGGTCTTCAAAAAGCAAATGAGTACTTCTATTTCCTCTACAGAGGTGAATACATAGCCATGTCATCTGTTGTGCTCAAATCTTATGGATGAGATCTCAATTATCGACTATGGCTTTGAATTCAACAAAATCCCTTTGTCTTGTGATAATAAAGTGCTATTGCTCTCTCATGCAACAACGTTCAACACTCAAGAGCAAAGCATATCGACATTCGACATCATTTCATCGGGAACAAGTGGAAAAAGGTGTGGTGGAACTCTATTTTGTGAGGTGCGAATATCGGTTAGCGGACATCTTCACCAAAGCTCTTCCAAGAGAACGTTTTGAGTTTATTCTTCCACGTCTTGGCTTAAAAAGCCTTCAACGAAATACTCAAAGCGTCTTCGGGAGGAAGGCGATGAGTAAGGTCTATCTTCATCATCTCTTGTATATATCTATTCGAAAAACAAAATACAAAATTATAAAACCTTCAAAATCAAATAGAAAAATATAAAACTTTCAAAATCCATAAAAATTTGAAAAATTCAAAAATATTGTCATTTTGTCATGTTTCTCTCGATTCGATTATATCTACGGTCTTGTTGTTGTCATTCAAAGAATGACACGGGACTTTAGATATTGTTCGAATTTTTATTATTAAAAAAAAAAAATCAAAAATATTTTTGGGAGAAAGAGAAACAATGGTTTATTGTCATTTTCAGCAATAACCGGTTTTAAAAGAAATAACGAGCCATGTTTTACCATGTTTTCAAATTCCATGCTCGATTCTATAAACATTTATCTGTGAAAACTAAATGCTTTAAAAATAACTCGGTCTCTATTTTTGATAATCATCGGGACTTATTTGTCAAAATCTCTATCTCTCAATCAACAACCTATGTCATTGATTGAGGGAGAATGATTTTAATTAAATTAAAAAGTTATTTGGCATTCAATTGTTTTCAAAAGATATTCATGCATGTTTTATCAATGGAGTTTAAAGTCTTAAAATCCGATCCGTATCGATTAAAACGCTTTCATAATCAAGTCACAATTCCCTTAAAGCTTTCTAAATCAATTTAAATCAATAAGAGATCACAAATCTCAAATGATTTGATAATTGTGATCGGGAGAATGTGTGATTTAAATTGGATTTAAAGCGATAATTGGTAGATGGTTTCATAAGGATGTACATGCTATCCTTCACACATGTGACAAACGATTTCAAATTTTCCATGCACATGTTGAGGGGAGCATCTATCTTAAAACCTATGATTTGAAATGTGATCAACTTATCTCAATGTGCGGGTTCCTCTAGTATGTGCAAAACTCTTTTCAAATCTCGAGGCACATATTGAGGGGATCAAACTTATGAAAACCTCATCCTTCACGGAAATGCTTTATCTTCTTGATTTGATCGAGGAAGTGATGTTGATATCTTTTAGAAAAAGGTAATCAAAAAGTAAATTCTTCCTCTTGCCTCCGTGTGCAAAACGATTTCAAACATTTGATGCACATGTTGAGGGGAGCACTTGTTCTAAAAATATCAAAACAATTCAGTGCAAAATGTTTTGATAATATATCACAAGTATCCGGATTGATTTTCAAATGGTTTTCAATTGGTTCCATATGGAAGATGAACAATACCTAATAGACCGACCAACTTTACTTTATGTGCGGTGATATAAGGATGATAAGGTTAGGTATTGGTTCCCATGATCCTTGAGCAGGAGGGATCTACCCGAGGACTATTCACTAGTTAGTGTAGAGTTCTTAGGTATGATGATAAAAGGAGAAAATGAGATATGGGAAGAGTGCGGATGAGTGCGAGCTAGTCTTGAAATAAACCCAACAAGGTTCTAGCTATGAAGTCTCGGTAAGCTTGAAGGGTTGAAGAATTAAAAAGAATTGAATGAGAAAGGGTGAAAACAAATAGCCCTCCATTTATTCAACCTTAGGCGAAACGGGTTCAATTCATATACTCTTGATGGTAACATCGGTATTGAAGACAAGGCGTCATGGACCCGGTGACTCACTACACTTCAACTTTCCAAACCACTCAAGTTCCTCTTAAAAGGACTTGTTTCATTCTCACGGGAACCGACATTATCTATCGACTTTCTCTTAGAGATTGTTGATATTGAAGAAGAGACCCTCTCCCTAGTCTCGACACGGGATCCAAATATGCACAAAATTGAGTCTAGAGCCTCGAGATCATCAATCAATCTCATTAGGACACTTTCAATGAAGACTCTCGCTTCACACAATGTGGAAAGAGATTATATCTTGAGTCCCACGCATTATCCTTGTGGTATTGCGGAACATCCGAGTGATATGCATACATATTCACAATGAAGATGGAAAACCTTCGGAGCCAACATCAAACAAGCTCTGGTAGGTGGCATGTGAGATCTATTCGTTAGATCAACCATGTGACAACCGAACATAAACAATGGGCGATTCAAGTCTTGAATCACTCTGGTTCGAGTTATGGATTGACGGATACCTTTGAAAAACCGGTCTTTGTGCTTAACAACTCTTTTCTTTAGCACATCGACCGTGTACTCATTTTCAAACCAAAGGTGTTTTATGATTGATAATTGATCTTCAATAAAACCTTCGTTGTATTGCAAAAACAATTTCTATTGAGCAATACACGATTGTTTTTCAAATCTCTTTTCATCAATCGGTGGACTTAAATTATTTGGTTCACTCACTCCGTGTTGTCTTCTTTGAGACGTTCGGTTTAAGAACACTAGAAACATTTGCGAAACCACTGTCAAGGAGATTCTTAGGAATCCTACATTCGCAGTAGTACTTGTCTTGATCAGCGGGAACCGTGGGCGTGTACCTCAATTCAACGAAGTGATCAAAGACACCTTCGTGCGATTTATTGCTAAGCATTGTATGCGGTCGTCCTACGTTTACGTTGATCGAATGAAGCGGTCAATCCATAGCCGCATGCTCACTTAACACATTCAACTCAAAAGAATTCATGATTAGTGCATCAATGACTCGATATTTTCACTCCATGCTTACGCTTTCTGCTGCGCCAATATCTTGAATCAGCGAAAGCTTCCGCTACTCGATGAGAAGATATCATGATCCGAATGTGAGCATGTCGGTCCTTAAGTCACAACATCACATAATACTAACACCACAATGGATGTCTCGAGATTTTTATGGTGATGATCTCAAAGGCGGCTCATAATTATTATCACGTGGATCGGTAAAGACCTCCACTTGGAGTAACCAAACATGCAATATGAAGAATCAATGACTACGAGCTTAGGAGCAAAGTACTACATCAAGAATGCAAGAACAATTGTTAATGTAATATCTATTTGTATTCAATGTAATTTTGGTACATGATTGAGGTGACCTCCTAGGGGAGATTGTTAGGAATTAGAAATTCCGGTGTTAAAGAGTCGGTCACCTCAAGCATATGTAATCGTTAGGAAGCTCGTAGTCGTAGTTCTTTTTAGTTAAGTAGTATTTAGTTAAGTAACACGGTGGAGGACGGACGGGTCTTTACCCATTGTATGCACGATCCACAGCCGAGGTGTGGCGATTTATGTAAGACTATAAATACTCTCTACCTTCCAAGGTAGAGTTGGAGCTCATAATAATATCTTTCACTTTCTCTCACTAAGTTCCCTAAACCTCTAACTTTCTCTCTAGAACTCCATTCATACGCCACTTTGTGTTATGGTTTGATGTGTATGTGAAAACTAATATCTTACACAAAGCTTAGGTGTAAACGTCCAAGTTTACGAATATCCTTCCAGGATACGCGTAGTCCTACTGTATACCCCTTATGCGTAAGAGTTACGCGTAAGATTGCTCTTATGCGTAACCTTTACGCATATAGGTATTCCATATGCATAAGTCATGAACACCTTAAGTCTGAGCTTTTACGTGTAAACAACCTGTAACACATAAAGATGAAAACTTGATTACTAAGCAATCCTAAGACTTTCAGATACACAAAACAAGCGCAAGATTGACACAGTTAGGCATAAAACATCTTAGGCGTAAGAAAACTTAAAACCCTAAACCCTAGTTCTACGCATAACAGATTCAACCATATAAATTCATCAAGATTTGTTTACGCATGATCCTAGATGTCTAAGAAGTAGTTTGCAACAAGTTTTAACACAAAACATCCACTGAATCAAAAGATTCATTGTGAACGAGCTTAAGAACCCTAAAATTTAAATTCTCACTTTTGATGTTTCTGGGTGGAATTAAAGGCACATTTCATGTAATTCAACATGTTCTAATACTAACCTAGGCATCGAATCATATCAAAACTCACAAACAAAGAAATCCCCAAATTCAAACATAAACCCTAATTTTTCAAAGTCGTAAAATTGATGTTTTGGGTTAACATGAATGATAGAAATTACTTCCTAACACGTTTAGAAAGGTTTTAACACAAACCATTTCATCATAAACACACTTAGGCGTAGTCCCATTTCTTACGCATCGCGTAATCTTGAAAATCAAAATTTTGAAAGTTTTAACCGTTAGATTCCAAAGATTTTCAAAACCAATGTTTAAAACATGATCAAACGTTTGCCACTTCGATTTTGATTTCATTGAACGGATTTGTAGAATAAATGCAAGCCGTGGATCTTGGTAGGTTAATTTGAAATAAATGCTAAGGTAAGCATTGAATGTGTTAGGTTTGGTAGTTTTGTTTGAAATAATTTTGAAAATTGACAAGTTTGGTCCCCCAATCTCAAACTTTTTCAACCAAGACCCATTAACTTCCATTTTGTTAGACAAAACGCATTTTGGGCAAGAAACTTAACGATACTCCCCCTCGACTTTTGAAATTATGAAATTTTTAAACATTTTAGTTCGAGGAGAGTATTTAAAAAGAAACATATCCACCATTTAGAAGAAACAACGTATTTTTGGTAACATGCAAGTACAAGGTTTTATGAAACAGAAAATTATTTACTTTCTCCCCTCAACACTTGTTCAAGAAAAATGGTGAAATGTTTGATGGAATCTGATGTTGATGGAAGATTTGCACTTGTGATGTTTGGTTATTAGATAGAAATTTAGATAGAAGAACATTTTTGGTTTTATCACATTTTATATTTTTGTATTTTGTTTTTGAAAAATATTTACAAAAGAGGTTTTGGTGTTTGACTTTTCAAGAATGTTTTAAAAGTTCGTCCAGTTCTTCTGGAGTCAAACACCTCATACCAATTCGGTGAATCAAATAAGTAAATCTTGCGAGAGGCAAGGCTTTAGTGAGAAGATCCGCCAATTGGTGTTTTGTACCTACATAGTATAATTAAACGATACCCTTTTCCACATGCTCTTTGATGAAATGATATCGAAGATCGATGTGCTTTGACTTCGATTTTTGAACTATGTTGCACGAGATCGCAATAGCACTTCGGTTGTCACAGTACACCGGAATTCTGTCAAATACATAACCATAGTCTTTGAGTTGTGTTCTCATCCAAATGACTCGAGCACAACACGCAGACATGGCTACATATTCAGCTTCAGTTGATGATAGTGATGTGCAATCCTGCTTCTTCGATTTCCATGACACCAATTTATCACCAAGGAATTGTAAACCTCAAGTACTTTTCCGTGAATCTAAGCATCTGCGTGGTCGTCTCAAAAGCGATTAGTTCAAACCAGAATCCTTGGATACGGATCCCCAAGTTAAAGGTTCCTTTACGTATCGAGAGGATTCTTTTAGCCTCGAGAGGTGTCTTTCGATTGGCCTTGACCGATAACAGGAGCAAAGATATACATAAAATACAATATCGGGTCTCTTGGTACATTAGATACATGAGAGACCCAATAATACTTCGGTATTTGATAAGGTCAACCAATTTCCCATGTAAATCAACATCCAATTTGTTGGTATGTGCCATTGGTGTTGCATAGGTGTCACAACTTTGAATTCCATGTTTATTCAATATTTCAAGAGCATATTTTGACTGACTTAAGAAAATACCACGGGGTGATTTATGAACTTGTAGTCCAAAGAAGAACGTAAGTTCACCCATCATTGACATTTCAAAATTTGTTTTCATTAGGTGTGAAAAGCGTTTGAGTACTTTTGTGGGTGGAACCAAAATTATGTCATCCATAAATTTGAACAATTAAAAGTGTTCCCCATGATATTAAATAAGCGGTGTTGGTCGACCGATCCTTTGATAAAATGATTATCAAGGAGAAAGGATGACAACTTATTATACCACGCCCGGGGGCTTGTTTGAGACCGTAGAGAGCTTTTGTTCGGTTTGTAAACGTGATTAGGGAACTACGGATCAACAAATACTTCGCCGACTAACATATCTGTTTCCTTCATTTTACCATTCGAAAAGCGCTTTGACATCCATCGATGAGCAATGATGTTCATGTGAGCCGCAAATTCGAGAAAAATCCGTCTGACCTCAAGTCTAGAAACCGAGCAAATGATTCTTCAATGTCGATACCTCTTCCCATCTATAACCCTTAGCCACCAGACGTGACTTGTTTCGGATAACCGTACCTTCAGCATCTAACTTATTCTTCCAAATCCATTTGAGACCAATGACGTAGACCCATGTTGGGCTTTCAGCCAATTCCCATACTTCTAAATGTTTAAACTGGTTCAACTCTTCTTGCATGGATTCAATCCAGTTTTCATAAGTCATTGCTTCTTTAATGTTTTTAGGTTCAGATTGACAAATGGTGAGTGCATAAATGCAATGTTCTCCGTCAGTCTAAAGGCATTGTCTAGTTACGACTAGTTGCTTTGGTTTGCCAATGATGTTAATAAGATGATGGTCTTTATTCCATCGGTGTGTGGAGGGTTGATGTTGGTATACATTGTGCAGATTTGGTGGATTCGGATGGTCGGTAAAAGATTGACAACATCTCGAATTTGCGATTCGATGAGCGAAAGGGTTAAAGAACACATTTCCATCATAATCCGATGGTGGATGTACATTTGATTAAGAAGATCATCGGTGGATCAGCATCATTAGAATCGGTTTGTTCAACTGTTGTTGTAGATTCAATCGGTGGTGCATCGACAGAACGTTGTTGTTGTTTCAGGTGTATCAGGGATTGGAATGTTATCAAGTTGAGCAGCGGAAACATTTGATACATCTGGAGCACGTTGATCAAGATCGTCACTAAACAATGGAGCAAACAACGTTTCCATTTGACGACGAGTGAGTTGAAATGATTGATCAAGCGATGATTGGGGAAGTTAAGACGGTTATATCCGGGTTCCAAGTCATTTTGCTTAGAAGCCATTTACGTGAGCTCATCAAAATTAGCATGAATGGTTTCCATAATCTACTTTTACGAGAATTCGATTCGGTATCCTTTGAGTTTTCACGGTATCCAACGAAGACTCCAATGTCAGCTTTGGCCATGAGCTTTCCAAAGTCATCACGATCATTATTCGGGTAACAAAGAGCACCAAATACATGAAAGTGTTTGAGATTCGGTTTTCTGTTAGGGATAAGCTCATAAGGTGTTTTGTTGTGGTGTTTGGTTATCATAAAATGGTTCTGAGTGTAGCATGCAGTTGATACGGACTCTGCCCATAAGTAATCTGGAAGTTTTGCGTTGATCAACATCGTTCTTGCAACTTCCACTAACATACGGTTTCGTCTTTCGACAACTCCATTTTGTTCTGGTGTCCGTGCAATTGATGTTTGATGCTCAATTCCCACTTTCTAATAGTAATCTCGAAGAGTTTGATTCAAAAATTCAGTTCCTCTGTCTGTTATAACTTGTCTAACTGTGTTCCGGAGCTGAATTTGAAATTTCGTGAGAAAGGTGATGATCAATTGTGGAGCTTGATCTTTACTTTGAAGAAAATAAACCCAAGTCCATCTGGAGTAGTCATCAACGATTACAAGAATGTAGCGTTTGCCATTAATTGTCTGCACACGCATCGGGCCACACAAATCCATGTGAAGAAGATGAAGAACATGCTGAGAGCTGTTTTCCACCTTTGAAGGAAAATGAGCACGAGTACTTTTCCCTTGTTCACAAGCTGAGCATAAGTGATATTTTGAATACTTAAACCTTGGAAGACCTTCAACTAGTTTGTGTCGTGCAAGATTAGTTATGGTTTGAAAGTTTAAATGTGAAAGTCTTTTGTGCCATAACCATGATTTTGTAGATGTTGCCTTAGAAAGTAGACAGATGGGAGATGAAGCGATCATGTCTTGCATTGAAATTGTGTAAAGGCTTGAAGTGCAGTTTCCTGACATAAGATCGTTTCCTTGTAAATCACGAATGAAGCAAGTTTTCTCCCTAAAAGCAACTTCCAAATCACCATCACAAAACTGGCCGACTGAGAAAATATTGTGTCCAAGACCTTCAACATAATAAACCCTACTAATTTCGATGTTCCCCTTGATGTAGTCTCCGTAGCCCATGATAGCTGCGAAGTGATCATTCCCGAACTCGACAAAGTGCCAATGAACTTTGAAACAAATTTTGTGAGAAGTTTGAGATTTCTTTTCATGTGCCGGGAACATCCGCTATCAACAATCCAAAGGATGATCTGTATCACCTGCATTACACATAAACGACACAGGTGGAATAGAAGTAGAGGTGGAACCTGGAGAGTTAGAGGGTTCCATTACAATTACAGTTGAAACACACATGTTTATGATTTTAGGAATCCATTTAAATCTAGGTGTATTTTGTAACCATCTCTGCCAAGTCCAACTAGTTTGTGCTTTGGTCTTAGTGAATGCACTAGGTGATATTCTCTTCCTAGGAGGTGAAGTGGGTTCTATGGGTACATCAATGATATCTGTAGAAACACTAGAAGGAGATTTACCTAACACTGACTTAGAAGCATTAGTGGGCCTAGAGGTAATTCGATTTCTATGTTTCCGCTTACGAGATAAGATAGATTTAGCAACATATTTATCATGACAACCAGAAAACATGCTTTTACGACAACCAATATAAGATGCTTCAAACAAAACATTCAAAGTACTTAAAGGTTCAACATTCGTTACATCACTTTGTCTATTATATTTTTCTAACGCAATGTCTAAGTAGGTGCAACATGTGTTTTATTCAAAGTCCAAATGTGTTCTTCTACTTCAGGGGTCTTTACTGGTCTTCTCTTACGTTGCAACTTCTTATTCTTCATGTTTTTGCTCTTAAGCTGTGAAGTGCTAACGCTAGGATTAGAGGCAACTACTCCTGTAGAAGTGGATGGAAGCACATTAGTATCTTGTGGTTTGTCATTAGGCGTCCTAGTGTCTATTTTAAACATTCCAGGTGTAAGGACATTTGTGTTACTAGACTTATTTTTCTTAAGTTTCACCAACTCCTCTTTCAACTCTATGATAGTGTGTAACAAATCTTGCTTTTCAGAGCGAATGTTGCCACTAACGTTTAAGACTTCTTTAGTGTATGCAAGATGATTATCAAGTTCTTGTGACGCTTTAGCACGAGTCTTTTGAGCAAATCAAATATGACACCATATTCAGTTTTAACTTTGGCAATTTCTTGTTCATATTTTGAAATTTGACACTTTAAAGACACGTTTTCCTCATCCGATCGTTCGAGTTTTGGTTCAAAAGATTTAGCACTTGATTTGTTTGAGTTTGTTTTGCAAAGCAAGTTCTCGATTATTACAATCTTTTGACACCATAGAAGACGACGTTTTGCAATTGTGAGTTCATTTAACAAACACTGTTTCGACTTTCAAAGATTTTATTTGAGACACATTATCAACATTCTCAACATTATCAATAAAATCAAGCGAATTAATGACAATATTATCGAGCGAAACAACGAGATGATACAAAACAATAGACATGGTATCGTACGAGATAACATCATCCAAGAGTCGATCGACATGGTTTCTTAAAGATTTGTTTTTTTTGTTTAGTTTTCAAAGTCCATGCCTCGTTTGCATTGAAAATTGTTTTCAAGTGCCCAATCTCCTTCTGAAGATCCCGTTCCCAACATTTTGCACACATACGAAGATTTCAAACATAGGGTAAAAGTTGTTTTTGAAAAATATCCCTTTGTTTTCGCGCGTAAGGCGATTGAAAAGTTTCAACTTTTATTTCCGAATTACGTTCAATTTCTTGTTCCAAAATATTAATGTTAGACATAAATGCATCAAAATATTTAAGGAGTTGACATCTTTCGGGTGATGGTGTGATTTTACTCAAAGAAGGTAAAGGACCATTTATTCATTCTTGGATTCAACTAGATCACGATCTGTATTTCCAAAGATTTTCATTTTGGTATGACTTTGAAAAGCGACTTCAAAACTATATTCACGTTTCTCTTTTGTTTCAAAATTTTTGAGTTGTAACTTATAGCATTCATTATCCTTAGTTAATAGTGCAATTTTAGCATTAAGATTCTTATTAATCTCAATGTACTTCTCCAATTGAGATTGGGTGGTCTGAAATAAGGTCATGAGACCGGGATCTGGATTAGACAAAGGCTCATTTTGTTCAACTTGAGTCTCAACATAATCATTATTTAGATCCTCAAATATAATCACGGAGTCAACTTGATTATCAATATTAACCGTAAGGTCATCTTGATCGTCAAATGTAACTACGGGATCCATTTGATTTTCTTCGTGATGAGATTTAGAAGGCTCATGTTGAACACTCTGCGCCTGGTCAGATGCAGATGAAGGCAAAGATATCAGATCATGTATAAGACATATGTTAGGATCCGGTACCTGAGACAAGCCATCAGTGTCATAAACTGGGCCTGTGTTACTCATGTGGAGCTCTTGCATGTTAGCCATCAACATCACAACTGCGTTAGTTTGCAAGTCCTCCATGTCATCATCAGATTATGCATTAGCCATGAAGCTCTATTCTTTGTTGGTAAGTGTTCCACCAGCTTCATCCTTGAGAGCCAAGAGTAAAGCCTCCTTGTGATAAGTGCTACCTCTTGTTCTCGGCTTTGGGCAAGCATTCGCCAGATGACCCTTTCGTTGCAGTTGTAGCATCGAAGACCATTATTCCCAGTCTGAAAATTTCCCTGATCAACCATTTGAACCCGTTGTTGTGGAGTACCCATGTTATTCCTTCCATTAGCATTAAATCCAAGGTTGTCAAAATCGCGATCCTGCTCGTAGGATCGTACGATCCTACACACAAAAAACGATGAGGATCTTAACAAGATCGTAATCCAGGTAGGATCGCAGCAGGATCGTATGATCGCACGTAGGATCGGATCGGATCGGATCGTATAGGATCGCCTATTATTAGGTTTTATTATTATTATTATTATTATTTTTTGTATATTAACTTATTAAGTATAAGCTCATGTCTTAAAGCCCAATGATTAAGATTTTTTCAAAAAAATTATTAGTTTGGTACTGTTAGTTAATTGTCTCTTGCAAGATTAATAAGTGTAAAATCATTATTGTTGGGAATTCTACTAAGTAAGAATTCTGCCGAAGAAGAGATTCTGCGGAAGTAGAAAAACCGCGTAGTTTGTTTCTGCGGAGATAGATATTCCGCGTATTTTAGAGTTAGTTTGGATATGCATGAGCTTTATTAGGAAGTGATAATGTATATCTTCTTTAGTTTTATGATTATACGTTTCTTGGGAAACGGTTTAGGGTTCCTTATCTATAAAAGGAACATCTTACTATGAATGAGGTACGAGTTTGAAAAACAATTTTTAGTTTTATTCAAAGATCCATAGAGGATCAAAGTATTATTAGTTATTATTGTTCTTACTTGTGTTTAATTTCCGCTCTAGAATACAAGTAACAGAGACTGTCTATTAGTGTGTTTGTGGTTACATAAGCATTACTAACGATCCACGAGCGCTCAAAGATCTATCAAGGTCTAAGGTTCAACAAGTGGTATCAGAGCCTTAGGAGAGTCTCTGCGATACAAAGAACATTCTATTCTTTACACCCATACAACCAAAACAACCATAACCATGCCTGGGTCAGACGATGACGCAGAAGTCACTAACAATCAAAACACCACATCTTTGCAACAACTCAATCTCACAAA
This sequence comes from Chrysanthemum lavandulifolium, assembly GCA_022545495.1. Lineage (NCBI taxonomy): Eukaryota > Viridiplantae > Streptophyta > Magnoliopsida > Asterales > Asteraceae > Chrysanthemum > Chrysanthemum lavandulifolium. Next base: position 143,591,109 of record CM040241.1, on the reverse strand, counting down.
CATCAATGCAAAGTTCCCATACCTGAAGAGGGAGGAGTATGATTTGTGGGCTATGAAGATGCAAAATTGGATTTTCAATATTGATTGGAATCTTTGGGAAGTTGTGAATAAGGGTAACAGTTTGAAGAGGCATGTCACAGATTCTGATGGTGTTGTTACCATCGTTGGTCCCAAAACTGCTGAAGAGATACTAGCTGTTCAGAGATAGACCAAAGTTAGAACTATTCTCCTTCAGGCTATACCTGATGATCACATGGGTGGCTTTCACTACATGCAGGATGCTAAGGACATCTGGATGGCTATCAAGGCTAGGTTTGGTGGGAATGATGAGTCAAGGAGAATGAGGAAATCAATGCTGAAACAACAGTTTCAAGAATTCCAAATATCTGAAGAAGAAGGTATCCACAAGGGGTATGACAGGTTCCACATGATTTTGAGTCAATTGAATCAGCTGAAGGCAAGGCCAGACAATGATGATTGCAATTCAAAGTTCTTACGATCTTTACCTCCATCTTGGTTGCAAGTAACCATTGCACTCAAAGCTAAAGGTGGGCTAGATATGCTCACTTTTGATGAACTATACAACAGACTTAAATCTCTTAAGCACGATGTTAGAAGTCCCTTCGTTCATCTACTCCCAATCACTCGGCATTTGTTGGGGCCTCCTCAAATAAGATGACTTATGCTCCAAGCCCGGTTTCTCGGCATCATCATCCTACATCACCACTCTATCAAATTCTCAACCTAAATCCGGTGGTGTATTGGAAGATGTACTTCACTCTTTGTTCTCGATTATGACAATCGCAAAGAACTAGCTTTGAGGACTTTGAGCAGTGGATCCACTTGATATGGAAGAGATGAACTTGAAGTGGCAAGCGCCATGCTCTCGATGACATCAAGAGGTTTGGCGTAAGTCGGGAGAAAGTTTGGTTTCGGGAAGAGATCCAGAAGATTTGACAAAAGGAAAGTCAAGTGCTATACTTGTGGTCGATGGGTCACTTTCAAGAGAATGCAAGGATAGGAAGGTGGTGATGAGGTTAGGTATTCTTCCTATCAGCAGAATCATATGGAAGCTGGAAATTCCAAACTGGATCCTCCAATGCTTTGGTCACTCTGGATGACCATGTCAACTGGAAGGTGCATGAACCTGAAAATGATGAAGCTCCTGGTTCTAAGCATGGTGGACTGCTGGCAAGTTGTACTACAGAGGATAAGCATGATCAAATTGCCTTAATGGGCACCATTAGAACACCTCATTTGGACTTTGAGAATGTGTACTATGTAAAGGAACTGCAACACTTCAACTTGTTCTCAGTATCACAAATTTGTGACACCAAGAACAAAGTATTATTTACTGGGGATGAATGTCTTGTGCTCTCTAAAGACTTCACACTTCCAGAAGATACATCAATTCTGCTGAGAGTTCCTAGAAGCCTCAATTTATACACATTCAATTTAACTGATGTCCAACCAGAAGGTAACCTCACATGTTTGGTGGCTAAAGCATCCCTGGATGAGTCTACAAAATGGCATAGAAGGATGGCTCGTGTGAACTTCAAGCCCATTAACAAGCTTTCTAAACTGGGTCTAGTTGAAGGACTTCCTTCCAAAGTCTTCACCAATGAACACAATTGTGTTGCTCGCAACAAAGGAAAGCAACACAAAGCCTCATACAAAGCCATTACAGTTGTGAGCACTATCTCGAACCTCTTGATTGTCGCATATGGATCTCTTTGGTCCAACTTAAGTCGAGTATTGATCACAAGTATTTACGCTGGTAATCACCGATGACTATAGCGGTTTGTTGGGTATTCTTTTGAGAACTAAAGATGAAACATCTCAAGTTTTAAAGAGTTCATTACCCATGTTGAAAATCAGTTGAACAAAAGGGTTAAAGGTATTCGTGTGATAATGGGACGAGTTCAAAATGCTATCTTAATAGAACTTTGTAAGTCTAAAGGGATAAAAGGGACTATAGCACTCCAAGAACCCCACAACAAAATGAGGTAGGTGAAAGAAAGAATAGGACCTTAATAGGCGGCAAGATCCATGCTTGCAGACTCTAAATTACCCACTATGTTACGGATCAAGCGGTTAGCACGACTTGCTATGTACTAAACAGGTATCCATTACTAGACCTCATTTCAAGACACCTTATGAACTTCTCATTAGGGAAGTTCCTGATATTCATTACCTCAAACCTTTTGGGTGTCAAGTGACCATTTTAAACACTAGTGATCCACTGGGAAAATTTGATGAGAAAGCTAATGAGGGGTATATTGTAGGTTATTTAGCTCATAGTAAGGCTTATAGGGTATACAATTTAACTGCTAAGAAGATTGAGGAGACTCTGAACCTGAGATACCTAGAAGATAAGCCCAATGTTCAGCGACAAGGTCATGTTTGGTCCTTTGACCTGGATTACTTAATTGATTACTTGGGTTATACTAGACATGTTGCTAACCAATCTGCAGGTACCCAAGAGTCTCCCACTGACAATGCTGGTACCCTGGATGATGACTCAAATAGTGAGTTTGAGCATGATGAACAACCAATTCTTGTACCTTCCTTCTCCCCTAACCATTTTGCAGGTGATCATTCTAAAGTAACTTCGATGAGCATGGAGATGAGTCATACTATGCAGAGGACCTTGTTAGACTCAAGAAGCAAGAGCATGCAGCCAATCTCGAAGCTGAGAGGCTTGGTGGGGAGTTTGCAAGACAAGCGATCAAGTGGAAACCATGATTCTCCGACAGTTCTCCTGTTTCTCTAACATCACCAAATCACGACAAGACCTTGCTGCATCTACTCCTATTCCTACTAGTGTGTCCATGGACTTTGAAGAACCATATACAAGATTTCCAAGTCCTTCAGATCTTGGTAATCATCAACCCAAAGATGTCATCTTTAACTCACCTTCCTATGACAGTGATTTTGAACCAACTGTGACCAATCTTGACACCACAATTGATGTCAACCCCACTGCTACAAAAAGGATCAACATTGCTCATCCTCAATCAAATGTTATTGGTGATCCTAAAGCACCTATTCGAACTAGAAGTGCTGTGACAAGTTCCAAGTATGGTCAAGTTGCTTTTCTTTCCTATGTCTCAAACCAGCAAAGGGACAATCACACAGACTTTAAGCATTGTCTGTTTGCTTGCTTCCTTTCTCAAGTGGAACCAACCAGTGTTACTCAAGCTCTTGAAGATTCAAGTTGGCTTGAAGCAATGCAGGATGAGATGCAACAATTCGAGAATCAGCATGTTTGGATATTGGTACCACTACCACATGGGAAGATTGCAATTGGGACAAAATGGATCTTGAAGAATAAAAGAGATGCAAGGGGTATTGTGGTAAAAAACAAAGCACGATTAGTGGCTCAGGGGTTCAGGAAAGAGGAAGGAATTGATTATGATGAAGTTTTTGCACCTGTAGCTCGAGTTGAGGCCATTCGAATCTTCTTGGCTTATTCATCTTATATGGGGTTCATGGTTTATCAAATGGATGTGAAAGGTGCTTTTCTATATGGTGAGATTGAACAAGAAGTTTATGTCACTTAACCTAAAGGCTTTGAAGACCCAAATCATCCATAGCATGTTTACAAGGTTTTAAAAGCTCTCTATGGACTCCATCAAGCACCCAGAGCTTGGTATACTAGGCTTTCTGCATTTCTGCTGAAGCATGGTTACAGAAGAGGTGCCATTGACAAAACACTCTTCCTAAAGAAGAATAACAGAGACATCATTCTTGTGCAAGTTTATGTAGATGACATTATCTTTGGCTCCACTAAAGAAGCTTGGTGCGGGGAGTTTGAGGAGTTAATGAATGGAGAGTTTCGAGATGAGTGCTATGGGGAGCTTACTTTCTTTTGAGTCTACAAGTTTAGCGTAAACACGATGGTATTTTTATCATCGGGATAAATATCGAGAGACATTTTGAAGAAGTTTGATATGGAAAATGTCGAAGCGCCACTACACCTTATGAAGCTCCAAAACCAAAGAACAATTTTGAACGGATCCGGTGTGAATGTTCACTTATACAGATCTATGATTGGTTCATTAATGTATTTATGACTTCTAGGCCCGACATTACCTTTTGTGAGTTCTTGTCCTAGACATCAGTCACTCCACTTACTTCCAACTTGAATGCGGTCAAAAAGATCTTCAAGTATCCGAAAGGCCAACCTAAGTTAGGTCTTTGGTACCCAAAAGAGTCTCCTTTGTATTGGAAGCATATAGTGATAGTGATTATCTTTGGCGCGAACTGGATATGAGATCCACAACTGGAGGTTGCCAATTTCTTGGTAGAAGATTGATTTCTTGGCAATGCAAGAAATAAACGATTGTTGCTACCTCAACCATCAAGCGAGTATGTTGTTGCCGCCAATTGTTGTGGTCGGTACTATGGATCCAAAATCAATTCTTTGGATTATGGGTTTAATTTCATGAACACCACAATCTTTATTGATAATCAAAGTACCATATGCATAGTTAAAATCCAGTTTTCATAATAGAACTAAGCATATTGAGATCGTGCACCACTTTATAAGAGATGCATATGAAAAACATTTGATAAAGGTGGTTAAGATTCACACGAGATGATAATGTGGCATTTATTGACTAAAGCTTTTGATGGACCAGGTTTCAACACCTTGTTGTCCATATTGGGATGTTTAACCCTTAAGCGCAAAGTTTGAGGGAGGCATAGGCCTCGGGGAGGCATATGCCTCAGGGGAGGATTGTAGTTGTATATCTTGTAAACTTTGTAGATATTTGTTTTTGTGTTTGTTTTGCTAACACTAACCTGCTAATGATTGTTAAGTTTTGTATGGTTTGGTTTGGTTTGTTTGCTTCTTTGTGTCTGTTTTTGCAGAATGTCTCTTTGAGTTAAAGTTCACCAAGTTGGCAAATGGGAATATGGTCATGTAAGCTTAAAGAGTGTTTTTTACTGAAGATTAACACAAGTATTGTTACAAGTGATCTCATTGATTCTACTGAAGGAAAGTACTGGAGTACAGAACAAGTGCTAATCATGAAGAGATAAAAGACATGTTGTTCATTCATTCAAGAAACAATTTACAGCTTACAATCAACTTCAAATGAAATACAAGATCATTCCTATACAAGATCTACCAAACTGATCTTCAAGACATGTTGTTCATTCATTCAAGACATGTTGTTCATTCATTCAAGAAGCTGAAGATGAAAATGGAAAGGATGGATTGATGAAAACGACGATGAAGATGCTCAAGAACCTAGTTTTATCTTTGGTCCTTGGCATGATGGATGCATTTGTGATATGAGAAATCTTCAGTTGTTCCATCTACTCGTTCCACCATAAAGCATCACTCCACCTTCCCTTTTCCCTTTCCCTTCACCTCTCCCTCTTGCCCTTTCCCCTTCCATGGTATGAAGCACCGGTTCTGAGTAGGAAGTGCAATCACCACTCTCTTGTCTTTGGGAGTGGTGGACTTACGGCATGTGGCCTTGGTTGGGATCGGTTGTGAAGGTTGGGATTCTCTTCATCTGCGATGTCCTCTCCTCTTCTTCTCTCACCAAACTATTTGATTGGCTCTAGACGCTTTGTGGAGTCATCAGAACCCCTAGATGAATCACTTGGATTCACTACACTATCATCTTCAGAAGAAGGAAGAAAACGGGACTTCAAAGGTTGAGGCTCATCTTGATAAGGATATCGAAATAATGGGTGTGAATCATCACTGGATGATGATTATGATGGTGAGGATGATGAGGAGGAGGTTAGATTAATGACTTCTGGTTTGGTAGACATGGTTGTTGCTGCTGATTGTGTATATATTGAGAAATTAGGGTTTTTGGAGTAAATTAGGGGTAATTGATATGTGTTTGTTGTGATTTGGGATTATCTTATAGGCGGAGTCAAGGCTTTATGATAATTAATGTGAGTTGGGTGGCACAGTAAAACTCAAGATATTTACTGAAGATTCTTTTACACTTGAGTTGATTCTGCTGATTGATGTCCTTCAGCAGATTGACCATCATTACTGCTGAAGCATTAATTTTGAAATAGGTTGGAGTTACACGTCAGAGTTGGTCAACAAGTTGTTCCAATATTTTTGACCATAATTGGGTAATTTCTATTTATCACCTACTTCCTATAATCTTCGCTCAAAATTAATTGATTCCCTCTTCAATCAATTTAAACACATTTACATTTACTTAATTCATAACCCATTCTCAAAATTTCTCACATGGCGGCGCTTCAATTTAAGAAAGATCATAACAAGGTTGCTTTTCTAGGAAAAGCGAAGGGACATGAACTATATGAACCTATGGTGGATTTCTTGAAGCGGTCCAAGATTCATTATGCTCTAACACACTCTCCAAATGTGATATATGAATCGTTGGTTGAACAATTTTGGGCATCTGCTACTAAACGAAGTGACACAGAGATTGTAGCAATGATTGATGAAACATAGTATGTGGTGACTGAGGAGTTGATTAGGACATAACTTCATTTGAATGATGAAGGTGGGGTTTATCACACCAACACTGTAGAGATACTTGCTGGGTTAAGAGCTATTGGATATCAAAGTAATAATACAGATATGTGGCACAAGAATAAGCTTAGCCCAATGTGGAGGTTTTTGGTGCACACCTTGCTTCAGTGCATAAGCAACAAGTCAGGCGGATGGGATCAATTCTCACCCAATTGGGGCGTGGTATTGTGTGTCTTTCAAAAGGTTTAACTTATAATTTCTCTAAGTTTATTTTTGATAATATGGTTGAAAATATTCAAAAGAAAAAGCATAAGTTTCTAATGTACCTTGGTTTTTACAAATAATACTAGACACAACAACCCAAGGCAGTATTTTGTCCCATAGGAGCTCTTAGTGCTAAATTGTTTGCTTCAATGAAAACTCATTATGTTGGGGCACATCATCCTTTGCTAGAAGCTATGTTGCCACTTGGCAATGTGGTCAGCGATGAGGTAATGTTGTCGATGCTCCACCTCTTCTAATGTTGCTGGCGATGGTAATCCATCAGTTGCCATTGATGAGGGCCCTTCCATTACTGCTGAAGCATCACATGTTTCTCCTAACCAACCTCCACCTACACCCCTACCTCTGTCACCGAGTCCTAGTCCACCACCTACTCATGTTACTCCCGATGAGTTTGAGGCGAGTTTAATAGAGTGACCACACCTAGTCCAGTTAGAGAGCCATTTCCGAAAGCTCTCCTATTCTTGAGCATGTCCATGTTTCTCCTGAAAGGCCCAATGAAGCTCCCATTACCACTGAGCAATCTGCTGGTGGAGCTGAGGACCCTATTACACTTACATCTGTATATACTTTGCTGAACAGGTATGTGAAAGAGGTTGCTGATCTCAGAAAGGAGCTTGTAGATACTAAATCCTCACTTGGTGGTGAGATTGTGGGGTTGAAGAGAAAGGTTCAGGAGTTAGAGGAACAACTTGGACAAAACAGCAAAAGGAAGTTTGTGGTTACTTCTGATGAAGAGCAAGAGGATATTCATTTGGATTCACTTGACATCTTGGCGGATGTTGCTCAACAGACTCATGTTTCTTCTCCAATTGCTGTTGAATCCTCAAAGCAAAAGGAACCTATTCTGTTTACCAGAAGAAGGAGAAGACAATACTTGAGCAAGGATTCCTCTGAATCTTCAAAGGTGCCAAGTGTTGCCAATGTTGCAACTGCTGATGATCATGTTATTGCTGATGCTCAAATGGTGGATGTTGCTTCTGAACATGGTCAAGGTTCATCTGGGAAAGAACAATCATGTCCTCCACCTTCAGCAGATAATCATGAAGTATTTATTGCTGGAAGAACTTTTGCTCTGGATTCTGATGATAATGCTTCTCCTACACATGTTGAAGATCCTTCTCAACATATTACTCCTGATGCTTCAATTGGTGTTTCTTCTGAGCATATTGACACAGTTCCAAGTGTTGATATTCCTCATGCTGATTCTGCTCATGAGCCTGCTGATAAAGGAAAAGGAGTTATGGTTGATGAAGAGCTTGGTTCAGATCTTGTGAGTGAAAAGGAAAGGCTACAACAAGCAAGAATGTTAGCAGAGTATGCAGATTTGATGAAGAGTCAAGCTTTGGTACAACAGCTTTCAGATCAGTTTACTACCAATTTGCCTCCTGAAAGACAAAGAGAATTGGATGCACAATCCATTAATTTTACTGATGCGCAATGGGATTCTTATACTCTTCAAGCTGCTTCAAATCCTACCCTTGCTCAGAGCATTACTATTATACTCTAGAATACAAGTAACAAAGACTGTCTATTAGTGTGTTTGTGATTACATAAGCATTACTAACGATCCACGAGCGCTCAAAGATCTATCAAGGTCTAAGGTTCAACAATTATGTTTTTATGGACTATTTAGAAATAGTTTAGATGTGTCTTTTTGGGATTATTATGAAAAATGATTTTGTGCTTTGTAAAATGTCAGAAGCTTATTTTTGAAGTAAACTATCTGCAATACTTGACCCAATTTTGTTCATATTTTATTTTATGTTCCATATAAAAGCATGAATATTCTAATTTAATTTATTTGGTCATCAAGAAAAAAATTCAGTAATATTATCAAAATATTCTAATTTAATTTATTTGGTCATCAAGAAAAAAATTTGTGTTGCCCTCTATTATAATTTATGTCGTTTCATTTTCAGATACAATCCTTTTATTTTTTTTTGCATTAATCTGTATATTGTAACAAAAAAGTTACATAATCACGTGCTAATAAATTAACATTATCTTTTTGCATAAATGTTATATCTATAAACAAAAAACATTAAAATCAGAAGTAGGTGCACCGTGCACGTATGTAGTAACTTTGTGCAAGTATGCATTGCAATATATCTAATATTCTACTACTACGGTACTTGAACATATAACCTTTTATTTTATCTTCCGTTTAGATTCGTTTATCATATGGAATATTATATAGAAATATAAAACTACAACCCCTATACAAAAATATATACATTTTCATAGGATCTTACGATCCTGGTCCGATCCTACGATTACGATCTTGCAAAGCCGAAAACGATCCTAGGTAGGATCCCGATCCTGACAACCTTGATTAAATCCTTGACCACTACCCACCTGATGACCATTTCCTCGGTTCTGAACCTCAACTCTGCCATTGTTAACAACTGCTTGATTTCTTGTGTTAGATGAGGTACGAATACGGTTGTTGGATTTGTTAGCAAATCTCCCGAAGGCTCGAGCAATTAACGAAAATCCTTGATTCAACGTATCGAAAGCTTCTGCATCCTCATTTGGTGTCTCGCTGTAGAGTGGTGAATCAGTGTTGTTGTTGTAAGGAACCAGTTGAGTTTCTTGTGATTGCTGTGAAGGATCATATGGTGTAATTTAAGCAGATTGTTGTGGTGGATTGGTAAATACAGTTGGCAAAGTTGGAAGTTGAGGATAACAAGCTTGAGTGTATAAAGCAAGAGTTTGATTATCCGATAGAGTTTGAGTTGCTGTGACTCCACGGAGAGCTCTATCTTTGTCTACATCCTTTAGATGGTGCTTCAAGTAGTCATACAACAATCCGTACGTTGCTTGATGAACATTCTTAGCTTGACGGCTGAATGTAACATACTTTTCCCAATCAGGACCAAGACAGCTGAGGAACTTTGTGTTGATTGCAATCCTTGGCATAATGATGTTGTGTCTGTCCAAGTCATTGATGATGTCTGTGAACCGATGATAGTATGACTCTAATGATTCCCCTGGTTCAATCATGAAATTCTCATAGGATAAGTAAAGTTTTGATTCCATGTCTTCTTGATTGAGTTTTGTGCCTTCCATTAGAAGATGGATGTGTTCCCACATTGCTTTTGCAGTTTTCTAAGCATCAACACAACAGAATCGGATTGGGTAAACACAAGAGGATATATCGCACTGCAAGTTCATCAGCTTCTAAGTGAAGTAGTTGTTTAGCATTGAGTTGATCTACTCTGAGAGTGGTGGTAACATCATCTCTTGGTGGATTAGCAGTTGGATCTCCGAGGACTGTTGTAGTAGGCATTTGAAAAGGACCTTCGAGGATGACCTTCTTCAAAAACTTACCATGTGGTTTCTTGAGATCAAAAAACCTAAAAAACCGTATCACCCATGATCATAGTTTACGGGAGTGAAAATTGGAGGTCTATCAAGGGATCCAACTTCATGAATGGATTGTTGGCTGCTTAAAGCTTCACACATCTTTGCAAACCAAGAAGGTTCCTTTTGTATTGTGACATTCATAGCATACTTAGCTAGAAACTGATATTGGAAGTAGTTAGCATGCTGATATTGTTGACGAGGGTTTGGTTGAGGGATTTATGGTGGAAGAGGTTGTGCACCTTGAGGAAAGTAAACTGATGACGGTTGTTGAAATTGTTGTTGAGGATATTGTTGTAGTTGTTGTTGTTGTTGTTGTTGTTGAGCATATTCATGAGGAAAGTAGTTGGAGTATGGTGGTTGAGACATCTTGAAACTTGTGTAAGTGATGGATCTTTATAGTCGAATGAATCTTGATGTTTTTGATGAAGTACCTTTAGGCGTAAACAAGCTTAGGCGTAGACTGAAGACGTTATGTGTAACTTCCACTTACGCGTAAAATAGATGCTTAGCCGTAAATCCTTCTTACACGTAAGTTATGGTTAAACGTAAGCTTAGGCGTAAACTAAATGCTTAGAAGTAAGAACCTTAGGCGTAAGATAATCTTATGCGTAAAGTTTTTACTCGTAAGTGTTTAAGCTTATGCGTAAACTTAGGGTTTTACCTAAAAATCCTTTACACTTGTCCAAGTGTAAAAGATATCCACAAGTCGAAGTGTTTTCAGGTTTATCCAAGCAAGAAAACACTGAGTTAACCAACAGTTTTGAAGATCATTGAAGAAAATTCCTTATGTGTAAATTGTTAGGCATAACTGTGACTTAGGCGTAGAGGCTTAGGCGTAAAAAACTAGGGTTTTGTTATGCGTAAAAGGGACAGAATTTTCCAAGCTTGATTTTTATGCACTAAACGTTTTGGAAACTCGATTTTAATGATAAAACAGCTTCAAAATCACCAAAATAACAAGAAATTTTGAAACTTGATGATCCAAAGTGAAATTTTACCTTACGCGTAAAACAAGGACACGAACCAAAACCAAGTTCAAAAAACAATCTAAACACGTAAAGTTTGAAACTTTTTGCAAAAAATAAAAACTTTAACACTAAATAAACCTTAGCCCATAAGAATCTTGAGTTTACAAGTGAAAAAATCAAAGCTTTATGCAAATTTAAAACATGAAACGTGACAACCTTACACGTACGATACCAACTTCAAAAAAAAAAATTCACCCAACTAGATGGCGTATGATACCACTGTTAGGTCACCATAAGTTAACACAAGTATGTAGATGATGGAAATAAGATGAAGAAGATGGTTGGATCACAATACACACATATGAATAAGCAAAGGTTAGGCGTAATATTGCATAGAGTGAACAACACTTCTCAAATGAGAAGTAAACAAGTATTTATAGGGGAAGGGAGCTAGGGCAACACATCAAGTCCCTTCCTTGTCCTTTTGGGCCATTGTATAGGCTTATGGGCTTTCTACATAAGCCTAGCCTTAATTACTAACATAAAAGCCATATAAATGCAACCTATTACATAGAAATGACTAACACTTGCTAAAACTATTTAGGAGCGTTTCCAACATAAAGCGTGGACCACAAGATTTCTGCGACAACTGTAATCTAAATAAGATCATTAAAAGTATTACTATTTTTTTATTATTTTTTTAGAACGACAAATTGTACAACCAATACCACCTATCTCACAATATCTATCTCACATGTCTTCAACGAGACTTGAACCCACAACTTTTAGGTTGATGGGCCAATCATATACCGCTGGGCCAAGAGGATTTGGTGAAAATTATTACTATTGCACTAAACTCATGACACCGAAGCCTTGACAGTTAGTTTATGTGATCACCCCAAACAGGTGCCTTGCCAAGCACCTGTGCAACATTAAATGAAATGCGTTCGTTTGAATAGTTGGAGCGACCGACCAGGACGGGGGAGTTTACCCCCAATAGATCTATTTCCAATATTCATGCTTACAAAGTATTTAACGGTTCATGATTGTAGGGAGTTTAATGCAATTGTGTTAACTTAGTCAAATCGTAAATGGTTTATGTACTTGTGTCCATATGTAAAAACAAGCAATGTATTCTCACCCCAAGTATTTCAAAACAAGTATAAACATGTAAAAGTAGGGCTATTAAACTCACCTTGTGTAAATAGCGGGGAATGATAAATATATCAACGAACAAGTGATCCTAACTGCGACCTTAGCAAATAAATCGTTTTAGAAAAATGCAATATGTACTAGATGCATATAAGTTTTACAAAGTTTTGTCACTTTTATACATTTTTAGTGAAGTTTTAATAAGTTACGTCAGTTTAAAGTTTAATAAAAATAGACAAAGCATGTTTTTAATAACTAATACTTTTAAACTAAAAATAATGTTGCTGATTGAAATAAAGCGCGTCTTAAAATGTGTATATCTACTTCGTTTCTCTCTCCTTTTTTGCCTATTAAACTCTTTAAATGTAGATAAATATGTCTACTTTCGATAAATCAAAGGCATGGTTTGTGAAAACATGTTTTAGTTATAAATTATTACCAGAATATTTTCGAACCTGCTGTTAGCATTTTTCAAAACTTCCAACTTAATCAGACTAGATCTCACTCATTTTATAATGAAATTACTTTGTTTAAAATCCTAGGTTCATTGTTTTTGAGTCTAGTTTCCAAAATTATGGGTCATTTTTTCAGATCTTTAACAATTATTTTTTAAAATCAAAAGTATATACGTATGTCAAAGCTGTTAAAAATCATAAACTATAACTTAACTTGTTCGGGCCGTATTTTATTCGTTACTTATCATCACAGTTCCATACAACTCTTAGAGTTTAATTTAAAGTATTATCTAAAAAAGTCTCAACTGGCTTAACATGCCAATTTGCCTTCAAAGTAATGATTTTTATGATCCAAATCTGGTACTCAAAATCTTGTCGGTTTTGACTAACAGTAGCATATGATTTATTAAAAAAACAATACTAATAAACTCCAAAAGTTATGAACTTCGATGTGGAACATCCAAAGACATATATCTAGTTGTGGTAAAAAGGAATTAGTCCCAGAAAATTTATAAAGTGGTTTTCTATAGTGATAATCATGACTGAAAATCTGTGACAGATTTGATGTTTATTAAGTTAATCTTTAGCTAAATTTCAACACCCAAATCATATAATGGTGATACAAAAAAAAAGACATGAAATGATATGTAAATATAAAATGAGTTTGGAAATAGGTCTAGGATGCTTAAAACTCAGTTGGTGATGAATGATCAAGAACGATGCACAAAAGAACCCAAATAACTAACTAAAAACCATAACTTCGGCTTCCCAAAACCCTAGATCTTCAAATCAACCCTTAAACAGTTTATCCAATATCAAAATAACCTTGTTTTTGCCTTAGGACAACTAAGATTTAGATAAAATGAAATTATTTTTGTGTGTGAGAAATGAAGTGAACGGTAGTTTTATTTATAATGCAAGAATGAACATAGAGTGTATTACCAAGATGTGACTAGTTTGTATGAGATGTGATGTGTGTGTGCATGGGCGAAAAGAGATGGAGTGTAGTTTTGTGTGTGTAATATTTATATAAGAATTACTTGACGATGAAGTTGATTAATAAGTTATTTTGTAGTAAGTATAAAGTGAAATAAGTGATAAAATAGTTAGTGGAAGTTTTATGTATTATTTAGGAGGGGGCTGATTTTTAGTGGGTATAGGGGAAGGGAATCGAGTTATTTTTTAAGTGTATACGTATTTGTAGAAATGTGGTGAGGATTTCGAGTATGTCATGCACGCGTAAAATGAAATAAAAGGAAATACATGTATGATTTTAATAAAATTATTAAATCAAATGTAAAAACTAGGGGTGAAAACGAGCCGAGCCGAGCTCGAGCTCGTTTAGACTCGAGCTCGGCTCGTTTATATATAAAACGCCTCACATTTTGAGCTCGAGCTAGGCTCGTGAAATTTTTCACAAGCTCGAGCTCGGCTCGTTAACACAAAGCTCGACTCGTTAACACAAGGCTCGAGCTCGTTAACACGGTTATACGTATAGAAAATATATATACGTATATATTTTTAGGGCTCGTTTAGGCTCGCGAGCCTAAATGAGCCTTTTGTATAGAGCTCGGGCTCGAGCTCGATTATTAAATGAGCCCAAACTTAGGCTCGAGCTCGGGCTCGAGCTCGTTTAGGCTCGGCTCGTTCGAGCTTTTTACCGATCCGATCCCAAGCTTTTCACGAGCGGCTCGGCTCGTTTCCACCCCTAGTAAAAACATATAAAACATATTTATGAGAGTGTCCATGCACCATTGTTGATATAGACTAAGCTTAGTCTATTGTCGATATACGTTAAATATTATTTTCCGATTTACACGATCAAACCTAATAGTTACGCATCAAAGAAAGTATTCAAATATTTAAAGTGAATTGTTTTGAGTTTATAGTTGAGTAAATAACCTGATAATACGAGTTGTGATCGTCTATCACCCTTAAATGAATTCCTTCCCGAAATTCAGTTTGTTTTGTCTGTAAGAGTGGTGCTGGCGAAGTGGTGTGGGTGCTTGCGTCGAATCTGTTCTTCCCGTTTCTAAGTAAATTCAGGACCTATAGGAACTCGTACATTTGAGACTATAATTTGACTATTATTTTGACTTATTATTATTTTAATTTTAAGTAATATTACTTTTATAAGTAATTACGTAAGTTCAATCGCATGAGCTTTACTCGTAACCAACACAAGACTATGGCGAGTCTAGGTGTTCAATACATTATATTTTCTCCAATAGTCATATTTTATATGAACTATCGCTATTTTGTCATTTTTACGTAAACTTTGTACTTTTTACGTAGTACGCGTATTTGAACCAACGTTATTAAATTTTAAAAATGTATACGCACTCCGTTAAACTTATCACTCAACTAATATACTAATATAGAGTATATTGATAAGTTTTAATATTTTTATAAGTATTATATTTTTATGTTAACCGATTTTAAGTTTTGTGACTTAAGGGCTTTACATTAGTAATTACCGGGATCAAACTATACCCTCTAAACACTAAACCATCACTAAAACTAATAATAAAACACAAGTTAACACCACCAACTTTTAGTGCCACGCCTCCTTACAACTTTAGGACACTTAGCATTGTTTTAAGACTAGTGTGATCTCACATGCATAACTCATAACACAAATTGATAACTTATCATTTTAATTAAACTAATTTAAATAGAAGGAAACTAGTCTATGGTTCTTTGTCCCTCTTGATGCCATACAAACACCCCTATCACCATACCAATTCCATCTTTTATTATTACTAAATTTCTTATTCAAAAGTAAAGGCTTTGTGATATTAGTTTAATCCTTAAATCATTATAACCTTAAACCACCATTGTAGCACATCATTTTCTTGGAGATTTTGAAAGTTCACTAGCGTTTTATTGGGAATCATTGCAAGTAATTTTGCTATAAAGATTGAGATTAAAAAGATTTAAGACAAGGGTTAAAGATTGATTGGAGATTAGAAGGGTTTAGGATTGATGTGTTCTTGTTGTACATGTAACTTTTCATCCTAATCCTTGTAAGATTTATTATTTATTTCTTGCTATTTTTAATATGGTTATAATATAACTTTGTACTATATTTATTTTTATGATGTTTTTAAGATTATATATGTATTGACATTGTACACAAGATTTATTACATGAAAATAAGCTTAAACAAGCCCCTAGGTGCACTTTATGAATCTGAATTCTGAAACAGCCCCAAAGATTGGAAAGTCTGGACAACTCAGTGAGTTATGGACCTGAGATAATTAGATAGGGTAATAGAGCTTTTTCTTTTGGTCGTTTCGTCGGGTGGCGCACCTCATAACTCATCCCGATGACTAAATGAGAACCAAAATGGCGAACATGTCAAAATCTGCACACCAGATTTCATTTGAAAAAATCTCATAGTTCTGGTCATTTCTGGTAGTCGGCCCGGTTTTATGAAATGTAACTAAGAAATAAACTCCGTAGTGTGCCTGGATGATGGATCAATATCAGGTACTACTGCGAACTCCTCGGATGGTTCCTCGGAAGGATGAGACTCCATATCTGAGGTAGCGCGTCTAGGTGTTGGGGAGTGGATTGGTGAATTCGTAGTAGGATAGATTTCCTCGGGTGCGAACTCCGGTAAGTTAGTAATAGAGGGGGTAGAGAAAGACATAGCTCTGTAACAACTTGGTAATTATAAATATATCATTATATATATAAATAATCAGTATAAACATGCATAAACAGTGTCTGAACCATGTAGTGGCACGGAGGACTTTATTTAAGTGTGAAAAAGAGTTATAGTTTCGGTTTTGTACTCCGTTCTCTACAACTACGGCTCTGATACCAATCTGTAACACCCCCAAATTCGATATACGCGGCGGAAATAAGGTTGGGGTATTACTTCATGGATCACAGTCATAATAATAGATAAACGGCTCAAGAGAGACGTTTTAGATAAAAATAGTTATCATTTGTTTATTTAAATAAGAGTTTTACAAAAGAAAGGTCCCAACGGAAATACTGAAATACATAGTTTTATTCTTGTGAATGATAACAAAATGGACATCCTTTTTATAAGAAAGTCCATAGCCACTCCGTGCCAAGTCGTGCTCTAGTTACCTGAGATAAAACATGCTAAAAAGTCAACACAAAGGTTGAGTGAATCCATAGTGTTTGTGTAATAATCATTGAACACAAGATAAGCAAGTAGTAAAATCGAATATTGCAAAGACAAAGATATTGCCCTATGTCTCATGACACGCAAACCTTAACACTAACGTCATAATAATGACGTAAGTTACGTACATCATAGTAATGATGTGAGCAACAATGCCCTACGGTATGATTTTGCCATTCTCCTAGTATTCTCAATAAAGTGCATTTGGTTACCTATCCCGCTAACACAAATGGGCGCCAACCGCCAATAGATCTATTCACTATATTCGCGTTCACCGCAAGTGATTAATGGTTCATGATATGAGGGACTTTTAGTGGCAACAATAGGTACTTAGGCAATATCGGTCGGGATAGCATACATAAAATACTTGTGTTCGAGTTTGTAGCATGTATCTCCCCACGAGTTTAAAAAAATATGTAAGAGTGGGATTATGAACTCACCTCGGTGTTACCGTAGTCTGGATGTAAAATAAATTAAGTAATGTGAATAAACTGCTCCGACTCGCGACCTGAGTTGGTATGTCATGTTTTTAGTATTCGAATTCAAGTATATGTGATGATAATGCTTTATCGATGGTTGGGTGAACATGAAGTCTCTTCAAAATTTAGTAATACTTATCATACTTATTTTTATGGCTCGATTGATTGTTTATAAGTTTTATCAAAATCGAAATTGTTAAATATGATATGTTTCCAAAAATGTCGGAGGACGTTCCGGTGGTACCTGATATCGCTCCATTTCCTGACGATCCGTACATGGTTGCTAGGAGGGAACATGGTACATATGCAGAGGCAAATCCATTTGACCCAGATTCCTCATCCTCTGAGTCACTGCCTGCATCACCCTCACCGATTATATGAAGGAGATTTCGAGTGGTAGAGCCTTACGAGCCAGAACCATTCATGGAGGCATACCGCTATCATCCTAATGGTACAACCTGCATAAGCACACCCCAAAAAAGGGTACACCCTGTTCGATCATGTGTCCCCATATCATCGACACCACTGACACATTCAGATCCACCACCACCGTCAAATACACCACAGGACCGCCCTAGGAGAACCCTTGAGAGAGCACGGAAAAGAACAATTCTTGTGCCTTCACCACACCCGTACATGCTACCTACACCACCTCCAACATTTTCACCACCCCCTTCATCACCACACCTGGATGCCATTACTGAGCAGGTGATATCACCACATGAGGAAACTGATTATAATCCACCCTCAGCTACAGATTTCACTCCCCCATCCCAGCCATATGACCTTGAAGAGGAGGCGAGAGCTATAGTTGCCCGGTACAATGCTTTACGATCACCTACTTTTGATTACCCTATTCCACCACGGGTATTCGAGACAGGGGAGAGTTTGCAAGCAGGAATGGACCGACCGCCTACCCTTCCTACCCTCGTAGCACGTATGGAAAGACACGAGGAACATATTGATACTGCTTTAGGACACCTCGATGAGTTACCTCTTGAGCACATAGAAGGGATCGAGGGAGAAGTGGAGGAGCTAATTACTAAGCAAGCAACCATGCGGCAAAAGTTAGACACCTTAACAGCAGAGTTACAAGAAACTCGTGAAAAGGCACATAGTCTGGAGCAACATCACGGACAGATAAATCAGGACATCCCTTTGTTATATCACAATGATCTAACGATGTCACATATAATGATGATTCAAAGTGATGACTCACTCCAGAATTTCCACACTAGAGACGATAATGGAAGATACTCGGGTCCGACAATGGGAGTATATACAGAACCTTCACAACAAGATCAGAGAACTTGAGAGTCGTCTTGGAGGAGCATCTGGAAGCTATTAGACTAGACCTTTATCTATAAGCTTTTGTATTATATCTTAGCCATGGAGTATGTAGCATGAATAAGACACTTGTATCTATTTTGTTGTACAACAAGTTAGCAAGTTACTTATGGCTATATGTGGTTGTGATATTATGCTATGCTATGGTATCGATAAATGTCTTATAAAAATTTTGTGGTTATGTTTTTATGATTTCTACACATTTACCTTGTTATTTGTTATAACATAACATGATCATTCTAAACATATATTTTCTTGTGGCATTATTTGAAATATGGCTCGAACAAGAAAATCAACAGAAACTCCAGCACCCGCCATGTCCCAAGCTGCTATCCAAAAACTAGTTGCAGACATTGGAGAAGTATACTGAAGGCTTACCCCGCAATATCGAGGGGAATGTTACCTCATCAAAACCACAGTTACTAGAGGAATAAATTTCTATTGCTCAGACATTAATGGATAGGGAAGTCAAGCGTGGTTTCACCCAAGGAGGTAATGATCACAAAAGGAAGATTGATGATAAAAGGACAACCCACCGTCACAACAACTACCCCAACAATAACACCTACTACTACAACAACAACAACAACCGAAACAACAACCACCATTACTAACAGAATCGAAACAACCATCACCGACAACAGAACCGAAAGCAGGAAGCTGCCAAAGCTTATGTAGCCGCTTTCTTTGGAGGCGGTGGCTATCCGGAAATCGCCTTATGCAACCGATGCAAGATGCATCACAATGGGCCATGCTTTATTAAGTGCGTAAAGTGTCACAGAACCGGCCACAAAACCAGAGACTGTAGGACCTCAGGTGTAAATTTGCAGCCTGTAGAAGTAATATGCCACGGATGTGGTGAGAAAAGACATTACAAGAATCGGTGTCCAAACCAGAATGGCAACCAGAACAATACGGCTCGTACAAGAGCTTACGTGCTAGGAGATGCAAACACTCAGCACAACCCGGATGTGGTCACGGGTACGTTTTCTCTCAATCGACATTTAGCTAAAGTATTATTTGATACTGGAGCCGATAAAAGCTTTATATCCATTACTTTCGCTTCCTTACTTAAACTCACCCCAACTGCCCTAGACAGCACCTACGAAATATAACTAGCTAATGGAAAACTAGTAAGCACTAACACTATAATCCGGGGTTGCACCCTGACTTTACTAAACCAACCTTTCAACATAGACATTATGCCTATTGAACTCGGTAGTTTCAATGTTGTTATTGGTATGGATTGGCTATCCAAGTACCATGCGAGAATAATATGCGACGAGAAGGTGGTTCATATCCCTTTTGAGGGGGAAACTTTGATCATCCCGGGTGATCAAAGTAGGACTAAATTAAGCATTGTATCTTGCCTCAAAACCATAAAGTATATCGACAAAGGATGTCACGCGTTCCTATCTCAGGTGACTGAGAAAAAGACGGACGAGAAACAGCTTGAAGATGTACCAATAGTAAGGGATTTTCCAGAAGTTTTTTTGGAAAAATTGCCTAGATTACCCCCTGTTCGTCAGGTAGAGTTCCAGATTGATTTAGTTCCTGGAGCAACGCCAGTAGCACGAGCACCCTACCGTTTGGCTCCGTCTGAATGCAGGAACTATCCAACCAACTGCAGGAGTTATTAGATAGAGGTTTCATTCGGCCAAGCTCTTCACCTTGGGGAGCTCCTGTCCTGTTCGTCCAAAAGAAGGACGGATCTTTTTGGATGTGTATTGATTATCGAGAGTTGAATAAACTGATGGTAAAGAATCGATATCCATTACCAAGGATTGATGATCTGTGCGATCAACTACAAGGGTCGAGTGTTTACTCAAAGATTGATTTGAGATCGGGTTATCATCAACTACGATTAAGGGAAGAAGATATTCTGAAGACGACATTCAGAACAAGATACGGTCATTACGAATTTTAGGTGATGCCATTTGGGTTGACCAATGCACCAGCCGTGTTTATGGATCTCATGAACAGGGTGTGCAAACCTTATCTGGACAAATTCGTGATAGTGTTCATTGACGACATTCTCATTTACACCACAACGAAGAAGAGCATGGGGAGCATTTGAGAACTATTTTGGAACTACTCAAGAAAGAGCAACTGTATGCAAAATTCACCAAGTGTGATTTTTGGATTCGCACTGTACAGTTTCTTGGACACATAATCGATCATCATGGCATTCACGTAGATCCTTCAAAAATAGAAGCAGTCAAGAATTGGCCGACACCTACAACACCTACGGAGGTACGTCAATTCTTAGGACTTGTTGGATATTACCGGAGATTCATAGAAGGATTTTCAAAGATTGCCAAATCTTTGACTGAATTAACCCAAAAGAACAAGAAGTACACCTGGGGAAAAGATCAGGAGGAAGCATTTCAGCTACTAAAGCAAAAGCTTTGCGAAGCTTCAATTCTAGCACTACCTAAAGGGAGTAGCGATTTCGTTGTTTACTGCGATGCGTCACATCAAGGTTTGGGCGCCGTATTAATGTAAAGAGAGGAGGTCATCGCTTATGCATCCCGACAGCTCAAGCCGCATGAGAAGAATTACACAACATATGATCTGGAACTGGGAGCAGTAGTATTTGCTCCTAAGATATAGAGGAATTACTTGTACAGCACAAAGTGTATTGTGTTCACTGATCACAAGAGCCTTCAGCACATTCTTGATCAGAAATAATTGAACATGAGGCAACGACGGTGGTTGGAGTTGCTAAGTGACTACGATTGTGAAATTCGTTACCATCCTGGAAAAGCAAATGTGGTAGCAGATGCTTTGAGCAGGAAATAACGAATTAAGCCTCCTCGAGTTAGAGCATTAGTCATGACCATTAATTTGAATTTACCGTCTCAAATTCTCCAGGTGCAGTCTGTAGCGATGAAAGAAGAGAACATTCAGGCTGAGAATTTACGAGTTATGGACAAGATGTTTGAAAGTCGTTCCGATGGAACTCGTTGCATAAAGAACAGAAGCTGGGTACCACATTATGGTGATTTGTGAAATGTGATTATGCATGAGTCACAAAAGTCAAAATACTCCATTCACCCGTGTTCTGAAAAGATGTATCAGGACCTTAAAAAGTTTTACTGGTGGCCAAACATGAAGGCTAACGTTGCTGAGTATGTTAGTAAATGTCTGACGTATTCACGAGTGAAGGGGAACATCAAAAGCCGTCCGGCTTGTTGATTCAACCAGAGATTCCTGTGTGGAAGTGGGAGAGAATAACAATGGATTTCATTACCAAGTTGCCTAAGACGTCAAGCGGGTATGACACAATTTAGGTCATCATCGATCGTCTTACGAAATCAGCACACTTCTTGCCAATCAAGGATACTGATGAGATGGAAACTCACAAGGTTGTATCTAAAGGAGATAGTTTCACGACACGGAGTGCCAATTTCCATTATCTCGGATCGTGACGCTCGTTTCACATCCCTATTTTGGCAATCACTCCAGAAGGCTTTAGGAACTAAATTAGACATGAGTACTGCTTACCACCCTCAGACTGACGGACAAAGCGAAAGAACCATTAAAACATTGGAAGATATGCTCAGGGCGTGCGTAATAGATTTTGGAAAAGGATGGGGCAGACACTTGCCTTTGGCAGAGTTCTCATATAACAATAGTTACCATGCCAGCATCAAGGCAGCACCGTTCGAAGCACTTTATGGATGAAATTTCCGATCACCCGTATGTTGGGCCGAGGTAGGAGAAGCCCAACTCACTGGACCTGAAATCAAACAAGAAACCACTGATAAGATAGTACAAATCCGGCAACATTTACAAGCTGCACGAGATAGACAAAAGAGTTACGCTGACGTAAGGCGAAAGCCTATGGAATTTGAAGTTGGAGACAGGGTCATGCTAAAAGTATCACCATGGAAAGGTATGGTTAGATTCAGAAAACGGGGAAAATTGAATCCTAGATACATCGGACCATTCAAGATTCTAGAAAGAATCGGTCCAGTAGCCTATAAGCTTGAGCTTCCTATAGAGCTCAGTAATATACACCCTACTTTCCACGTTTCCAACCTAAAGAGGTGTTTGTCGGATGAAACACTTGTCATTCCGATGAAAGAGCTCCAACTCAACGATAAGCTCAATTTCGTGGAAGAACCCGTGGAGATCATGGATAGGGATGTTAAGCAGTTAAAACGAAGCTGAATCCCTATCATTAAGGTTAGATGGAACTCTAAGATAGGACTAGAATTTACTTGGGAACGGGGAGATCAATTCCGTAAGAAGTACCCACACCTATTCTCCGACACCGCAACCAACACCGAGTGAATCTCGAGGACGACATTCCATTTAAGGAGGGGAGACTGTAACCACCGGTAAAAATCCGCCTTTATATTAAGTAATAATAATTCATTTTCTACATATAATTTTTTTTTATTTAATTACAACAACTAGATAATATGCTGGACTCACAAACTGCTCATTTGCATAGTCGATGCCTTTTGATGTGACAATGGAAGTGTCACAACATCACTTTTATGACTTACTCACCCATGCCAGTTATGTCATCACACGAGCACGCTTAACTATAGATTGCTATTATAACCAGGCCACGAGACACGTGATGTCTGGCATATATATTCCCTATACCACTAGCGTCATTTCCAGCAGAATGCTTACTATATATATTAGGGTTTTTCCTAAAGCTTTAATTTATAATAATTTCGATATTATATCATAAACCCTAAAATACAAATGCCTAAACTTAATGTACAAACTTACAAAGCATAAAACCCTAACTTTATAGTATTTCCCGGTTCAAACCCTAATTTACAAACTCTATGATTTTATGTGAATAAAATCACAAACTATAATAAAAAATACACATGAAACTTGTATAAATCACCAATGGACAAGTCTATCATGTAAATGTACAAGTCATTGATGCATAGGAGCATACTACTAACATAAAACTCATTATAAACCTTGGTGTATTTATTTTAAAACACATTACACAAACTTTTCAAGCACAAGCCCTAAAAATGTCTTTTGTTATAAGTACAACAATCTAATGCCAATGTACAAGTGTTAATGCACAAACCTAAAACCTATACTTTTATTTATTTACGCTTAAATTAAACCAACTATCATTTATCTAAAACTAACTAGAAACCCTAACTAAGTATCCTACATCTCTACACTCTAGGTACAACTCACTAAGGCCTAGGTACAACCAATTAAGCATAAACGACCCCCTAATTTTCCTTTAGTTCGAAATGAACTAAGTCACAACCAAATAGTTCTAATTTCATACTTGTTAATCCCCTAACCACAAGATGTCTACTTGCTCCATGTAAGTCCACATCATCTTGTTTCCATGAATTTTTATCCAAGTCAAAGGTTGTTGGTAAAATTCTTGGCTAGGGTTTTACCACACCACACTATGTCCCCTAAAGTCACAAGAAGCCTCCATATGTCTTGATACACATCAACATGTCCCCTATTTTTCTAGACAAGGTGACCTAGCACCTTAGAAACTCTTGCTTCCCTACTCATATATATAACGACCACCCCCTCCTCATACTCCATCCACCACACGAAACACATATCCATACCCATAATCACATACATTCTGATATTAGGACCCTAATTAGTGTAAAGGAAGGCTAATATAGAGCTTAGAAGGTGTGAAACTAGCTTGGTGATCATTAGCAGCCCTTAGGCGTTTTCCCTGATATAAGCAAACTCCTAAACTTGTAAGTGCTACAACCCTTTTCTTTAATCATTTTACACATCTCATAATACTTACATATGGTATTGAACTAATATCATGTAAAACCGAAGTCAAAATATTGTTTTTTTTTTCTTCCTGTAATTTGCGAATCAGACATACCACCATCTTTATTTTGTAGAGTTGGCTAAGGAAAAGGCTATATAAATTGACCTTTAAGTAATATAAAGAATCAGTATAGAAGATATAAACCTAAACCTTAGGTCCTCACAAAATTAAAAACTTTTTTTCTGTTTTCTGGTCTTGTCGCCAAATCAGGCCCAACACCCCTTTTTGCACCCTATTTTCTACAACGGATTAAAGGTATTAGGGCCAACTAAAGGACCTTTGTAATCACCACACAGGACACTCTAAAACGCCCCCTAACCTGGTTGAAAAGCCTTTTTGTCACGCTTAAAATTTGCCCTACTTTAGGGTCACATGTCCTAAAAACCAAACGCCATTATATAACAGGTCCAGAGAAAAATTCGTGATTTTTAATAAATTTGATCTTGAACTACCCTAGAAACATTAAAAATGTGTTAAATAACATGTCACAAGGTTGCATTAAAGAGTTATAAAGTTTTAAAGTTTGAAAACGAGATTTTTAATTTGTCAAAAATAGCCTAAGTAGCCCTTTTCAATAATTAATTTCTCGCTAATTAAAGGATTGTAAAAGATGAGAGTTACATCGTTTTAAAGAGCTCGCTGCAAGGATTTTAAAACCCCAAGAACGTCCTTAAAACCCCTTATGGTCTCTTTTATAATCAATCAAAAAGAAGGTGACTCGTAAAGATTTTCACAAATAACCCTTGCGTGCACTTTTCAAAATTTGAGTCTTATGAGCTATAGGATGTTAGAGAATGACTTAAAATGAGTTAATTAACATATTACGATGTCCCTAGGTTACACCGTAAAATTTAATGGGTCAAAAATGAATTTTTCTTTAACCGCGACGTGGCCAAGTGACCATGTTCACGGGTTTGTTTCTCCCTAACCAAAGATAAATAAAATATGATAACTATACCATCTTAAAGAGCTTACAGCAAAGTGTTTAAAGGATCAATTGCGTCGTAAAAATATTGGCTTGCCTCGTGTAGAATTTGTCCTCTTTTAGGCTTGTTGTCGCCAAAACCAACACTCTTTAAATAAGGCACCTAACCCCCTACTTTGGGAAATTATTGCGACCAAACCGTAAGAGCTTAAGACCTCTAGTTTGAACCATTAGAAAGACCACCCGAAAAACTATTGAAGGGATCAAGAACGTAGTAAAAACCTCTCGAGGCCTCGCTTATATTTACCTTTACTTTTGTCGACTTAGGCCTAAAACAAGTGAATTTTTCTTAGAAAACTATAAGGGTAGAAATTGTAATTTTTGAAAGATAAAGTTTTCTTGGGCTAAAAATGTAATTTCTTCAAAGTTAATAATACAAGGGCTGATTTTGTCAATAACCCATAGTTGAGGGTATAAAGTATCATTTTTGAAAGTGCAAGGGTAAAAACCGTAAATACTCAAAATTGTGAAATATAACATTTTTTGAAACATATCATATTTAAAAATTTGGATTTCGATAAAACTTAGAAACAATAAACCGAGCCATAAAAATAAGTATGATAAGTATTACTAAATTTTGAAGAGACTTCATGTTCACCCAACCATCGATAAAGCATTATCATCACATATACTTGAATTCGAATACTAAAAACATGACATACCAACTCAGGTCGCGAGTCGGAGCAATTTATTCACATTACTTAATTTATTTTACATCCAGACTACGGTAACACCGAGGTGAGTTCATAGTCCCACTCTTACATATTTTTTTAAACTCGTGGGGAGATAAATGCTACAAACTCGAACACAAGTATTTTTATGTATGCTATCCTAACTGATATTGCCTAAGTACCTATTGTTGCCACTAAAAGTCCCTCATATCATGTACCATTAATCACTTGTGAGTGAACGCGAATATAGTGAATAGATCTATTGGCAGTTGACGCCCCATTTGTGTTAGCCGGATAGGTAACCAAATGCACTTTATTTGAGAATACTAGGAGAATGGCAAACTCCTACTAGAGGGAATTGTTGCTCACATCATTACTATGATGTCTCGTAACTTATGCCATTATTATGGCGCGTTAGTGTTAAGGTTTGCGTGTCATGAGACTTAGGGCAATATCTTGTCTTGCAATATTCGATTTTACTCTTTGTTTATCTTGTGTTCAATCGATTATTATACAAACATTATGGATTCACTCAACCTTTGTGTTGACTTTTTAGCATGTTTTATCTCAGGTAACTAGAGCACGACTTGGCACGGAGTGGCTATGGACTTTCTTATAAAAAGGGTGTCCATTTTGTTATCATTCCCAAGAATAAAACTATGTATTTCAGTATTTCCGTTGGGACCTTTCTTTTGGAAACTTTGATTTAAATAAATGAATGATAAATATTTTTTTTTTATCTAAAACGTCTCTTTTGAGCCGTTTATCTATTATTATGACTGTGATCCATGAAGTAATACCCCAACCTTATTTCCGCTGCGTATATCGAATTTGGGGGTGTTACATAGTGAATACGGGAAATGATAAGTATATCAACGAACAAGTGATCTTAACCGCGACCTAAATAAATAAGTCATTTTAGGAAAATGCAATACGTACTGGATGCATATGAGTTCTACAAAGTTTTATCACTTTTACACATTTGTAGAGAGGTTTTAATAAGTTACGTCGGTTTAAAGTTTAATAAAAATAGACAAAGCATGTTTTTAATAACTAATAGTTTTAAACTAAAAATAATGTTGCTGATTGAAATAAAGTCCATCTTAAAATGTGTGCATCTACTTCTTTTCTAGCTTATTTTTTATCCGTTAAACTCTCTTAACGTAGATAAATATGTCTAGTTTCAATAAATCAAACTCACGGTTTCTGAAAACATGTTTTAGTTATAAATTTTTACCAAAACATTTTCTGACATGCTGTTAGCATTTTTCAGAAAACTTCCAATTTAATTGGACTAGATCTTACTCATTTTCTAATGAAATTACTTTGTTCAAAATCCTAGATTCATTGTTTTAAACTCTAGCTTATTAAAACATGGGCCATTTTCCCCAGATCTTTACGAATTATTTTATAAAATAAAAAGTATACATGTATGTCAAGGTTGTTAAAAATCAGAAACTATAACCTAAATTATTCGAGCCGTATTTTACTTGTTACTTATCTTCACGGTTCCATCCAACTCTCAGAGGTTAATTTAATGTCTTATCTACAAAAGTCTCAACTGGCTCAACATGCCATTTTGCTTTCAAAGTAATTATTTATATGATCCAAATCTGGTACTCAGAATCTTGTCAGTTTTGATTAACAGTAGCATATGATTTATTAAAAATATTAAATCAACTCCAAAAATTATGAAATTTAACGTGGAACATCCGAAGACATATATCTAGTTGTGGTAAAAAGAAATTAGTCCCAGAAAATTTATATAGTGGTTTTCTATAGTGATGATCATGACTAAAAATCATGGACAGATTTGATGTTTATTAACTTAATCTTTAGCTCAATTTCAACACCCAACTCATATAATGGTGATAGAAAAATGACATGAAATGATATGTAAACATAAAATGAGTATGGAAATAGGTCTAGGATGCTTACAACTCAGTTGGTGATGAATGATCAAGAATGATGCACAAAAGAACCCAAATAACTAACTAAAAACCCTAACTTTTGCTTCCAAAAACCCTAGATCTTCAAATCAACCGTTAATCAATTTTTCCCAATATAAATTTTTGTAACATATTGGATTTCACAAACACACTAAACCAAAGATCAAATAGGAGTATACTATGGTTTTAGAGAGAGAAAGTTAGAGGTTAGGAACTTTAGTGAGAGAAAGAAAAATCTTATTATTAGCTCCAACTCTACCTTGGGAGGTAGAGAGTATTTATAGTTCTTACATAAATCACCACCTACGGCCGTGGATCGAATACAGGTGGGTAAAGACTCGTCCGTCCTCCACGGTGTTACTTAACTAAATACTACTAAACATTAAATAATCTACGACTACGAGCTTTCTAACGATTACATATACTTGAGGTGACCGACTCTTTAATACCGGATTTACTAAATCCTAACAATCTCCCCAAGGAGGTCACCTCAAAATTACATAGAATACAAACAGATATTACAATTAGATTGTTCTTGGATTCTTGTTAATGTTCTTTGCTCAAGCTCGTAGTCATTGATTCTTCATTATTGCATGTTTGGATAATCAATGTGGAGGTCTTTAAGCGATCCACGTGATAATGAGTTTTGAGCCGACATTGAGATCATCACCAACATAAATCTCGACTCTTACATTGTGGTGTTAGTATTATGTGATGTTGTGACATTTGGACCGACATGCTCACATTCGGATCATGATTTCTTCTTATCGAGTAGCGGAAGATTTAGTTGATTCATGATATTTGCGGCAGTAGCGAAGCATAGTATAGAAATATCGAGCCGTGTTATGTAGATAAGCACAAGTCATGATTACTTCAATTAAGTGCGGATGTCGTGAGCATGCGGCTTTGGATTGACTCCAATTTCGATCACCGCAACCGTCTAAATGTACCTGCAAACAACGATTAGCAATAAAACACACGAAAGTGTCTTTGATCACTTCGTTGAATTGAGGTACACGGCTCACGGTTCCCGTTGATCAAGACAAGTCTCGCTGTGATCGGTAGGATTCTAAGAATCTCCTTGATGTGGTTTCGCAATTGTTTTCAAACCGAACGTCTCAAAGAAGACAACACAGAGTGAGTGAACCAATGAATTGAGATTCATCGATTGATAAGAAGATATTTGAAAAGCAATCGTGTATTGCTCAATAGAAATTGTTTTGCAATACAACGAAGGTTTTAAAGAAAATCAATTATCAATCATTAACACCTTTATTTTGAAATATTAGTACACGATCGATGTGCTAAGGAAAAGAATTTTAAGCACAACGACCGGTTTTCAAAGGTATCCGCCAATCCATAACTCGAACCAGATTGATTCAACAAATTGAATCGCCCCATTGTTTTCGCTCGGTTGTCACATGGTTGATCTATTGGATAGATCTCACATGCCACCCACCGTGAGCTTGTTCGATGTTGGCTCGAAGGCTTTCCATCTTCATTGTGAATATGTTTGCATATCACTCGGATGTTCGGAAATACCACAAGGATAATGCGAGGACTCATAAGATATAATCTCTCTTTCCACATTGTGTGAAACCGAGAGTCTTCATTGATGTTGTCCTAATGAGATTTATAGATGATCTCGTGGCTCTAGACTCAATTGTGTATATTTGGTTCCTATGCCGGAGACTAGGGAGGGTCTCCTTCTTCAATATCAACAAACTCTAAGAGAAAGTCGATAGATAATGTCGGTTCCCGTGAGAATGAAACAAGCCCTTTAAGAGGAACTTGAGTGGTTTGGGAAGTTGTAAAGCGGTCGTCCTTTGGGTCCATGACGTCTTGTCTTCAATACCGATGTTACCTTAGTAAACACCAAGAGTATATGTATTGAACCCGGTTCACGCCCTAAGGTTGAATAAATGGAGGGCTATTTCTTTTCACCCTTTTTCACATTCAATTCTTTTTCATTCTTCAACCTCTTGATGCTTACCGAGATTTCATAACTAGAACCTTGTTGGGTTTATTCCGATTCTAGCTCTATCTCATCCGCACTCTTCCCTATCTCAATTTTCTCCTTTTTCATCATACCTAAGGACTCTACACTATCTAGTGGTTGTCCCTGGGTAGATCCCTCCGGTTCTGACGGATCATGGGAACGAATACCTAACCTTATCATCCTTATACCACCGTACATAAAGTAAATTTGGTCGGTCTATTTGGTATTGTTCATCTGCCATTGGAATCAATTTGAAAACCATTTGAAAAATCAATCCAGATACTTGTGATATATTATCAAAGCATTTTGTACCTGAATTGTTTTTGATACTTTTAGAAAAAGAGCTCCCCCTCAACATGTGCATCATGTATTAGAAATCTGTTTAGCACACGGAGGCAAGAGGAAGAATTACCTTCTTTGATTACCATTTTCTAAAAAATATCAACATCACTTCCCTGATTAAATCAAGTAGATATAGCATATTTGGGAAGGATGAGGTTTTCATAAGTTTGCTCCCCTAATATGTGCCTCGAGGTTTGAAAGAGTTTTGAACCTATTAGAGGAACTCGCATAGAGACAAATCAATCACGTTTTAATTCTTTATGGTTTTAAAGGATGCTCCCCTCAACATGTGCATGGTAAATTTGAAATCGTTTGGCACATGTGGGAGGAAAGCTTACAAAACACTTGTGAAACCATTTATCGAATCATCGTTTAAATCCAATTTAAATCACAAATTCTCCCCGATCACAATTTTCTAATCATTTGAGATTTGTGATCTTTGTAGATTTAAATTGATTTTGAAAGCTTTGAGGAGAATTGTGACTTGATTATGAAAACATTTTAAGCGATAAGGATCGGATTATGAGACTTTAAACTTCATTGATTAAACATGCATGATTATCTTTTGAAAACAATTGTATGATTTAATAACCTTTTGATTTAATTGAAATCATTCTCCCCTCAATCAATGACATAAGTTGTTGATTGAGAGATAGATATTTTGACAAACGTTAAGTCCATATGATTTTCAAAAGTAGAGTCCGAGTTATTTTTCAAAGCAATTAGTTTTCATTAGATAGTAAGTAATTGTTTATAGAATCGAGCATGAGATTTGAAAAACAAGATAAAGCATGACTCTGTTCTTTCTTTGAAAACGGGTTCTTGCTGAAATGACAATAAACCATTTATTTCACTTTCTCCCAAATATTATATATATATATATATATATATATATATATATATATATATATATATATATATATATATATATATATATATATATATATATATATATATATATATATATATATGTATATATATTTTAAGAACATTCAACAACATCTAAAGTCCCGTGTCATTCTTTGAATGACAAGACAAAAGACAGATATTTTTGAATCGAGAAAACTTGACAAAAAGACAATATTTTTGAAATTTTTCAAGATTTTTTCAAATTTTATGGGTTTTTGAAAGTTTTATATTTTTCTATTTGCTTTTGAATAAATATTTACAAGAGATGGATGAAGAAAGACCTTTACTCCTCGTTTTCCTCTTGAAGACGTTTGAGTGTTTCGGTTGTAGACTCTTTAGACCAAGTCGTGGGAGGGTAAACTCAAAACGTTCTCTAGGAAGAGCTTTGGTGAAGTTGTCGCTAACCGGTATTCATCCTCACAAAATAGAGTTCCACCACACCGTTTTCAACTTGCTCTCGATGAAATGATGTCGAATGTCGATGTGCTTTGCTCTTGAGTGTTGTACGTTATTTCATGACAGAGCAATAACACTTTATTATCACAAGATGAGGAATTTTGTTGAATTCAAAGCCATAGTCGATAATGGGATCTCATCCATAGGATTTGAGCACAACAAGATGACATGGCTATGTATTCACCTCAGAGGAAATAGAAGTACTCATTTGTTTCTTTGAAGACCACTCACAAGCTTATCACCCAAAAACCGAGCACCTCTAGACATACTTGACGTATCTTGACATCCCGCATGATCAAGATTCGTGATAGGTCGTTAGTGACATACCGGTGTCCTTCGGTACCAAAGTCCCATATTGATGGTTCCTTGGAGATACCGAAGACCCGCTTAACCGCTTCAAGGTGCTTTTGGTAGGCTTAGCACGATATCTAGCACACATGCAAACAATGAACGTAATGTCGGTCTACTAGGCGTGAGGTACATTAGGGATCCAATCATACTACGATATTTCGTTTGGTCTACAATGATCCCCGAGTGGTCCTCATCCGCTTTAGTACGCTCTATCATGGGAGTGTCAACAGGTCACTAGAATCAAATCCAAATTTCTTTAAAATCTCATTTGCATATTTAGATTGATTTATAAAATGCCTTCGGACTTTGTGAAATTTGTAATCCCAAGAAAATGACATATGTCCCATCATTGACATTTGAAATTTAGAACCCATTTCACTTGAAAACGGTCACATTCATTGGGGTCATCTAGGCAAAAATAATATCATCAACATATATTTGAACGTGAATTAAATGTTTTCGACTTTCGGTGAACAATGTCGGATCAACGCTCCTTTGTCAATCCAAGTAGATAGAAGAAACTTTGATAGCGTATCATACCATGCCCTGGAGCTTGCTTCAAACCATAAAGAGCCTTCTTCAAACGATAGACGTGAGTAGGATGCTATGGATTCACAAAGCCTTCAGTTGGTGACGTAAACGACTTCTTTAAGATCTTCGTTAAGAAATGTCGTCTTTACATCCATCCGATAGACTACCATGTTCTTACTTGCAAGATTAGCCAAGAAGATTTCGATTGCCTCGACACGAGCAACAGGAGCAAATGATTCTTCAAAGTCAATACCCTCCTCCCGACGGTATCCTTTTGCAACCAATCGAGCCTTGTTCTTCAAAACATCACCATGCTCATCAAGTTTTACTTTGAAGATCCACTTTAGAGCAATGATCATTGCATAATCTGGAGCGGTACTAATTCCATACATCTAGTCGATCAAACTCATGAATTTCTTCTTGCATGGCATTGAACCGGTTGCCTTCATTCATGGCGGTTTTCACGTATTTTGGTTTGATCTTAGAGTACGGAGTTGAAGAAACACCATAAGGCATCGGTTGCAAGTTGTTTCCGTGGATACCGGACGAGAAAGGTTTAGATGATGTTGTCCAATGGATGATCATGTGTCCATTTTCTAAGGTGTTCATGTGGTTGTTGTTGAGGAACTGAAGTAGCAGAGTTGATATCTCCGAAGAAGATGGTTCGATGATGAATCGGGAGCAAATATGTTTTCAAAGGGTTCATCTTCTTGAGGAGCAAAGGGTTTTCATCATTTGTGCAAAGAGAACATTTTCATTGTGTACACTTGATGATTGATGATTTGTTGATGAGACAGAGTGATCGCCAGCAGCGCTTCTTGACTTAATGACATTGAAACCGAAGGGTTAACTTCATTGACAGGATAGAGGCGCCTTTGTTGATGGAACGACATATCATTAGCACGTGGCTCATAGTGTTCATCAAACATTGGATCAAATAATTTCTTCAAATCATCTTTCGAGAAGGTACATAAGGAGTCTTTGGTGAGGATTAGAAACAAGAGTAGAACCGATAGGACTACTTGATAAAGATTGAAATGCGGGTCCGAATGGTTTGTCCCGGAGCCATTTGACCGGTCACTCATCGAACGTAACGTGAATTGTTTCCATGATATTTCGGGTTCTCTTGTTGTAGATTCGGTATCCTTTTTCTGTTTGGTGCATAACCTACAAATACTCCAATGTCCACTTTAGCTTTTAGTTTACCTAAATCTTGACCGTCATTAGTTGGGTAACATAAAGCACCAAACATACGAAGGTAGGATAGATCGGGTTTTCATTTATGGACAAGTTCATCCGAGTTTTTCCATGAGAGGTGTGAATAAGGGAACGATTTTGGGTGTAGCAAGCGGTGGCAATGGCTTCACCCATAGAAATATTGGAACCTTTGAATAAATTAGCATTGTTCGTGCGGCTTCTACAAGAGTTCGATTTCGTCTTTCAACTACACCATTTCATTATGGAGTTCGTGGAACACTTCTTTGATGACCGATTCCAACACTTTCATAAAATCGAATTAAGTCTTTGTTAACAAACTCGTGCCATTGTCTCTGCTCGAACAATTCTAACAATATTGTTGAGTCGAACTCAAGTCGTTTGATAAGTTTGATGATGACATCCGAGTTTCATCCTTTGTCCTTAAAACTTTACTCAAGTAAATCGAGAGTAGTCATTAACAACTACTAGAATTTATTTCTTCCCATTTATCGCTTGCACTCTCATTGGTCCGCATGGATCCATATGAAGGGTATAAGAACTTTCATTCTCGAGTTTGTGGGTTTTGGTTTGTGGGCATATTTTGTGCTTTTTCCCAATTGGCAAGTCGAACAAAGATGATCTTTTCATACTTTAACTGGGTAATCCTCTTACTAAGTCCTTTCTAGAAAGATTGTTTATGGTACCAAAGTTCGTGATTGAGACGACGATGCCATAGCCATGACTTAGTTTTGGAAGCCTTTGACAAGAAGCGATGGGTGAAGATTTCATCATATCTTCGATAGAGATGGTATATAGGTTTGAACCACGAGTTCCTCCGAGAAGTTCCACACCATCAAGTTCTCTAACAAAGCAAGTATGTTTTCAAGGCCACTTCTAATCGAGTCACGTAATTGTCCGACGTAAAATAGATTATGTCCAAGACCTTCAACATAATATACCCGAAATCACACTATCTCCAACCACGTAATCTCCATAACCCATAATAGCACCAAATGATCGCTTCCGAATCTCACAGCTCCGATGAATTTACTCACGAAGTTCATGAGTCATGACCGGTCTCCAAATATATGCTTGGAACAACCTCGAGTCCAGTACCACGTAACGATTTGAACGATCCGCAGTTGAACACCGACAAGAATCGATAATCGATAATTGGGATCCCCATGCAAGAATGGGTTCCATTTGGTTAGTAATGATGATTGGAACACCCACATCGTAAGTAGAAGCAATGGAATCATTAGAAATAGATGCAAGTGTTAGTGTCCATATTTGACCTATTCAAAGTATGTTCACTTCTTAAGGAATAGTTCTACCAAGAGGCATCCATTTTCTAGTGGGCATTGACTTAGAAAATTTAGGGCAAAACTCATTAACCTTACACCAAGTAGGTATCCATTGATAACCTATATTACTAAATTTCCTTCCTGGTTTCCCACTATTTTCTAACTTTCATTCGCTTTGCCTTTTTGCCTTCTTAGCTTGAATTTTAACATTAACAATTTTAATCGGGAATTTAACAACATTAGACAAATCATTCACACCACATTCAAGATTAGTGTGTAAACCACGCAATCATCATTACATGTTTTGCCAAAGTAGCGTAATTCGCATTAATTACAAGACGCTTAGAGCTAACACTAGAATCAACACGATTCGCCTTATTCAAATTCTCCCTAAGGTGATCTTCTACTTTCTTCCAATGAGCATTCCTAGCATGCAAGGTCCTATCATTCTTTATGTTGCCTTGAGGCTTTGACCCGCTTGCTTTGGTGTCACTTCTTACCCTGTAGAGGAATTGGAACATTAGTTGGTTTAGCTACTTTTTGCATTCCCGAACTAGAAGTGCAGGATCCGAACTACTTGAAGGCACCTTAGTGTTCACTTTTTAAAATTGGGCATAGAATGGTTTGTATGCTTGGCACTAGGCATAGAACAAGGCATCACATCTTTCCTTTGCACCTAAGGATTTAGGACATGTTGCTATTAAACATTCTAGCGACTCTTGAGATCGTTTGGCTTGAATGCACGCAAACCTAATTTCTCTATCAAGAGGCTTATTTACTAAATCCTCTTCCACAATCTCACGGAGACATTCTAGACTATCCTTAAGGTGAGCACAATAGTTATGAAACACAGTTCATGATTCCTAAGATGAGGAGGAATGTATTTAATAAATACGGTGTATTTGCGAACCGAGGAAGACTTTGATGCAACATTTTCATTAAAGACAAGTGGCGCTTCCTTTTCCCGACTCTCAGATTCTCAATTTCTTTTGGTAAAGACGTTATTTTTTCGTTGTTTTGTCACGAGTGACTTTCATTGAATCATATAACTCTTTAAAGTGTCGTTTAACCTTTTCATTTTCTTCTAGAAAACTCTCATTTTCTTTTGTAAAGCATTTACCAAGTTTTGAAGATGAAAAGTTTGAGAGTACCGAGAATCTAAAGGAGGAGGCATTTGGGAGCCACCACATTGTTCTTTTCACCCTTTAATTGAGAAATTTGGGCTTTCAACTTTCGATCGTGTTACAATGAGCTTGAATTTGTTCGTCACGCTTTGTTTATCCGAAAATCGCATCAAACTCGGAACATCCGAGGATGTCTTGATATTTGAGGTTTTGACATTTTCTTTAAGATGTTGATATTTTAGTTGTAAATCAAAATGTTCAACTTCTAGTTTAGAAAGATGTTTTACTAAATTATCGTGATCATCCCGATCAATTTCTCATTTAGTTCGTGTTTTTGTTTTCAAGCTCAATGACACGATCATGGGAAACTTTCATTGCAATAGATAATTCATGAAATCGAGAAGCAATAATAGAGTGCTTAGTAACAAGATAAAACACATCTTGAGCAACACAACTTGAAATCAAATTCTCATTTAAGATGTGCAAGTTCTTCCTTTCAACTTCATTATATTTGAGTTCTGCTCATAATCATTGACCTCAACTATCATTGCATCAAATTCCTTTTCCATTTCTTTAATATCCGAGTTTATCCCTTTTGAAGACTCTCAAATTGACCTTTAATTGTTTAAAGAAAGGCATGACCTCGTTAAATAACATTCTTTCGTTTGCTCAAAACCCTTTCCCTTCGCTTATCCCCAGGTGTGATTCTCTTCTTACATGTTTTCTCAAAATCAACAAACAACTGATAAACAACATACGGTGCCGATTAAGGTCTTGCTATTAGTAGCAATAGATCTAGGAACTAGATGCATTGGTGTATTTGGAGGATACATGAGTCAGCAGCATTTTCCTAAAGGGAGTGTTTGTTTCAACAAGTACATTAACTTTTAGCTTATCCATATCTTTCTTCCAAAAGATCTGTTCGGGGTTAATTGAGTTTGATGCTTTAACATGTTCGTGGAGATCCAATTTTCCTTAGTGTAATCATGAGGTTTGATCTTTATGTTATTCTCTTTACACTCGTGGATCGTCTAAGTTTTATTCATTTTCTCCCTAGATGCATCATCTAGTTTTCTATCTTCCTCAATGCACTCAATGCAACTAGGTTTCGCATCTAGGTTTAAGAATCTCATTGCCATCATAGATTACATTTTGAGCAGCTTTTGCAATCTTACCATACTCGTGGATTAGGTTCCTCTATAATGGGAATACTATGCTTATCGCCGAGAACTCTATGCTTAGTGATCATGTGAGCAAATCAATGGTATTCCTTGTACGCATAACTTATTTTCAAGCTTGTTTTTCAAAGTTTTTAGATTAGAGAAATCATTCAAAAGTTTTGATTCCTTATCACCAATTCTTGCTTAAGCATTTTAACATTTTCTTGAAGTTCTTGTTTTTGCTTAGCGCTTTAGAAAGCTTTTCTTGTAAGGAGTTTAACTCTTGTTTTAATACTTCTTCTTTAAAATTACTTTTCTAATAGTTGTACGATTTGGTCATCCATTTCTCGCCACGGTGGTTAACTCAAACTTAGCACGTTGTTCATAAATAGCAACTTGTTCTTTATAGGCATTTAGTTCGTAGATGACAGAATCATCGTGGGCACAGTGCGGTGTATTCATCAAAAACATAGTCATCATTGACGCGAAGATGCATCACTTGGTACAATCTCACTTTCACTTTATTTCACATATTGATCATATGGGACAACATTGATATTACCCATATTTTCAATATCTCGACTCAAAAGTTTCGATTGATTTTACTTTGTCATGTATCTTTGCTCATCAACATCATCGTATAGTTTTAATACCTCCGAGATGATTGATTCTTTGGATGGACCACTTCTGTGGTGGTGAGGGACCTTGAGAGACCATTGGAGAAATGCTAGCCATGAAAATTGTCTGCATGCAGAGGTTCATCATCAACGCCGTAGTCGTATGCATCACAATCGGTGACTTGAAAGGCATTCGATGATTATGACCTATCTTTGAATTGGTTGCTCATCCACATCTCGCTTCATATGTCTTGGCATTGCCTCAAGAAGAAACAACAGCCCTCTTCATCTAACACAACTCCATTATCCCGAGCTTGCACAAGTAACATCTTGTCTTTGAAGTACTCGATTTTGAGGCGCGCTGGAGAAGTGCAGTTCCTAGCTATGTGTCCATCACCACCACAGTTGTAGCACTTAATTGGCTTAGCTTGACCCTGATTTGGATTCCTTCTACGATTCTTATTTGCCACATATCCTCTACCTACTTCTCCTCTTCCCTGTTCATACTATCTTCCTTGAGCTGGTTGCACCATAACCTTTCCATCTCTGACAATAGCATGATTATGTAGATTGGATGCAGTCCTGTTTTCATTGTTAGTGTGAAGACTGTTAGTATGTGGAGTGAAGGTTAAGTTTTTTTTAACCATAAGAGCCGATTGATGATTGATAAAGTGTTCCATGACCTGGATGGCATCAGTTGCTTGAAACTTGGATCCGGAATGACTTGAGAAGCTTTGGTAGTAATTCCATCATTGGTGTAAAAGGTTGTTGAATCATTTGACGAGCTAGTTTCTCCTCGCTAGATTTGAACTGCTCAAGAATCCTTTTTCAAACATAGCATGTCTCTCATTCTCAAGAAGGAAGGCATATAGTTGCTCATAGTTTGTATTCTTCAATCCTTTGGTTAGCTTCACAGAGGTGACAAACTTATGCCATTCGGATTCATGTTGTTCACAAACTTTGAGTTCATTGAATGTTTGGCATGGTCATTTTGATGTTCCTCATATCATTCACAAGCTTGTGGAATCTCACGTAATACTCATAGACACTTTCTTCCGGCTTCATCTTAAAGTGCTCAAATTCATCATACAGTTGTGATTCTCTGTCTTCCTTGGTTAATTCGTAACTCGAGAGAAGCATCTTGACATTATCCCAAACCGCCTTGGCTTCATTGTTGTGATTGATAAGATTGTAGATGTCTTTTGGAAGACCTCAAGTATAATGTTAGAAGCCCCGATGTCAAGATCGAATCTCTTTTCTCCTTATCATTGAGCTCATCATACGCCTTTGGTCCGTCTAATCCATAGATCATTGTTCCATCCGCATCAGATCAATTAAGTCTCTTGTAGTCTCAATCTGATAAGGTCCTTCATCAATGGATTTGAGAATGTTGACCCTATTTTCCTTTCCAAGACAAGACAACTGATTCGTTGAGCCCAAGAGTCGAGTCGGCCATCAAGCATAGGTGGACGAGTATCCGAACCAGCTTGAACATCCTCAAGAATAGTAGAGATAATTGTAGGTACGTTGGTAGACATGTTAACAGATTACACGGATTTTATAACTCTATGATTAAACCGGAAATAGATTATTTCACGGGATTTTACTAAATCAAGAGAAAACCGAATTACAAAAAAAAATCAACCAAGTCGCTACGAATTCTTGAACCAAGTCGCTAATCACCAAGTCGCTAAGTAGCAACTCGCCAAGATCTCAAATTCCTGTGAACCAAGTCGCTAAGACCAAGTTGCTAAGAACCAAGTCGCTAATGCACCAAGTCGCTACACAGTCAAGTCGCTAAAGAGCAACTCGCTAAGGTCCAAGTCGTTAACACCAAGTCGCTAAACACCAAGTCGCTAGACACAGTTAAGTTGCTAAAGAACAACTCGCTAAGATCCAAGTCGCTAGTATCAAGTCGCTAACAATTTACACTACAACTCGCTAACAATTTCTGAAGAAAGTCACTAACCTCACCAAGTCGCTAGCCGTAGTGGAGAATCTACTAACTTGTACTATTTGTCGGCTTGTCTCAATAGACAAGTCGCTAGGCTCAAGTCGCTAACAACTATCATCAGAACTCGCTAACTTTACATCAAGTTGATGTGCCCGGTTGGTGCAAGTTTTAAATTTATAAAAGGTGAATTACCAATATTACTAATAACACATACGAGCAAGTATACTCGTCCGTTATAGCAAGATTATGAAGGTAAGTCGATCGCTCATAGGATTTGAGTGAATCTAAGCACAAGTTTGAATTAACTGAGTCTATCAAAACATATAACAAAGCAAATAGATATAATGAAATTCAGATGATTAAAACTACACTTGCTTAAACTAGTATCATATCATAGATTAATGTGATTGTGTTAACTACTTAACATGTTGGTTGTGATAATTAGTTGAAAACTAATCTATTGTTCTTACAAGTTAAACCTTCACAAGATTTTAGTTCATAAAACAAGCTTTAAGTTTAACCAATCAATTCAAGATCAATTCAAGTTTCATAAGTCTACATCAATAAACTTAAACACAAAAACATCCACTTGTTCATCAAATTGCTTAAGAAATGGTCAATACAAAAGGTAACCGATCATAGACAAAAGGCTACAATTGATTCTCAACAACTAATCTTACGACCATTTAGATGTTTCCAACCAATCCAATTTGATAATCAAAAAGCTTCTATTACAACCACACCTTAGTTCCTTTGTATAATCAAGAATAATGGGTAAAACAATCATCCATAGACAAAATGATTATGACTAGTTGAATAACACGAAGTTCTTTCGACCCCAACGATTACTATCAATTAGCCAAACTTGATTAACAAATGTCACTATGAAACTTTAGCACAATTGGATCTTAGAATTAACTTGAAATTGAATTAAAACATGTTAACACAATCACTAACTAATCATATGATAATCAACATCATTTAAGCAAGTGTATAAAGAAACTAGCCACTCATAGCAAACATGAACATAAACTCATAACTTTGATCATTAGAAAACATGATTAAAAGTCTTACAATGCTTGGAATAAGATTACAAATGATGAAGTAATGATTCCCAAAGGATCGTGGTGGACTTCTTGGTGTTTTGGCCTCCAAAGGTGGAACTCGAACTCCAAACTTCTCCGGATTTCTAAGGACGAATTTTAAGAGGTTAAGGCTTGGTTTGATGAGTAGAGAGCTTTGTAATTGAGGTGTGTCTCATATGCTCACAATTAGCCTCTATTTATACTAATTCCAAGGCCTAGGGTGTTAAATGCTTAACTTGGCCTCCAAGGAGTGAGGAAGGACTAGAATACACCAAGAGAAGGACCTAGAATCGTTTTGATGCAAAGGGAAGCTTAGTGATGAAGA
This sequence comes from Chrysanthemum lavandulifolium, assembly GCA_022545495.1. NCBI lineage: Eukaryota > Viridiplantae > Streptophyta > Magnoliopsida > Asterales > Asteraceae > Chrysanthemum > Chrysanthemum lavandulifolium. Next base: position 143,549,646 of record CM040241.1, on the reverse strand, counting down.
TTTGACAATCGCAGCTTCTCCAACCGGATCGGTCATATGACCAACCGATCCGTTGGTCTTCAATAATAACACACCGACCGATCCGGTTATGGGTTGCACCGATCGGTCGGTTATGGCAAAACACTAATTCCGATTAACTTCCAACCGATCCTACTGAAGGTGTAACCGGATCCGTTGGATCTTCCGAGATACAAAACTTGATCTTTCTCTTCACTGTCTTGTAGAACTTGGTTCTTCAATCACTAAGGTCTTCAAAGGTACTGAGATTTAGCTTTATCGAACGGAATCTTCGATTAGTGATATTTCCACATTTTCCTCCATTTCCTCGCACTTGGTTATAAATACTAGACAAACATCTCTAGATACGATTAAGTACTAAAATCACGCAAATATAACCAAATAATGTATATAAAAGTACACATAATGCTACTAAAACATGCACAACTGAGTGTTATCAAATTCCCCACACTTAAACTTTGCTTGCCCTCAAGCAAATCTAGGAAAACATCCACCGGTACAAGATCGTGATTATGAAAATGTGATGCAAATCAACCAAGTATAAATACGAGAGAAGATTCATCAATTATGCTTATAAAGGTGAAACATCAAGATGTTTGACAATATCCAATGATTTTCTTGCATGATTAACATTTCAAAACACCTCACTAAAAATAATGGAATATAATTCACTCAATCACTCATTTTAGTGGAGTAACAAGATAAATCACACTCATTGCTCACCATGATTAGATTATTACCATAAGCTTGTACAAGAAACAAAACTCCACCGACGTGGCGTGAGCACCAAGTAAAACATCTAAAGAGGGCTTTTATTCGGGTTATAATGATAGGCTAAAGGTTAAGGGTATGGATAAGGCATGGAATGTTAATGAAATTGGTGTTAAAATAAAATGAAATCAAGTCTAATACCCATGTTGCTAGCTACCAAACATTCCACTAACCAAATAAATGATTATAGCTTTGCTTTCTTCTTTTCCACTTTCCACAGCCTTTTTGCTTTGCCATGACAATTGTTCTTCGATCATAGCACATTGGCTATTATTTCCATACTTTCAACACAATTTTTTTTTTTTTTTTTTTTTTTTTTTTTTTAAACAGCATAATGCATGGCTCAATCAATCACAAAGGATGTGGTACTCATAATCATTTGAACAATCTTCACTTTCCATGAAACTAGCAACCAACCGCTTAGACATTGATATGGGATAGGCTAAGGTTTAAAATGTAAAATCTTTTGTATTTTCCGGTGAAGCAAAATGAAAGGGATGGCTCTAAGGTGTAACTAGGGTATCTAGTGCTAAAATGAGCACTACAAATGGGTCCATGTGGGTGGTTAACTAACCAATGAGGCTAGCTAATATATCATTAGATGTAAAATGGAAGGCCATTTGGGTTAAATCCTATGTGCCTCTTTATCACACTAATTCACTTAAATCGCATTTAATGCAATCTCACCGCGGTCCGGTAATGATTTACAAGCACAAGTTCTAGAATAAATAAAATCACCCAAGACACTCATAACAAAAATTCTAAGCATAAAAGATGTATGCTAATAAGAAATAGGCTCAAATCCTCACAATTTAGTGGAAAGGGTATAATATGTGTTAGCAAATGTTATCGATCCCGTAATGGATTGCAATAGTAATCGAACACATCTCAAATTTCAAATATTACCAATTTTACCAAAGGAATGATCCATTATTCTAATAGATAATCCTAAAAGTGTGAAAACAACTAGATCACAAGTGGCAAACAAAATTTTAAATTTAAGCATGAAAACTCTAATTTTTCCTATTCACCCCCCACACTTAAGTTAGACATTGTCCTCAATGATAAACGAACTTCAAAGTATAGAAATAGGGAAAATAGAGATGAAACCAGATATGTCAATGAGTTTATCACTTAAAATCTTCTTCATTTCTCAAGGCCCACCGGAGAAATCATCACCGCACACAATCTTATAAACAAACAAAAGGTTTTATTAAAAGGTGGCACCCCCACACTTAAGTTCAACCAAAGGTTTAAAACTTTGGGAGTGACCACGTAAAATCAAATCAAACACACGGGTTGCCTCCCGAGAAGCGCTTGTTTTATTATCGAGTCATCACCGACTCGAGTCTTCCCGACTTATTCACCGCAAGGGCGCTTTGAACATTTTGTAAAGTTCGGGATGTACATGAATTCTTCACCAAGAGCTTCAATATCGTCCTGCATTTAACTCAAGTAGCTTGGTTTCATGGAACAGTTTTTGGGATTCTTCCAGAAATGGTGCTACAAAGGTGATAGTTTCAATTCATTCTCATGGTGTCTCCAGACACCGTCAGAATCGAAACTTCATTCGCTTGCTCCTTGTCGTAGTATAACTTGATTCGTGTCCATTAACAATGAAACTTCCACCTTGTTTGTCATAGAGTTCGACATACCCGATGGATATCCATGTTTAACGACATATGGTCCAAACCATTTTGGTTGTAACTTAGAGCTTTGAATTTGAATTTCATGTTAAAAGCGTAACTTTATCTCCCGCTTTGAATTCTTTTCAATTCGTAGCTTTTTATCATGATAAGCTTTTGTTCGCTTTATACGCTTTGAGTTTTCATAAGCTTGAGTCTTAATTCATCGAGTTCGTGCAATTGCGTAAATCTTTTCTCCAAACTATTTTGAGATCGGTGTTACATTGTCTCGAGCGCCCAATAAGCACGATGTTCAACTTCGAACGGCAAATGACAAGTCTTCCCATACAAGAGTCTCGTAAGGAGTTGTACCAATTGGTGTTTTATAAGTCGCATTTAAATGCCCACGAGCATCATCAAGTTTTCTTGCCCATAAAGACGGATTGTCTTTTACCGCTTTTTCCAAGATTCTTTGAGAGCTCGCTGGTATTTTCGACTTGACCACTAGTTTGTGGATGATAAGCAATGCAAATCGATGATGAACTCCATATCTTTTCATGGTTTTTTCCATTTGTTGATTGCGTAAATGAGTTCCTCGATCGCTTATGAGTGCTTTGGGAATTCCATAACGAGCTTAAAAGCTTTTTGAGAAAATTAACGACATTACACGAGCATCGCTTGTTGGTAAAGCTTCGCCTTCCGCCCATTTGGACACGTAATCTATAGCAACGAGAATGTATTCGAATTTGTGGGATTTAGGAAAGGTCCCATGAAATCTATTCCCAAATATCGAATATTTCACACACTTGAATGCTTGTTAATGGCATTTCATCCCTTCGAGAGATTGGTGGTTCTTTGACAAGCCACAGCTTTGAACAAGTGTATGTGCTTTTTGAATATTGTTGGCCAATAGAATCCAAAGATCAAAAACTTTCTTAGTTGTGGTGGAAGGACCATAATGTCCCCCCTTGGGCCATGGTGACATTCACAAGAATTTTACGAGTTTCGAACCAAAATACATCTTCGGATCATCCCATCGGACACATTTTGAAAAGATATGGCTCTTCCCAAAATAGTATTTGAGTTCAAAAGAATTTGCTTTTTGAGCATGAGTTAGTCCTTTTTCGAGAATTCTCCGCGAGGTAGTTTGCAAAGTCAAGAAACCAAGGATCGCTATTTCGCCGATGGTCATAAGAGTTTCATCGGAAAATAATCATCGATTTCTTCTTCTTTCAACTCCTCAAGATTAGGATTTTCGAGACGGATAAGTGATCGCAGAAGATTCTCGCTCCTTTCTTATCTTTGATTTCGATGTCAAATTCTTGGAGTAACAAAATCCATCGAATAAGACGTGGTTTAGCGCCTTGTTTGGTGAATGATACTGAGTGTCGAATGATCGGTAAAACGATCGCTTTTGAGAGCACAAGATATGATCCGAATTTGTCAAAGGCAAAACGATACTAGTAATTCTTTTTCGGTGACGGTATAATTTTGTCGGGCACTATTCAAAGGTCTTGTCGGCAAAATATATAGGCCGAAAGTGTTTTCCTTCGTTGTCCTAAGACAGCCCAACAAAGAAAATCGCCATCGCACATAAGTTCAAGGGTAGTGACCAATTAGGTGAAACCATGATTGGAGCACTAGTAAGTTGAGATTTCGTGATTCAAAGCTTTTATGCAATCAAGATCAAGTCAAAGATAGATTCTTTCTCAAGAAGTTTTGTCATCTGACGAGATATTTTGGAAAATCTTTGATGAATCGGCAGTAAAACCAAAGATGTCCTAAAAACTCCTAACGGCTTTGACGTTGGTTGGTGGTGGAAGTTTTGAGATGACATCGACCTTGCTTTGTCGACTTCCATTCCTAAGACTAGAGATTTTTGGCCAAGCACAATTCCTTCTGTTACCATAAAGTGGCATTTCTCCCGCTTGAGAACAAGATGCAACTTCAGATCTTTCGAGCATTTTATCGAGATTAGAAAGGCAAGCTTCAATGAATCTCCAAAGATCGAAAAATCATCCATGAAAACTTCCATGGAGGTTTCTAGCATGTCTTGAATATGGCGATCATACACCTCTCGAAAAGTCGCGGTGCATTACAAAGACCAAAAGGCATACGCCGATATGCGAGGTTCCAAAAGGACAAGTAAAGGTGGTCTTTTCTTGATCGTTAGGATCGATGGGAATTTGGAAATATCCGAAAATCCGCCGAGGAAACAAAAGAATTTATTTCCGCTAGTCTTTCAAGCATTTGATCCATGAACGGAGCGAAAGTGATCCTTTCTCGTGGCTTTGTTTAACTTACGATAGTCAATACAAACACGCCAACCGGTGATGCTCTAGTTGGAACTAGCTCATTTCGCCATTAGTTACAACCGCTATTCCTCCTTTCTTGGGAACACAAAGGAATGTGGCTTACCCAAGGGCTATCCTCAATTGGGTAAATGATTCCAAAGATCGAGAAGTTTAATGATTTCCTTTTAACAACTTCTTTCATGTTGGGATTGAGTCTACGCTGACGCTCTACCACGTGTTTAATCCTTCTTCAAAATTGATTTTGTGTTTGCAAAATTAGGACTAATTCTCGGATATCGATGTTTTCCAAGCAAAAGCTTGTTTGTGATTTTGAGCACGGAAACTAAACTTTCTTTCTCATTATCCTCGAGCAATGAAGATATGACTATCGGAAGAAGTGAGTTCTCCTCCGTATAAGCATATTCAAGATGATTTGGGAGAGGTTTGAGTTCGAGATCCGTGGGTGGTTCTTCGATAGAGGATTTTATTCGCATCTTGTCATTGAAAGTGATTTTCAAAATTTTCTTCCTCTTCCTCTATTTCTTCTTCTTCCGAGTTATCTTCTTCAAATTCTACTTTCATGAAATCATCAAACTCTTTGTCGAATCTGCTTCATTGATTTTTCGTAAGTAGTCATGAATGGATCGGATTCGCTCAAGAATGCATCTAATTCCTCATCGCTGACTTCATCAATAACATCGACGTTAAAACAAGTGTCATCACCGAATGTGGGTAGCGCATTGCTTTATCGATAAGAAAAGTGATTCGATCTTCCCAACCCAAGGTTGAGTTCTTTTCCTTTAACTTTGATGATTGCGTCACGGTATTTAGGAAAGGTCTTCCTAAAATGAGTGGGACTTTACTATCTTCTTCCATTTCCAAGATTACAAAGTCCACGGAAAATGAATTTACCGACTTGAACAAGCATATTCTCACGATTCCACAGTGATATTGATAGGAATGATTTGCCAATCGGATGCTCATTTTTGTTGGTTTCAGTCGTTGTTGCACAACTTGAATAGAGTGAATAAGGCATCAAATTGATACTTGCGCCAAGATCGCTAAAGCATCACATTTAACGTTATTCCGAAAGTACATGGAATAAGAAAGCTCCTGTGATCTCCGAGCTTTGGTGGAATTTTGTTTTGAACTATGGTCGAGCATTCTTCGTTAAGAAAAGTTGTCGATATTTGCTCAAGCTTGCTTTTGTTATTAAGAAGTTCTTTCAAAATTTCCGTAATTGGGCATTCCGCTATAACATCAACGAGAGGAACATTGAGTCTAACCTCTTTGATTATTTCGATAAACTTTATAACGCTCTTCCATCTTTTCTTTCTTTAGGCGCTGAGGATAAGGAATTTTGGTGTATACGCCTTGACGGATGGAATGTCTTTCTTTTGGTGGTTTGAGTTGTGTTTGGTTCTTCGCTTTCATCCTCACTATCAACGGTGATGTGAGTATTAGGATTAGGTGGTGGATCGACGAGACCACTTTGTGAAAACAAAGATTGATATGTTCATTTCTTGTTTGGGGTGGACTAGACGCCTTATCATTTGATGGTTTTGGATTGATTGAGTGTTACTTGGCAATGAACCGATGGTCAGAGGAATGTTGGTCGAAAGTCGCTAAGCTTGTTTTCAAGATCTTGGATAGATGCTTGATGATTTTTCCGTCCTTGCTCAACTTTGGCTTTGAGATTGAAAATTGATTTTGATAAAATCATTTATGGATTTTTGACCACCACGAATTCTCTCATGGTTTTTTCGAATTCGGTTTCTTCCGCCTTTTGTCGGAAGTTTGGTGTGGTGGATCGCCGCTCGCGGGTTGAGAATCACGGTTGTCATCCCTTGGTCGGCGATCTTGCCAATTTCCGCATTTCGACCGTAATAATTACTACGATATCCTCCTCCACGGTATCCTCCTTGAGCGTAATTTGCTTCTCCTTCTTCGTCCACCCATAGGTTTATCGTCGCACTCGGACGATGGGTGATTTCTCCACAATTGTTGCATCCATCTCGCATGTCTTTCATTTCATCTTTGATATCCTTGTATTGCGAGTTGATTTGTGAGGTTAACGCCCATCTTCTCCATGAGTTTTGAGGTATCGTGTTTTCGACAAAAGCAACGGTTTTCGGAGAGGTTTGGTTTTGGAATCTTTGGACCAATCAAGTTTGAGAAGTACTCGATCTTCGAGCAATTGATGTGCATCATTGGGAGTTTTATAGAGAAAATTCCTCCAAAGATCAAGGATGCCTTGAGAGATTTCATCTAGTCCATGGTAAAAGATTTGGATAATGGTTCCTTTGATAATCCATGTCCATGACAACCACGGTTAAATCTTTCATTCGCCAAGCTCGACAAGTGATTCGCTTGGGTTTTGGTTGAAAGCACGAATTTCTCCCATTAATCGATCAAACATGGCGGTGGAAAGAATCGCTCACAAAAGCTTGCCTCATCTCCTCCCAAGTATTGATGATTCCGGGTTAATTCATTGTACCATACTTTAGCATCTCCGCGAGTGATGATGGAAAAGTTTGAGTTTAATGGCATTGACATCGGTGTCGCCATAACGAAACATGCCGCAAATTTCGGCGAATTCGCAATGTGCTTATGCGGATCGCCACACGCACGCCATCGAATTGTCGGTCTTTGATCATAGAAAGGTGATGTCCCTTCACGGTGAAGTTGTCACCAAGGTTAATAGCAACAATAGCACTTTCGGGGTTGGTGCTACGGTTCGTTGGTTCCCACATGGGTTGATCGTCCGCCATGGGAAAAGGTAAATTGGTGAAAGGATTGTAAACAACTTTGGCTTCAATGAGGTTATCAAATGGTGGGTTTGGTACTCTTGGTACACGATTTTCCAATGGTATGAAACGTGTTCTCCTTCTTCTTCGAATCAATCGCTCGGGTTGGTAAGAGGTGTAATTGGTTCTATTCCGCTGCTCGAGTGTTCATACAATGTCCTAGAGAATCCGTGCAATATCTAAACACACGGACAAACAACGAAAAGCTTTTATATGGAATAGATTAGTAACCGGATCGGTTATGGATGCGACCGATCGGTTAGACCAATTGAGTTATGGTAAAATTGTAACCGATTCGGTTGAGGGCAACCGGATCCGTTAAGGTTTCGTGAATTTTTTTTTTTTTTTTTTTTGAATTGAATCGATCGAGGGAAATTCAAAACTTGTTGAAACACAATCAAATCCCCAAATAGCGGCGCCTAAAACTTGATGTGCCCGGTTGGTGCAAGTTTTAAATTTATAAAAGGTGAATTACCAATATTACTAATAACACATACGAGCAAGTATACTCGTCCGTTATAGCAAGATTATGAAGGTAAGTCGATCGCTCATAGGATTTGAGTGAATCTAAGCACAAGTTTGAATTAACGGAGTCTATCAAAACATATAACAAAGCAAATAGATATAATGAAATTCAGATGATTAAAAACTACACTTGCTTAAACTAGTATCATATCATAGATTAATGTGATTGTGTTAACTACTTAACATGTTGGTTGTGATAATTAGTTGAAAACTAATCTATTGTTCTTACAAGTTAAACCTTCACAAGATTTTAGTTCATAAAACAAGCTTTAAGTTTAACCAATCAATTCAAGATCAATTCAAGTTTCATAAGTCTACATCAATAAACTTAAACACAAAACATCCACTTGTTCATCAAATTGCTTAAGAAATGGTCAATACAAAAGGTAACCGATCATAGACAAAAGGCTACAATTGATTCTCAACAACTAATCTTACGACCATTTAGATGTTTCCAACCAATCCAATTTGATAATCAAAAGCGCTTCTATTACAACCACACCTTAGTTCCTTTGTATAATCAAGAATAATGGGTAAAACAATCATCCATAGACAAAATGATTATGACTAGTTGAATAACACGAAGTTCTTTCGACCCCAACGATTACTATCAATTAGCCAAACTTGATTAACAAATGTCACTATGAAACTTTAGCACAATTGGATCTTAGAATTAACTTGAAATTGAATTAAAACATGTTAACACAATCACTAACTAATCATATGATAATCAACATCATTTAAGCAAGTGTATAAAGAAACTAGCCACCATAGCAAACATGAACATAAACTCATAACTTTGATCATTAGAAAACATGATTAAAAGTCTTACAATGCTTGGAATAAGATTACAAATGATGAAGTAATGATTCCCAAAGGATCGTGGTGGACTTCTTGGTGTTTTGGCCTCCAAAGGTGGAACTTCGAACTCCAAACTTCTCTCGGATTTCTAAGGACGAATTTTAAGAGGTTAAGGCTTGGTTTGATGAGTAGAGAGCTTTGTAATTGAGGTGTGTCTCATATGCTCACAATTAGCCTCTATTTATACTAATTCCAAGGCCTAGGGTGTTAAATGCTTAACTTGGCCTCCAAGGAGTGAGGAAGGACTAGAATACACCAAGAGAAGGACCTAGAATCGTTTTGATGCAAAGGGAAGCTTAGTGATGAAGATTTGACAATCGCAGCTTCTCCAACCGGATCGGTCATATGACCAACCGATCCGTTGGTCTTCAATAATAACACACCGACCGATCCGGTTATGGGTCATGACCGATCGGTCGGTTATGGCAAAAACACTAATTCGATTAACTTCCAACCGATCCGGTGAAGGTGTAACCGATCCGTTGATCTTCCGAGATACAAAACTTGATCTTTTCTCTTCACTGTCTTGTAGAACTTGGTTCTTCAATCACTAAGGTCTTCAAAGGTACTTGAGATTTAGCTTTATCAAACGGAATCTTCGATTAGTGATATTTCCACATTTTCCTCCATTTCCTCGCACTTGGTTATAAATACTAGACAAACATCTCTAGATACGATTAAGTACTAAAATCACGCAAATATAACCAAATAATGTATATAAAAGTACACATAATGCTACTAAAACATGCACAACTGAGTGTTATCAAAATTTTTCTTGTTTTTCCTTAGGACTAGCCGAGATTTAGAGAGCATGAAAGTATTTATGTGTGTGAGAAATGAAGTGAATGGTAGTTCTATTTATAGTGCAGGAATGAACATAGAGTGTATCACCAAAGATGTGACTAGTTTGCATAAGATGTGATGTGTGTGTGCATGGGGGGACAAGAGATGGAGTGTAGTTTTGTGTGTGTAAGATTTGCGTAAGAATTACTTGACTATTTAGTTAATTAACAAGTTATGTTGTAGTAAGTATAAAATGAAAGAAAGTGGTAGAATAGTTAGTGGAAGTTTTATGTATTATTTCTGGGGGCTGGTTTTTAGTGGGAACAGAGGGAGGAAAATGAGTTATTTTTTAAGTGTATAAGTATTTGTAGAAATGTGGTGAGGATTTCGGGTATGTTATGCATGCATAAAATGAAATAAAGTGTAAGACCTGTATGATTTTAATAAAACTTATTAAATCAAATGTAAAAACATATACAATATGTTTATGAGAGTGTTCATACATATTGTTGATGTAGACTAAGCTTAGTTTATTATCGGTATACGTTAAATGTTGTTTTCCAGTTTACGCGATTTAACTTAACGGTTACGCGTCAAAGTAAATATTCAAATATTTAAAGTGAATTGTTTTGAGTTTATAGTTGAGTAAATGACTTGAAAATACGAGTTGTGACATATGTTTCCTCTCTGAAATCCAATTTTGTTAAGGAGTGTAAGCACAAGAAGTTTGATGATTAATTCCCAAATTATTAAACATATTAGACAGATGATTATTAACAAATTTTGTACCATTATCAGACCTTAAGACTTTAATCTTTTTCCTAAATTTAGTAAAAACCAATTTTATAAAACTTTCAATATATCCAACAACTTCAACCTTTGACTTCAGCAGATACATCTATACAACCCTGCTAAATTCATCAACTAAAGTGAGAAAGTACTTATACCCATCCTTACTAATAACCTTGTAAGGACCACAGACAACGTAGTTAACTAAATAGCCAAAGACAAAGATTTATGATCACTTAACGGATGGTTCCCTAGTTTGCTTGGCCATGTGACAAATGTCATAAGGAGAAATGTGATCAACAATTTTAAACCAATTTTATTTCCCAAAACAGACATAACTTGATCAGAAGAATGACCAAGTATGCGGTGTCACTACTTTGTGGAAACACAATGTTAAGGCATCCTATACATTTGGTAAAGGTCCTTAGCCAAAAATTTACTTCTAATAGGTTGATATACATCATTAACACCCATAAAAAATTGCAAAAGCTTGATTAATTGAGTATGTTGAACACTGGAAATTTTGGCATCACAAGTACAAGCAGGTCTACCATCACAGGTAGGGGTGTTATTCGGGTTGACCCCTGGGTTCGGTCAATTCGGTCGTTAAATCGGGTCAAGCCTTTAAAACATACCGAACCCGACCTTGTTTAGAACTCGGGTCAACTCGGGTTGGGTCAATTCGGGTTCGGGTCAAATCGGGTCGGTCAATTCTGGTTTAGGGCCAACCCGAGTATTTTTACATTGTAAAAGTGTTGTTGAGCTGAATTAGTCAGGTTCGGGTCGGGTCAAGACTAAAAAACATACCCGAACCCGACCATGTTTAGAACTCGGGTCAATTCGGGTTGACCCGATTGACCCGAATATAATATTGAACCCGGTTGACCCGACCCGAATTGACCCGGGTTGGGTTCGGTTCGGGTCGGCTTCAGGTCGGGTCAACCCGAATGACACCCCTACTCACAGGTGCAAGCAGGAACAAGGTCAGAATGTCAAATTCTGTCCATAGAGAGTTCTATTTATGATAATAATCTAGAACAGACAAGTCTCCTTGTTTTAAACCATTAATTGTATGCATCAGATTAAAAATCACAGACCGGTCCATTTTATCATAAGTTTTGTGGAAAACTGGAAGGGGGGGGGGGTTGAATAGTTTTACCAATTAAAACTTCGTTTTAAAATATTTAGATCGACTTATGTCAATCTATTTAGATGTGTATGTTGGAAGTTGATAGATAGATATATAAAAGTGTAATGAAAGATAAAGAGTAAGAAGCACATAACCACGACACGAGTATTTATAGTGGTTCGGCTACAAGGACACCTTCCTTGCCCAACTCCACTCCCCGAGTTACCTACTCGAGAGTTCGTAATCACTACACGACACTAACTCCTTATGGCGGAGAAGCCTTCACAACGTCGCCTACTCTTTTTCCCAGACTAGGCTAACCACCGGTTCTTTCACCAAGGATAACCACACCTACCACAACGTCGCTTACCCTTTATCCGGTACTAGGCTAAGAACCGAGTTCCATTACAATGGAGGAACTACTACCCAACACTACACAACACCTAAACCCAAAGGAGACCCACTCCTTATTACAACACCATCAAGGATATCAACATCCTTGGAAACAAACAATCACTATTTGTATAACGATGCACCTCATCGATTATACAACCTTGGCATCCTTCACTAATGCCACTTGATTTGACTCCTAGACATCTTTCACTAATGCCCTTGACACGAACGCTTGGCACCTTTCACTAATGCCTTCGTCTTGACTCCTTTAGCATTCTTTACTAATGCTTTTAACACGAACGTTAATCACCTTGCACTAATGCTTACGTCTTGACTCTTTTGGCATCCTTCACTAATGTCTTGGACACAACTCTTCTATGGAGGAAGAAAGAAGTATCAACAAGAGAACCTCAGTAGTCTTGATGATGACGAAGCATGGCAACTCATGGACTTGAGCTTGCTCGACTTCAAGAAGTGGTGATCTCGCCTTTAAGAGGAACCTAGAGAATCACACAAAAACTAAAGACAAACTACATAGAAAGATCCCTTAGGATCAGTGGTTAGAGAGTTACAATACTTGGGGAAAGTATGTGTGGGAGTGGCAACGCAAAAGGAAGAAATGGCTCACTATTTATAGAGGAAAACAACTATTGTTCCACGGATCCCTCCTTAAGGATCCGCTTAGTGTAACTTAGGGATCCGTGGGACGCTCCTCTTTGCCCATGGGTTTTTTGTTTATGGGTCATAGGTTGGTCCATGGGTATTTCCTTAGATACAATGTATCTAATAGATGCAATGTATCTAGTCAAATGGATATGGGTCAATATCATGGGTTATGGATATGCTCCATGGGTTGTAGTTTTTACCCATTATGATACATACTAGTTATGTATATATTTGCCCAATATGTAAACACTAGTTGTTGTACATATGTATTATTAAATCATAAAATCACTTATCGATTTTAGTGTTTTATGTGAAAACGTAAGTGTGTTAGAAAACTATTGGCTCAAACCATTTACGATTTTATTTTTTCGTTAAATGATTTTACGCTTGTTATCGACAAAACATTAGAAGATCGTGAAATATAAATAAACATTTTACGGCTTATTTGTATTAACAATCTCCCTTTGTTGATGACAAACATAAAATTATTTTAAGGAAAACTAAAATTGTAAAAGTTCGAATTAGAGTTTTACTCTTCTCCCTTTTGTCGAAACAAAAGAGCATCGAAAAGAAACTAACACAATGTTTTAAGAAAAACATGTAAAAGAAAAATATAGAGAGCAAGTTGTGGGAAGAGTTATCGTCTTAACTCCCCTTGACGAGTCCATCCCTTTGTGAGGGCATCAAGTAAATAAAAACTATTAAGCTAATGCATTGCAACTATGTTTGCAAGTGGTTTCGTCTTAGTGACGATAATGCTCCCCTTTGAAGATTGCAACTTTGCAATGGGATGCAACGAATGTAATCCATATGAGGATTATATTGCAAATGGTTTTTAATGTATAGTTTGACACAAAGCTTCCCTAGCTTAGGGTGTCAAAGTCTTCATGTATTTTGAAAATCTACAAAATAAAGGTTAGAACACAAGTATATAGTGCATAATTTCCGCAAATAAGACTCAAGTTAGTAGAAAACGGTCTTCATACACGGATCCAGCTCCTTCTTATAGGGATCCGCCTAGGCAAATCTCGTGGATCCGCCAATCTAATAATGATTTCAAGAATGGTGATGTACCAAGTAATGTTAACATCAAAGAGAGATATGTATTCAAGTAACAAACATATACTCAAAGCAATATGGCAAATAAGCTATCATTCAATAAAACATAAGAGATAATCAACAAATCTCTAAAACTAGGAGAATGATTTAGCCATGTAATACATATTCTTCTAATACTAATAAGTGACCTAAACTTAAGAAGCAACCACGTGCTTAAGGATGATCAAACATGAAATGAGATTCCTAAACGCTCTAAGTTAAGTTTGAGACTAGGACACCATTTTAATCCTTAGGCTTATGGTTGTTTAGGTTTGTTGACCTCATCGAAACGTTCGAGGAGGTGATAAAACATGAAACTTTGCTCTTCACGTAGTTCATGTATCAACCTTTCAACATGTTGACAATGATAGCAATCCTTGTCATGGTTTTGAAAAGATAGTGGTAAAGATTGAGCGTCTTGAAGCGGAGGTTCAAGTGAAGTGGGTTGGATATCCTCAAATGAAGGAGGGATTGGTGGAGGCACATTAAGTGGTGGCTCAACAAAGGTTGATGGTGGAGGTAGGGAAGTGTCAACTTCCATGTGGTCGGGTGGTTAACTTTGATGTCTCCTCATAATCCAAAATGGACCATTAGAGGGAAATGGAGAAATGGACATTGGTGCAAGTGTTGATTCAACCCCTTGGTTTTGTTGTACAATCTTCTCTAGTGAAGAGTGTGTCAGTAATGGTGGAGGATGAGATGGCCTAGGGGGTAAATCCTCTAAGTTGTAGGAATGTGGAGATGATTGTGAGGTGTTAAATGATATGGCTCTAGGCGCCAATGATGTTGGTTGGGTTGAAAAGGGTGTGTTTGGTTTATTGGGAATTGATAACGCTACACGCGTCGTTCGGGGTCAAAGGAACTTCCTTTTCTTGAGCAAGTTTTATAACACCCTAGGCAAAGGAACCTAATCGTTGTAGTGTAGTATTAGGGTAAGCCACGGGTATTGATATCGCTCTAGGGGAATAGGAATGCTAGTGAGAAGTTACTACGCTAAGGTTGGGGTTGAAGAAGATTATTTTTATCTTTTATATTTTTAAGAAAAGGAAAGGCTGAATCTCGGGGTTTGGATTTGGGGTTGGTATTTCACCGATTACTCTAATTATCTAATTATCTAATCTAAGGTGTATGTAGTCTATGTCTAATTATTGTGTGCTCGTATGATGGTTTAAAGATGTGTTTACTTAGGTTTTATTACTCCTTAATTATCTCCTATTGATGGTTGAATTGTCACGTCCTTATTCTTAATCGCGTTGTGTGTCTAAAGTCGTAGGGTATACGTTTATCCCTAACTCTTTGAAACTACCAAAGGGTCTTGTCTACAAAATCTCTAGGATTTATAAACTCTAACTCTAAGGTACTCTTTGGATGGTTTAGCCTACAACTACTCTAGGTGTTATATTTAAGGTTCACAAAGATTAATCAAGCATTAACTACACAACGAATGACCTATCACATTACTAGATCATTAACAATTAAGATAAGAGACAACCAATCAATATTCAATATTTAAGTTTCATATTCCCTAAGCAAACACACAAGTAAATTAGTCGGACATGGAGAACATGCAAGCATACACACAAGTAATTGAAGACATAATTGAATTAATGAAGTAAAGTACTTATCTTGGTGTAAGATAGGGTTTAGAACCCTAAAATCTGTACAAGACAGCCTTGGTTCGGTTTAGGTTTTACTCCAAAAGACTACACACCGAAAACTAAAAATTCGGATTCTATATATAAGATTACAATCGCGACGGATCACTTTATGAATTGTGACGCCCGTCGTCGCCGCCATTAGGGTTTCGTCTTGGCACGTTAGTCTTGGCGACGGCGTCACCTTATGCTTGTGTGACGCCGTCCCTTCAATCTCGACGCCGTCGGATCAAATCTAGGCCGTCCGAGTTGCGACGACCTACTCTTTTAAAGCCCCGACACCGTCACTTGAAAATAAGCAATTTGGCCACCGAGCCGTCACAAAAGTGCTCCGACGGCGTCGCAGATAACACCGACGCCGTCCCCTTGTATTTTAGCAACTGAGTGTCTCGATTCTTGACTTTGGCCATTTTCTTTGATATCCGCCTTTTCGTCCAAATAAGTGCCATTCCAAGAATTTGCCTTCAAGAGACCTAAAAGTGAAAAGGAACGATATTAAGTAATAACGGATACAAAAGTGATCAAATAAGGGCTTAAACGACCCCTTAAAATGGTACCTTTAAATCCTTATCAAATATCCCTACACTTGGTATTTGCTTGTCCTCAAGCAAATGTGCTTTTAGCCAATTAATTTATAAGTTGGGGTTATGAAGCATTGGTTTAAAACAATCCACAACACATATAAGCCCATAAAAGTCATAACAAGCACGAAATTATATACTAGCACCTCACATGGGGTGTTTGGATACTCGCATCTCTCGGTGTATATGAAATATAACAAGTTGGAAATGGAAGATAAACACTCATTAACCGGTCCTAGTACATAGATTACCATAGGCTTGAGAATAGATCAAACCTCCATCGCTGGCGAAGCACCTAGGAAAGACTATCAAAGAGGTCTTTTAAAGGGTTGTAATGTTAGGCTTACGGTAGGAAACAAAGGGTTTGGTGGGATAGGCTATTTAGTGGTGGCAAGTCAAAAATCTTTATGTTACAAGCATACGAAGAATGGCGTTGCTAAGCCAAGACTCGACACTCTAAACTCTAGATAACCTGAAACAAACAAACATGAATTTATAAGGATAGATGTAGGATGGTAGCCCGTATGTTTTTTTTTTTTTTTTTTTTTTTTTAACACTCTATTTTTTTTTTTTCTCTTTTCTATTTTTTTTCGATTTTTTTTCATACACTTTTACTCTACCATCCTCTACGGTAACATCAAAATAATAGGATTTATAGGCACATCCCTACACTTGAGTTTTATTACTCTAACACTAATTTGACCCGAATTGAAAAGATCAAAACACTTGGAGTACATTATTACACAAATAAAGGAATTTGAATTTAACGTTCCTTCCGTCATTTCATAAACCTTAACTTTTCCCATGAGTCCCAATCGTCCCAAAAGCGTATACAAAGTATATGACTCGACTTAGCAACTTATGCAAGCAACTAGATAATTGAACTAAGGGTTCGTAGGTGATAATAATAATGCACTAAAAGTGAGTGCATACAAGGTAGGCTAAGGCGATTTGGGTGTACATTTGGGGTGGGGTGTAAACAATGCTCTTCATTGATATTCGGAAAAGCGAAACATCACGAGAACCGCGAAAAGGATAGGCTCTAAGGGGTTAACTAGGGGTATCGTGTACTAAAGATGAGTACAACGCAGGGTGTGGGGGAATTACTCAACCAATGTGGAAGAAGTAATTATATTACGGTATCAAACAAGGTTATCCTAATGCCTCTTATCATTTAGTTATTCCTAACTACACAAGTGTAGTCTTACTAGCGATCTCGGGATGCATCACAAAACAAGTTCTAGAATCTAATATACTACGGTTTACACTCTAAGCATTAAAGATGAATGCTTTAATTCCTACTAATCTATGGGTGATCCTCACATTTGGGTGGAATTTAGGTGGTAAAGGGTTTTGTGCTAGTCATAAACTTCCTATCCGTGAGACGCTTTTGTTAAGACTAATGGCCTACTCCTATATGTCATGAAAAATTTTAAATTTGGTGCCAAAATTACCCTAACCGGCATTTTCTCTTGGTTTATTACACAAATACAAATGGACAAATCAAATAATCAAGGATAAGCATAGTTTCAAAGTTCCCGTTTTATTTTCCCTCCCTACACTTAAACTGAACATTGTCCCCAATGTTCCCCGAAAGTATCAAAGTTATGATAATAGAAGGTAATTAAAATGAAAGAAACTAATACTCCCTAATTAGCTCGGTAGGATCCGTGTGTAAAGTGGTGGTTAAATCCTTTCCAAGAAGAATGTATGCGTGAAAAGCTCCTTCCAATCTTATGTATCTTCTTCTTAGTAAATTAAACCTGCACACTTGAAGAAAACAAACGAAACCTTCACGTAAAATCGGCGGTAATAATATATATAAGACTCTACTAGACTAGGATATAATGCTTGTGGAATGGATGTTTCACGAATTTACGGAAAATTAAGACACGGAAAATTCCAAAATTTATAAGTAGCTCGAAACGAGAAAAAGTAATATGTTGTTTTACTCCTTCCGGCGCCGTCGGTTGCGATCTCGACGCCGTCAGTTATCCTGACAAAAGCGGTCTGATTTTACGGAAAAATTCGGAAAATTTACATCTTTAGAATCTGGAAAAACTTCGCAAAACATCCATTATGACTCGATACAAGCATTTGACTCGAACAAACAAACATATATATCTTTTAATTAATTGAAATTCTCATGTTTACGTTTCTTTTGAAACGTGTGTAATCCTCCCTACACTTATCCTTTATGGAAAATACCTTTATATGCAATTAAGACGAGGTTAAAAACAAAATAAAGCATTTTTACAAATTTAAACATGAGAATAAGCAATCAATAAAAGATATATGACACTAACAAGCAAACAATTAAGTATGGGTTGCCTCCCACGAAGTGCTTTTTTTTATTTATGAGTCTTGTAGCTAGACTCGTAGTCGTGCTCCTACGTGACTTCATTACCGTCACCTTTTTCCTTCGCTCTCCCTTCGTCAAAAGGGCGTAGACGTTGTATGCTTACTGTGGACTCCTTGCCAACGTCGTATATTATGGTGACTGTTTTATCCTTTAGATTGGTTTCCTTTACCGAAAAAGGCCCAAACCATCTTGGTTTGTTTCTACCTCGTAATGCCCTTATCCGTGATTTGTATAAGAGTAATTTTCTCCTTGAAATTCCTTAGGGTCCCTTTGTGTTTTGGTATCGAGTGGGATTATTTCCTAATTTTTATCGGGCCT
This sequence comes from Chrysanthemum lavandulifolium, assembly GCA_022545495.1. Lineage (NCBI taxonomy): Eukaryota > Viridiplantae > Streptophyta > Magnoliopsida > Asterales > Asteraceae > Chrysanthemum > Chrysanthemum lavandulifolium. The sequence continues at coordinate 143,530,971 of CM040241.1, read as the reverse complement.
CCACAATGTTGCATGCGTCCTTGAACCATAAAATCTCTAAGCCCTTTTTCCCAATCGTTCATTTTCTTCTTAACCACATTGCTAGGAATTTGTGGATTCTCACCCGTGATCCTTTCCATGATCTTAAGAGGATACCTTGGAAAAATGGGTATTCTAGCGTACCCTTTTTCTCTTTTAAGTATCATGATGCCCTCCCCGCATTTGATGGTTGCTTTAGCGATGGCCAGAAATGGTGTCCCAAGAATGAGTGGCATGTTTCTATCTTCCTCAACATCTATGATCATAAAATCTACCGGTTAAACGATATTAGCCACCTCTATTAAGACATCCACCGTGATTCCTATGGGGTAAACATAGGTGTGATTAGCTAAGGAAAGTCTAAGATCGGTCTTGGCTGGCTTCTCCCTAGTCAGCTTATTATAGATTGATAATGGCATTATGTTCACATCAGACCCCTGATGAGCTAGGGCATTTATATTATCAATATCACCTATGCTACATGGTATTATGAAGTTCCTGTGGTGTCTCATTTTTTTGTTCTTGGTTTTTTAGAACCACTCATACTGAGGTCTCATAGGTGGGGTGTCATACACTTCTTACATTAATTTTCCTTCAAGGGCTTCCTAAGAACCTCATTGTACCTAAAGTTGATCACTTGGTTTGCAATGGTTTTTTTTAATTTCGTGCTTCAGGTAGTACTCAATGGTATCGGGCTCATTATTAGGTTCAGACTCCTCCCTCTTGCTTTCCTCAGTTTTCTTCACCTCACCCTTTTCATTCTCGGGCATAATGGAAATGGCGTTAACAAACAAGTAGGGGGTAATCGTTGTTTACTAGTACCTTTTGGGAGCTTTGTCTTGGTATACTCTTTTACCAAGTTCATCATTTAATCATTTTGCTTGCATTTCTTCTCTTTGCCTATAAACCTCCTCTTCAAATTTGGCTAATCTCTCCGTATGAGCTGCCATGTACTCCCTCATTTGTTCCTTAAAGCTTGGTGAGAGTGGTATTGGGGAAGTAGAAAGGAAGCGCCTTTCAGAATTGGGGTTTTGCTCACGACTTGGGGATTCCGAAAAAGGTGTTGGGTGGTTGGTAGAATTGGCAGAATTGACTACTTCTCGAGGGATTTGTACGGGAGATCTTTTATGCCTTTCCATAAGATAATCATTCCTTCTCTCAATAGCACTCATTTGCTCCTCGGTGATGTCGGAAGATTCAAGAGGATTTGATATGGCACTAACCACGTTAACAGGGGTTTGAGGAGATTCATTCCAATCTTCGTAGCTTTGATCAGCAAGCTCTTCTATAATATCCCAAGATTTCTCTGCATTAAAGTTGCTGAGCCTTCCACCGGCGGCTTGATCAATGGATCGTCGAGTGATAAAATCGATATGGTCATAGAAGATTTGAATTTGAAGCCAAAGATCAATGCCATGATGAGGGAGTTTATAAAGTAGGTCCTTGAATCGAGTCCATGCTTTGTAGAGAGACTCACTTTGAAGTTGTTGAAACGTCAAGATGTCTCGTCTAAGTTTAGTGGTTCTCCCTGGTGGGAAAAATTGAGCAAGGAAGCGAGAGGTGAGATCATCCCAACTTGAGATGGAGCCGGCGGGAAGTCGCTCAAGCCAATTACTAGCTTGGTCCCGAGAGAAAATTGGAAGAGACGCAGACGCCGCGTGGTCTCCGAGTAGTAGCATCAAGGTCGATGGAATCGACAATTTTAAAGAAATCCTTAAGATGTCGGTTAGGATCTTGGAACGAAGTCCATGGAATGCACATCCGTTTTGCACCAACCGGATGGTGTCGGATCGCAGGGCCGTAGTTTGGGCTTGATCGGGAAGCTCAATGGTGTTCCTATAGCCTAGGTGGCTTGGTCTCGAGTATTCACCAAGAGTACGGGCTCTTGGCGGGTCATTTGGTGGTAGGTTGATGAATGGTGGTTGGTTATCACCTTCCATGATGAAAAGTGATGGGGTTACGAACAAAGGTCACGAAGAAGGGGGATAGACTACGAGGAAGCTAAAAATTGAGAAAAAATTTACTTGATAGGAATCAAGCAAAGAAACCTAAACGAGGTGGACTACTAACTAGCTATTCTATTCTCCCAAAGCGCCAAAACTTGATAACGCTACACGCGTCGTTCGGGGTCAAAGGAACTTCCTTTTCTTGAGCAAGTTTTATAACACCCTAGGAAGTGAACCTAATCGTTGTAGTGTAGTATTAGGGTAAGCCACGGGTATTGATATCATTCTCTAGGGGAATAGGAATGCTAGTGAGAAGTTACTACGCTAAGGTTGGGGTTGAAGAAGATTATTTTTTATCTTTTTATATTTTTTTAAGAAAAGGAAAGGTACGAATCTCGGGGTTTGGATTTGGGGGTTGGTATTTCTACCGATTACTCTAATTATCTAATTATCTAATCTAAGGTGTATGTAGTCTATGTCTAATTATTGTGTGCTCGTATGATGGTTTAAAGATGTGTTTACTTAGGTTTTATAACTCCTTAATTATCTCCTATTGATGGTTGAATTGTCACGTCCTTATTCTTAATCGCGTTGTGTGTCTAAAGTAGTAGGGTATGCGTTTATCCCTAACTCTTTGAAACTACCAAAGGGTCTTGTCTACAAAATCTCTAGGATTTATAAACTCTAACTCTAAGGTACTCTTTGGATGGTTTAGCCTACAACTACTCTAGGTGTTATAGTTTAAGGTTCACAAAGATTAATCAAGCATTAACTACACAACGAATGACCTATCGCATTACTAGATCATTAACAATTAAGATAAGAGACAACCAATCAATATTCAATAGTTAAGTTTCATATTCCCTAAGCAAACACACAAGTAAATTAGCCGGACATGGAGAACATGCAAGCATACACACAAGTAATTGAAGACATAATTGAATTAATGAAGTAAAGTACTTATCTTGGTGTAAGATAGGGTTTAGAACCCTAAAATACTGTACAAGACAGCCTTGGTTCGGTTTAGGTTTTTACTCCAAAAGACTACACACCGAAAACTAAAAATTCGGATTCTATATAAGATTACAATCGCGACGGGCCACTTTATGAATTGTGACGCCGCCGGGTCGCCATTGGGGTTTCGTCTTGGCCACGTTAGTCTTGCGACGGCGTTACCTTATGCTTGTGGCCGTCCCTTCGGTCTCGGCGCCGTCTCGATCAAATCTATGCCGTCTCGAGTTGCGACGACCTACTCTTTTAAAGCCCCGACATCGTCACTTGAAAATAAGCAATTTGGCACCGAGTCGTCACAAAGTGCTCCATTGCGTCGCAGATAACACCGACGCCGCCCCTTGTATTTTAGCGACTTGAGTGTCTCGATTCTTGACTTTGGCCATTTTCTTCAGATATCCGCCTTTTCGTCCAAATAAGTGCCATTCCAAAGAATTTGCCTTCAAGAGACTTAAAAGTGAAAAGAACGATATTAAGTAATAACGGATACAAAAGTGATCAAATAAGGGCTTAAACGACCCCTCAAAATGGTACCTTTTAAATCCTTATCAGGAATTGTAGAGTTTGGTGATGATATTTTTGTTGGAACAATCCTCTTGGGGATTGGTTTGATTGGTTGAGTTAGGGAAATCCTAGCATTTGTGGATTTGACCGGAGATGATTCGGTTGAGGAAATTTCGTGTACAACGCGAGCAAGTTTCTTGTGTGGTTCTTGGGTGGATGAGTTAGCACTAGGAGCTTTCTTCATGATGAAATGACTAAAGAAGATATTTTTAATTGCTGATAATTATGTTGTGTTCGATGATTAAGGAATTCTAGCAAGATGACTTATAAGGGGAGGAATTTGGCAAGTGCATTCAAGACTTAAACCACTAAGATTCTTTGAAATGTGATGATTAGCATGCACAAGAGTCAACTTCAGAGTTGTACTTATCTAGGAACTTAATTAAGATGAGATGGAGTGTTCAAGTTGGCAAGATGAGCTTGAAATGATTGTTTTAGCTAGAGTTAACATGAATCATTATACGGATCCCGGTTCCCTCCAATGAGGAATCCGTCTAGGCTAATCCTAGGGATCCGTCTCTCAGTATCTAAGAAAATATAACAATGATGTTTTGTAAGGTCTAATACCTATACCTTCTTGAGTGTTTTAGTCCATCTAAGTATCTTAAATGGAAGGGTACTTGAATAATCAAGGGCAATGAGTGATGTAGCTAATGATTGCCTTTTATGGAAGGAAAATGAGACTTTATGATCACCAATGGGTGTTCAAGGATGACACTAGGAATTTTGATGGTGTCAAGTCATAATAAATGATTCTAGAGATCAGATGTAAGCTTGAGATTGAGTTTGAAAAATCCTCAAAAAATAAAAGAATTGAAAAACTAGTTTTTGACCCATTTTGAGATAAGGATGACTAGAGACAATTTCCTAAAATTGATAAATATGTCCACCTAAGTGTTTTGAAATGAATGAAATAATGTGTGAGTATTGAAGCGGAAATATGGTGAGTTTTGATGATTTGATAAATCAAAAGTACTTTGAAATAGATCCTAGGTAAGCTATGGGTGAGTGTGAAGCTTTCAATTGCTTGAGGAAGACTTAGTTGGTTCTAAGGTCTTATGTTTGGCTAGTGTGAAGTGATCTAGTGAGCTGTTTTGATGTATGGGAATCAGATTGCTCATCATTGTCGGGATCCGTGGTTCCCTCGGAGGAGGGATCCGCCTAGGCTAATACTAGGGATCCGCAGCTGCAGATCGTAACCATCACGGAAGCAAATGCGATTTTGCACCAAACAATATACACGAATAACCATTGCTTAATAAACAACATAAACATGTTATCACATAAAGCATATCATAGATAATGGTAGTAATGATAATATCCAAGATAACACAAACAAGCGTGCTAAAACATAATCATTCATACACAAATCAAATGTCTAAAAACAATCATAATCCTATAGTCTCTTTCGTCAATCCTTTCTTTTCCTCTTTCCCGACTTCATGACGTGGTGAGCTAGGTTTTGAATCATACCCCTTAATTGTTTGAATTCCGCGGTCTCGTTTGGAAGAGTTGGAAGTTTTTGATAGTAGTGAAAGGGGTCCAATTCGATGTTAGCTTCGGGGTTGACATTTACTTCTTCTTTTTATCTTCTTCTTCTCCGTCCGAGAGAGCTTTAGGTTTTCTTTCATTAACCATGAATCGTTTAGGGGGTTGTTTGGTAAGAGGTACCATAACATGATCTGAAAGGAAATGATCATCGTTGATAGGAGATGGTTGCAATGCACTAACATACTTACAAAGTCGTGTTAGGAGCATACTATACGGAAGTACCATGTTGGCAACTTTGAATACCCCGGCCATTCTCTTCACCATGTAATAGGTGAGATTAAATGGCTTTTGGTGAATAAGGTAATAAATCATTTGCACGAGACATGCATTTGGATGATCCTTGTTACCGACTAAGCTAATGACGTTTTCCCTAAGAATTTCTTCCCATTCTCTAAAAATGAGGTGCATTTCAAAGAGTTCCATTTGAAAGGGATCACAATGAATGAGCTTTTTGTTTCGGTTGAGACGGGATTGGTCGGCTCTAATTTTGAAAATGGTGTCTCGATTGGTTTCGGGTTCATCAAGAGGAGTATGGTATATTGGTTTGGGATCAAGAGCAAAAGATTGAGTGGATATTTCCCAATCTTGAGAGTACATACAAATTCCTTCACAAGGAATGCAAAGGATTTGAGCGAATGTGTTGAGAGGTAGAGTGAAGCTTCATTTATTGATGATGAAGGCGATTGATATGCTATCATCGGTGTTTCGATGATCCTAATGCTTTTGTATAATTCAAAGATGAAGACCGGACAAATTTGTTCATCAATTTCAAGAAGACAATCAAAGTTGATTGCCAAGAAGACTTGATGAATGTCGTATCTTCAAGGAAACATTCCTTGACCACACGACCTTCGTGGATAAGTCGTTTTTCAAGTCTTTTGAAGACTTTGTGATCGGTTTTTGACATTCCCTCTTTCCGATAGTAATGGGTGAGGTAATGGACGGTATCATGGTGGTCTTGTTGAGTGGCTTTAGGCATGGTTGGTCCTAGAAGCACAAATATTTCAATTAGGCAAAATTTGTTGATATGGGTTTATGGTTTTGATTTGTATTAAAAATGTTGTGAACACAATGTAATCTTAGTTATGTGAAAGCCCTTTTTAATGATCAATTTTGGAAAACCTAATTAAATTAATTGATTAAAAATTAAGAAACCATAAACCCTAGGATGAGGATGATGAAAATTAGAACATGTTAGTGTAATTACTTACAATGATGTTCTAGAGAATAATACTTAAGGATATGGAGTCCCATGAAGATGGAATCGCTCTTGGGTCGTTTTGTGTTTTGTGGGGAGAGGGAAAATGAGCAGAGTTGGTTTTGAAAAGCGTATAGCTGGTTTCTGTCCCACGGTTCCCGGATCCCAGTATAAGGGATCCGGCTAGTACAACTAGAGGGATCCGCCTCTGCAGACATGTAAAAGAGTGTTTGGCAATATTTTGTTATAAGTTATAAAATAGCTTATGGAACAAAAATAGTTTTGGGGTTTAAAAAAAATAAAATAATGTTTGGTCAGCGAGATTTGATGAATTAATTATCGAGAATCCATTTGTGACGACGGCGTTAGTTTGACGAGATCAAAAGGAATATTGATGAGTAAGTCGGGAAAGTGGCGAAAGGAGACTTTTGAAAGACTAGTAATTAAAAAAAATATTAACATATCCATGTAGATATAAGCTAGCTAATGAAGAGTAAACATACCTCTATGCTCTTGATTTTGGTTTGTGAAGACATAAGATCAAAAGTACTTCATGAGCTCTTAAAGTAATATGTTGTTCTTAGAATAAGTAGGTTGTGATTACTTTTAGATTCTTTCTTGAAAGTTGACTTCATTATTCTTTGAATAGAAATGAAGGTTTTGGAAAGATCATAGCATGAAGATTTCTTGAAAAGAATATGTTCGAATAATCTATCAATATCCAACATGAAAGAGAAAAAAAATGGTTTAAAAGATTTCCTTCTTTGTAGTTTTCAAACATACACGGATCGTATCAAGTTTTTAAAATACAGCATACTCTAAGAAACTTGGTAACGAAGCTCTGATGCCAATTGTGGAAAACTATAAGGGGGTTGAATAGTTTTACCAATTAAAACTTCGTTTTAAAATATTTAGATCGACTTATGTCAATCTATTTAGATGTGTATGTTGGACGTTGATAGATAGATATATAAAAGTGTAATGAAAGATAAAGAGTAAGAAGCACACAACCACGACAAGAGTATTTATAGTGGTTCGCCACAAGGACACCTTCCTGCCTACTCCACCCCCGAGTCACCTACTCGAGAGTTCGTAATCACTACACGACACCAACTCCTAATGGCGGAGAAGCCTTCACAACATCGCCTACTCTTTTTCCGGTACTTTCACCAAGGAGAACCACACCTACCACAACGTCGCCTACCCTTTATCCGGTACTAGGCTAAGTACCGAGTTCCATTACAATGGAGGAACTACTACCCAACACTACACAACACCTAAACCCAAAGGAGACCCACTCCTTATTACAACGCCATCAAGGATATCAACATCCATGGAAACAAATAATCACTATTTGTATAACGATGCACCTCATCGATTATACGACCTTGGCATCCTTCACTAATGCCACTTGATTTGACTCCTAGACATCTTTCACTAATGCCCTTAACACGAACGCTTGGCACCTTTCACTAATGCCTTCGTCTTGACTCATTTAGCATTCTTTACTAATGCTTTTAACACGGATGTTAAGCACCTTTCACTAATGCTTACGTCTTGACTCTTTCGGCATCGTTCACTAATGCCTTGGACACAGCTCTTCTATGGAGGAAGAAAGAAGTATCAACAAGAGAACCTCAGTAGTTTTGATGATGACGAAACATGGCAACTCATGGACTTGAGCTTGCTCGACTTCAAGAAGTGGTGATCTCGCCTTTAAGAGGAACCTAGAGAATCACACAAAACAAAAGACAACTACATAGAAAGATCCCTTAGGATCGGTGGTTGAGAGTTACAATACTGGGAAAGTATGTGGGAGTGGCAACCCAAAAGGAAGAAATGGCTCACTATTTATAGAAGAAAAACAACTATTGTTCCACGGATCCCACGGATCCCTCCCTTGCGGATCCGTCTAGTGTAACTCGTGGATCCGTGGGACGCTCCTCTTGCCCATGGGTTTTGTTTATGGGTCATGGGTCATGGGTTGGTCCATGGGTATTTCCTTAGATACAATGTATCTAATAGATGCAATGCATCTAGTTAAATGGATATGGGTCAATATCATGGGTTATGGATATGCTCCATGGGTTGTAGTTTTACCATTATGATACATACTATATGTAAACACTAGTTGTTGTACATATGTATTATTAAATCATAAAATCACTTATACTTGTTTTAGTGTTTTATGTGAAAACGTAAGTGTGTTAGAAAACTATTGGCTCAAACCATTTACGTATTTTATTTATTTCGTTAAAATGATTTTACGTTTGTTATCGACAAAACATTAGAAGATCGTAAATATAAATAAACGTTTTTACGGCGTATTTGTATTAACAAGTTTCTTTTTACCTTTTCCAAACTTCAGAAGCAATTTCAGAATTAACTTGACCAGTATACAACTCTTGGGATAAAGATCCCAAAATCTAACCAAGAACAATGACATTACATCTTTCCCATTGCTGATATAAAACAGGATTGGTTTCAGGTTTAACACATGTTATATCAATAAACCCTTTTTATTTTTTCCTTTTAAAGCAATAGTCATAGCAGTAGCCTATATTTTATAATTCTCATACCAAGTTAATTTGAAATTAACAATAGACAGACTATAATTATCATTAGCATGAAGAAACAGTGGATTTCCAACATCCAAATTATTAATAAGAACCTCATTAGAACAACTACCACTAGCAATAACCATGATGAAACAAAGAGAAAAAAACAAATAAACAAAAAAACATAGACAACAGACCAAACCAACAAAGAACAATCAAATACCCTGTACACTTTCAAACACAAGTAACCATCAATAATCAGACCACCAACAACTTCACAAGACTGCCCAAAACCTATCCTCTAGCAATCTAGACCAGACATCAAAATAAATGACATAAATATAAACTCACACCAAAAACCAACCAATACCCAGTCGAGTGAACTAGGAATTGACCAGAGCTGGATTCCTTGCCACTCTATGGTGGTAGGTCAAGATAGTCAACCCGTTTGCACTCACCCAAATAAAGTAATGTTAGTCTTAAGAGAAGAAAGACTATGCTTACATTGCTTTAAAAAGACGAGCAGTGGAAGAACATACCACAAACCCCTTGATTCATTTAGTCAAGGGAAATTGTGACCACAAGAAAGTCCCATGTAACTAGCAATACCAAAACCTCCAAATAAAGAAAAAAAATTAGGGTTTCAAGACAAAACCTTAATTTTGCAGATCCTAGCAATTAACCTTCCAATAACTCAATTCAACCTATAATCAACCAAATTCAGTACCAAGAACAACCAGAGAACCACCAGAACGCAAAACCCTCAAAAATCAAGAAACCCTAATTATGAACGGATAATCAAGAACCAACAATCAAGATGATCGTGGCTCTGATACGATGTAAAAATTATCAAACCAACCTCACAATACACAAATTTTCACTTAACCAACCTCCCCACATGCTTATTTTCTTAACAAAAAGCTATATCGGATTAGTCCTCATATGAGTGCTAACCAACACAATACAAGATAAACCAGTCGTCCTCAAATTGATGCGATTGAAGAAAGATACAAAAGACACTTACAAACGCTCACAACACTCTTATGAAATAAACCAAACTAATAATAGATCAAGATGATCTATTATGAATACAAACCTAGAATAATAAGGCAATATCAAAGATTGAGAGAGACAAAGATGATTTTAAGAGAGTATCAAAGACAAAACAATGAGATAGACTGGGATGATGTATTTATACCCACATCTTTCACTTCAACCCTCAAAGAATAAGCAACATGTAAAAAAAAGCTAAAACAACCAAACTGTTAAAATAAAGTGTAGGACTGGTCCCTGCACTTATAACCAAACCATGAGATGAAACAAAACAATATATTTTTAACATCTGTAAAAAACGCAAATAAGAACACACTCTTTTGTCTAGTCACGGCTTCAAGATCTTTAGAAAAATATCGGGTAAGGTTTAATGATTATTGTTTCTTTTGACAGATCGATGATGGGTTTCGTTTCTTTTCGATATTAAGATTCTGTTAAGAAACTATAAGAAACTCGATATCTTTTCTTTTTTTAATCTTTTGCTTCAAGACCGATAATGTGAAATCTGAGTTTTGTGTATCTTCTTTAAATTTTATGTTAAGGGTTGATGTTGTAGGCGAATGGGACAGTTTGTTTGACTCGTAGTTGTTGGAGATTAGGAAGGAATGTAGAAGTTGTTGTTGGTTGACGTAAGAACATGAATAACACGAAGAAACAAAAATTAAAAGATGATGTGTAATATGAGGTTTTGCTGAAGTTGGGCGCGCGCTCTGGCTGTTTTCCTCTGCTTATTGTTGCTTGTTGTGTCATCTTTGGTAATACACTTTCAAAGTGTCGTCTTTGGTGACACATTTTTTTAAGTGTCGATTTTTGTAATTTTCACGATCTGAAAAGCATATCACAAATTGGTTGATATTCTTCATCCAAAAAGTCACATAAAGTCTAGTTTTAATGTCCTTGAAGCAAAGATTTTGTTTCTTGATCAATTTCTTTTGTGAATTTTCAATCCGATAAAAGCGGTTAGAAAGATATTTAAAAAAAAAAAAAAAAAAAAGAAAAAATTACTCACATTTAGAAACTTGTTGCGTTCTAATATATTGGATAGATCGGAGTGCATTAATATGCATGCCTACGACTCGTTTTGTGCAAATACTGTAGAAATTTTACATTGGTTGTTAGGCAGTTAATGTCATAGTTGTTATAATATGTATGACTATTTTATAGTGTATTCACGCTATTAGCCCCACCACTGATAGGCATATGAGTATATTTTGTGGACATAATTTATTTGATTTATAAACTTTCGAATTTGTCAAGGCATTTTTTTGCGTAATAGGATAATACCTAGCTACAATGTTATTTCTAAAGGATTTATGTGCAGGTTTTTCATGTGCACTTCGATAGAATTGAAAGTGATTACACGTTTTATTTATGTGCACACTTTGATTTATAGTTTATTGTATATGCATGTATTTTATTCAGCGTTTTATTTGTTTACGTTGCCATATAACTAATACACATGCTCGTCATATAAACGAGAATTTTTTTATACCCGTGCTCCGTTAAAAGCACAAACAGTGATCGTTTTTGGAATCGGTAGATAACTACAAAGACCATTTATGTATTTTTTTTCGTTAAGCAAAAGTCCCAGATTTGACTTTGGTAATCGCTAATAACGGCAAGAACCAATTTTACAACTTTCCAGGGACTATTTTTTTAGCATGAGTAAATTGGAGGGACATTTATGTAATTTTTAGTCTCTCAAATAGTGCGTCGATTAGGGACTATTTCTATAATCGCAAGTAAACAAGAGGAATTATTTTTTCTTTTTTTACCCATATTTTTTACTGATCATTAAAATACTTCTGTAAATTGTTTATAATTTAAATTAAAATTTATAAAACATCCAATATTTTTCAAGATTAATCAAAACTCTGGAGTAATTGAACTTACGCATCAAGCAAATATGAGCTGGTTATTTCTTCAAAAGTAAGGAAATATATATACTTGGCTTGCAAAATTTAGAAAGAAAATAAATGTAATAAATATAAAATAATGAATTATGGAACTTTTTCATGTTGTCGTTTGTCTTATTGTCATGCACGTGCCGTCATGTGTGGTGGTTGTTCCTCAACAACAACAACAACAAAAAAAACATAAAACATTCTTTTATTATCTCGACAAAATAAAAACGTCTTTAGTACCAAATATTGTGTTGCGTACAAAAAACATGCTTGAGTGTCTATGTTTGGTTTGTTAATTGCTTTTAAAGATGAAGATAAGCTAGATGTAGCATGGTTTATTTCCATATGTAATGCACCAGCCACCTTTTTATTTTATATACAACAGCTTTTTGTTATTGTGCGTTCGTGCCTAGTGGTGCATATATTAAATTTCTAGTGGGACTAAATAGTATATTAACCCACCTTTTATAAAGGATCAATAGAACATATTTTATACTATCCTTCAGAATAATTCTATGTGATATGGATATACCACATCAGCTAGATCACAAACGTAATCTATAATAGTAGATAACATGCACCAGCTTCTCAAACTAAGGATTGAAGCGGTGTGAAGCTTTTTGAGATGGTGAGTAGTTAACAATGAGCATTTTGATTTTTAATGGTCATTTAACAAAGAAGCGGTGAGTTATCGCTATTTTTTAAAAAGACTAATTCTCAACTTTAGTTAAGAAGGCGTAGCGAAGGAGGCGGTGGTATTGATGATTTAGTTTATGTCATGTTATCTTGTTGTGGTTGCATTAGTAGATGCATATACCGTAGGTATTTGGCCAAAAATGAAGGTTGAATATAACTATATTGTTTCGTGTACGTAAATTACACCGAATCATTTTTCACATATAACCATGTTCTATTTAAATATATGCATATATCATTTTACATCATTTTACTCATTTATAATTACAACTATATAGGATACCAAAGCGTTTTATTTTAAAAATAATTCTTCACTGAGGGCCATCGCTTTAAGCACAAGGTTATTTCTCATTCTTCTACTCATTTCATACTTTTAACAAACACACCCTAAGTTGGACCGAAGCATTTTTGAAGATATTTGAAATTCCAAATAATTTATATAAGTATAAATTTCGGTTGGAAATAGGAGGTTATGAGCTATACAACCATTGCAGGCCTAGCTTTTCCCCAAACAGGAAGCCCAGCCCATACGTGCACCAATATGGATTTAACCCGGTCTCTGAATCTCTGATTCAGTGGGCAATTCCAGGGGTGTTTATCGGTTTGATTATCGGGTTATTCGGTTTATTCGGTTCGGTTATTTTGGTTAACTTTTTTTTTTAAGTATAATCGAAAACCAAACCGAACTGAATTCAAATTTGATTCAACCGAACCGAATAATCAAAAACCGAACCCTTATAACCGAAAACCGAACCGAATAACCCGAATTACATAATTTTAATTAATTTTTTATTTAATTATATATATTTTTAGAACAAAATATTTTTTCAAGCTTAAATCATGTTATATTTATACTAAAAGAGAGTTTTAGTGATTTTTTTTTATTTAGAAAAAAATATATATTTTATATGAATTCGGTTTTCGGTTTTGATTGCCAAAACCATATCCAAACCGATAACCAAATATATAGTTCGGTTTGGTTTTGACCAATTTAGTTCGGTTACGAATTCGGTTAAGTTATTTTCGGTTCGGTTCGGTTTCGGTTTCGGTTTCGGTTTCGGTTTTTGGTTACTGTGTATATTACCCAATCCATGAACACCCCTAAGCAACTCAGTATTATGGTGTAAAGGCGTCGAGCTGATCGTAAGCTACTCGAGCTCGCCTTGCTAAAAGTTTGATTCAAGCATGACCTTAACGAGTTACAACCCGGGCTCGAGCTTCAAATATTGAGCTCGATGAAGCATGTGAGCCTACACAAGCTTTTACATATATAAAATGTATAAATATACATATAAGTTTAGATAGATAACTGATTCAGATACTATATATTATTTACAAGTATAGAATATAGTTCATCTTTTCAAAATATTTGAATTAAAGTTTAATCATAAACATGTTTCTTTTACATTTTTGCTTTTAAAAACTAAATTTACTTCGTAAAAGAGCCGAACCTGAGCCACCTCGTGTTCCAAAAATAATTTATGAACCAAGCTCGAGCTTTACAAAAAAAGGCTCGATTCGAGTCGTGCTCGAGCTCCAGGTATTCTAACGTTAAACGTGTCAGGCTCGAGTTTTGCCGAAGTCGGGCTCGACTTGGCTCGTTTACACCTCTACTTGCAATTATGTAGTATGTGATTTGTTATTAGATATAGAGATTAGCTCATTAAAAAGTACAAAAAAACTAAAATCTAAACGGATCAGTTGTTTTTCCATCCAAAATGCAAAAACTCACTTTGATCATTTGCTTTTAATACTAAATATCACACAAACCGGTATCTGTTATTCCGGTATCTGTGATTCTTTTATTTGATATCACACATCATACACTTTTGACGAATTTTTTCGTTTGTTATGGTTGGTTTGATATTTACAGTAACGAATTAAGGTTTATGTTTATAGGGATAGGTGTTAGCTTTTTTAGGATTAGACATTTTACAATATTAAGGTTGAGTTTTAGGTTTGGGATATTTTAGGGTTTACGGGTTAGGTTTAGGGTTTTTTTTAAGGTTTTGTTGTTATGGTTTTGAAGGTTTAAAGTCTGGAATTAGTGAAAATTAAATAAAATGTTGATTGTTACAAATTTTCCGTTTATGTGTAAATTTCAAAATTTTCGAAAAAATATTGTCGAAAGTATATGATGTGTGTTATTTATTGAAAAATTAAAAGGTCCTCTTCATTGTGATATTGTTAAGAATAAGGAATCTAATCACCTAGAAAAGTTCAGAAGCTAGAATATCATTTTTTCGTTCTTACTCACCAATGTGGGAGTATTTGTTTTTTCATTTGTATTTGTAACATTTTGTATGCCATATTTGGCACCCAGCTCTTCCAATTAGTATTGTTTGAGGATTCCCGAACATCTCATCAAACTTTCATAGCTAACAATTCTTGACCTAAATCTTGTGAAACTAATACTAGTCTTGATATCTCGACCATTTCTTTTCAATATAACACATTTCTTCTTACATTTCTCCCCCCATGATGAATACGATTTATCGTAATCATCATGGATATCTTACACTATCAGGTTGATAATCAAGAAAAGAATAATCACATGAATGCTCAAAAAATCTATGTCATTACAACTTATTCCATTTGTATTATGCTCCAACCACTATATATAGTGGGAGCATTTGTTTTATTTTTGTAGATTTGTAACTTTGTAATGTATACGCTACATTTCCTAGGGGGAGATTGTTAAGAATAAGGATAGAAAATTGTTCATATTGTTAACAAAGAAGATCAATTTTGTTATCATTGACTTGGAATTTCCTTGATAAGTGACTTCTAGATCCAATTTTCTTTAGCCGTTTTACACATAAAAGTTATTTCATATTCATTTTTAGGTAAACTATTGTAAAGAACCATTTTAGCCTCGTTATTTTTTGCAAGCTTTTTCTTCATGTTGTCATTTTGATGATCATAAGGTACCGGTTCATCTTTTTGAGTAAGAAAGTTTCTAACAACAGGCAAGAAGTCACCTTCAAGGATTATATGCCAAAGGTCGATGTCTTTTACTTGCACAAAAGTTTCAAATCTATTTTCCCAATAAATAAAGCCGTCACTTTCAAAGAGCAGGGGTTATATGGATTGCCATTCTTTGTAATTTTCTAAAGTCGTAGATCGATTCAAATTTTAAAATAAAATATATTTTAAAAATCTTTGGTAACGTTGCGGATACCAATTTTGAAAAACTAGAAGGTGGGTTGAATAGTTTTGTCATTCTAAAAACTTAGTTTTGAAACTTATTGTGCGCAAGCAATGATAATATGAATGATAAAATGCAAGACAAGAAAGTAAAAGAAAGATCAAATCAAACACAATGTCAACAAACTCCTTTTTTGGCGATGAAACTCGTACAACGTCGCTTATACTTTACCGATACAGAGCTAAATATCGAGTCCTACTCGAGGTAGAACCAACATTTATCACTATGTGTTTTAAGGCCTAAAATAATCTAATTCTCTATGTTTGGTGTATGATGGTGTTTATAAATTTGGAATATAGTTGTGGAATATGATAAAACAAAGTTGCAAATACAAGACTACAACTAAAACACAAAAGACTTGGAAACTTCTTGTGTTCTTCCCTTGCTAGAGAAAATAGATCACTTGAATGAATATAAAATAATATAATGATAAAATAAAAGTGTGTATGAGAATGTAATGTAATGCTAGAAATATGTATGCAGGGGGGTGAGGAAGAATAATACAAAAGGCTTGTTAAAATATGCAAGATGGAAGCCGGTACAAACCTCGATGGATCCGATCCACGGATCCTTTGAAGATTTGTAGGTCCTACACATGCAAATTTTCAGCCCGTTTTAAATGGTCATTCATGTTATGTTTGGAGTATTTCCTATCTAGAATGCATGGAGAAATAAGTTTAATGCTTACCTAAAGTGTTAACGCTCAAGCCTAAAATGGCTAATGATAGTTTTTATACAAAAACACATGTGATGCTTTCCTCTTTGGTTTTGAATTATTGCAAGAATGGTTAATCTATTTTTTCAGGCAAGGAAAAGTTTGAATCATTTCCTTAAAAAGGAAACTTCTTGCTAGTTAGAAAAGAAATTTAATAGATATTGTGGAAAACTAGAAGGGGGGTTGAATAGTTTTACCAATTTAAAACTTCCTTTTAAATATTTAGATCGACTTATGTCAATCTATTTGGTTGTTTATGTTGGACGTTGATAGATAGATATATAAGCGTGTAATGAAAGATAAAGAGTGAAGCACATCACCACGACACAAGTATTTATAGTGGTTCGGCACAAGGACACCTTCCTTGCCCTACTCCACTCCCCGAGTCACCTACTCGAGTTCGTAAACACTACACCAACTCCTTATGGCGGAGAAGCCTTCACAACGCCGCTTAACCTTTTTCCGGTACAAAGCTAAATACCAAGTTCCTTCACACCAAGGCGAACCACACCTAACACAAAGTCGCCTACCCTTTATACTGTGCTAGGCTAACCACGAGTTCTTTCACACCAAGGAGAACTAATCCTATCACAACGTCGCCTACCCTTTATTAGGTACTAGGCTAAGCACCTAGTTCCATTACTATGGAGGAACTACTACCCTTCACAACACAACACCTAATATCAAGGAGATCCACTCCTTGTTACAATACCATCAAGGATATCACCATCCTTGGAAATAAACAATTACTTATATGTATAACGATGCACCTCATCGATTATACGACCTAGGCATTCTTCCCAAATGCGACTTGATTTGATTTTTCGGCATCATTTACTAATGCCTTAGACACAACGCTTGGCACCCTTCACTAATGCCTTCGTCTTGACACCTTTAGCATTCCTCACTAATGATTTGACACGGATGATGAGCACCTTTCACTAATGCTTTCATCTTGACACTTTCGGCATTCTTCACTAATGCCTTCAACCCAACATCTATGGAGAAAGTAAGAACTATCAACAAGAGAACCTTAGTTATCTTGATGATGACGAAGCATGGCAACTCACGGACTTGAGCTTGCTCGTCTTCAAGAAGTGGTGATCTCGCCTTTAAGAGGAACCTAGAAGATCACACAAAAACAAAAGACAAACTACATAGATCACTTGGATCTGAGGTTAGAAGGTTATAATACTTGGGGAAGTATGTATGTGAAGTCATGATTAGAAAGGAAGAAATGGCTCTCTATTTATAGAAAATTTCTCTCGTTCCCGGATCTCACGGATCCTTCCACTTGGGATCGGCTAGCACAAAGCCGTGGGATCCGTGGAACGCCCTCTTTGCCCTGGGTATTTTTGGTTATGGGTCATGGGTCATGGGTTATGGGTTGATCCTTGGTTTTCTTTCTAGATACAATGAACTTGGTTAAGTGGAATATATAAAACCATGGGTTATGGGTCAATACCATTTGCTAGTTTTTACCCATTTAGTATATACTTGTTTTTACCCATTTTAGTATACTTAGTTTAAGTATATGTGATCTGTGCTAAACAGTCAAGTCTAATCACACAAGCTGGCCACTTGTGAATGACCAACCGTAACAGACTTAAAACAGCTTGAGCACAAATACAATGAAGTCACGGAGAATAGAATGAATTCCTGGTCGTTTAGTCCCACCGGAGACTCAATGGTGTGTCGAAACAAACTCGAGATGATAGAGTGATCACTAAGGATAGTGATCGTAAGGTTTTGATCAGGAATATTACACTATTGATTGATTGGAATGGAATGGAGTACTGATTAGGAAAGCACAACAATCGATAAAGAAACGTAAATACGTACGTTTAAAAACTACGATATCGTACAAAATAAAAAGTGAAATCTAAGAAATAAAAGACCTAAAAATATAAAATGACATTTTGGAATCCTAAAAATAAAAGAAAATTATTAGAAAGAGAAAATTATTTTTATGACTATTTAATTAATTATTATTAATTAAAAACTATTTTAACTATTTAATAAATACTCTAAAATAGAAGAAAATACAAAATAAGGCTAGAAAAATAAAATTATTATTGAGAAAATCTAAAATAATATAAAACTAATTTTAAAACTAAAATATATTTTTCACACTTTTATCTAATTATTACTAATTAATTATTATTTAAAATACACTTAAATACTAGAAAATATAAAATAAACTTGGAAAAATAAAATTTTAACTTTGAAAATCTAAAATATGATAAAACTAATTTTAAAACTGAAAAGATATTTTTATGCTTTTAATTATTTATTACTAATTAATTACTATTTTTAAATAATTAAAATTATAATAAATACTAAAAAGCTAGAGAAAAATATGAAACTTTTCTAAAAATACTATATGATGACAGAAAACTAAGAAAATAGAAAAACAAGATTTGCTTATTAAAAAGCTAAAAGAAAAATCAAAAAGCTAAAAAATATTAAATAAACGCTATCACTATTTTTATATTGATGTTTTTCTGGATTTTCTTTTTGAAAACTACTTTACTACTGATTATATGAAACTTTAACAAAGACAAAAATTTTACAAATCACAAATAAGCTGTTTTGACAAGCTTATGGACCAACAGATGGCTTAATGAGCTTATTTGGTGTAAATAAGCTCAAACAAGCTCACAACTGAAACAAAAGCTCAAATAAGCTACAAACAAGCTAGATGAACTAGAATGAGGCTAAAAGATACAAATAAGCACTCTGAAAAGCTAAGAACAAACAAATAAGCACTTATGATAAAAACAGAAATGGGACAAACTTTAAGCTAGAGGCGACCCTACCTATTAAGCTTCAAATTGAAAAGCTAAACTAGGGTTCTCAAGGTGGCTAGGTTGGCTACCCAAAGAGCCAAAAATCACAAGACAAGACCAACAAACAAGCTCTGTGCAAGCTTTTCAAGTTGGTCCAACCAATCTGCACATGTGGCATGTGCAGACATGGTACTCAATATAAGCCAATAGTTAAGCACTTAAACAGTGATTCTGAGAGAACTAATATTTTCTAATTTTGTTTAGCAACCAAACTTTGATAATCCAAAAGCTTATAAGCTGAATCTTACTAATGAACACACAATGAAAATATCTGTTTTAATAAAAAACGACCAAATGAGAAATTTTGACTTTTTGGAAAACTAGCTAAGTTGACCAAGATGAACTTTGGATTGATTCTAAGAACTGATTATGTTGTATTAAGGTGATATAAGACTGATTTGAGTACTTTTAACAACTTGCTAACACAAAATCATGATCCTAGAACTTAAAAACTCCAACAGTTAACAAGAAAGATGGATTAAAGAGATTTTGACTTTTTGTTGAACATGGACTGATTTTCTTTGTTTCTTTGAGTTATTAGGTTAGTATGTAACACAGAACAAGCACAAACAAACACCCCAAACAAGTTCTATTGCGTTTGAACAAGCAAATCAAACACCCTTATAAGTGAGCGGTTTGATGTTTTCAAAGCCAATCTCAAATTTAAACCATAAACCGATGATGACCTCATATAATCATTAACTAGGACTAAAGAAACACTAATTGACAACAATAACAACATAAAATCAAGAAATCACAACTAATCTAATTTAACTGTGAAAAGGAGATTTTTTTCAAAATACAAATTTAAAAGAACAACCTACTGATTTTTAAGCTTAAACACACTTAATTAAAACTAGTGATCACTAAGAAACAGAAATATAAGCTAATTAACAACTACAACAGTAAAATGCCAAGATGATCAAAGGGCTTACAAAAGCTTCCAAGCTCAAAGCGAGAACAAGAACCAATGAACACCCTATTAGCTTACCACTAAGCTACTAAACCAAGGCCATCCAAGATTTACCTGCTCCATTTGTATACTCCATTTCAAGCGATTTTGAATTTTAAACTATTTAATTTGTATTTTTGGTGATTTTCTGATTTTGCTTCTAAACTGAGTTTTAGTGTTTCTAATAGCTTAGAAAAGCTATCTAGGAGCTTATATGTTCTATTTCAGTCCATACAAACAACTAAAAACAACATTAACACATAGTGAGAATTTTGAAATGAAAAATGCATAAACTGAATTTCA
Organism: Chrysanthemum lavandulifolium; assembly: GCA_022545495.1. Taxonomy (NCBI): domain Eukaryota; kingdom Viridiplantae; phylum Streptophyta; class Magnoliopsida; order Asterales; family Asteraceae; genus Chrysanthemum; species Chrysanthemum lavandulifolium. The sequence goes on along the minus strand of CM040241.1, from coordinate 143,510,445 downwards.
AACTTGAATACTGAAATTGATAATTGCAAAAGGTTGTAAATACACTGAGATAACTTAAAGAAGTACTTGAAAGCTTAAGTTTATACTGAAATTTAAAGTTTTACTAAAAACGACATAGAAAAGTAAAAGTTACACTAGATACATTGATACATTGCATCTCTCCTCTTCTTTATAGATTTTTTAGCATCCCCACATGTCTCTGATTGTTTCCCACCAAATTCTAGCCATTGGATTGCATAGAATCATCAAAACCGTCCAAGTGTCATTTTGGCGCCAATTTCTTCAAAGCAGGTTTTAGACATTAATTGGAGTTGGTTTGAGTCAATAAAGGATTTTGGTGTTTAGAGGAGGTGGAGGAGACAAGGTATGGAGAGGGGTGTTGAAAAAGATGGAAAACCATCTCTGGTTTTGGGATATCAGAGGTTGTGAGAACGATGAACAGTGTCTGGCGGTTTCCTCTTCTGTTTGACTTTCGTTGACCGAGGGGGTTAATAACTTGGGGTCGGGTCAAGGGATTGGGCCAGCTGGTTTAGGATTGGGCTTGGATTTTGGATAAATAACATAAAAGGTCCGTTTGGTTTATGTATACACAAGGACTAAAAGTGTAAATCTGCCAAACATGAGGGACTGATTTTTCCAACTTTCCCAACTTATCACAAGGACCAAACTTGACAATCATTGATAGTACAAGGATAACTTTTGCATAAAATTCCATTTTAAAAGGTCCAAGGACTAAATTTGCAATTTTCAAAGTTTAGGGACCTTTCTTGCCAATTGACCAAAGAATCATTCAAGGATCATTTTTACAACTTAGAATACTTCAGGACCTTGAATGATAAAATTCCACATTTTGAATTCCGTGGACTAGATTTGACAACTTTTAAAACTTGGGGACTAAAGCGCCAATTTTGCAAACTTGATACATTTTCATCCGATTTTGATATTTTGCATTTAAAACACATAAAACACCGATTTGTGATATTTTGATCATTTTGATGTGTTTCGAGTGTTTTCGAGATGATTTTGCAGTTTAGATTGTACAAAAATGATGAGTATTTAGACACTCATCAATATGCTTACCCAAATATGTAAACACTAGTTGTTGTACATATGTATTTAAATCATAAAATCACTTATACTTGTTTTAGTGTTTTATGTTAAAACGTAAGTGTGTTAGGAAACTATTAACTCAAACTATTTACGTATTCTATTTGTTTCATTAAAATGATTTTACGTTTGTTATTGAAAAAACATTAGAAGATCGTAAAATATAAATAAACGTTTTTACGGCTTATTTGTATTAACAGATATTTTGTTTAAATGAAAGTAAATAAAACAAGGAAAATTAGTCAAACAGACCGCATACCGAGGCTTATCACTTTCCGGACCACGCACTTTTGCGAATGAAAATGGACCAGTTTCAATGATTTTCGGTATCCAACCATGGGGTGCCATGTGTTTGACAAAGGTATGACCAAGTACGATTTTGAGAGTATATGTCATGTATTGTTTTTGGGCAACCAAATTATATTTTCGGCAACTATATAATATTGGGCAACTTGTATTTATACACGAGGATAATATGGTCATTTTACACTGGTTGTATTATAAAACTAATAATAATAACGCACACAACATCACGCGCGTACACACACAATCAAACATCTTCTTGTACAATTTCTAACAACTTCTACAATTAAACTTCTTCTTCTAGATCACGCGCACACACTCACAAACCACATCTTATTCACAGAACCCTCTAACCCCTAATTAATTTTACTGTATAATTACGTATGACAAAATTAAAGTTGTACAATTGTAAAATCGCAGTTCGTTCTACATTGAAGTTGCTGCCAGATATTAAACTATGTTTGTCAAAGAACGAAAACCGGAAAGGTTGTTCGTGCAACAGATTTGGTCCATGGTTGGATATAAAGTCGATGCGAGAATGACCGCCTCCGATGCATTATGTTTTGCAACACCGGTATATGTTTCTAACATCTATGATTCCCTCCACTAAAATTCCAAATTGGGGATCATTCGTTAAGGTTTGGCGGAAAGAATTGTGTCGATAATGTGGTTTCGATTTGGCAAAGTTTCAAACCTATTAAACCATCTAGCGCATTTTTCGATCGTGTATTTCACGAAAAAAAGAGTAATGGTATAACAAATGTACATGCAATTGATCTTTTGGAACTTGTTAATGACGGAAAAAGGATGGGAAAAGGTGGTTATCTCTTTCGATGAGGATGTTGTTAAGGTGTGTCTCATGGTAGTCGCAGAGTGTGTTTATGGGAAAAGAAGGCGAATTGCGTCCATAATCACTTATTGTCCTTGGTTGATGATTTTGAAGCACGGAATGTATTTCCTTGGGGTGAATATATGTGGCATAAATTTTATCAAAGGACTCGCCAATATTGTTTATATTCATAGAAAAGATCATCTGTTAAAATTGAAAACCCAAAGTTCGATTACACATACAATCTATACTGGTTCGCTTGGGCTTTCAAGGTTTGAATTCTCGTAGTTTGCTTTTGATTCTATTTTGTTGTGCTATTACTTATTCATTTCAAAAGTACCTAAAATTAATGTTGTTGTTTTATTGTTATGAAATCATGGTGTTTTGTTCTGTATACAAGTAATATAAAAGTTACCCGTAATTTAGATAACAAAAATGTTATAACACATTTTAGTTTGTGATTTATTTTTTAAATTTTAACCATAAAGGTCTTGTTTCATCCTAAACAGGTGATCTTTACTTTTGTAAACCTTGAAACATTTTCAAAACGATAGGCGCATAAGTACACGCTTTAAAGATGACAGGTTGTGGCTATTACAGATTTGGATTTTGGAGACTTATCCTAAAAGCTCACGTTGGTGGGTGAAAGACAATAAGATCATTCCACGTGGTCTTGCTTGGTCGACTTTCAAAGTTTCGGAAACCGGATGTTGTAACCTCTTTGGACGGTATGCATCACACGTCTTACATTGTTGACCCTACTAACTTGTACACGAATTTGTTCATGATTTGAGTAATTTCAATTTTTTTTTTTTTTTAATTATTTTGTTGTTGTTAGGATTCAACTCCATTGTTGAACTTTCGCAACACAAGTGAAATGAAACAACCGTGGTGTATTGCCGCCAATTTATAGATGGTTTGTCTGTTCGAGAGACACCGATGGTTACAAGATCGCAGAGCATTCGAATGAATTCATGGACGATTTCAATTTAAACTTGTGCATGGACGATTTCAATTTAAATGTTGCACAACCGAACTACTCATTCGACGGGGTCTATTTCGTGAGTTCTTGGATTTTGGAAAAAAAGTTTTGATGATAGAAAACGGCATTCATTCGATCGAAACACACCTTTTGAACTTGATGTGTTTATGACCGTGAAAAGCAGACTTTCAAAAGTACAACAATTATTGGGTCTTAATAATTATGTCGTTGATCCCGAACATACTAAAATTTGTGCCACCACAAACGACCACGACGTTACTACCGATGATCCGAAGGTTTGTATTTACTTTTCGTTTACCTCCAATGTTTATACCAAACTCAATAATCGTTCGTGTCCACACTTATATCAAACATTGGTTGATACAGCCACGTCGTCTCATATTGTAGCCCTAACGGGATAAGGTTGTCCATGCGGACCATGCAACGGACATTGACAATGATGATGGGCTTAAAGAAACGCAACCATGTAACCTTGGTATGCTTGTTAAAGCTTGTGCCATGACCCAAAATGTCCTGTTATGGAATATGGAGGTGAAATTAGTACTAACTTCCACCAGCTTGCACCTAAATAGGAAAATAAAATACCCGTGACCCCATTATTGACGTTATGTGGAAAACTAGAAGGGGAGGGTTGAATAGTTTTACCAATTAAAACTTCCTTTAAACTATTTAGATTGACTTATGTCAATCTATTTGGTTTGTGTGTTGGATGTTGATAAACAAGCATATAAAGATATGTAATGAAAAGATAAGAGTAAAAGCACAAAACCACAACGCGAGTATTTATAGTGGTTCGCTACAAGGACACCTTCCTTGCCCTACTCCACACCCCGAGTCACCAACTCGAGAGTTCGTAAACACTACACCAATCTCCTTATGGCGAGAAGCCTTCACAACGTCAAGATACCCTTTTTCCGGTGCTAGGCTAACCACCGGTTCTTTCACCCAAGGTGAACCAAAACTACACAACGTCGTCTACCCTTTATAAGGTACTAGGCTAAGTACCTGGTTCTTTCACCGCAAGGTGAACTACACCTTCACAACGTCGCCTACCCTTTATTAGGTACTAGGCTAAGTACCTAGTTCCATTGCAATGGAGGAACTACTACCACACTACACCAACGACTAATCCCAAAGGAGATCTACTCCTTTACAACATCATCAAGGATATCAATATCCTTGGATCTAATACAAGTCTATCTTGTACATCGAAACACACCATATCGAATGTACATTTAAGGCACCTTTCACTAATACCTTTGACTAGATCTACAAGACACCTTTCACTAATGTCTTGTGTCTTCACTTCTAAGCACCTTTCACTAATGCTTCTTTGTCTTGACTTCTAAGCACCTTTCACTAATGCTTCTTTGTCTTGACTTCTAAGCACCTACCACAAGTGCTTATCCTATAGACGATAGATACCCTTCACTAATATCTTCGTCTTGACACTTGAGACATCTTTCACTAATGTCTTCAACACTACACTTCTTTCAAGAAATAAAGGAATCATCAACAAGAAGACTTGATGAGCCTTGATGATGAGGAAGCATGGCAACTCATGAACTTGAGCTTGCTCGACTTCAAAGGTGGTGATCTTGCCTTTAAGAGGAACCTAAAAGATCACACAAAACAAAACTACAAACATAGATCTCTTGGATCTAAGGTTAGTAAGATTTAACTGAGGGAGAAAGTGTGTTAGAAAGGGTGAGCAATAATGAAGAAATGGCTCACTATTTATAGAGGAAAATCCTACTCTTCCCGGATCCCTACCAAGGGATCCGGCTAGCACAAGGCTAGAGATCCGTGGAACGCCTCTTTGCCCATGGGTATTTTGGTTATGGGTCATGGGTCATGGGTTGAACCATGGATCTTTGGCTAGATACAATGTATCTTTGAGTGCAATGCACTTAGTCACTTGGGTATGGGTTGACCCATGGGTTATGGATATTATCCATGTATGATATAAGCATGATGTCATGCAATGGGTTATGGGTCAAGATCCATGGGTTATGGGCTTTGGGTTGTACCCAACTACATTCAATGTATTTGCCCAATGGGTTGTGATACTTAAGTTTCTACCCATTTATATTACCCAATATACTACATACTAGTTATGTGTATATTTTATCCAAATATGTAAACACTAGTTGTTGTACATATGTATTACTTAAATCATAAAATTACTTATACTTGTTTTAGTGTTTTATGTGAAATGTGAATATGTTAGAACTATTAGTTCAAACCATTTACGTATTTTATTTGTTTCGTTAATATGATTTTACGTTTGTTATCGACAAAACATTAGAAGATCGTAAAATATAAATAAACGCTTTTACGGCTTATTTGTATTAACAATCTTCCCTTTTGTTGATGACAAAACATAAAATTATTTTAAGGAAAAGCTAAAATTGTAAAAGTTTGAATTTGTAGTTTTACTTTCTTCTCCCTTTTGTCGAAACAAAAGTGTTTGAAGGAAAGAAACACATCGCTTTTAAGAAAACATGTGAAAGAAGTAAAAGTAAAAGAAATAAGTAACGGAAAAGACTCTCGTCGTTACCCCCTTAACGAGTCCATCCACTAAGTAAGGCGCCAAGAGACTAATTCTAATCTAGTTCATTTGCAACTAACTTTTGCAAAGATTACGTCTATGTGACGGGTGTGCTCCCCTAGATGATTGCAATTTGCAACGGAAGTCATGAAATATAAATCTAAGGTTGCAAGTAAATTTTAACGATTGTTTTGACACCAAGCTCCCCTAGCTTTAGGGTGTCAAATTCTTCATGTGTTAATTGAATAACTGCAAAACAAGGGTTAGAATAACAAGTATAATTCACAATTTCTTGAAAATATGGTCCAAGTTAGTAGGAAAATAGTTTCTTGTCTCACGGATCCCACGGTTCCCACCTAGTAGGGATCCGTCTAGGCAAACTAAAGGGATCCGTCTGGCTGATGAATAAAATCAACAAATGGTGGTATGACAAGAAATGTTAATACCAAAGTGAGATATGGATTATATAATATACTCATATACTCAGAAATATAGCAAATAGCATGTAATATCATTTAATAAAACAAGAGTTATGATATACATGACTCTAAAAATAAGAAAATAGACAATACATGACTAGGAATTTCTAGACCAACTAACGCTTGATGCTAGGACATCACTAAAATCTTCTAGCTCAAGTTTTGTTTAGGTTTAATCTCGTCGAAACGTTCGAGGAGATGATAGAACATGAAACGTTGGTCTTCTCGTACTTCATGTATCAAACTTTCAACATGTTGAAAATGATAGCAATCTTTGTCATGGCTAGGTAGTGGTGGTGGAAGAAATGAAATAGCTTGATGCGAAGGATCAAGTGAAGCAGCTTGTGGAGCTTCAAACGATGGAGGGATTGGTGGAGGTACATTTGAGAATGACTCAACTGTGACAATCCGTACTTTCAGGTCATTTCTCGACACCGTTCATGTTTCATTATTTCAACATTTTAGTAAACTTGGTTTACTTGCTTCAAATTCGCGTAACCTTGGAGGTTTAGCGGCGAATTCATGATCATGACATCACGTACATTTCATATGGACTATGATTAGTCTACATTTCATTGACATCATGTGCATCTCATTGATTCATTCACGACATTTCATTTCACCCTTCAACGCGTGATTTTTATGTTTATTAATTTTATCGTGAGTTTTATTTTGATTATTTAACCGTTACTTTCAAAAATGATCCCGAGGTATTTTTAAACTCACATTTAGTTTATAAAAACTATATTTTTAGTTTTCCTAGTGTTTCACATTTATTTGGTACTTAAATCGTTAAAGTTTTATTATTACGTCGTTTTTCTTAAAAATCTTACGATAATTATTTTATTACCCGATTTTCACGAGGAAAGTATTTTTACAATTTTTATCACCTCAATATAATCTATTTTGATTTACTAAAAACTTACTTGTACATTTTCTACATTCTACTTAACTTTACATTTATTTACTTACCTTTTTATTACAAGTCTTACAAATTAAAACAAATATCTACAAGTATAATTTGAAAAGAAAAAAAATAAATGGAGACAACCTCCCCAAAAACCGGCCAAGGGGGAGGGAAGTCTTAATTGTGGGTATGGTTTTCTTATTAACTTGTCTACTAATAATTCACTTCACAATCTAAAGTCTTACTTGATCAAAAATTCTTCACATACATTTCACTTACTCAAAGGTGTAAAAAAATTTTCTCTTCTTCTTCCTTGGGACACCATAACCGGCCACAACATACAAAACAAAGGGATCAAGATTTTCATCAAGTCAAGTGTGTTTTACAACCTAGAACATATCCTCTTTATGGTTTTGAAATAAAAACCAAGGATATCTAAGTAAACCTTTGTTACCTACACCTCTTCATATCACTAGTAAGCATGTTTTTATCATCCTTATGTTTCCTTATCATTTTATATGTTCCTTATCATTTTGAAGCTCATATGCATGTTATGTAGTTTATACCATTTATTCTTGATTTTTAAGGTTTTATATATATATTAGTCATCCTATAATTATTCCCAAGTTATTCTTTGGTCTTGATGGTGATTAGGAACCCATGACACCCTAAGAAGGTGTATGGTAGGATTAGATTAGCTTTGGAGTTGATTTGAAGGATTAGAATAGGTTTTGTCCGAGAAAACTATTTTCGTAAACTATATTTTCGTTACGTCCTTAAACGAAATTCGAAAAACCCTACTGATGGTACGACATTTTGGCCTTCATATTTAGAAAATATACTTTAAAACGAATCCGTGGCCTTTTGAGCGGATAAAACGAGTTATAACGAAGCCGTGGTGAATTTTTAAAGTTGGCGACGAAATATACATTTTAGAAAAATTTCAAAGAAATTATTTAAATTTTGGAGAACTAAATGGTTGAAACATTGTTTTGGAGAACAAAATTTATGGAAAAGTATTTTGGAGAACTAAATGGTTGAAACATTGTTTTTGGAGAACAAAATTTATGGAAAAGTATTTTGGAGAACAAAATGGTTGGAACACTATTTTTGGAGAACAAATGTTTTGGAGAACTATTTTTGGAGAACAAATGTTTTGGAGAACTATTTTTGGAGAACAAATGTTTTGGAGAACTATTTTTGGAGAACGAATGTTTTGGAGAACTATTTTTGGAGAACAAATGTTTTGGAAAACTATTTTTGGAGAACAAAATGTTTGGAGAAGTATTTTTAGAGAACAAAAACCCATTTGGAGAACTAAAGTGTTGGAGAAGTAGAATTGGAGAACAAAATAATTGGAGAACAAATATGGAGTACATTTTCTTATAAAAGTTATAATTTCACCAAAAATCATTATAAAACCATTGTAGGATGACATTTTGACGTAAAAACATGTAAAGTCATTTTTTGAAGGGTTAAGACGTCAAAAGAGTATTTTCGACGACAGTAATATTTTCAAAACCCGTAAATGGTATAAATAACATCTGAAGTGCATGCATAGCATTACATTGCAACTCATGACATATCATATCATTGATAATAGGTCGGTTGACGCATCATTATAAACCTCGATGTACTCACTATTGCCGTTATTTCCGGTTTATCCAAGTGAGTTTTCATAGCCCCGTTTTTACATGCTTTTGATTATTTTCAAACCCACGGGGAGAATACATTGCACTACATTTTTTTGTACGATACCAAGTATGTTAAATTCATTACATTGCTTAAGTTACCACATATGCCAATTTGAAAGTCCCAAGTACATGAACATGAACCGTTAATCTTTGAAGCGAGGATGAGTGGATAGATCTATCGAGGTGACGCCTCCATCCGGGTTGGTGAATCCCAACCAGCAAACGGATGCATTTCATTTGATTACATTACGGAGTTGTCTGGCAAACACTCTGCGAGGGCATACATTATTGAACAGTCTAGTTTCGGGGTCATGGGCTTAGAGCAATTGTAACATTATTTTTACGTGACTTGATTGTCATGCATGGTCTATACTTGTGTAGTCGTATAAAACATTTACATAAACCTATGATTTCTCACCAACATTATTGTTGACGTTTTTAGCAATGTATTTTCAGTGGCGAGGCATTCGCATCATGACATGGTTAGGGACCTATATTTTGAGTCATGGCGTCGACTTACATTATGTACATTATGGCTCTTTATTTCAAAACATCGTTTGGATTGTAACATATTTGTATTTTGGCAAACTTGTTAAACCTTTTGGGACCGATGTTGTACTCGATTATGTTTTATGATATATCCAACGATGTGTTTTTAAAGCGACACTTTAGGTCGTTCAATATAACTGTGATGTGGTGCTATGATGATCATTGCCCTGTGAATTCCATTCATTGCGCAAAAGCAGTAAATTGGGGTGTGATGATTGGTACCGAGCTACAGTTATAGAGAACTAGGTTGCATCATTGACCCTAGACTATAGCTACATTATCATAGCATCTCATCATTTCATTATTGTACATATTCACTTTTCATGCGGATTCACTTACACTTTGTTCGAGATTAATTACATTTATTTCATATCGGTTGTCACAGACATGTCTTCAGATTCTCACCCTATTACCATATCATCGGATGATGATCCATCACATTCCACTGAGATTGTATCTTCTATCGGATCCACTGCAGCCTTCCCATTGATCATGACCGACACCGAGACCGAACCCTTCGAGGAGGGTGAAGTCGCACCTACACCTCGCGTTAGCCCAGTTCATAACCCGTTGCTCGCACCATCACCACCACCAGCACCACTACCACCATCATCACCATCATCGTCATATTTTCTTAGAGATCCTGTACCCGCATCGGACTTGCCGCCCAAAAAGCGTGCACGTTTCGATATCCCTACACCACCGTCGACTGAGCCCGAGCCGCCCGTTAGATTTGAGATAGGCGAGAGTTCTAGGCGACTCTTCGCACGATGCTGACCTTCCAGAGGCATTAGGTGCCCGTATCGATGCGGCGATTCTGATTGATAGTTTGGTTCTTCGAGTTCGCGATCTTGAGAATAGGGCGCATGAGCACCATGAGGTGCCTTATGTAGACTTTTGTCATGTATAGTTTTGACCATTATTATCCTAGTCACAAGGTGTGTGACGTAGTTTAAAGAACTTGTAGTATTTTGGTTGTTGTACAAACAAATTATCAAGTATTGACTCTACTATGTAGGAATGGTTATTATTATGTATGATATCGGTCCATGTAGGCCGAAATTTTCATGTATATTATCCACGTGTGTTGTGATTATATTGTGATATTTCATTATTGTTCCGTTGTGATTCCATTTATCTTTATGCATGTTGTGGTTGTGGATATATTTGTATGATGGTTGTTTCTACTTACGAGTTCTCATGATTGTTTCATCTTGTGATTTTGAAGAGTTATGGCACCGAAGAAAGCAACAGTTGAGATGACTCAAGCAGCAATTCAGAAGTTAGTGAACGATAGCATTGCTAATGCACTAAGAGTCGAAAGGAAGCGTTATTGCTTGCTTCTTTCTTGAGGCAGCGGCTGCTGAAGCCGCTAGATTAAACTGCAACTGCGGTAATGCCGGAGGATCCGGGGTTAAGAAATGCTCGTACAAAGATTTCAAAAGTCTTGAACCCACTAAGTTCCGAGGTACCGAGGAGCAACAACAATGGTTAGATGGTTTGAAAAGTTGGAGTCGGTATTTTTGCTTTATGTGTCCGGATGATGATGAAGGTCAAATTTGCTACGAGTACTTTGCTCGATGGAGCGTTGTCATGGTGGAATTCATACGCGCAACCGATTGGTATGGAGAATGCTTTTAAGCATACGTGGGGGGAATTTAAAGGATTGGTGACTAAGAAGTTTTGTCCTCGAACAGAAATCAAAAAGTTAGAGACGGAGTTCTATGAATTGGTTACTATTGGCTATGACATCGACACGTACATTCGGAGATTCCAGGAATTAGCCGCGTTATGCCCGTCGATGGTATCGGATAATGAAAAGTTGCTAGAGGCATTTATTGGAGGACTTCCCGAAGTCATTCAAGGAGATGTGACATCGTTCGATCCGCAAACAATCGAGGAAGCTATTCGAGTTACTCAGAAGTTGATGGCACAAGTGGTGAAGCGAGGCAAGTACACCACCACCAACCGAAACAACAACGATAACCCCAACAACCGTTTCAACAACAATAACCGAGGTAACTACAACAACAATAGTAACAATAACAAGCGCAAGTGGGATAACACAAGGGGTAGGAATGCTACTCAACAACCGCCCAAGAGGCAGGAAGTTGCTAAGGTTTATGCCGCGGGTCAAAAAGAAGGAAAAGGATATACGGGGGTTTTGCCGAAGTGTAATAAGTGTTTGAGTCACCACAATCCGGGTCGATGTCACGATCCGTGTGAAAATTGCAAGAAATTTGGTCACCGTACTAGGGATTGCCGCGCACCAAAGGTTACATGTTTTGGTTGCGGGGAACCCGGACACTACAAGAGGATTGCAAGAAGGAAAGAATCAAGCAAATCCGAATCAAGGAGGTATGGCTCAAGGAAGGGTTTATGTTATTGAGGCGGAGAAGATAGGGAAGACCGAATGTCATCACGGGTACGTTCCTTCTTAATAATCGTTATGCTTCAGTCTTATTTGATTCGGGTGCCGATAAAAGTTTTGTGTCCATTGCATTTGCACCTTTGCTCAACATTAAGCCAACTACACTAGACATATCATACAACGTCGAATTAGGTAATGGTAGCGTAGTTTGCACCAACACCATTGTTCGCGGTTGCACATTCAATTTTCTTAATCATCCATTCAACATAGACCTCATGCCCGTAGAGCTTGGTAGTTTTGACGTCGTCATAGGCATGGATTGGTTATCTAAGCATCGCGCGAAGATCATTGTGATGAGAAAGTTGTACATCTTCCTACAATGGCGAAACTTTGATTATTCGTGGGGAGCGAAGTGGAACTCGAATTAGTATCATATCGAGTATCAAACGGAGAAGTACATTAAGAAAGGTTGTCTTGCTTTCTTAGCCCATGTAACGGAGAAAAGTCGGAGGAGAAGCGACTTGAAGATGTTCCTATTGTTCGTGAATTTTCTCAAGTATTTCCGAGATTTACGGGACTTCCACCGCACGACAAGTAGAGTTTCAAATTGACTTAGTGCCCGAGCTGCACCGATTGCACGAGCACCGTGTCGTTTAGCGCCATCCGAAATGCAAGAGTTGTCTAATCAATTGCAAGAGCTTCTAGACAAAGGATTCATTAGGCGAGTTCATCGCCTTGGGAGCACCGGTTTTGTTTGTGAAGAAGAAGGATGGATCCTTCGAATGTGCATAGATTATCGAGAGTTGAACAAGTTAACGGTGAAGAATCGTTATCCACTCCCGGAATTGACGATTTGTTCGATCGGTTTGCAAGGTTCTAGTATTTATTCCAAGATTGATCTTCGTTCGGGTTATCATCGACTTCGAGTTCGGGAAGAGGATATTCCTAAAGCTGCGTTTAGAACACGTTACGGTCATTCTGAGTTTCAAGTGATGCCGTTTGGATTGACTAATGCACCGCAGTATTCATGGATCTTATGAATAGAGTATGTAAGCCGTGCTTGGACAAGTTTGTTATTGTGTTCATCGACGACATCTTGATCTACTCCAAGAGCAAAGAAGAGCATGAAGAGCATTTAAGGACGATTTTAAGGCTACTCAAGAATGAGAAGTTGTATGCTAAGTTTTGAAGTGTGATTTTGGAACCACAAGTGCAATTTCTTGGTCACATCATTGATAGTCAAGGACTACAAGTTGATCCGCAAAGATTGAAGCCGTGAAAGATTGGGCTACTCCAACGAATCCTCACGAAATTCGACAATTTCTAGGACTAGCCGGGTATTATCGAAGGTTCATCGAAGGTTTTTCGAAGATAGCGAGACCTTTGACCAAGTTGACGCAGAAAAACAAGAAGTACGAGTGGGGAAAGAAACAAGAAGTTGCTTTTCAGTTGTTAAAGCAAAAACTTTGCAGTGCGCCGATTTTAGCACTACCGAAGGCATTGAGAACTTTGTTGTATATTGCGACGTCGCATAAAGGACTTGGGGCTGTTTAATGCAAAATGAGAAGGTGATTGCGTATGCTTCTCGACAACTTAAGACTCATGAGAAGAACTACACCACATGATCTCGAGTTAGGAGCCGTAGTTTTTGCGCTCAAGATTTGGAGACACTACCTCTACGGTACCAAGTGCACAGTGTTTACCGACCACAAGAGTTTGCAATACATTCTTGATCAGAAGGAGCTTAACATGAGGCAACGTCGTTGGTTGGAGTTACTCAGCGACTATGATTGTGAAATCAAGTATCACCCGGGAAAAGCCAATGTTGTGGCTGATGCTCTTAGTCGGAAAGAGAGGCCTAAACCTTTAAGAGTTCGATCATTGGGAATGACAATTGTTTCTCCTTTACCATCGAAAATCCGTGAAGCACAAGTCGAAGCACTTAAGGAGGAAAATCGACCAAGTGAAAAGCTTTATGGTATGCCCGAAAGCGCAAATGGTTTTGTAAAAAGAGCAGATGGAGTACTATGTTTCAAGGATAGAATGTGGGTTCCATTGTATGGCGGAATACGAGAATTGATTATGCATGAGTCGCATAAGTCAAAGTATTCTATTCATCCAGGATCGGATAAGATGTATCAAGATCTTAAGAAGCTTTATTGGTGGCGAACATGAAAGCGGAGATTGCCACGTCGTTAGCAAATGTCTTACATGCTAAGGTAAAAGTCGAATACCGAAACCGTCGGGATTGCTCCAACAACCGAAATTCCTCAATGGAAATGGGAACGCATTACAATGGACTTTGTTCTGAAACTTCCTAAGACATCGGGAGGTTACGACGCTATTTGGGTAATTGTTGATCGCCTTACCAAGTCGGCTCATTTCATACCGATTAGAGACTTATTCCATGGAGCAACTCACAAGACTTTATGTCAAAGAAATAGTCTCGAGGCACGGACACCGATTTCTATCATTTCCGATGAGATAGTCGATTCACTTCAAACTTTTGGAATTCATTGCAAGATTCATTCGGAACCAGTTAGAGATGAGCACCGCATATCACCCACAAACCGATGGTCAAAGTGAAAGGACCATTCAAACATTAGAAGACATCTTTGAGGGCATGTGTCATTGATTTTGGCAATGGTTGGGCTAACCATTTGCCATTGATTGAATTCTCGTACAACAATAGTTATCACACCGGTATCAAAATGGCACCATTCGAGGCACTCTATGGTCGTAAGTGCCGATCACTGTTTGTTGGGCCGGTAGAGAGGCCACAACTTACCGGTCCGTAAATGGTACGGAAACCACCGAAAAGATTGTTCGATTCGTGATCGACTTAGAACCGCAAGGAGTCGACGGAAAAGTTATGCGGATGTTAGACGCAAGGATTTGGAATTTCAAGTGGGCGACAAAGTTATGTTGAAAGTATCGCCTTGGAAGGGCGTGGTGCGTTTTGGAAAACGTGGAAAATTGAACCGAGATACATTGGACCATTCAAGATTTTGAGCCGAGTTGGTCGGTAGCTTATCGACTTGATCTTCCGTCGAACTTAGTCATGTGCACAACACGTTTCATGTTTCAAACTTGAAGAAGTGTCTTTCGCGAATCGCTCGTTATTCCATTGGACGAAGTTCATATTGACGACAAACTCAACTTTGTGGAGGAACACAGAGAAATCATGGACCGCGAGGTCAAGCGGTTGAAACAGTCGTATTCCTATTGTGAAAGTTCGTTGGAATTCTCGACGAGGTCCCGAGTTTACTTGGGAGCAGGAAGACCGGATGCGACGCAAGTATCCACATCTTTTCGCCGACACCGTTACACCTAACAACGTTTGAATTCGTGGACTGAATTCCTTTTGGATGGGCGAATGTGACAATCCGCACTTTCGTGTCATTCTCGACACGTTCATGTTTCATTATTTCAACATTTTAGTAAACTTGGTTTACTTGCTTCAAATTCGCGTAACCTTGGAGGTTTAGCGGCGAATTCATGATCATGACATCACGTACATTTCATATGGACTATGATTAGTCTACATTTCATTGACATCATGTGCATCTCATTGATTCATTCACGACATTTCATTTCACCCTTCAACGCGTGATTTTTATGTTTATTAATTTTATCGCGTGAGTTTTTATTTTGATTATTTAACCCGTTACTTTCAAAAATGATCCCGAGGTATTTTTAAACTCACATTTAGTTTATAAAAACTATATTTTTAGTTTTCCTAGTGTTTCACATTTATTTGGTACTTAAATCGTTAAAGTTTTATTATTACGTCGTTTTTCTTAAAAATCTTACGATAATTATTTTATTACCCGATTTTCACGAGGAAAGTATTTTTACAATTTTTATCACCTCAATATAATCTATTTTGATTTACTAAAAACTTACTTGTACATTTTCTACATTCTACTTAACTTTACATTTATTTACTTACCTTTTTATTACAAGTCTTACAAATTAAAACAAATATCTACAAGTATAATTTGAAAAAGAAAAAAAAAATAAATGGGAGACAACCCTCCCCCAAAAACCGGCCAAGGGGGAGGGAAGTCTTAATTGTGGGTATGGTTTTCTTATTAACTTGTCTACTAATAATTCACTTCACAATCTAAAGTCTTACTTGATCAAAAATTCTTCACATACATTTCACTTACTCAAAGGTGTAAAAATTTTCTTCTTCTTCCTTGGGACACCATAACCGCCACAACATACAAAACAAAGGGATCAAGATTTTCATCAAGTCAAGTGTGTTTTACAACCTAGAACATATCCTCTTTATGGTTTTGAAATAAAACCAAGGATATCTAAGTAAACCTTTGTTACCTACACCTCTTCATATCACTAGTAAGCATGTTTTATCATCCTTATGTTTCCTTATCATTTTATATGTTCCTTATCATTTTGAAGCTCATATGCATGTTATGTAGTTTATACCATTTATTCTTGATTTTAAGGTTTTATATATATATTAGTCATCCTATAATTATTCCCAAGTTATTCTTTGGTCTTGATGGTGATTAGGAACCCATGACACCCTAAGAAGGTGTATGGTAGGATTAGATTAGCTTTGGAGTTGATTTGAAGGGATTAGAATAGGTTTTGTCCGAGAAAACTATTTTCGTAAACTATATTTTACGTTCGTCCTTAAACGAAATTCGGAAAAAACCTACTGATGGTACGACATTTTGGCCTTCATATTTAGAAAATATACTTTAAAACGAATCCGTGGCCTTTTGAGCGGATAAAAGCGGAGTTATAACGAAGCCGTGGTGAATTTTTAAAGTTGGCGACGAAATATACATTTTCGAAAAATTTGACAAATTATTTAAATTTTGGAGAACTAAATGGTTGAAACATTGTTTTGGAGAACAAAATTTATGGAAAAGTATTTTGGAGAACTAAATGGTTGAAACATTGTTTTGGAGAACAAAATTTATGGAAAAGTATTTTGGAGAACAAAATGGTTGGAACACTATTTTTGGAGAACAAATGTTTTGGAGAACTATTTTTGGAGAACAAATGTTTTGGAGAACTATTTTTGGAGAACAAATGTTTTGGAGAACTATTTTTGGAGAACGAATGTTTTGGAGAACTATTTTTGGAGAACAAATGTTTTGGAAAACTATTTTTGGAGAACAAAATGTTTGGAGAAGTATTTTTAGAGAACAAAAACCCATTTGGAGAACTAAAGTGTTGGAGAAGTAGAATTGGAGAACAAAATAATTGGAGAACAAATATGGAGTACATTTTCTTATAAAAGTTATAATTTCACCAAAAATCATTATAAAACCATTGTAGGATGACATTTTGACGTAAAAACATGTAAAGTCATTTTTTGAAGGGTTAAGACGTCAAAAGAGTATTTTTCGACGACGAGTAATATTTTCAAAACCCGTAAATGGTATAAATAACATACGAAGTGCATGCATAGCATTACATTGCAACTCATGACATATCATATCATTGATAATAGGTCCCGTTGACGCATCATTATAAACCTCGATGTACTCACTATTGCCGTTATTTCCGGTTTATCCAAGTGAGTTTTCATAGCCCCGTTTTTACATGCTTTTGATTATTTTCAAACCCACGGGGAGAATACATTGCACTACATTTTTTTTATACGATACCAAGTATGTTAAATTCATTACATTGCTTAAGTTACCACATATGCCAATTTGAAAGTCCCAGTACATGAACATGAACCGTTAATCTTTGAAGCGAGGATGAGTGGATAGATCTATCGAGGGTGGCGCCTCCATCCGGGTTGGTGAATCCCAACCAGGCAAGCGGATGCATTTCATTTGATTACATTACGGAGTTGTCATGCAAACACTGCGAGGGCATACATTATTGAGCAGTCTAGTTTGGGGTCATGGGCTTAGAGCAATTGTAACATTATTTTTACGTGACTTGATTGTCATGCATGGTCTATACTTGTGTAGTCGTATAAAACATTTACATAAACCTATGATTTCTCACCAACATTATTGTTGACGTTTTTAGCAATGTATTTTCAGTAATCGAGGCATTCGCATCATGACATGGTTAGGGACCTATATTTTGAGTCATGGCGTCGACTTACATTATGTACATTATGGCTCTTTATTTCAAAACATCGTTTGGATTGTAACATATTTGTATTTTGGCAAACTTGTTAAACCTTTTGGGACCGATGTTGTACTCGATTATGTTTTATGATATATCCAACGATGTGTTTTAAAACGACACTTTAGGTCGTTCAATATAAGCGTGATGTGGTGCTATGGCGGTCATTGCCCCGAATTCCATTCGGCGCAAAGCAAGTAAATTGGGGTGTGATGATTGGTACGAGCTACGATTATAGAGAACTAGGTTGCATCATTGACCCTAGACTATAGCTACATTATCATAGCATCTCATCATTTCATTATTGTACATATTCACTTTTCATGCGGATTCACTTACACTTTGTTCGAGATTAATTACATTTATTTCATATCGGTTGTCACGGACATGTCTTGATTCTCACCCTATTACCATATCATCGGATGATGATCCATCACATTCCACCGAGATTGTATCTCTATCGGATCCACTGCGGCCTTCCCATTGATCATGACCGACACCGAGACCGAACCTTCGAGGAGGGTGAAGTCGCACCTACACCTCGCGTTAGCCCAGTTCATAACCCGTTGCTCGCACCATCACCACCACCAAGCACCACTACCACCATCATCACCATCATCGTCATATTTTCTTAGAGATCCTGTAGACGCATCGGACTTGCCGCCCAAAAGCGCGTGCGTTTGATATCCTACACCACCGCCGACCGAGCCCGAGCCGCCCGTTAGATTTGAGATAGGCGAGAGTTCTGGGCGACATCGCACGACTGGCCTTCCACAGGCATTAGGTGCCCGTGTCGATGCAGCGATTCTGATTGATAGTTTGGTTCTTGAGTTCGCGATCTTGAGAATAGGGCGGCGGAGCACCATGAGGTGCCTTATGTAGACTTTGTCATGTATAGTTTGACCATTATTATCCTAGTCACAAGGTGTGTGGCGTAGTTTAAAGAACTTGTAGTATTTTGGTTGTTGTACAAACAAATTATCAAGTATTGACTCTACTATGTAGGAATGGTTATTATTATGTATGATATCGGTCCATGTAGGCGAAATTTTCATGTATATTATCCACGTGTGTTGTGATTATATTGTGATATTTCATTATTGTTCCGTTGTGATTCCATTTATCTTTATGCATGTTGTGGTTGTGGATATATTTGTATGATGGTTGTTTCTACTACGAGTTCTCATGATTGTTTCATCTTGTGATTTTGAAGAGTTATGGCACCAAGAAAGCAGCAGTTGAGATGACTCAAGCAAAGAATTGAGTTAGTGAGCGATAGCATTGCTAATGCACTAAGAGTCGAAAGGGAAGCGGTATGTGCTGCTGCTTCTTGAGGGCATGGGCTGCTGAAGCCGCTAGATTAAATGCTAGAATTGGTAATGCCGGAGGATCCAGGGTTAAGAAATGCTCGTACAAAGATTTCAAAGTCTTGAACCCACTAAGTTCCGAGGTACGAGGGAGCAACAACAATGGTTAGATGGTTTGAAAAGTTGGAGTCGGTATTTTGCTTTGTAACTGTCCGGATGATGATGGGTCAAATTGCTACGAGTACTTTGCTCGATGGAGCGTTGTCATGGTGGAATTCATACGCATGACCGATTGGTATGGAGAATGCTTTTAAGCATCGTGGGGAATTTAAAGTTGGTGACTAAAGTTTTGTCCTCGAGTAAATCAAAAAGTTAGAGACGGAGTTCTATGAATTGGTTACTATTGGCTATGACATCGACACGTACATTCGGAGATTCCAGGAATTAGCCGCGTTATGCCCGTCGATGGTATCGGATAATGAAAAGTTGCTAGAGGCATTTATTGGAGGACTTCCCGAAGTCATTCAAGGAGATGTGACATCGTTCGATCCGCAAACAATCGAGGAAGCTATTCGAGTTACTCAGAAGTTGATGGCACAAGTGGTGAAGCGAGGCAAGTACACCACCACCAACCGAAACAACAACGATAACCCCAACAACCGTTTCAACAACAATAACCGAGGTAACTACAACAACAATAGTAACAATAACAAGCGCAGTGGGATAACACAAGGGTAGGAATGCTACTCAACAACCGCCCAAGAGGCGGGAAGTTGCTAAGGTTTATGCCGCGGGTCAAAAGAAGGAAAAGGATATACGGGGTTTTGCCGAAGTGTAATAAGTGTTTGAGTCACCACAATCCGGGTCGATGTCCTGATCCGTGTGAAAATTGCAAGAAATTTGGTCACCGTACTAGGGATTGCACGGCACCAAAGGTTACATGTTTTGGTTGCGGGGAACCTGGACACTACAAGAGGGATTGCAAGAAGGGAAAGAATCAAGCAAATCCGAATCAAGGAGGTATGGCTCAAGGAAGGGTTTATGTTATTGGAGGCGGAGAAGATAGGGAAGACCCGAATGTCATCACGGGTACGTTCCTTCTTAATAATCGTTATGCTTCAGTCTTATTTGATTCGGGTGCCGATAAAAGTTTTGTGTCCATTGCATTTGCACCTTTGCTCAACATTAAGCCAACTACACTAGACATATCATACAACGTCGAATTAGGTAATGGTAGCGTAGTTTGCACCAACACCATTGTTCATGGTTGCACATTCAATTTTCTTAATCATCCATTCAACATAGACCTCATGCCCGTAGAGCTTGGTAGTTTTGGCGTCGTCATAGGCATGGATTGGTTATCTAAGCATCGCGAAGATCATTGTGATGAGAAAGTTGTACATCTTCCCTACAATGGCGAAACTTTGATTATTAGTGGGGAGCAGTGGAACTCGAATTAGTATCATATCGAGTATCAAAGCGGAGAAGTACATTAAGAAAGGTTGTCTTGCTTTCTTAGCCCATGTAACGGAGAAAAGTCGGAGGAGAAGCGACTTGAAGATGTTCCTATTGTTCGTGAATTTTCGAAGTATTTCCAGGATTTACCGGGACTTCCACCGCACGACAAGTAGAGTTTCAAATTGACTTAGTGCCGGAGCTGCACGATTGCCACGAGCACCGTATCGTTTAGCGCCATCCAAATGCAAGAGTTGTCTAATCAATTGCAAGAGCTTCTAGACAAAGGATTCATTAGGCGAGTTCATCGCCTTGGGGAGCACCGGTTTTGTTTGTGAAGAAGGATGGATCCTTCCGAATGTGCATAGATTATCGAGAGTTGAACAAGTTAACGGTGAAGAATCGTTATCCACTCCCGAAATTGACGATTTGTTCGATCACCGCAAGGTTCTAGTATTTATTCCAAGATTGATCTTCGTTCGGGTTATCATCGACTTCGAGTTCGGAAGAGGATATTCCTAAAACTGCGTTTAGAACACGTTACGGTCATTACGAGTTTCAAGTGATGCCGTTTGGATTGACTAATGCACCGGCGGTATTCATGGATCTTATGAATAGAGTATGTAAGCCGTACTTGGACAAGTTTGTTATTGTGTTCCTCGACGACATCTTGATCTACTCCAAGAGCAAAGAAGAGCATGAAGAGCATTTAAGGACGATTTTAAGGCTACTCAAGAATGAGAAGTTGTATGCTAAGTTTTCAAGTGTGATTTTGGAACCACAAAGTGCAATTTCTTGGTCACATCATTGATAGTCAAGGACTACAAGTTGATCCCGCAAAGATTGAAGCCGTGAAAGATTGGGCTACTCCAACGAATCCTACGGAAATTCGACAATTTCTAGGACTAGCCGGGTATTATCGAAGGTTCATCGAAGGTTTTTCGAAGATAGCGAGACCTTTGACCAAGTTGACGCAGAAAAACAAGAAGTACGAGTGGGGAAAGAAACAAGAAGTTGCTTTTCAGTTGTTAAAGCAAAAACTTTGCAGTGCGCCGATTTTAGCACTACCCGAAGGCATTGAGAACTTTGTTGTATATTGCGACGCTTCGCATAAAGGACTTGGGGCATTTTAATGCAAAATGAGAAGGTGATTGCGTATGCTTCTCGACAACAAGACTCATGAGAAGAACTACACCACATGATCTCGAGTTAGGAGCCGTAGTTTTTGCGCTCAAGATTTGGAGACACTACCTCTACGGTACCAAGTGCACAGTGTTTACCGACCACAAGAGTTTGCAATACATTCTTGATCGGAAGGAGCTTAACATGAGGCAACGTCGTTGGTTGGAGTTACTCAATGACTATGATTGTGAAATCAAGTATCACCGGGAAAAGCCAATGTTGTGGTGATGCTCTTAGTCGGAAAGAGGCCTAAACCTTTAAGAGTTCGATCATTGGGAATGACAATTGTTTCTCCTTTACCATCGAAAATCCGTGAAGCACAAGTCAAGCACTTAAGGAGGAAAATCGACCAAGTGAAAAGCTTTATGGTATGCCCGAAAGCGCAAATGGTTTTGTAAAAGAGCGGATGGAGTACTATGTTTCAAGGATAGAATGTGGGTTCCATTGTATGGCGGAATCGAGAATTGATTATGCATGAGTCGCATAAGTCAAAGTATTCTATTCATCAGGATCGGATAAGATGTATCAAGATCTTAAGAAGCTTTATTGGTGGCGAACATGAAAGCGGAGATTGCCACGCACGTTAGCAAATGTCTTACATGCTAAGGTAAAGTCGAATACCGAAACCGTGGGATTGCTCCAACAACCGAAATTCCTCAATGGAAATGGGAAGCATTACAATGGACTTTGTTACGAAACTTCCTAAGACATCGGGAGGTTACGACGCTATTTGGGTAATTGTTGATCGCCTTACCAAGTCAGCTCATTTCATACCGATTAGAGAGACTTATTCCATGGAGCAACTCACAAGACTTTATGTCAAAGAAATAGTCTCGAGGCACGGAGCACCGATTTCTATCATTTCCGACAGAGATAGTCGATTCACTTCAAACTTTTGGAATTCATTGCAAGATTCATTCGGAACCAGATTAGAGATGAGCACCGCATATCACCCACAAACCGATGGTCAAAGTGAAAGGACCATTCAAACATTAGAAGACATGCTGAGGGCATGTGTCATTGATTTTGGCAATGGTTGGGCTAACCATTTGCCATTGATTGAATTCTCGTACAACAATAGTTATCACACCAGTATCAAAATGGCACCATTCGAGGCACTCTATGGTCGTAAGTGCCGATCACCTGTTTGTTGGGCCGAGGTAGGAGGACGCACAACCACCGGTCCGTAAATGGTGCGAAACCACCGAAAAGATTGTTCGATTCGTGATCGACTTAGAACCGCAAGGAGTCGACGGAAAAGTTATGCGGATGTTAGACGCAAGGATTTGGAATTTCAAGTGGGCGACAAAGTTATGTTGAAAGTATCGCCTTGAAGGCGTGGTACGTTTGGAAAGCGTGGAAAATTGAACCCGAGATACATTGGACCATTCAAGATTTTGAGCCGAGTTGGTCCGGTAGCTTATCGACTTGATCTTCCGTCGAACTTAGTCATGTGCACAACACGTTTCATGTTTCAAACTTGAAGAAGTGTCTTTCAGACGAATCGCTCGTTATTCCATTGGACGAAGTTCATATTGACGACAAACTCAACTTTGTGGAGGAACTCAGAGAAATCATGGACCGCGAGGTCAAGCGGTTGAAACAGTCGTATTCCTATTGTGAAAGTTCGTTGGAATTCTCGACGAGGTCCCGAGTTTACTTGGAGCAGGAAGACCGGATCTGACGCAAGTATCCACATCTTTTCGCCGACACCGTTACACCTAACAACGTTTGAATTCGAGGACTGAATTCCTTTTGGATGGGCGAATGTGACAATCCGTACTTTCGGTCATTTCGACACCGTTCATGTTTCATTATTTCAACATTTTAGTAAACTTGGTTTACTTGCTTCAAATCGCGTAACCTTGGAGGTTTAGCGGCGAATTCATGATCATGACATCACGTACATTTCATATGGACTATGATTAGTCTACATTTCATTGACATCATGTGCATCTCATTGATTCATTCACGACATTTCATTTCACCCTTCAACGCGTGATTTTTATGTTTATTAATTTTATCGCGTGAGTTTTTATTTTGATTATTTAACCGTTACTTTCAAAAATGATCCGGTATTTTAAACTCACATTTAGTTTATAAAAACTATATTTTAGTTTTCCTAGTGTTTCACATTTATTTGGTACTTAAATCGTTAAAGTTTTATTATTACGTCGTTTTTCTTAAAAATCTTACGATAATTATTTTATTACCCGATTTTCACGAGGAAAGTATTTTTACAATTTTTATCACCTCAATATAATCTATTTTGATTTACTAAAAACTTACTTGTACATTTTCTACATTCTACTTAACTTTACATTTATTTACTTACCTTTTTATTACAAGTCTTACAAATTAAAACAAATATCTACAAGTATAATTTGAAAAAGAAAAAAAAAAATAAATGGGAGACAACCCTCCCCAAAAACCGCCAAGGGAGGGAAGTCTTAATTAATGGTATGGTTTTCTTATTAACTTGTCTACTAATAATTCACTTCACAATCTAAAGTCTTACTTGATCAAAATTCTTCACATACATTTCACTTACTCAAAGGTGTAAAAAAATTTTCTCTTCTTCTTCCTTGGGACACCATAACCGGCCACAACATACAAAACAAAGGGATCAAGATTTTCATCAAGTCAAGTGTGTTTTACAACCTAGAACATATCCTCTTTATGGTTTTGAAATAAAAACCAAGGATATCTAAGTAAACCTTTGTTACCTACACCTCTTCATATCACTAGTAAGCATGTTTTTATCATCCTTATGTTTCCTTATCATTTTTATATGTTCCTTATCATTTTTGAAGCTCATATGCATGTTATGTAGTTTATACCATTTATTCTTGATTTTTAAGGTTTTATATATATATTAGTCATCCTATAATTATTCCCAAGTTATTCTTTGGTCTTGATGGTGATTAGGAACCCATGACACCCTAAGAAGGTGTATGGTAGGATTAGATTAGCTTTGGAGTTGATTTGAAGGGATTAGAATAGGTTTTGTCCGAGAAAAACTATTTTCGTAAACTATATTTTACGTTCTGTCCTTAAAACGAAATTCTGGAAAAAAACCTACTGATGGTACGACATTTTGGCCTTCATATTTAGAAAATATACTTTAAAACGAATCCGTGGCCTTTTGAACGGATAAAAACGGAGTTATAACGAAGCCGTGGTGAATTTTTAAAGTTGGCGACGAAATATACATTTTCAGAAAAATTTCAGCAAATTATTTAAATTTTGGAGAACTAAATGGTTGAAACATTGTTTTTGGAGAACAAAATTTATGGAAAAGTATTTTGGAGAACTAAATGGTTGAAACATTGTTTTTGGAGAACAAAATTTATGGAAAAGTATTTTGGAGAACAAAATGGTTGGAACACTATTTTTGGAGAACAAATGTTTTGGAGAACTATTTTTGGAGAACAAATGTTTTGGAGAACTATTTTTGGAGAACAAATGTTTTGGAGAACTATTTTTGGAGAACGAATGTTTTGGAGAACTATTTTGGAGAACAAATGTTTTGGAAAACTATTTTGGAGAACAAAATGTTTGGAGAAGTATTTTAGAGAACAAAACCCATTTGGAGAACTAAAGTGTTGGAGAAGTAGAATTGGAGAACAAAATAATTGGAGAACAAATATGGAGTACATTTTCTTATAAAAGTTATAATTTCACCAAAAATCATTATAAAACCATTGTAGGATGACATTTTGACGTAAAAACATGTAAAGTCATTTTTGAAGGGTTAAGACGTCAAAAGAGTATTTTTCGACGACGAGTAATATTTTCAAAACCCGTAAATGGTATAAATAACATACGAAGTGCATGCATAGCATTACATTGCAACTCATGACATATCATATCATTGATAATAGGTCCCGGTTGACGCATCATTATAAACCTCAATGTACTCACTATTGCCGTTATTTCGGTTTATCCAAGTGAGTTTTCATAGCCCGCTTTTACATGCTTTTGATTATTTTCAAACCCGGGGAGAATACATTGCACTACATTTTTTTATACGATACCAAGTATGTTAAATTCATTACATTGCTTAAGTTACCACATATGCCAATTTGAAAGTCCCAGTACATGAACATGAACCGTTAATCTTTAAGCGAGGATGAGTGGATAGATCTATCGAGGTGACGCCTCCATCCGGTTGGTGAATCCCAACCAGGCAAACGGATGCATTTCATTTGATTACATTACGGAGTTGTCGGCAAACACTCTGCGGGGCATACATTATTGAACAGTCTAGTTTGGGGTCATGGGCTTAGAGCAATTGTAACATTATTTTTACGTGACTTGATTGTCATGCATGGTCTATACTTGTGTAGTCGTATAAAACATTTACATAAACCTATGATTTCTCACCAACATTATTGTTGACGTTTTAGCAATGTATTTTCAAGTAAGCGAGGCATTCGCATCATGACATGGTTAGGGACCTATATTTTGAGTCATGGCGTCGACTTACATTATGTACATTATGGCTCTTTATTTCAAAACATCGTTTGGATTGTAACATATTTGTATTTTGGCAAACTTGTTAAACCTTTTGGGACCGATGTTGTACTACGATTATGTTTTATGATATATCCAACGATGTGTTTTTAAACGACACTTTAGGTCGTTCAATATAACTGTGATGTGGTGCTATGATGGTCATTGCCCCGTGAATTCCATTCCACGCAAAGCAGTAAATTGGGGTGTGACATCAACCAAGAATGATGGTGGCGGTAGAGAAGTGTCAACTTTCATATGATCAGGTGGTTGACTTTGACGATTTCTCATAATCCAAATGGGATTATATGATGGAAATGGCGAAAAGGAAGCCGGAGCAAGTGTTGACTCAACACCTTGATTTTGAACCATTATTCCTCCTAATGAGGAGAATGTTGTCGGCAGAAGCGGATGAGACGGCCTAGGAGGCAAGTCCTCTAAATTGTAGAGACGTGGTGATGATAGTGGGGATGTAAATGAAATAGCTCTAGGAACCAATGGTGATGGTTTAGTGGAGATAATATTGTTTGGCCTAGGAGGTATGGTGGTGTTTGGTATTGGTAGTTTTGTGGGTACTATCCTTTTAGGAATTGGTTTGATTGGATGAGGAAGAATCCTATCATTTGTTGGCTTGACCGGAGATGATTTGGTTGAAGAGATTTCGTGTATAACACGGGCCCTTTTCATGGGTGGTTCTTTGGTGGATAAGTTACTACTTGGGGTTTTCCTTATGATGAGATGATTACAAGAGGTTGCAAGAGCTGAAAGTTAGGATGAGAGTGATGACTATGGAGGTTCTAACAAAGTGCTTTATAAACCAAGAGATTTGGCAAGTGCATTTAAGCCTTAAGCCACTAGAATTCATTGGAATGTGATGATTAACATGCACAAGAGTCAACTTGAGGTTGTCTTGATCTAGGAATTCATTTAAGATGAGATGGAGTGTTTGAGTTAGGAAGATGAGTTGAAATGATTGTTTTAGCAAGATTTGACATAAAGCGTCATTCGGATCCCACGGTTCCTTCCTCGAGAGGGATCCGTCTCAGGCTAATCCTAGGGATCCGCTTTCGCAGATTATGAAAGAGTGGAAATGATGTTTCTAAGATCTAAGACCTATATCATCTTGAGTGTTTCAGTCCTCCTAAGTGTTTTAAATGAAGGGGTGCTTGAGTACTTGAAGGTAATGAATGATGTAGCTAATGATTGTTATTTATGAAAGGATTTGGAACTTTCAAGAGTACCAATGGATGAGCAAGGATGACACTAAATATTTAGAGTGTCAATTGAAGCTTAAATGATCCTAGAGATTAGGTTGTGTCTTAGGATACTGTTTTGGAAAATATCCTAGAAGCTTTGAGATGGGAAAACTAGATTTTGATCAACTTTGGTCAATTTTGAGGTGAGGATGATTTATGATCAATTTTGTCATAGTCGAAATATTTCTAAGACTAGATGTGAGGATCAAGTAAAAATGAAGCGAGTTTAAGAGCGGAAGAGTAATGGATTAAAATGAAGCGGTAGATCTACAAGCTTTTAGAGTGTGATCTAGGTGAGTTATGTAAAAGATCAACCTATCTTGATAAGGACTTAATTTATCTTAAGACACTATGTTAAGCTTAGTGTGAGGTATTCTAAGGATATGGTTGAAATATAATGCTTGCAATTGCATTTTCTATTTGCCGGATCCCACGGTTCCCTAAGTGTAAGGATCCGTCTAGCACAATCTTTGGGATCCGCCTATCTGCTCAGCAGGACCTTTACTAAAGGTATGCAATGATCTTGACAATGCATTATATCTCAAGGATAGTCTAAAGGGAGTTCAAATACTAAGATATCAAATGTAAGATGTTTTATTTCATGAGAGAAATTGAATTACATTGATAGAGCACGAATACAAGAGAATTGATCCTATTTTGGAAT
Organism: Chrysanthemum lavandulifolium; assembly: GCA_022545495.1. NCBI lineage: Eukaryota > Viridiplantae > Streptophyta > Magnoliopsida > Asterales > Asteraceae > Chrysanthemum > Chrysanthemum lavandulifolium. The sequence goes on along the minus strand of CM040241.1, from coordinate 143,482,147 downwards.
ACTACTAGGTTTCTTGAGTGTTTTCGCTAGGAGGATCATTATGTGATTGATGAGTGTTGGTGGAATCAAGAATGAAGAAAGTCTTCATGAGAGATATGTTTAGCGGTTCCATCATCTTGTTCACAAGTACGTACAACGGACTTTGAAATTGAGGATGGAAGTGCATAACATTATGATAGGCGTGTCAAGAACATTCCATAAGGGATGAGTTTATTCTTGAGCCTTGAACATTTGCAATTCGCCTTGCGAAGAAGTAGGCGAGATTGTATGGTTGTTATGTTAGCAAACATTACAACATGTGAGCACAACAAGCGGAAGAATTTTCGATTTCCCTAAGACTCAAACATTTCGCGTGGGATGAGTGCAAGAGGCTTGTACTCTTCTCGGATATCCTTGTAAAGATAATGTTTGGATCGGAGTAATATGGTCGAGGTTTGCATATTATGCGATTTAAATCTTCCGGAGAGGTATGTGTGAACAATATGGACTATTTTCTTCACGAAAGTTGAAGAGAGAATCAAGAGACCAATCTTGGTGAAGGCACATTGTCCATGATTTGGAATCCGGAGGATGTGAGCAAAATGCCCAAGGGTTAGAGTGAACTTTGGTTTTGATATAAAACCAAAGAGATGAGAATGATCCTAGTTACGAACGAGTTCGACTTGGCGGAAGAATTCCATTATGAACCTTGGACATATCTTTCGTTGATTTCAAGAAGACATTCTAGTCCTATGGCTCGGAAGGAGGTATTGATACCTTCTTGAATTGTAGAGAGGTGTCTACACACGTCCTTCGTGGAAGTGATGGTTTTCGAGATTATTGAACCCACGGACATGATTGCGGTGTGTTGGGTTCGAGAGAGATGTTCGTGAGTGTAGACGCTAGTGAGTGAAAAATCAAACTCATATTCATGCGTCATAGTTGAACCTATAGAAATGATGGGTTAATAAGAGGTGATGTTTATGGTCGACCTATAATTATCTAACGTTTTTATTAGATTTTTATTAACAATGGTTTTTAAACAAGAAAGACACTTGACTCACTTATGGTTTTGACATTCTAGTGGAGTATTACTTCTAGAAGAAAAATGATTTTTAATTTGCATGAAAAACTGTTCTCCAGTAGGACGGATCCCACGGTTCCTTTTCAAAGGGATCCGCTAGTATAACTTCCAGATCCGTGGATCGTAGTAATGTAAATGATTTGATAAAAACATAGGTTTTACATTTTTATACCACGAGAAGTGTTTTATCCTACATTTTCTTTTAGCATGCATACATGACTTCTAATGTATCACGAAGGAATATGAAACATATAAATCACAAGAAAATAAATAATAACAAAGATAACAAAATTATTAGTAATATTGCATTTCAATGCTAAGGATGATACAAAGGTTGGGTATATGATCCCAATGTAGATTAACAACACAAAGTAAATGTCTCCATATGTGAACTTCATCATAGGGAAGACAAGTGCGATGAGTGTTAAGGCGATGAGCACGAAAAGTGCGATGTAAACCATGTTGATGACGGATCTTCTTGGTTTCGGTTGAGATGGAATGAGGAGGAAGATGAAGTTTTGAGTGAGAGGAAATTTTGAAATTGGAAGATTTGAAAAAGTGAGGGTTTGATAGAGTGGTCGACGATGGGAGTATTTATGGGAAGGAGGAATTTTTGAAATTCGTGTTTTGTTTTATTATTGGATTAAAAGAAAACAAAACATAAGTTTTATATACCACGACTTTAGACGAGAAATAAGACACGTATGTAAGAAAAGGCTTCCTAATGAAGCTTCATGTAAAACATGTAATTGGCACAAAAGATAATCATATAAATACCTAAATAGGTATACTTAATTATCAAGCAAAGTAAAAGAAAATCATTCCTCTAGCGCACTTAGGAATGTCTTTACAAATGACACTGACAAATGTCACTTAGACTATTCCCGCTCCTTTATGTTTAAGATACCTTCTTAAGGAAGGTATTCTTGTTACCAAGCGACCCTAAAGCTTGGTGGGTATGAGCTTTGACTAATCAACATGACAAAGAAGATTAGTGCAATTAAATGAAAAAATAAATAGGAAAAATGTTGTTATCAAATCAACATCCAAACATATAGTTTTAAAAGAAACGGTGTTTGTTTTTATGAAAAACCTTCTTTGTAGTTTTCAATTAACCACGGATCATATCAAGTTTTTAAAGTACAATATACTTCAAGAAACTTGGTAACGAAGCTCTGATGTCAATTGTGGAAAACTAGAAGGGGGGGTTGAATACTTTTACCAATTAAAACTTCCTTTTAAACTATTTAGATCGACTTATGTCAATCTATTTGGTTGTGTGTGTTGGATGTTGATAAACAAGCATATAAAGATATGTAATGAAAAGATAAGAGTAAGAAGCACAAAACCACAACGCGAGTATTTATAGTGGTTCGGCTACAAGGACACCTTCCTTGCCTTACTCCACTCCCCGAGTCACCTACTCGAGAGTTCATAAACACTACACCAATCTCCTTATGGCGGAGAAGCCTTCACAACGTCTCCTACCTTTTTTCCGGTGCTAGGCTAACCACCGGGTTCTTTCACTCCAAGGTGAACCAAACCTACACAACGTCGCCTACCCTTTATAAGGTACTAGGCTAAGTACCTAGTTCTTTCACTCCAAGGTGAACTACACCTTCACAACGTCGCCTACCCTTTATTAGGTACTAGGCTAAGTACCTAGTTCCATTGCAATGGAGGAACTACTACCACACTACACCAACGACTAATCCCAAAGGAGATCTACTCCTTTACAACATCATCAAGGATATCAATATCCTTGGATCTAATACTAGTCTATCTTGTACATCGAAACACACCATATCGAATGTACATTTAAGGCACCTTTCACTAATACCTTTGACTAGATCTACAAGACACCTTTCACTAATGTCTTGTGTCTTCACTTCTAAGCACCTTTCACTAATGCTTCTTTGTCTTGACTTCTAAGCACCTACCACAAGTGCTTATCCTATAGATGATAGATACCCTTCACTAATATCTTCGTCTTGACACTTGAGACATCTTTCACTAATGTCTTCAACACTACACTTCTTTCAAGAAATAAAGGAATCATCAACAAGAAGACTTCAGTAGCCTTGATGATGAGGAAGCATGGCAACTCATGAACTTGAGCTTGCTCGACTTCAAAGGTGGTGATCTTGCCTTTAAGAGGAACCTAAAAGATCACACAAAACAAAACTACAAACATAGATCTCTTGGATCTAAGGTTAGTAAGATTTAACTCGGGGAGAAAGTGTGTTAGAAAGGGTGAACAATAATGAAGAAATGGCTCACTATTTATAGAGGAAAATCCCATCGTCCCGGATCCCACGGATCCCTACCACAAGGGATCCGGCTAGCACAAGGCTAGGGATCCGTGGAACGCCTCCTCTTGCCCATGGGTATTTTGGTTATGGGTCATGGGTCATGGGTTGAACCATGGATCTTTGGCTAGATACAATGTATCTTTGAGTGCAATGCACTTAGTCACTGGTATGGGTCAAGATCCATGGGTTATGGGCTTTGGGTTGTACCAACTACATTCAATGTATTTGCCCAATGGGTTGTGATACTTAAGTTTCTACCCATTTATATTACCCAAGATACTACATACTAGTTATGTGTATATTTTATCCAAATATGTAAACACTAGTTGTTGTACATATGTATTACTTAAATCATAAAATCACTTATACTTGTTTTAGTGTTTTATGTGAAAATGTGAATATGTTAGAAACTATTAGTTCAAACCATTTACATATTTTATTTGTTTCGTTAATATGATTTTCGTTTGTTATCGACAAAACATTAGAAGATCGTAAAATATAAATAAACGTTTTCTGGCTCATTTGTATTAACACGTTATATTTCGATTCTGAGCTTAAATATCGCCTATAGCATGCGTCCCTACTTATGTATATATATTTAAAATTCAGAAGAACCGGATTGTGGTAATGACGGTCGTCTTACATAAACGATGAAAAGATTCGGTGATAATTCTCTAGATGCAATGGATTGTGATAACGAACAACAAGATGTGGTTCGAAACAATTGGCTTGCCAACCGAACCCGTTAGCAATATTGATTGTGTGCGATGTAAGTAGGAACACCCACCAACAAAGCTCATGAGGTATCTACATTCTCAGTAAAACATCGCCGATAAATAAAATAGTTTAATGTGTTGTTTTGTAACATACTATATTCTCAAATGTCGGTTTAAAGACAACAACCGCCATATGTAAATGTGGTTGGCCAAAATGACACTCTGTTTCCTCCCAACATAATGTCAACAAAAGCGTCGATACAAAATTGTGTCTTTCGTCTTTAGATTTAATGGATTGTGATGATCAACAAGGGATGTGGTTGACAAAAATTGTTTGTTGGCTGGAATCCAAGAACAATGATGTTGCCGTGGTTAGCCTAGAAGATACACCAACAAAGAAAGACGCTGAAGCCCCTAAATCTCGTGTTAAACCCAAGAAAGTGTCATTTGCTAATGTGGTAGGTCCTAATGACAAACCTCTGTTGGAAGATCTTTTCTCCGATATGAATACGAACAAAAGAAAGAGAGTAAAATTGAGCGACAACCTCGAAAAGAAGGCGACCGACAAACTTACACGACGTTGTTTGGGTCCGTCAATTCGGAAAACGGGTATCAAAACATCGCCTACTCCTTCTTTGCCGTGTTACAAGATCGCAGGTGTCATTAACGAGGCTATTATCCCGGCTGCCATTTCGGATGTACATCACCTTATAAAATTGTAATCAAACGAATCTTTTTAATTTTTTTCGCTTATCTTTCAACTTTGTTTTCGTGAAACATCCGAAACCCTTAACGTGTCCGTTAGTCGATTCTATTCGCCCACAATTGAACCGTTTGTAGAGGTAGGTTTCATTTGTTAATCCAATAACATCATTATCATTGTGTATGTTATTGAATATATTTATTTTTAGGAACTTTACGACACCGAAATGCAACAAGAAGAAGGTTCTCATTCTCGATTACCTTCAAGTATTTGAAGCTTAAAGAACCATTACTTTATAGGTTTCCTTGGGGCTCCGTGCGGTTATTGCTTATAAGAATTTTGGGTAGCCTTGGCATGTGTTGAAGACTGCACCCGTGGTGGCAAATGAGTTAGTGAGTAAACCCGATGCCTAGCTGGTCTCATCGCACTTGTTTATTATTTTGTTTTGTTACTTATGAAACAAATGTTTACAGCTTTGATTTGCTTTATCGTCTGCAAAGACTTGGATGCATGGGTTGAATTGATGTGGTTTTTAGACCGGTGATGGAGATTGGGCTTTGGCGGGGTGTACTTTTGCAATCAAATCCTAGGTGGCAACATGCCTACCACTTATTCGAGATGGCACAACATACCCCCGTGGCTTGGCGAGATGTTGGAAAGGTCATTTTAGCGGACTCTTACGGTACATATACCACTCTTGTTATAAATAGCTTATAATATCCTGCATTTATTTTATATATCGGTGTATTTTCCCATGAATGAAAGTACAAAACACTCGGATACTCTGTGAGCTCCATATCCGCTTTGGAGTTGTTTACATTTATGACTCTCTTGGGTCAAGATCGTGAGGTGAACGGTGGTTGCGAGGTTCCAAGAGAAACTTACAAACACAATTTTAAATTGTACCTAACAAACTCTGGGTACCGCATAGTAAGGGCATATCACGGGGATTATAAAATCACACACAGTGTCCAAAAGTACCAAAACAATCGGAGTTGTATGGTAACGTGGAGTATGGGTGTGCATTATTTTGCACAGACACTCCGTAACCGACCTCACGGAAGAAGACGACTCTTCAAATGACTTTAGCTTACCATGAACGGATGCTTGAATATACGGAAGCACAAGGTTGAATACATAATATGATAGCGGTCTTTCAAGGTACTATCCTTTATGTCCGTTTGACCCATAATTATTGTCTAATGTTGACATGTGAAGTATTTTTCTTTCAACGTATATTGTAGGTATTTTACTTCTATTATATATTAGTCGATTATTATAATATTTTTTAACTCAACGGCATTTCTTTAGTTAATACCGTGCACATATACAAAAAGCCTATGCATTGCAAACCACTTCTATATATTATGGGTTATGTATACTTTATTAATTTATTTGGTATATACTAGCGTAATTTAATATTTGGTTGCCCTATAGTACATTACGGTACATGTCCTTAAATGTCTTCTTTGCCAATCTCTTTCTTCAATACAAATCTTTCTTAATTTGTTTAACAACATCTTTCTTTCTTCTTTGGTCTATTCACTCATATCTTTATCCCAATCTTTCGCTTTTGTTTAACAAAATGTCCGACTATATCCCACCTGGATGTTCAACTAGATATCATTCGCAGCTACCTCCTAAGTCTATACTCCACCACGTAGTGTTTGCAAGTTATGGAAGGCTAGTATAGATTGTGGTTTTTCATCTCTAATTACGGTGTTCGTCGTAACGATGAGTGTTTTTACGCTAACATTTGATCGTGCTCACAAAGGTTTTATGTTAGCTTTTAATGAACAATGACCGCATAAAGATTGCAGATGATTTAATGCTTTCATCTATGATTGCGGTTGGTAATTCTCATGGTCTTTCGTGTTTTGTTTATGGCTCTAATCTAATTTCATTATTTGGAACCGGCAATCCAAAATCACTAGCAAGACATGTCCCGTTTACACGCATCAAATTGAATGTAAAAGATTTGTTTTGGTTTTGTCGTCCGTCAGGACACTCTTGACCGAAGATCGTGAAGGTCTCCTATCCTGCTTTCCAAAGTGGTTTCGTATGTTTCGCTTTTCTTTCAACTCGTTAAGGTGGACATGTTTTGAAAATTTCCACCCTCTTGAAACTATCAAATTGAAACGTCAAAGTCGAGCGGTTGTCGGTCATTTTATCTATTGACCTGGGAGTGAAAAGTTAACTAATGAGGACGGTGTTACATACAAGATTTATATGTTGATTTCGTTTGATTTGGTAACCAACCAATTTAAAGTTATAGACCTTCCAGATTTTAAAAATGAACTCCCGGCCCATTCTATGTTTTCGATCTTGGAACCTCTCTACTTATTTCGGTATGATCATTGATGAAGATATGCCATTGTTTTGTGGATGGGTGTTGGGCGTGAATGGTTTTGCCATAAGATCATTTAGAAGCCTCTTTGCCATCCCCACCCTATTATATGTTCGTTTGCTTGGGTTTACAAAGGATCGGGCTCCAATAGTGGAAGCGTACATCGCAACCATTTGGGTCACTCGCTATTCTGCACAACAAAGAACTTGAATTATTTGTCGACATGGAATTTTAGGAGATACGAGATCTTTCTACATCGCCCCATACAAAGAATCTCTTCTTTGTTAAATCATCTGATGTCGCCTATAGTATGTTTTATTTATAACTTACCATTCTATTCATGTTCCTTTTAAACATTATCACTTGATTTGGTTAATGACATATCAATGCCATTTTTAACAGGTTTGTTCGGCTGAAGTTATGGATCAGGCTAAATGGGAATGAAGGTTTGTGGTTTTAGCACGCTGTCTGTGTGGGAAGGAAGCATTGGACTGCTTAGATTTTTCGTAGTCGATGAATGTTATCAATCAAGTGGTTATATAATATGTAACAATTAAAGTTACAACCATGTAGTAATCGTAATATGTAGTTGGTTGTCTGTATCAAACGTTGTATGTCAACGTATTTACTATTTCATCTCTTCTGTTATCCCATTATCCATTTTTTTAATCTAGGCAACAAGCAATTGTTACCCAAAATAATTTTGGCAACCTAATTTTGTTCTTAGGGCAACTTGTTTTCCATACGGACTACTTTTATAAACCCACGACTCCTTCTAGACGTACATTTCGTATTCTACAACCTACTAATAAATACCAACTTGAGACAATGCACACTTCCAAAAATAGAGGTTTAACATTCAACACTAGTACAAATTAACTAGCAGATTGTAAGTTTACTACAAGGTAAACGATCGTCCTCGCTCACTGTTCACAAAAGCGGTAGTAAAAACAACTAGCAGTTGTAACTTAATTTAAGTAATCGAGCATAAAAGCGGCGTAGCATTTTTTTATGTTTACAAACGTCGATAAAGCTCAAAATAATCCACTCAAACGAATGTCACTCTACACATCCGATAACTGATGCCGTTGTGAAGATGTTCTTTAAAAAATAATCCAAGTGAAGATGTTGATGTTTTTAGAATGAGTGATCGTCTTTAAATTGTTTCGTCCATTAACATGAAAATCTGTTTTAAATCCCAGTTTAGCGAAGGATCTACTATAGAAGGTGACTAAACGAACACGACCTAGTAATTAACGAACAATTATTCTCACTAAACACCTCCATATGTTGTTAATACACGAATACTCTGAATAGTATTGGCGTTTACAACCTTGAAGTGTATCGACTCTAGATATCACCAAAAACTTATATAGAACTCAAACCTAGGACCTCCTTTAATAGGATAAGGAGTCCTTTACAAAATACACCAAGTACTGTACAAGATAAATATACTTACAATACTTATCTAATACAAAACATCCTACCAAGACATTCTAGAATATTACATATTTATCCCACACAATCATACAAGCGTTGACAAGTACATTAGCGTGGTGTGCGACTTTTATCGCCATTGGTTTGTGTATTGTCGACACTCTTCTTTTCGATGGCTTTCCGGTGCCTTTTCCGGTCCGGGTCTTTTCCTTTATCCTTTCTTGAAGGATTTCCGGTGGCTTGCTTCCTCGTGGCCCCACAGATTCAACCCATGGGATTCCCGAGGAATTAGATAGGCCTATCAACTTCAATGGGCCTTTTAGGGGTTTCCGTCTAAATCGCCCCTCTGCGTGGTACGGAAGGGCTTTTGGTAATGTAGCTTCCCAACCCGCGCAGGTTTTATTTTATCCCGGCTCCGCAGTGGCCATTTTTCTTAGACCCACTATCCAACCGGATATCCCCGAATTAGTAGACGACACTTGAATGGGGTTGGTTGCACCAACAGAGGAAGAAGGCATAGTTTTCATCCTCCGTTGTTTGACTTTCTTAGGGAAGTTTCTTGTTAGTTAGGGGCTGGTTTACGTTTCGCTGCCCCTAACTTCCTTTTTCGCCCTTTCTCACGGACCCATCTGCCGAACATATTTTGTCACTCCCATGACCCAATTCCCATGATTTATTTCCTTTTTCCGCCTCGAACGCCGAGGTTCTGAAGGAAATGCTCGCACTTTCAAGATCCCATATTGCTAATGAGAGTCGCTAGGTTTAAACTCCCACCTTTGGTATGCATATGGTCTGGCGACTACCACAACTTGAATGGACATGGGTTTTGGGTGAAGGTGTGTTGTGGATGTTCGGAGATGGGTTATTAGTCGTCATTTTAGAGCGACTAACCGTTATTAGCAGTCATTTTAGAACATGTTTCGCTTGTCATGAGATCGACTTTGCGCTTTTTTTTGGGTAAAGGTTTAGGCTATGTATGGGTTGTTTGGAAACGGCCGTGTGTGGGCAACGAGTTGTTGTTGACGTCCGTATGTATTCTTTTTGTCTTGTGTACCATCGGTATCTATTTCGAATAACATCTTCAACTTCTCTTTGGTTTTTAAAATATTAATTTGCTCGATTTGTAGGTGGAAATATTTTTGTAGGTGAAGGAATGGTTCCTTTTTGCTTTTTCGGACTTTCCCTTGATTTACTTCGCGATTTATAGCGAGGATTTTCTTGTTCGGCACGCGTTATCATTAATTTTCATTAATTGTTTTGTGGGTAGGCACGTGCCTAGGCTCCTACAATCGTTGTCGCTATATTTGACAAAAATTACTTGGGAAGGAACGTGAATCTTTACATGCGATTTTCTCTCCTTTTGCTATTTGAATATAAATGATTGCGTAAACACAAACAAATTTGCTTTTTGCGAGGAAACTAGCGGTGGTTTTGCGACACTAGGAGTGGGTACAACGGCGTTAGCGTGGTTAGATCGACGTTAGCAAAGTGGTTGGGGATTTACGTTTGTACGCACTTAAGAATTTGTTCAAAACCTTTAGCCTCCTTTCGCGGCGTAGCTTGTAACTTTAATCGAGTTTGTATCCCCAATTCAATCCAAATTAATTTGCACTAAAACTTACTTTTTAACACTTGTAGCAAGTTGTTACTAATTTTTGGCATATATCCCCAATCGTCTTGTTAAAATTAAGTTTTTTTTTTTTTTTTTTTTTTTTTTTTTGTATTAATTTAATTTTTTAATGATATTATAAGGGTTATTATTCTAACACATAAATAAGCATGTAACTACCATTATTAATCGTCTCATAATCTCATTGGCTTGCATTCCCCAAACAAGTTACCCACCCACACTATGACTTTTTTTTTAACTAAATAAAATTTCGTCTTCATATTACTACTTTATTAGTAAAAAAATTTATTTTGTAAAGTGACTTACTATCTCAAACACAGTTTGAATAACTACGCAAACAAATATATACTAGTAACATAAAAGGGATCACATCCATAGGTTAACATGACATACACAGATTATACAAAGATGAGATAAGTGACTCAAAATGTAACAACGATCCCCTAATAAATGTAAGGCGACTTCCATGTAATTAATACAAAGCACATCAAACCTCCATTGACTCCAACTTTTCAATTAAACCATTCACTCTTTAAAACGGTTATGTTTTCTAAACCAAGAATACAGAAGTTTGGAACTCTTAGCCAGATCCTCATTTTGCATCCTTAACAGTGATTAATAGTTGGCAACCAACAATCCGAACCGCATAAAAGCTCCACTTCCGCTATCATTTGTTGTCTACGGTTGACACGGCCCCTAATTTCAACAAAGATTCCTCCTATGATCCGCTTCGTCACGTAAAGCAACTTCCAATTCACCTCGTAGTACGCGATCGTAATATCTTTTAACAACTTTGAGCCACCAAACATTGGTAATTCATCACATAAAACCATGCAAGCAGACATCGTTATGTTTGCTTTTCTAATACTATCACTAATAGAGATACCAAAAACTATTTTTATTACATAGCGTCATATATAGACACGAAATTTCTGAAAAACTAGTTATGACAATTGTTTGTTTCCAATGGACAAGTGGATCACACCAAATAAGTACCAACCCATAATTTCTTTTTTTTATAGTATCTTCCTATTTTTTTCAAATATTTTTTATGACGAGTTTGCTAGTGCATAGCTAGGAAATGTTACTTTGGGCACCTAAATTGTGTACTCATGACAACTATACTTTGGGCAACTAAATTGTATACTCATGGCAACTAGTTTAAATAGTAGTACTTTTAGTCAAGTGGTGATGTATGCAACAAGGGGCTGTGGTTTGACTGGATTTAATTTACATCTTTCTATTTTTTTAAACTATTTTTATGACTAGTTTGCTAGTGCATACCTAGCAAATGGTACTTTGGGCAACTAAATAGTGTACTCATGGCAACTATTTTACGTAGTAGTACTTTTAGCCAAGTGGTGATGTATGCAACAAGGGGCTAGGGTTTCACTGGACTTATTTAATTTACATCTTTCTATTTTTTCAAATATTTTTAAGACGACTTTGCTAGTGCATAGCTAGCAAATGGTACTTGGGCAACTAAATAGTGTACTCATGGAAACTACAATAGTACTTTTAGTCCGGTTGTCAGATGCAAAAAGGGTGGGGATTGAGTGGATATAATTTGCATTCAAGATTTTTTATTAGTCATACGTGTATTCATGTAAACTCGCCAACTAGTTACAAAACTTGACAAATTTATTTCGGTAAAAAACTAAAATACAATACACATTTGGGTAAATCAAACATACAATATACCTAGCGAATTATTTTTTAATGTGTGAACGTTTGGAATAAACTTATGCCAAGTTCCTTATTCTTGTATTGTTATGCCCAAAAAAAATCAAACCTGCAAAGTGCAAGAAAAAAGAAAAAAAAAAAAAAAAAAAAACAAACAATAAAAAGTTACATATTGCAAGTAAGTAAGCATAGAATATGAATAAGTGTCCATAAAAATGAAGGTAAATCCGCACTTTACGTTTCAGCTTTATCTTATTTTATTTTATTATTATTTGTAATTTATTTATTGTAATTTCTTATATTTTTTTGTGTCCCCCTGGTTTCATATATATACACGCAATCTGTTTGACGTGGTTTCGTTTTTAATCTTAATAGTATTAAACTGCGGTATATGTAATAATAAAAAAGGGGGAAAATGAAAAGGCATGTATGTGAAAGGTTGGTCATTTAATGCTACTTCTTGTGGTAGACAAAATGCTAGGGTGGTTGTGAACTCAACGGACGCATCAGTTTTGTACACTGACACAACACTAATTATATTATAACTTAAACTAAACATTCATTTAAAACACACACATAGCAATCAAAGGGGAAAAATAAAACATACAAAACAAAAGCGAAAAGGATGACTACACCTATGCCATTCTCTCAAGAACTTGCCGGTGTTGCGGGATCTAGTTTTGTTAGAGATATGATGATAGTTCGTTTTCAAGGGATGTGAAAGTGTTGTCATGGTGGATGAAGCGAGTTGATGAAGACGGCTCAAGAAATCGAGGCACGTGTGGTGAAAGGGATCATGTTATTGGAGAGTTGGAGCTTTTATACCCATTTGAATCTTGTGTGGAAAGTATTTCGAATTAACCAAGCTACAAACCGAAGATCCGCGAAGCCGCAGCGATATTGGTCAATGTAAAGAAGAAGCGACGAGCCCGTGAGCTTCGTCATTCATAGAGAAGTGAAAGGCATGGTGTCTTGATTCGGTTAATTGTTGTCTTAGCGGTGACGATGTCTTGTTTATGTTGGTATTTCTATTTCTAGTCATGTATCATGTGTTGAATTTCGGTTTGATCATTGTTGTTAAATGTGGGTCTAGGCTTTGGCAAATGTATGTAAAATATTTGAATAAATAAAAGCCATGGTTTCGTAAAATAATTATATTATGGTCACCTTTAATTGTGCTCGCATCTCATGATCTATTCTCGAAAGAATACGCCTCCATTGTTTCAAGAATAAATCTGTTTGAGCGGCCGTCAATGTGGACCTGTTTACCTGGTTAATGCAAGTAAATCTCATTATTAAAATATGCATATGGGAATGTAACGTTTCAAACAAACAAAGTGTATCAAGTAAACGACACAAAAAAAATCATGCTGTTGGTTTCCGACATGTCATATAAAACATAAACCCTAAAGAATGAAGCACTAGAGTTAAAGGGGTATAATGAGCATACCTATAAAACATAAACCCTAATAACAATTTAAATAACTTTGAATTAAATAAAAAATTTACTATTAAAATATAAAATATAAAAGTGCACAGTTATTTATATTCATGTATAAATATATGAACGAATACGGTAACAAAAGTACATACGGGAGAGTACAACAAACCTGGATTTGTTTCTAAAAATAGACGAAAAGGACAACGATATATTTTTATTTGGATTCTTCGCTGAAAGTGACCTAGTGTATAACAAGGAATGTGGGGATGTTGATTGTTGGGACTTGGGACCATAAACTGATGTGTGGGGTATAAAAGGTGTAACACCACAACCCGACAAGGGGTAGAAGTGTCACATTATGGTGTCAAATCAGAACATGCAAATAAAATTTACAAGCGGAAGCCTTATAAAATTAATTACCAAGTCATATAAACGGATGACTTACAAAGAAAATACAAAATCCAATATGTCTAAAATAAAATGGAAGCTCAAACAATAGCCCATCAAAATCATCCACCTCGCATGTCAACAAACGACCCATAAAGATCACCTCTAAGGCTAACAAAAGACAAAGACGTACAACATCTTCATCGATATCCGTCGAAACCGCTCTTCATCCTCGATAACACCAATAACATCTAAGTTGGTTAGAATATACCCTTGCTTGTCGGGAAATACCTGTTACGAAAATTTAGAGAACCGGATGTATAGAACCCAAAGCTTACGATCCAAACCGCATACCGGTCATTAGACAAAACTCACGCGAACAAAATGTAAAGCATGCCCTTCAATGTAATAAATGAAGGGCATATCATAGTGAGAATCGTCGACTTTATGTTGTTTCCTTAGCATATAATCTATGATGCGTTTCATGTTCAAAAACAACAGATCAATCCATCTTCCAAAGCGTGTATTCCTAAACAAGATGCGGCGTCTTGCGTCTAACTTTTGCTTTATCAACCAAAATTAGTTCGGTTCATCGTAATGATTAACTTAGCTTCATAGTCCTAAAAGGGTCAACAAAAATACAATTTAAATCGGACCATGGATGGAATCTATACCAACGTCGTAAACAATTGCGTATACAATGCATATAAACCACTCCTTATTAGTCTAGAGAGTGCCACTAAAATTTTTAATGAACGGGTTATGTTACATACCTAACAGACGACATCTACCGTATTATACCCTACATAATTACGAATCGAACAGACATAAAGAGGAGAAATCAAAGGTATTAATCGAATAACAACAATGATTTGTTGAAGCATATAACCAATTGGAAATAAATAATGTACAATAAACAACGAGGAAAATATTTACGCACCATATTTGGCCACATTTTTAAACAAACTTGATCAATCCAATGTGGGTTGCACTCAACAGTGTACCTTTATAGTCGGTGACATAACCGATGATACAAGGAAAAGAGGGGTCGACGAAGAAGGCGGTCTCATTTGTGAAAACAACTTAGTTACAATGTTTTTATGCGAGAAGCAAAAACAGAGAAAACCGGTAAGAACTATGAATGTTTTTGTGCAGTGGAAAATTGATTTTGAATACATATGTAATGTACTTTCACTATTCAATTGTGTACGTTCTATGTAATGTAAAATGACCAAAAAATCCTTATTAAAAAATACGGTTGCACACCGCTTTTTCGTTGGCCAAAACACAATACCTTACACATACGGGACACTTTTCACAATTTCGATGAGTTGCCCAATGACAGCGGTTGCCCTCGGTCCATTTTCAAATTAAATATAAAAGTGGTCCAGAAAGTGATATGCATCAGGGCGCGCAGTCTATTTGCGTCATTTTCCCATAAAACAATATCTTCTACAAAGACACTCACCAAAGACGCAGAAGCCATTTTGAAAGAAGCTATTTAGGAACTCAGGGAACTTTTGTTAAAGTTTATAAATAGTGTAATGTTTTAAAATGATGCAAGCGTTTAATGCATTATGTATGATAAAATTTTATTTAATTATTATATAAGTTTTAAGGATTCATATACATATACCTTAATTGATTATTGCCAAAAGATAACTTATGTCTAAAGATTTTTTACTTGAACTTTACTTAATACGTTGTTATATTTGTCATTACAAAAGGTAGAGAAATCCTTAAATAAAAATAACGTTTTTATGCTTTTATTTGTATTAATAGTAACTATTTGACAGTTTACCGTCTTGATGACCGCTAAGACTTGCTTTCTTTAAAAGTGTTTTTAGTTGGAGAAAAAATTCTCTTGTTTTATGTATCTAATTTAATAGAAATTGGAAGGGAATTTATTTTCACAATAATCTTGAAAATTTGAAAAACGTGTTTAATTGATGTTTCTACTTTCTATTTTGAATAAGAGAATGAAGGGTTTTGGGATACAAAGAAAACAACAAAGGTATGTTTTGTAACTTTCTTTGTGAAGTTAGGAAATAAATAATATTTGTTTTAAACTAATTTGGGCAGGTGTTTATATTATGTGAACAATTCTAAATTTATTAAGTATTATATTACACTTCTTTACATAGTGTTTTGTCTATCACAGTGGTTTGGAGCTTGCGTCGGCAAGGCTGCTCGGCATAGGCCTGAACGTGGAGTTTGGACCAATGTCCACTTTGGGGGATATAAGGCGTATGCTCTCTGGTATGAATGTTGTCGTACTTTTCTCTACATTGAATATATTGAATACAAATATATGTGATTCTTTATTTTGCATTCAAATTACTAGAGGGGGCATGATGAATGAGTTGGGTTGGTCCGGCAATATATTAAAACGGGTCACGATCGGGTGGTTATTCAATGGGCCGTGTTGGATTGGTTTGTAAACATCAAAAGTTTAGTTTGTACCAATTTAGTATCTTTTTAATCGGTTAATACTTATGGGTTTATTTACTCCAAAAAGTATGATGATGATGTTATGCGGGTGAAGAATATGAATGTGGGTTTAAACAGTTTGTATTATTATTTTATTACAGTAGGCAATGGGCAGGATGGCTGATTAGGGATGAATTAAAGTATGGGTCAAAACAGATCCAAATCGAAATAGGTCATGTTTTAGTACGGGTTGAAATATGAAACTATTTTTGGTAGCAAAAGCTTACGAACCATGAAAATTTATATGATATACTTGAAAAATGATGCTTTTTTTTATGCGAACCGTGAAGGAACTTGCTCCTACAAGGAACTTGTAATCCGATGGCACAATCATTGTTGATGCCTCAACTTTACAAGCATCTGCCGAAGAAGCTTGAAATGCGTGTGATATATACCATTGGATCATGACCACCTTGGTTAGTACAAGGTAACATATCTTCATTTCTATGTTATTTGATTTATATTAAAGTTTTGGTAGTTTGCATTTGCTAAAAAAATATTGTTGGGAACCTTAATGTTATATTTTTATGCAACTTGAACTAAGTAATTTCAACTCCAAGGATATACCATCAACATAAATGTTTTATCTTAAAAATCACCTATGATTTCATGCTTATAAGATTTTGTTCGTGTTATAATTTTTTTTCATCAAATCATGTGAATGATGGGATGTAAAAGAAAAGTTATCTTAACACATTACAAATATTTGTACTCGAAAACCTTACTGCAAGTAAAAGAACGAATGTCAAGTTTTTGAATCTAAGCCACCTATGTTTAGATATAAGTAGGTGTATGTGTGTTTATAGTAAAATTAAGTGCTCATTGGTGTTCATATAGGCAAAGTAACTCATGAAAAATGAAGCTAAATGGATATCAAGAGATTTTTGGTGCATGACATTCTTTTTTTTCTTCATGCCGACTCATTTCTCCTTTCTCTTTTTCTTTTATGGAAAAATGCGCTATAGAATAATAGATAAGAACGTTATTACGTCAGTCAAAACAACAAAAATATGTAAACAATACGACTGTCTAATAGTTTATCTAGATGTGATTGTAGGTTCGTTAGCCATATGCTGAAATAATGTGCTATGTAATTCACTTCCTTAGGAAGCATGAAGATTATCCGTATTGGCTAGCGTGAGTGGGGTGTGAGTTTGTTTGTTCATGCGTGAATCTACTACACACAAACATACTCACTTGTGAACATGAGGAAATGAGACTCAAAAAGGTGAGTGCATCACTTTTTGGACAATGTGAAAACTGTGGGCCCAAATGCATGCAGGGGTTAGTGGGAGTGTGTAACTTTTTATGAATAACATTTTAGTTTTTAATAAATTTGTTTGAATGGTGAGATTGATAACGGTGAATGGTGAGTGGGAGTGTGAGTGAAAAGTTGGAGAGAGAAAACTGATGTGACGCCGAGGTGGAAGGTGAGTGAGTGTGTTTTCTAATGACGGATAAGGGTAGTCTAAGGTAAACCATTATTCCATTTCGTAACCTTGATGATTAGTTGATCGCAATTTGCCTACTTTTGGAACCAAGGTGAGCAACTAGCCACCATGGCCATGATCATGATCATCAATCTTTGTGTTCCAACTGAGGTAATCATTCATTAACTACAACCCAATTTAAGACAACCAAATGGGTTGATTTAAATTATGTTTATTATTATTATTGTTTTTTTATTATTATTATTATTATTATTATTATTATTATTATTATTATTATTATTATTATTATTATCTCTAATGGGTCAAGTGAGCCCAATCTGAAGGTACTAAAAAGTAGAATTTCTACGGTAGTTTTAAAAATCTATTTAGAAGGAAAAGCAGAGTGGTTTAATACACCTTGTGCTTATAGAAAAGTAATCTGGGTAATAGAAAGATGTTGCTTTTCTTAATCATATCATTTTACTTCTCTTATGCTCTTTATATGTTTAATTGTGATAAGTATTATGTAATTGCATGGGAATCATTCATCAAAGACTTAGCAGACTATCATCTTTTGTCGGGGAAGCAAAAATATGGTACGGGAGGTAGTTGCGAAGCAAATGTTTTTTTTATCTCGATCAAGTCATGAGATATTTTATTTGATCATGTGAAGACTCGTTTTCACGACTATAGCATTTTATGATTTTTTTGGAAGGTATTATGCATGCCAAGTGTTTAATAAAATATTAAATGCCTAAATGGAAGTTTGAGTTGCTTTGCTATTGATTTTTCTTTCTATTTTTTATTATATGAAAGTGCAATGTAATTACATTGCTTTTGTGGTTCTTCAGTATTAGATTGTAAATCTTAAGAGAGTCGACACGGGTTTATTATGATTAGAACTATGGACTATAAGGGAACTGCAACCTACCGAACTATCGATGATGGTATTATGAATGATTTGATAATTAAATTGATTAAGGCAATGATTGGAACTATTATAAGGATGATGATATTAGTATTTTTAAGGTTGGGGTTTGAATGTTAGTTGGTTATCTTAAGCTAGAATTTTTGCTTATTTTGATTTAAGTTTAAATATTTATAAGGGTTTATGATTAGTTAGTTAAATTAGCTAATTGTTTAGTAGGATTTGATGATTAGCTAATACTGTAATTATCAGCTGAATATGTTTCACATGGTTTATGCTTATTGAAAAAGTTGGATGTCCTTAATTCATTGCTCTACAGAAGCTACTGATTTGCTAAAGAATCTTTCAATTGATTCACAGTCGAAGACTTCGAAAGCTTCAGAAGCTGCTAAGAATGTGAGGGTTTAGTACTTTAGTTTAGCTTCGTGTGACATTATGTAACATTTTTTGTGTTAATCGTGTTTTTTTAGTACTAATTGAGATTGTTGAAAATTGATCATGTGGTTTGTGTACTTTGCAGCCCTCAGTTGACTTATTAAACCTCGGATCCCACCTATTGTTCTTGCAGAAAGATGAAAGAATCATTGGAGTAAGATTGATGTACTTATCAAATGTCACACATTTGCTATCAAGCAATTGTCACAAACAATGTTTGTATGCAAGTTTTCTAAGAAATTATCAAAAGGACTTGCTCGAATGCATTAGGCAACAGCACAAAAACTATAAATAGCTAATCCTCTATTACTTTCTATTAGAAAAAATGGGCAAGTTATGTAATGGGTCATAACGGGTAAATTTTTGTATGGGTTCAGTTGGATTTACCTTAAACACTTTCAATCTAAAAGTTTGTATAGAATGGCGTCTCAAATTTGATGACTAAATAGTATTGTTTCAGTATTAATCTGGATCATTGAAAACTATTTAAGATGGTATATGCATTAAAAATACACTTTTGAAGACTTTCAACGCTTTTAACCTATTAAATATAGGGCAAATAGCACAAAAAGACACTCAACTTAGGGTCTATTTGCAATCAAGTTACCTACTTTTTTCGTACAAATAAAGGCGCCCAACTTTTTTTTGGCAAATTTAGGGTTTTTTTTCTAACTTTCGTTAATCGGTTCGTTAGTAAATTACATGTTTAGTCCTTGAGTTTGTATAGTCATTTCATGCACCATCCACCACCATCACCAACCACCGCCACCATCACCAACCGTCGCCACCACCTGCCACCTCTACCACCAACACCACTAGCTACCACCACCACCGCCTGCACCAACACCACCAACCACCGCCATCCACTACCACCAACCAACGACACCACCTACCTCTACCACCACCGTCCGTCGCCGCCACCACCACCACCTGCTGGTGGTGGTAGTAGCTGTTGTTGTTGGTGGTGGAGGTGGATGGTGGCGGCGACGGACGGTGGTGGTAAAGGCGGTTGGTGGTGGTAGTTATTGATGGTGGTGACGGTGGTTGGTGGTGTTGGTGGCGGCGATGATGTTGTAGCTGGTGGTGGTGGTGGTAGAGGTGACAGGTAGTGGTGGCGACGGTTGGTTATGGTGGCGGCAGTTGGTGGTGGTGGTGGATGGTACATGAAATGACTATACAAACTCAAGGACCAAACATGTAATTTACTAACAAAGTGGGTTAACGAAAGTTAGAAAAAAACCTAAATCGGCTAAAAAAAGGTTGGGCGCCTATATTTGTACGAAAAAAAGTAGAGTACCTTGATTGAAAATAGACCATAAGTTAAGTGACTTTTTGTGCCATTTGCCCTTAAATATAAAACATAACATGAACCATTTGTATGTAAATGGGTCAAGTTTGATACCTTTAGGTTACTTAAATTCCCACCGCACCGTCTTCTATTTATTCCTTTTATTTTATGTGGCATCCTCTATGTTATGATCTAAATTATGGTGGATTTAGGCCCTTAAGTTTTCTCGCCCACTAAACCTTCAATATCATGTATTCTATAAACAATTAGAGGTAAAAAAAACCTAGGGTTAGTAACTAACATAAATATAGAGGTGTCAACATTTTTGGTACGGGTTGAAACAAGTCGTACTGACTCATAAGTATTCTCTATAAATATTAGCATGCCAAATATGATCACTAAAGTTTCATTATTATACTGTTTATCGTTATTATTAATTAATTATATAAAAGGCTTTAAGCATTAAAAGTAAAGATTTGACGATTTTTGACTTGTTAGGACTCATTTGACCCGTTTTCTTATTAGCCAACCATTATTATGTTATCAATTAACTTTTAGTTCACTTTATACCCATTAAGATGAAACATAACCTTAACCAACCTGTTCATATGTATATAGTCATTCAACCTCTACCTACATTGGTATTTTTGCTATTTCTTATCAAGGATTGTCTTATGACAAATTATTGGCAGTTCCACACTTTGAAAATTATACAATTAGGTTCAAGTTGTCAATGTGTGATATTCTTGATTATTTAAGGAATGACATGACCGGACCGGACCAGTGGTGAAATATTTTTCGGCTCTAATAGTGTTGGACAAGAAAAACCTACAAAAAAGGAAGGTGCTTTTTATGTGTGGAGCAAGGACAAGGCCAGTAACTATATGTTGAGTTTTTTCTCCAAGCAACATAAATAAGTAATTTCTATCTTCGTTATTGAGCGGATCGGGTAAGACTCATCACCAACACTTTCTTTACAGTTGTGAAGATTAGGTCATCAATGTAGCTAAATATAAATTCTAAATTTTTGGGTTCTAAAAGATGTTCTTAAGTTATACGTGTAATGTTGAAATCGGGCCAGTTAAAAGTTGATCAACGTACACGTATGATTATAAATTAAATGAAAATAGTATGTTAAATAAACTCTATACTAATAATCTGTTTTTTTGTTCTATTAAATCAATGAACATAATCAAGGCACTTATGATTTCTTTAATCGGTCTCTTAAGTTCAAGGCAAGTGTTATATCCCAATGTTCTCTTATGTTATAATTTCAAACATGTTTAAATTTATTCTTAATATTTAACAGAATAAATGCAATGTAGATTATTAAACATTCCCCTGTCAAATAAATGAAAGTGGTTGTGGATACAAGCAGCAATGTTTTTGAGGACCCTTTATGTTCTTTTACATATGTTTATAGTTTATGCAACTGTTGTAGTTGTGTATATTAGGTTGTTAATATGTTAGTTGCAGAAGCAGAAGTTGTCGTTTATGGTCCGGTGTGACAGATGTATTATTTGCTGGAGTAAGTATTAGTAGTTGTCTGTGGAAGAACATAGCGGGGTGTAGTGGTTGTTGCAATTAAGCGTTATTTGGATAGGTAGCATATAGGAATTGGAAATTTTTATTGCATTTATACTGCAAACGGTGCCCAAAATTTGTGCACAACTGTAGGGTGCACATGATCGTCTATTTACAGTGATTTACATAACCATTGTACCTAAAGTTTTTTTTTTTTTTTTTTTTTTTTTTTTTTTTTAAGTTAAGGGTTCCTACGAATAATACATGATAAGTTGTTTTGGCAACGTTTTTGCAGCTATGTCATAACTACATTACAAAAGCTAGCAATTTACTGTCTATCGCTATTAGACCTCTGGTTCAGTAGTAGGGTCACCTTTAGGTTTCTTTGTAGGTGGCATTTCTTAGTCTTTTGATGAGGCTTCAAATAACTGTTTGCGAACTGATGAAGGTTTTGCAAGTTTGAGAGGCGCTTCTATTTCAGCGGCTTCACTGGAAAGTGGAGGTGGTGTCAGAGTCTCAGTGAAAACCTCGGTAACAGTTGTTTTATCAACTGAAGCTTTTGGTGGTGTAGAAGGTTCTCGCAAAGGTTCCGCCGGTGGTAATGTAGGTGCAGATGCATCAGCGACGCTGTCGAGAATTAACCTTGGATATCCTCTTTTGTTGCCATGGCCAAAGTGTAGTTCAAATCTATGCTTTGTGTTTTCAAGGTCCTTGATTATCTGTGGCACTTTATATGGGTTAGGACCGGAAACATAGCTGAGAACCTCTGAGCAAACTGGAAGAAGATAATGTGCTTTAGGGTTGTACCATGTGAGTGACGCCTCACCGGTCACATAAAAAATGATGGACTTAAAGTAGTAACTGCAATTGTTATGTATCGTATTTTGCATGAGTTATTGTTTCTAATTATATGATTTGCAGTTTGAGTTTGCGTTTGGTGTTTATACTTGTAGTTTGGTAGTACTGGCATCCCTGGTTGCTGGCAGTGCTAATGAGGCCTATATGGTTCAATATTTTTGTTGCATCGTTTGCATCTGTTGGAATACCAGGTTGTACCTTCTTCAATTTTAATTATCACCGCTTCGGTCACAAATTTTTGGTTTTGATGTTAAATGTAGAAGTTAGCAATATATCGTATGGCATTGTTTTGCAAGAGTTATTTGTGTCTTTGATGTGCGCAGAAAAGCACGTTCGGGGTCGAGAAAACCTCTTTTATACGAGCAAGTTTTTCAACCTCCCAGCGGTGAACCTAATCGTTGTAGTGTAGTATGGGTTAAGCCTCGGGGATTGATATCGTTCTCTAGGGAATAGGAATGCTAGTAAGAAATATATGGCGAGAAGGTGGGGTTGAGGATTTTTTTTTTTTTTTTTTTTTTTTTTAATGGTTTTTAAGCTAAGGTAAAATCTGGGGCAATTGGTTGGGGTGGTACTTCTACCGACATTTACTTCTATTAATTATCTAATTATCTAATTATCTAATTACTACGGATAGCTATGTTTAATTGAGGTGTGCTCGTATGTTGATTAAAGATGTGTTCACTTAGATACTATTACTCCCTAGTTACCTTTTATTTGTTGGTTGAGTTGTCACGTCCTTTATCTTAACGCGTTGTATTCCTAAAAGTCGTAGGGTGTGCGTATTCCCTAGTTCTATGAGGTTATCTCTCGTATATGATTCACGGAATCGACAAACCTAAGCTATTTTATCCATGCACCATATCATCATTAAGCATACTCAAGCATTAAACACAACGATAGCCTAGATGCACTTCTAAGCCAATTTCAATTAAGACAAGAAACAACCTAACAACAATCAATAACTAGGTTTCATATACCTAAGCAAACACACAAGTAATTTAGCTAGACATAATAATCAAAGCAAGCATACACACAATCAATCGAACATGGGGTAGACATAATGATAAATTGGATTAACAAACTTATCTTGATGTGTAAAATAGGGTATGGGACCCTAGAATACTGTCCAAGTCGGACTACAACTGAGTTAGGGTTTGCTCTCCTAAATACTACCTCCTAAATACAGAAAAATCGAATTCTATATACAGATTTACAATCACGATGGCGTCGCCTTTTGCATGCGACGCCGTCATTAGGGTTTCGTCTGGGCCAAGTCATCGATGGGACGACGTCACTTTAGAGTTGTGACACCGTCATTCTTTAGTTGAGACATCGTCTTGATTCTAGATATGGGCCGTCTGGAGTGAAAACTGTGAGTGACGCCCTCCATATTTAAAGCGTGGCCGTCAGCTTTACAACCGATAATTTCACCGAGTCGGCGTGCATGTTTTGATCAAGTCTTCATAGAGGACGGCGTCGCCCTGCTGGATGGGACATCGTCAGTTCTCACGACCGGTCTTGAGTGGCTTCATCTTGACTTTGTCATTTTCTTCATGTTTTGCTCCTTTTCATCCAAATGTGCTTTATTCCAAGCATTTGCTTCAAAATACCTAAAAGTAAAAGGAACGAAATTAATAAGTAACGGATATAAAATGTGTTGAAATAGTGCTTAAATGACCTCCTAAAAGCGTCGTTTAAATCCTTATCGATCTTCTTGTAAGCGTTTGGGACTTATATCAAGCGGTCTTTGCTATTCGCATTGGTTAGTCAGGTAAAGCCTCTCCTGATAGCTGTTAGGACTTCAGGTAGCAACATCAGTGGTATCCCAGTTGTCAGTAGGTCAGTGTACCTGAAGAGACGGTTTGTGTAAAATAGTAGTGATACATGTCTATAGCTAAGCTCATTAGTTTGTGTTTGTGAGATAAGACTTACACTTCACGTATTTCATCTGCCTCTGGTATTTCAGGATTGAAGTAGTAGCTCGTTGCAGGGGTGACTGATAACTGTATGCTACCTGCAAATCTTTTAACCCAATAGGAGCTGAAAGCTACAATAATAGGTTGCTCGAGTTACATGCTTATTTCCATCTTGAATTTTGTCGCCATCTCATTCCACAAGCTTAGAGTCACGCTATTTTCGCTGCCATGTAAAGTAAACCATTACATTTTATAGTGGTGAACATTGATTATAAGTAATTCTAGTATGGTAATACGTACTTGAGGTTTTGGATTTCAATATTTTTCCTGAGTATTCGGTTGGTTGTTGAGCTTCTAAATTTTTTTATCTTTCCAATGCTGCGGATAATTCCAATGTAGTCTACATACACATAAAAATATTTTATTGACATTTCTGTGACCATTAGTTATGATGTAAATGTATTACCTGTTAGGACCGCATCACGAACATCAGGTCTAAGCCCGAGTTCATTGTAAGCAATGAGGTTGAAGTAATGGCTCGGGAAACCATCATCTTCTAAAGGGAAAACGTTAGTATACTTCCCAAGTAACAACGTTGTGTTGTTGGGAAGAGTGCGTTGCCAAACATCAGTGTTCTTACAGCTGAACCTGCGAATTCTGTAATACAACCTTGTTTGCAAGACCGATCGAACTGCTTAATGTCTCGGACGTCAACATTTGCCTGAATGGCGTTTTCCTGTGAGAAACACATATTAGGTATTGTTTTCAATGGTGCTTTTTATGTTAAGATAGTTTAGTATAGTTATATTGCTTATATGTTTGTCTAGCAGCATGAAACATAAACCTGTTGGATTGGGATTAGGGACGTTTCATGAGGTCCATTTTCGGTACACTTTCAATTGCAATTCTTTTTGCAAGTCATGTGGTTTAACATCTGTAATGTCACATTTGCTTATGTTATTATGAGCTTCCCTTTGCCTTTCGAGTTTGCAGTAGTGGTGACATTTGTCGTGCCACTTTCCTCTGCGCTTGTTTGAATTAGTTCACCTTTTCCTTTGTCAGCCATTATTCTACAATCGATAGTAGCATTAATTAGCAAACTAGGATAACGTTGGATAATACTCAAACAAAGTGCATACGTTTGTAACAAACGCTTAACATTTAGATATAACGGATAATGCAGCATGCACAAATGTAAATCACGTAATTGCAAACCTAGTATAAGCTATTATGTAAGTAGCAAAAGAAACATATGCATTGTAGGAGCAGTACTTATGTTTTGAGAATATTTACTGTTAGGTTCCCATTTATGTAACACAAGCATCAATATAAGAAATAAGAGAAAGGAGTGATTGGTTGAACAAATACTAACACACACTTATGAATATTAAGAAGAGTTATGCGTAGGAAATGAAAATAAATGAATAACCAACCTTCAAATGAAGGTTTACATGAGGTATTTATAGGAAGGAACTAGGGCAACATGCAAGTTCCCTTCCTTTTCTTATTAGGCTTGGGCCAAGGCTTATGGGCCTTCTATATAAGCCTTAGCATAATAACAAACATAAAGGCCTAATTAAGCTAACTATTACATATTAATTACTAACACTTGTAATCTAGTTTAGGAGTGATTCCAACATTTACATAATGACACAAAAAAGTACTTAGACCTGCCGTAGTTTTATTTTTTTTATCTTTGTACACGATGTTTTTCGTTGTGTTTGGCGGCTGGTTTGGCTGGGGTTCTATGACAACTTTTAGACCCTTTGATGAGGTGGCTCTTGAGAGTGTGACGTATAGTTGCCCGTGTCCAAATATAGGTTCTGGTAAATAGATTCCTATCTTCTCAAGCGATGACCACGACTTTTGTTTATCGTCATCACATAAAACAATTTAATTGGGAATTTCTTGCGTTTGAAAACAAAGGGCATCTTCTTCTTTAAGCGTCAAAATAATCGTGGTAGAAAGACTTTTGTTCCTATTCGTGTGCCAGCTATTATCTTTGCTTCGATCATCTGGTCAGCGGTTGAGTAACGATCATGCGTGTCCCATTACAGACCCGGTGAGGTTCAAATTACGCATCAACATTACCGAACGCCTATTTTGACCTCTAAGGAATGCGGAGGAATCACAGGAAATTCATTGAATTTAAATAGTCATCTGGATATAACAACTTTGTAGCATCTCCATCATTTCCAATAGAACTGCGTTGTCAACGCTATATAAAGTCGGATGGTTCGAACACTATTTGGAGTATCGTGCATTTATTGTGTCGACCATATCGTTTTTGGACAAACTATAGCTTTATCCTGAAAGGTTCTAGCATTGGCGCTACGGTGAGTTGCTATCATATATAAACTCGATTAGTTGATCCACCGCTTGGTCACCCGGTTCGAAATAGTGTACATTTGGGATCCGCACCCACGAGGTGTTTTATGTGTCTTCAGCATCTTATATGCCAACGTTTCTATCGCCTATGTTTAAAATCCATTTAGAGAACGAACGACATTATATTCTTTCCTCTTATGTCATGCCTTGCTTTTGCAACATCATATTTTCTAGCAGAAAGAAGACCTTGAAATGTTGCCATAATATTGATTCAGCAATGGATGCGGCGATAATTGCGTTTCTTGAAGCTCCTTTCTTTACTGGCAATGTTTGGCGGAAATCCCTGCCTAACATTATTGATTTGCCTCCAAAAAGCAACTGCGGGTTGTTGAGAACGTTGCGCAACGTCCTATCTAACACTTCGAAACATCTTTTTTCATTCATCGGCGCCTCATCCTATATCACCAACTCTGTTCGGTTTAACAGTTCACTTAGTGTGTATTTTTCTTATCGTTATCTTGACTCATCGATTAGGCGCAACATGATTTTAAAGCGTGAGTCAGCAGTCCGTCCAGAGGGCAACAACAGTGATGCTACGCCTGATGAACCGACTGCAAACACGATTTTTCCTTCAGCTCTAAGTGTCGTGATAAGCTGTTTTTCCATAAAAGGTTTCTGGGTCCTCCATGTCCATATACGAACATTAAGTGTTGCTTATGATTGCGTACAACATCTATGATTGTATCGAACACTTCACGTTGTTGTTGGTTTAATTGTGAAATGAGACTTCTGCTTTCCGCAACCATTTCAGTCCTATTGTAACATGTTTCTTCCATAACTGTTCGGTTTCTGAATAGACTCAGCAATCCTGTTGGCGGATCTGGTAACCCATAATCCCTTAGTGACTTTCCATGGATAGTCAGCAATGCTTGCAGCTCATATAAAACGCCGCCTTCGAATTCAGGGTCATTTACAAATAACGTCCGAATACCTAGCGTTTTTGATAGTATCCGTGGCACGTCATCTAACATGTGGCTCCAGAACATTTGCCAAAGAGTTATCAGACTTGTGATATCTGTGAATAATAGTATTTGCACAAATAGTGCTCGTAACTAAGATGCAGTAGCCGTTGTACAACTTTCTTGCATCGCTGTAATCCACTCTTGGTCATCGTGTAATAAACCCATTGCCTCGCAAGCCTCCCTGTTTGTATTATACGTATAATCATTGACGGTTCGAATGGCTGCAAATGACACACACCCTTTTTTATGACACAGTAGCATACGTTGGTAAAATAGGTCGCCTGCAGTGGGATGCACATATGCTAATCGACCAATTGTTGGTTTATTGAGGTTCAGGAGACCAAGTTCGCGACTTTAGACCCATGAACTCGATGGAAATTGCAAATATGTTAAATGTCGACCAACTGTTGATGATTCATTGTACGCTAACCATTCAGTGAGAGTCGTTCGTCGGGCGCTTGGATTATTGAGTGTGGATTGCACCGTTTGTGATGCTCTGAAAGAAATGTGCTACATGTTTTCTAGGTGGACAACAAGGATCTAAACTGCTGGTTCCCAACTATGGATATCAAAACCAAATATGCACCAGCAAGCCTCGTGAGGACCGATATAACGCGCATCAACAAAGTTATTTATCTCGTCCATACCTGTGTTTGAACTGCTACCTGAAGTTGAAGTAGCCGTGAACCCATGTTGTGCCTCGCCTATTTGCCTGGAGACCCGAGCAATAATTTTGTCCATGCTCTTTGAAATATATTTAAACAGATACTTTATGAGCATCGTCCAGCCACAATATTCGACATTTATATGCGCATAGAACCTCATACATAACTAGCGACTGTATGGCACAACGTAAGCATTGTCCAACCTAACACCATTTCGTTGTGCATCTATCTGCATATCCCTCCGTCTATAGTGTGAATACCCTGCTTTATCAATGAATGTCGCTTCACAATATTCCTTTGGGAAATATTTTGTACACGTTGTTATATCACGCATGCACACTGCATTCGGAAAAGCCGCCTCACAGGGACCATGCATCATAAATTCTGATATAACTCTAAACCCTCCGGATCGTCTTGGTTGATGTGGAAGTTTCGTGATATACCTATCTACATCCTCGGGCCGCGATCGCCATTCGCGCATCACCCACAACAAGATATGGCAATGTGGTAAACCCGCTTGGAACTCCATTTGTATACAACACCGAAAAATAATCATGAAGAAAGCGATCGGTTACATTTAATGGCTTACAGATGAGTGTGAATCTATCAGTTCTGAATACGATAAGTTAAATATAATATACCTACGTTTAATGGGCCAAAAGGTCAGAACTCACGAAGATACTTAATAAGGGAGTGAATTTTACGCTCAAACACCCGATCAACAACATTTGGTCTATCAATTGCAGTAAGATTAGGGTATGCCATCATGTACTCCTCTATTTCAGGCCACTTGGTGTTACATGTGAACGTTACGAAAAATGCAGCTTTGCCATATAGCCTGCAGATGGCTAAAGCGTCAAGATAATGACTATACATATATCGGGGACCCCAAGTAAACGACGAAAGGAAAAATAATTCTTGAAAACCCACATCTGAACCGTCGACATCACTACGTGTAATTGCATCATACATACCGGTTAAATAATCGCCTCTTATATTTGATTGGTTTGCCCTAATGAAATCCATTCTTGCTCCTCTATACTACAATATGCGGTGACAACGTATTGTTGAAATAGCCTCTCCACCGCTTAACAGTTATAATAGCCACTTCTATCGTGTGGCGATAACAATAAAAGCCTTCATAGACATTCTTCGCCCCTACGTGTTGAAGTGGTTTCAACGTTAACATACCGTAGATCCATATGGTAACCATGTTCTCCAAACAGGGAACAACAATGGGAATTGGTGACATATATATTGCATGTAGTTTGTATATCCTTTGCGGTTCCCAGAATGAGCTTCTAGTATTACATCAAAGTCGCTCTGCTTTTCTCTGTATCATCAATAACTATAGCACCAATTGCGTCGCGATGGGTAATTCATATTGTGGCGCTTTCCCGACATTGAAAAGCCTAACTTTAAATTATGGTACTTCATGTTGTTGTAGCTTATCCTTCTTCATCTAAGCAATTGCACCAATGCATTGTTCTCATCGAGGAATGTAATCGGTAACTTGCACAATCTCTCGGTCTCAAAGGTTTCTTGCACCCTCGAAAATGATCCAACCTATTACGAACCTCATGTTACGTATCGTAAATGTATATTGTAAAAACCTTGGGCATGTGCTCGGGACCGGGCATAACCGACCTATACGATGATATATTTGACATGATACCTTGAAAACATATGGCCCTCTACCAATATTTACGGATTCATCAATATTCGCCTAGTGAAGTCATAGCGAACGTTTGATTATAAGCGGCGTATGTTTTCTAAAAATGGTTGTTAGAAAATGTCACCCCAATTACATTTTTGCGGTGAATTGAATATCTTGGGAGGGCTGTCATAGCATCAAAGTTCTGAGTTATATCGAGCGACCTAAAGTGTCGTTTGGAAAACACATCGTTAATTTATTTAAACAATCGGAGTTTACAAAGTATTGGTCTCAAATGAAAATCAACTTGTGCGGAAATAAGTTTGTTACAAGCAAACTATGTTTTAAAGTTTATAAAACCCAGTGAGGCAGCGTCGTCACCACGACTCTATGATATGTCCATATGCATGCCATGAAGTGAATGCCTTAGATACGAGATAAAACATGCTAAAAGTGTCAACACAAAGGTTGAGTGAGTTCATAGAGTTTGTGTTAAAATGTAAAGCCTTTAAAGAACGTTCATGCGGCAAAGTCTAAGTTTTGGTCATATAGAATAGTTCACAAAGCAAAGGCATAAATAAATCACTCGGTTCAAGTCCGCCCATACAAAACTTGCAACTGTGTGTTTACAACCTTGCTAAAAATAGTATGTCAATCATATATGCATGTATCATAGTAGTTAAAAGTATAAATGTCACCACAGAGGTCTTCAACCTGCGTGTTGGGATGTATCCATAAAAATGGCCTTCCAACATATAAATATTGGGATGTTTGTAAATTAATAGCCTTCCAACAACTTAATTTGGAGCCACTAATTCTTGTATGTTTGTAAATTAATAGCCTTCAACAACTTAATTTGGAGCCACTAATTCTTGTATGTTTGTAAATTAATAGCCTTCCAACAACTTAATTTGGAATACTAATTCTTGTATGTTTGTAAATTAATAGCCTTCCAACAACAATTTGGAGCCACTAATTCTTGTATGTTTGTAAATTAATAGCCTTCCAACAACTTAATTTGGAGCCACTAATTCTTGTATGTTTGTTCCAAGTATGCATATAAAATCAAGTATAACCCAATCAAGTATATAACGATCAAGTGTAAAGTATATGTAATGTTGTTTGGCAAAGAGTTTAAATGTTTTAGTAGGCTCCGTGATTAACCAATTGCTAAAGTATGTATGTTGAAGCATAATTGAAAACAAGTTTAGCACATTAAGGCACATATCGCAATAAACCACACATAATGTCCAAAGAGTATAAAGTATAGTGTAACACAATTGTATAAATGGTTTGAGTATTCGCAAGAGTAAAACAAGTATTTAAGCATATATCTCCCCAAATAGTTTGTAAGAATTTAAGCAGTATAAGCGGGTATGAACTCACGAGAATATGTAAGAGTTTAAAGTACTTGTGAAAGTAAATGAAAATAGTTTGAGCATGTATCTCCCCAAAGTTTGTAAACAATTAATAGAAAGTGGGGCTATGAAAACTCTTTGGTATGATTGATATGCTAACATAATGATGTGCACTAAAATGAGGCTCGGAAACTATCCGCGACCTAAAATGAATGATATGATACGCAATGAGTTATGATGTAATGTTATGCATGCATTTCGTATGTTATTTATACCACTTGCGAATTTTGAAAATAATACTCTTCGTCGAAAAATACACTTTTGACGTCTTGACCATTCTTAAGTTACTTTACAAGTATTTACGTCAAAATGACATCCTACAATAGTTTCTTAATGATTTATTATGAAATTATAACTTTTCGTCGTAAAATAATGTCGTTGGAAATTTCATGAAAGTGACTAAAATGGCCTCGAAATGCTAGTCGTAAAATGGTGTACGTCAAACGTTAGGAAACGAACTCAACGGTTTTGGAAAGCTTGTATCAAAATCCGAAGTTTTATTACATGAGTTTTCGTCATAGAGGTCTCGAACATAAAGATAATAGAGGTTAAATATGGTGATTTTGTCCAAAATGTGGTTCAAAAGTGAGTTTCGGCAAAGTTTAAGCAACCGTAAATAATTTATTACAACTCCGCTATACAAACGGTTGGTCGTTTTGGAAAATATGCTTGATGATCTAAATTTTATTAGAAGACATCTAGTTACAAAGCGTTCTCGTCTCGTTAAACATAGCCTTCAATATGGTGCGTTTTGTTTACCGTAACACTTGTCAACTAAAAATAATATAGTTTTTCGTAAATAATAAAAGTTACGGCAATTTTATGAAAACATGTATATTTTAGTCGTTACAAATCCGTTTTCTCGTATTATCGTCCTTAGCCCGTATCAAAGTATACTAATATATTTTGATAAGTCGAAATAATTTATAAAGCTTAAGACTCGTTTTGACTCGTACAAAACAAAAATAGTGTCTTTGAAATTTTCGGGACATATATATTTAAATCAAACTTGAAAATTCATAACTTCTTCGTTATAACTCCGTTTAATCCGTTCAAGCGCCACGGATTCGTTTTAAAGTATATTTTCTAAATATCAAGGCCAAAATTTATGTCTACAGTCGGATTTTCCGAAATACAAAATAAGATCAGACCCTTATTTATACTTGTCGAAAAGTGTTTTCTGTACTAAACCTATTCCAATCCCTTCAAAACAACTCCAAAGCTATTCTAATCCTACCATACACCTTCTTAGGGTGTCATGGGTTCCTAGACATCATCAAGACCAATATATAACAAGGGATAAATTATAGGATGACTTATATGTATATAACTCTAAAACAAAGTAAAAATGGTATAAACATCCATAAGTCTTGCATACTTTGCTCAAAAATGATGAGATGAATATGTAATGATAATGAAAGATGAAAAATGAAGATAATATGCTTACTAGTTACTTGATGAGGTGACTAGAACAAGGGATTTAACTTAAACACCCTAGGTTTTTATTTCAAAACCTAAACAAGAGTGTATACTAGATTGTTTAGAACTTGATCTTGAAAATTTTTGATGAAGATCTCCTTGCTCCTTAATGGTGACCGGTTATGGAGGATGAAACAAAGAGAGAAGAAACTTTTTAACTCTTGAAATAATGAGATGAATGAATGAAGTGAATGATTGAAGTGTGAAATATAGATGAAGTAAAGGTCTAAACAATCAAGGAAAAAAATTACCAAACATTAAATGCAACCCCCCCCCCCCCTTGGTCGGCCAAGGGGGGAAGCATTTCACCAAATATATATATATATATATATTTTTTATAATGTATATACTTGTGTGTAATTGTTGTAAGAAAAAATGTAGTTAAGGTGAATATGTAGTAACTTGTATATAGTTGTGAAATTTGAGTAGTATTGACTACAAATAAGTTTTAATAGGCCAAAGTAGAATATATTGTAGTTATAAAAATTGTAAAAATACATTTCTTGTAAAAATTGAGTGAACTAATAATTATCGTGTAGTTTTTAAGAAAAGCGTCGTAATAATATAATTTTAACGATTTATATACAAAATAAATTTAAAACACTAGGTAAACTCAAAATATCATTTTTATAAACTAAATGTAAGTATAAAATATATCGGGATCATTTTTGGAAGTATCGGATTAAACGTTCAAAATAATAACTTACGCGATAGCGTTTATTTAATAAGAAAATAAACGTTTAATGTAAAATGCAAAACCCATGCATAATTTGATATGAAATAATGAATATGGAGTTTGAAAAATGACCGGAAATTGAGAATTGTGACAGAAAACATGTCACATATAACTGCAGGATATTCTCTAACTGTCAAAAGTTTGAATCTTCCTTCAAATAACAACAATTATATATAGCCCCTCGGATACAGTTGAGTAACTCAATTTCTCTTAGTCCGAGAATCAGCCGCAATGACGTCATATGCGGTTGCAAGGCCAAACTTGATGTACTATGTGGGAGGCCACGATGAAAAATAGTGTTGTTATAGATACCCGTATATATGGTCAAATGTTAAAAACAATTGTAATAAAAACCAATGTTAGCGGGGACAAACTGTTGTAACGAAGCACGTGTTCTTTGGTGTGCGCACATGGTATCTGTGCATTATTTGCACAATTCGTTGTCGACGGCGTTTTCTAAGCGTTGTGTTCCAACCATATCAACTTCTAGCCCGATGTCGTGAAGTCCTTGTTTGAGACTCCGTTGTAGCAAGTCTTGGCAATCTTTGCTACAATAATATAAGCGATAAGTGTGACCCTATAAAATGCGAAACAAAAGTACATATGCAATGCACATTTTAAACCAAAAATACACGTAGCTCTTACGGTGTTATCAAGCGTGTCCCAAAGGTCTAAAAGGGTATGCCTGTTTGGGAACATATGGGAATGTCAAAGGCAACGAAAAATTTAACACGAGAACCATCAAAAGAGTTGTATCCACGTGTACAGCGATGGATTCCACCGATAATCTAGGTCTCTTTACCATCTCGGTTGATGGTTATAACACATCTTATCTCGTCTATCGACTATCGGCTTTCATAGGCTTTATTATTCTGACCTTGGTCCAAGATTTGAAAAGCATGTATAACCATTTAATCCGTCTAATATAACGCCTCCGTCACAGCGTTCACTAATAGGTAAAAGAACATCATCGTATCACAGGCAATTAACATTCAATGGTTCAACATAAGAGATAGTTCCGACCAAAATCCAGTTAAGAGGTACTCGAACATGGCGTACAAAACACGATACACCTCCATCGGTAGACTCCACGATAGGTAAAGCAACATCATCAGGGTCGTGCAATTAACATTCAATGGTTCGGCATAAGACATGCTCCCCATTGGAAATCCAGTTTAGGGGTAATCGAGTGTGACTGCAACACCCAACATAAAAATTAGGTATCTGTTGGGACGTTAAACCATCAACGGAAAATTACGGTAAATAACTTTAAGCGACTACTACCAAACTGTTAAATTATTAAAGGGATGTGCAACATTAGGAAGGCGAGATGTCCCTTGAAACAAAGGCTAGCATGTCCATCAAAGGTTACCATACTTTCATACGGAAGCGCAAGTTGCTAGACCGGCAACAACATTTTGACCAGCGGCTTCTACAAGGCGAAGGCAACATAAGAGTGTTCGATTGAGCGTTAACGATGTCGCATCGGCGTGTACACTGCGAGGCTTTGTTAGCAATGGGTTTCTTAAGCGTTTCACAGCGTTTACGATGCACACCTATCACGATGTGCCGGTGCCGCTTTACGACCACGATGACCGTAGTCTTGAGGTCTATCAATCGAAGAGCATGTACGGTTGTCCAAATTGGTCAACCTGACATCTTTGTTGCAACATTCTCCTATAGCTAAAGTATTACCATCATATTACGAGTACGAACATCCAAATGTTCTACATAAGACATAGTTCCCTTTGAAATCCAGATTGGTGATAGCGACCAACACCTACAATACCCCACAAAATAGTAAGATATCTGCTACAATGTCACCTCAACAATGAAAACACGCAATCTAAAAAAAAAAGCAAGCACAAAACTGTTGAGTGTTTAGAAGCATGCTCGGTGCCGCCCGAAGATATTTACCAACAACGGAGGACAAACTCTTTTGTTGAAACAGCGTTCCTCAACACAACATCGTGGCGTAATCAAATTTCCTTTTCGGTACACTGCCGCTTGGACATCTCGGCTAAAGCGTTTGCGTCATCTACTTGACATTG
This sequence comes from Chrysanthemum lavandulifolium, assembly GCA_022545495.1. Taxonomy (NCBI): domain Eukaryota; kingdom Viridiplantae; phylum Streptophyta; class Magnoliopsida; order Asterales; family Asteraceae; genus Chrysanthemum; species Chrysanthemum lavandulifolium. The sequence goes on along the minus strand of CM040241.1, from coordinate 143,446,206 downwards.
TAAATGAGCCAAAGGGTCTAACCTATGATAAGCGCCTAATAACGAACAACCTTCGCTACTAATATTGTCCAAAAATCTCATGAGCAACAATAGTACCTCCTTGGACACCCTTTTCGTCTCTAACCAAGCGGCGTGCTATCTAAGCTAATAACATGGTCCTTTGGGTTGTAAATTTTCCGTACAGCTGTTAACAACATTTACCCTCTTGCATGGCGCACTCTTACTTCTCATATTAACAATCTAAACACTTACGACAAACTAACCTAAGCGAAGCAACTCCTAATCAAATAATTCATGCACTACAAAACACTAGCCCACTAAACGTGCATGCATAAACATACCAAAGAATAACAAACACTATATGTTCTAAACAGCATCAAACACTTTCTCAGGCCAAGACACTCATGAAACAACCTAGAACACACATGCAAACAAAAAATACAACCACACAAACCGAACATGCAACAATGAATTGAAGATCTAAAAACCGACGTACCTACCTAAGAGGAGAAGCAGAAGACAAGTAGCTGAAAACCAAACGACATGTATAGTCGTTCAAAAGGGCCTAAGGAAGGTACAATAGTTTGGGCTAAACATTTGGGCCAAAGATTAAGCATATTATTATATAGGCAGCCCAACTTGAAACTATTATTTTACACCGGTCCTTAGTGTTATATGCGATGCCTTAATATTAAAAACCACCAACACGTTTTTTAAATTCCCACCGACTTAGCGCTTTGTATTATATACGCTGCCTTAGTATTAAAAACCACCGACACGTTTTTTAAATTCCCACCGACCTAGCGCTTTACTATAGATATATAATGACGTGACATGAAATATTAAAATTTTAAAGTGCTTAAAGTCAAATACTAGCTAGTGACGAAACACACAGCAGTACCGTCATAGTAGTACAAGTAAAAAATCACACAACATGTAACGTTCACATCTTTATTCCCACCAAAAAACACCAAACCAACCAACCAATCTTTCATCTTCCAAACCCCCAAAACCAAAAACAAAAACAAAAACCAAATCCGAAGATGGGTTTAGAAATCAGAAACCCAAACACTTGCATCAGAGGATGTTGTCACAGCGACACAATCCCTTTACACCTCCCTTCATCTTCATACACCCTCTTAAACCTTATTGCTAGAGGTAGGGCCAACAACAACTGTTTTTTGTTTTTTTAGTAATATAATGGATTAATGATGTTTAATGATTGTTTGTAGGTGGTGAAAGTGTTGTGTATGATGGAATGTTGGATGGGGAAAGAGTTGCTGTTAAGAAACCGGTTTTGTCCACTTCTGAGGATATTAATAGGTTTCATAAAGAGTTGCAATTGTTATGGTTAGTTATCTTTTGCTCTTAACAAACCATCACATTATAAGTGTCCACTTTGAATGCACAAAGTGTTAAGCACTCTCCACCAATAAAATTCCATCCCATGTAAAGTAGACACTTATTATGAGACGGAGGGAGTATTATTTTTGTAGTATATGTGTAATTAGAGTATAATTTGATGCAATGTTACAAGACTTGTTATTAATTTTGGGTTTTTGTGTGTGGATAAAACATTGTTGCTTTCTTTTATTTGTTCCGTTTTAGGGTTTATTAAAAAGTTATGTTCTTGTATATCGAAAAGTGATAATTATGTGATAAAACCATTGGATGTATACACAATGTTAATATAAAGAATATATTAAGGTTACGAGCTACAAAATGATCCCAACATGACAAAAAACCATTTTTCTAATGATTTATATTTACAAAACAGTAGAAGAACTAGAACTAGACAATTGAAAAATTACATTGGTATTTTATGCATGTTTTGTAATTGAAATTTTTTAAACAGTTTGAGTTCGGAGAAATATTAAGTTGCCGACCAACTATTTGAATTTTTGAAACAGAGATATGTTCTGTATGTGTAATTTGTTGTTGTGATTTTGAACTTGAAGCAAATTGAATCATGAAGGGATTGCAACATTGGTGGCAGCACATGCAAGGCCACCGAATTACATGTTCTTCTTTAAGTTTTATGAGGGTGGAAATCTTTCTCACAAGTTACATGTCGAAGAATGGAGTCCGAGTAGTGGCCAAGCGCTTATGATTACTAGACAGCTAGGTAAAATAAATGCTATCAGTCCTATATTAACAGATTTCTTAGTGTAGGGTCAATTTAGTCTTTTGTTTTTGGAATTGTGAATGAATGATGTTTCAACATGACGTCAGCATATTATGAGTATTACCTCATGCTTTGTCGTATGAGATCTTATTAGCTGGTTTGGTTTGAATTTATTGGAAATTATAATAGGATTTGTAAAGTCCCACAACATTGAGAGATGACATCATGTATTTTTGTTAAAGCCAGCAATTTCCATGATTTCATACTTGTAGCAGCGATAAAAAAAATTGCATTTCTGTTATTGTAATTTTTCCTTGAGCTATTTCATGCGACATCAGATTTTCAACATGAAATAGATAGAAGTTCTTGCACCACTTTTTTCTTTGTGTTACTCATGGAAGTAGGTAAATTGATATGAAATTTAAGTTGCACCTCTTTGTGCCTTTTTTTGCAGCAAATTCTTTGCAGTATCTTCATAACATTGGAATTGTACATAGAGATGTTTCAACATGACGTCAGCATATTATGAGTATTACCTCATGCTTTGTCGTATGAGATCTTATTAGCTGGTTTGGTTTGAATTTATTGGAAATTATAATAGGATTTGTAAAGTCCCACAACATTGAGAGATGACATCATGTATTTTTGTTAAAGTCAGCAATTTCCATGATTTCATACTTGTAGCAGCGATAAAAAAAATTGCATTTCTGTTATTGTAATTTTTCCTTGAGCTATTTCATGCGACATCAGATGTTCAACATGAAATAGATAGAAGTTCTTGCACCACTTTTTTCTTTGTGTTACTCATGGAAGTAGGTAAATTGATATGAAATTTAAGTTGCACCTCTTTGTGCCTTTTTTTGCAGCAAATTCTTTGCAGTATCTTCATAACATTGGAATTGTACATAGAGATGTGAAGCCAGCGAATGTTCTTGTAAGTTATGATAGTTGTTTTTACATTTATTGTGCAGTCACGACTATTTACTTCTCAATCTTCTGAGTAAAAGCTTTAATCTCATTCCATATCTTCTTTTATTATTGCAAAAAAATAGGAAGTTTTAGCATCAAAAGTTTTATATTAATAACAATGGCAGTGCACCGGGTCAGGAGTATCAAATGATTACGACCTCACCTAACAATAGCCCTTATGGCTCTTGTTTACCGCCTTATGGTTAGTTGTCTAAGCTGTCTTTTTGGAAAGATATCCTTTTTAATGATTGAATATTGAGGGAGTAAAAGTAGGGTTGTGAGAAACTAAATGGTCGAAGGAGTGAATTCGGTTGAAACGTTTGATACCTCTTATCTTCTTTCAACTGATCTTTCAAGATAAGTCTTAAAAGTTGTTCAGAACACTTATTTTGATAGTATAGAATCATTTTCATTATTTAGAGGGCCAGCACAGTCCGATCAGTCTGCTGACCCGTAAGCTCTTAGGTACTTTTTTTTTGGATTTAGCTCAATTGGACGCGTTTGGACTTTGGATATATTGTTTTGCTCAAATAAACTTCTAAGCTCAACAATGTAGTCAATTATTAACCCACTTTTTTATACCAAATTTGCCCTTTCTACATAACGTGGTTGTAGTTCAATACATTAAATCTTTTATTCTAATGCAGCTTGACAAAAGCATGCAACCACATCTTGCAGACTTTGGTTTGTCTGAATACAAGGAAGATCTTACACAAGTGACAGTAAAGAATTGGAAATCATCAGGCAAGCCAACCGGTGGTTTTCATAAGAAGAATATGGTAGGTACTCTCATATACATGGCACCCGAAGTATTAAGGAAGGAGATTCAAACTGAAAAGTCAGACGTATACAGTTTTGGAATAACAATCAAGTAAGAATCTATGATGATCTGAATCACTTTTTATTACATTAAATTTACAGCTTACCTAATAAGGGCAATTGGCAGTTATATAAAATTTCTTCTTACATTTTACGTTATCTTTTCCTCATGTATGAATACAAACAGAAAACCTCAATCTTAACCCATTGCAGTGAACTTTTCACAGGTGTTGTCCCATATACCGATCTGCGCACTGAAGCACAGGTTTGTCTCTCTAAATTTAAATCAGATTGTTGTAATGTTCTATGCCAGGACTAGCTTGGTATAAAATGAACCGCCCAATACGGTCCATCCTTCGAATTTGACACACTTTGTTATCCTTAGACTTTGCCACACTTTGAATAAAAATTGTGAATGTAAGGAAGTAGCACATCGGTTTTGAAATAAAGCATGGCATTGATTATTTGCAAATAGATTTAAAGAATGGACAGAAGATGCTTGTGGGTCTACCCAACCTTTCGCGGCCCATTTTGACCAGTCCAAAAATGCCTTTCATACCCGAGCTTGTTTTGACTTTTTACCCAAACCCACCCATCTTGTTACCTCTACCATATATGCAGTATTGCAGGTTCCATCCTTTATATTATTTTTAATAAAATGGTGTAGTTTGACTTGCCTCTTTGTATCCAAGCATAACAATATTCCCTACTGGCAGGCTCACACTGTGCTGGAAATGAACTACACTGAGCAGCAATTGACAGCAGCTGTTGTCTCTGATGGACTCAGACCTGCTCTTGCAGGAACCGAGTCTGGTGCTCCAGCAAGACTGCTGACTCTGATAGAAAGATGCTGGAATGCTGACACTCGCAATAGACCTTCTTTTGATGATATAATCACAGAAATTGATTTCGTTATTGGAGATAATAAGAGCTTCACAGAGGTAGAGAATGTTGATACTGAAGACGAGAGTACTAATATAGTCCAACCTTTTCAAGAGGAAGTCAACTGGTTAGTTGAGGGTGAAAAGATTATGAAGAATGATTATGAGATCGGGCCCGGAGTGAAAAGTTGGACTAATCATTTAGATGATTCGTTATTATATCTTCCGGTTCTATCATGGGGTTCTTTTGCTACTCGTGGAAGAAGAGAGACAATGGAGGATACTCACTTTCTTATGCCTCGTTTGTGGAATGAAGATGATATTCATATCTTTGGAGTTTTTGATGGTCATCGAGGTACACATTATTACATTAGTAGCAATATGGGTTCAAACATGATTATTTGACGTTGGTTTTGATATAAAGTGATACAGTAGGAATTTGTTAGTCGTTAGTTCCAGAAGTCAAGTGGTCCGTCTTAAGTTTTAGTAGTCTGAAAGTCAGTTTAAAATAAATAAGGGTCTTTAGTTTCTTTTTGGTCTATAAACTGACCTGATATTGGCCTTGGAAGGGAGACAACAAGTTATCTATCTTTGTAATAAGCTTTGAAGCTTGATTATCTATCTCATAAGAAATTTCATTCGACTCAAATCATTATACCTTCCCTAGTTGCATGTTGACTACACCCTAAAGCATGCTATGTATATCGTTTGTGTGCTAGTTCTTTGGTAATCACCTCCGGAGACCTAAGTAGAGGAGGCAGATTGGGCAGGTCAAGGTGGGTTGGGTAATGAGTCAAACCAGTACATTATTTGGTATGTATTGTATACACTTGATGATCTCCAATACAAATGATTTTGTGTGCCTTTAGTTAGGGTGCTTTATTGGTATTTGTCCTTGTGATGATATTATACAGTTGGAGTCCAAATAAGAAACTTTAAGGAACTGCTTTCCTGTTATCAAATGAGAAACTAAAACAGGTAAACGGAGTAGGATTCCTGTTCAGGTTACCCCAGGAAGTCGAGCCTTTTTGGCTTTATGTACGTGGCCTAGCCGGTATCAAATGAGAAACTGTTCTATAAAAGAACATATGTGGTTCTTACACGTTGCTATTAGAATACAACATTAAACATCTTAAATCTATTTATATGAATAAACTAAGTTTTGATTTCCTTATTCTGCTTGATACATATGGCAAATATTTTGATGTATTACGGTATTCGTAATATTCACATTGGGCGCATGCAGGTGGTGCAGCCGCAGAATTTTCTGTTCGAGCACTACCAAAGCTATTGCAAACTATGGATTGCGCGAGCAGGTTTGTATAAATTTACTTAGATGTGGTAATTTCGACCCATTTTCTTGATACTGGGTTGTGCTTTTTTAGGAGGGCAATAGGTCAAATGGGTCTTAACGAGTCAAACAGGCTGAAAGTTGGGCAAAGCCTGTTTTCAGTGCATAAAATTTCTTGTTATTCGTAGATGTTGTTGTTAACGTAATAATAATGTCTTTGTAATTGCACTTAACCTATTAATCATGTAACAAGGACTTTGTCCCTATGGACAAACAATTGTTTGTGGGTCAATTCAACCATTCCTGTTTTGACCCGTTAGTCAACCCGTATGACTTGCCACCACTAATTTTGCTCTTCTGTTGAGACCAATTGTATTTCTTTCATTTGTTTTTATTATAGATTTTACCTTTTGTATTCTAATGACAATACAGCCCCCCTGATGCACTTAAAGTGGCATTCATCAACACAGATGTCTCATTTAGAAAGGAATTAAATTCTTTGCGTAAATCCAAGGGGCTTATTCAGAAAGACTATCATCCTGGCTGTACTGCAATTGCTGCTCTTATCGTTCAGAATAAGCTTTTCGTAGCTAATGCTGGTGATTGCAGGGCAATCTTATGTCGAGCAGGTTCCCCTTATCCTTTAAGCAAGGTTGTTATTCTATCAACCTTTACCTGGAGGTGCTAAAATCATTGGTCAGCATATGCTCTTGATTTATTACTTGGTTAATTAGTATATTGTTTATAGGACCATGTTGCAAGTTGTCTTGAAGAGAGAGATCGTGTTACAAGTGTAGGGGGTCAAGTCAAATGGCAGCTTGATACGTGGAGGGTTGGCCCCGCAGCCCTACAGGTTAATGATGTTTACTTAATTCTAATAGGTCCTTTTAGACTTGGTAATTTCGCCCCGTTTGGCTATGACGGGACTGATTGGGGGTTATGTTTTTATTCTGTAACGGGTGAAATGCGTCGTTGAAATTGAAAGTTGCCCAAAGTATATTTTCGATGCAGAACGCTTCTGAATCAGTATCAAGTAAAGTAGATCATTATTAGATTAAAATTATTTTGTTGTGACCCTAATTATTTGCAAGAATTAAAACCTTTTTGTCCTAATAAAAAGTGGTAAGGTCAACCCACCTGTGTCGACTCATACCAAAATTACCCATATTGACCTGTTACTTGACTTGCTCATTTGCTCATTGGCCCCAACTCTACCTAGTTTCATAGTCTCATCCTGCTTGCTTGTATTCTGTCTAATTCTCTTTTTATAGGTTACACGGTCTATTGGCGATGACGATCTGAAACCTGGGGTAACAGCAGAACCAGAGGTTACAGAGACCATACTTTCGGATGATGATGAATATCTGGTATGATGGTTTCAGTCTGTGCACTTCACAACTCGCAATAGTTTTCTCTAATCATTCTGATGTAATACCATTGGTAACAAAGTGGTATAGATGTCAAAAAATTGCACCTTCTGATGCAGAGGAAGTGTTTGGCCATAAAGTAGATGTTTAAATGCGGACTAATATGGATTAAAGGAAAATTGTCATAAACATCAATGCATTCCGCTTTATTTCTATCTTTTATCAACGGACTAAAATTTTTTTTTCTAAAAACACCAAACTTTAAGAAAATGTGATAACAAAACCATCCAACTCTTGGAACCGCTGTATAAACCACTTAGAATTGAAACCCTACTATAGGGAACATTGAGCTATGTCAGCATAATTCAAGGTTACCCAAGATAGTCAATTTTGAAAAGTAGAGTGGTCAATAGAGTTGTTACCAAATACAAGGGTTGGCTAGCGACCTGGCCAATTTTAACCCGTACAGAAAATTAACCGTTTTGATATGCTACTCAATCACCTTTTCTGATATCTCAGGTAATGGCTAGCGATGGACTGTGGGATGTTGTAAGCAGTCAAGAAGTGGTTAGCATAATCAAGGACACCGTGAAAGAACCAGGAATGTGCTCCAAGAGATTGGCAACGGAGGCTGCTGAGCGAGGAAGCAGTGATAACATAACAGTAATTGTTGTGTTTCTTCGTCCAGTGTCAACTGCAGAAAGAATTTACTAGCAGTAGCCGCTCTTCTGGTGGATATATGCTGCCTGTGGAGATTGGGTGTAACATGTTCTTTCAACGTTTACCCAAGTATGGACATTTTTTTCTACTGTTATAAGCGCGTAAATTCTTACTAGCTTTTTGTTCATCTCTCTGTGCTTTAATAGATGTAACATATTCTGTACATTCATAAATATGAACTTGATGTAAATGACATGACCACTTGTCATTCATTGGATTTATTTGTTATATATTAGAAGGCACGCTAGTCAATTCTCTTCATACGTTTATACTTTACTTCTATAGTACTATAACTTTGCGTCTCATGAAAATGAGACTTATTATTAAATTTGAAATGATGTGTTTTAGAGATCTATACGATACATATGCAGATTCACATTACAAAGGGCCTCAACGTGCTAAGAGAATCCAACACAAGCCGAAATCCAGCACAAAGTTCGATGAAAAGAAAAGGAGGCCCATAACATCTTTGCCAGTCAAGAAGATATGACTCTGCAGTGGCTCTATAAAGCTGCTCCCAGAAACAAACAACAAATATGTCAAACTTTACTGTAATAACAAGTTCAATCACATATCAGATGGATTGATGTGTAGCGCCCCAAGCCCAAATTGACCACCCAATACACACCTAATCAACTTATAACTGTGGTTAAAGTTAATAGTACTCTACAACTTCATGTTTATTACATGACAGATTCTTCAGTTGTGTTTCAGTGAGGGACATGTTACTAAGTAGTATCAATAGGTTATCTATGAGTACAGTACACCAATGGTATTATTACCTGAATTTCAAACTTGACAGCATCACACGGGCTAGATACTTCCTTGCTTGAGCTTTGGATTGGTACATTCCGGCAGTCGGTGTCTTCCCTTAGAGTAATAGGCATATTATAGCTTTTAACTTTCGGTTTCCACATACATTTTATGTTGTAGGGCCCGATCTTCTTCCACTGTACATTTAAGCTCCTGAGGACAGCTAAAACATCTCTGATAGTTTCATGTGGCGATGCAAAAGACTGCATTAATGTAACAATGTATATGTGCAAAGTTTATGGCCATAAAAGATGAACTAGTTGAAAGTAAAAGAACACATAAAAGATGAGGTAGTTGAAAGTAAAAGAACCATAAAGATGATAATTACCTTGAATCCAAGTACCCACTTGCCTTGAACAGGATAAATTGGTCTCACATAAACTTCTCGACGATCCGTGCATTCTGGTGGCTGAAAAATCAGAAAAAAGATAATGAACTAATGAACTAGGTGAAACCACAGCCATGCACTATATACATGTCTAAACTTAAACTTATTTCTCAAAACGAAAATAAGGGTGTTAACAACTTAAGATATAAGTTTAAAAGTATTGATGCATTGTTGGATAAATTTGATATGATTCAATTGGTTAGTATTTGGCTTTGCTTTTCTTGTTCAAAGTTGTAATAGTAAATTAGTTGTTTAAACGGAAATCATGATTATTTTAGTAAATAAGCTAATGATTCAAAAGAACAATCTTGTGAAGAAAAGAAGAGAAGATTTGCGAGATGAGAGTAAACCTCTCTCTCAAATTACATTAAGATGTATAAATAGATTTTTTACGTTTATATAAACAATCTGTTGCATTTGGTTTGGAAATCAATAACAGCCGGAAGTACCTATATAAGAACTATATGGGAAATATGTGACAACTAATTAACTTATCAGACATCAGAAGCACATACATTAATAACTGATTTAATCATTACCAAAACATATATCAAAAGACGTTCTAAAACTTGTAATAAAAGAGACGAACTAAAATACCAAGGCTCCTAGAAGATTGTCACAGTCGTAATTATGGTTATTCAAGCGCCTATGATATAGCATAGAATATGAAACTGTTGCCTGAGAGGAAAATAAAAAAGGAGTGTTACTTTTACAGTTTAGATATGTATCAGAATCAACAGTAGAGAGAGTTTTAGCACCTGATTTTGCGAAAAGTTATTCAACGACCCAATAACTTCTTGAACATTAAATCCTAAGGCATCCATCTCTTTTAAAACTCGAACATCAACCTTGGTTCAAATAAAACGACATTAGCAAAAAGGAACAGCAGTCAAATGGGTATTTCCCCATTGATCTCTTTAGTCACAAGATGCACGCAATCACTGAAAGCTAAGTATATAATCAAATGAGGCAATGATCATGATGCTTAAGCAACTTAATGTAGTAATTTTGAGTTCAATTACTATAATACCTTTGTTGTATTCCATGCAGTATCAATCGAGTTGTCTGCAATGTACTTTGGAAGATTTTTTTGAAACCATGGATGCTTGTATATTTCAGGAATAGTTATACGGTTAACTGGATCTACAATAAGCATCCGTGAAATTAAGTCACGTGCTCCAAGAGACAAGTAATTTGGGATTGTGTATATTCCACTCTGACACCAAGTAATTTCAAGTTAGTATAATCTTTTATTAAAACTAAGAACAAAAACTACCTCACAAACCTTTATTTTTGCTGATAAGGCAGACATATTCTCATCATCAAAAGGAAGTATTGCAGTGAGAAGAGCATATAATATAACCCCACAACTCCAAACATCGACTTCAGGACCGGCATAAAGACGTCCGGAGAGTATCTACATCAAAATATAATATGAAATAATCATATTCCTATCATCACCAATAAAACGTGTTGTAAAATATAGTGTTTAAATGTGCTTCAGCTATATCAAACCTCTGGAGCAGCGTAACTTGGGCTTCCACAGCTTGTTTTCAATAATTGGCCATCTCGCATAACATTGGCTAGTCCAAAGTCAGCAATTTTGACATTGCCTTTTTTGTCAAGAAGTAGGTTTTCCGGCTTAAGATCTCGGTGAACAACCTTATGAAGGTGGCAACTCTCTATACCTGAAATGATCTACATGGAGTGACCATACCATATCAGTTTCTTTGTATTAGTAAATTTAGTACAGAATTACTAGAATTTATTAGCTTATGTATTGAATAAGTAAACTCTTAATTTAGAATCTTGGGATCATATGTGACATAACAAAATTGGATGTCGGTGTGCAAGAAAGATAATGATTGATACCTGTTGAAAGTAATGGCGAGCCTCATTCTCCTCAAGTCGCCCATTAGTGATAATATAATAAAATAGTTCACCTGAGTTCATATACTCCATGATCACGTATATTGTTGACCGAGTCTCTATCACCTCATAAAGCCGAACAATGTGAGGATGTGAAAGAAGCCTCATTATTTTAATCTCTCTGTTCACTAAGCAGCGATCACAGAAAAATAAAATATCATCAACTGAGTTCATAAGAAAGAACTTGGAACATCAAGAAACATGGATAATTGATATATAGTATATACTACTATATCTGGTCATTGGATTTTTAGTATCATTGCTAATACCATTGTACTTTTCAAACTTTTTTGTTATGGGTAATTTCAAAAAAACTTATATAAAACTGATGTGACCTGAATGTTTTTTATAATTGTATTTGTTTACTGGTTTTAAAACGATTTTCGGAAGTTATATGCCCTTTAAAAGCCGTAAAGTAGTTGCTATTATTGAGATTACTCAACAAAGAGATATATGAGGCACATCATGCAATATAAATTAATCATATATAATACCTCTCTCCCAATCAGAATCATTGATTGTTTGACGAACAAGTTTTTTCATAGCAACCTTGATCCCAGTCGAGATATGCTGGGCTTCTCTTACTGTACCAAATGCTCCAAAACCAAGTCTTCTCCCCACTCTATAGTTTGATAGAGGTGGTAAACTTCCCCTACTACTGCTTCCATCCATTATCGGAGTCGTGGAGTTTTAAAAAGCTTATTCCCTCTTCACAGTCCTCAGAATGCTTACATTAATAATCAAATATCAGAAAATGTAAACACAAAAGTATCAATGAACAGTTAATAGTTTCTGCTCAAATTTATCTCTAGTTTATGTCAAGTCTTTCTCCTTTCATTGTCGGATGGTCAGGTTGTCTCAAAATAAGCTAATACTCTTGCATGTTTTTAAGGAAATAGGAAAATTAAAAAACAAACAACTGATTTACAATATTATATGAATATGCATACATATTTACTTCTACACACAAAATACAAACTTACAAGTAATCAACACAATGATGATTTCTGAAGAACCATACCTTTGGGCAGAGCAAGCTTGCAACTGGTGATCAGAGAGCAAGTAAGCAAATAAGCGCAAGCAGCCGATCAAGTTATAGTGAGCGAAAAGGAAACATACAAAGTAGAAAGGGACTATTCGGTTTTTTGTATATTTTATCTAGGAGTTGTAGACCAATTTACATAGAGACAAAAGCTTTATTATGGAGCCATGCACAAAAGTTCAGCAAAAACCATGGGAATATCCGTTGAAAACGAAAAAAAGTCTTTCACCTTCCCCAACTTTTCATAAGAATACTTACTGGCAAAGCTATTTAGTATAATATCATCTTTAAGATACATATTTAATCATATCACTATGGACTTACCTAAATCTTTTCATTTTAACACAAAATTCAACGGTACCTGTTTAAGATTCTCAGTTGCAATATGTTAAAGTTGCAACAATGTCTTTTGTTATAAAGAATACTAAAGTTGATAAAGAAAAAGGATCGTATATTCTCTCATGACCTTAACCTTTTTCTTTCTTCCCCCTTCATCTTTTTATTATCAATCGTGAATGCTCAAAAGAGTGTTCAAGAAGACTGAATCTGAAAACCGATAGAATATATTAGTAGAAGATTCTTTTATTCAGTCTTTTCGTATTATGTAAGACTATGAGCTTGAAGTCACTAAAAGCAAAGCTAACTAGGTGTGTGGGTACTGGGTTAACTTATATATTTAAACATCTTCTTAGCTTATTGCATTTTTATATAGCTGAAAATCCATTTTAAAGAATTCATAGGTCGACACACGGGCAAAATAAAAGAAAGGTGGTGATTAGAAACCATTTCTTTAATACAAGAAAAGGCTACTTTATGATTTTCAAACAAACAACTTTGAAATGATCATGGCAGGACTTGGTCTACCAAATAAGGAATTGGTCTACCAAATTTGTAATCTATGTTTAAATATTCCGGCAGGACTTGATTAAACTTTAGCATGGGTATTAAAGTGGAATCAAGACATCTAGCATGTGCAGCTCGTATCATTATTAAGTTTGCTATTCCATTAACAGAGGTCATGAATTTGATCATCTAAAAGAGTTTCACTTAACATTGTTATGTATGGCAGTCGATATGAACTTCATTGTGATGCAAAAGCCATGAGTTGATTTCAACATTTTTGCATCATAACATTGGCGAATCCAAAACCAGCAACTTTAAAATTGCCTTTTGAGTCAAAAAGTAAGCTTTCTGGCATAAGATCTCAGTGAACTGGACTGGGATCCTCTCGTTGAGAGGACAACTTGACTCAAGTTGGAATGGGACTCCTTACTTTCCAAGGGTATGCACCTCATGTATATTACGGAGTATTAAAAAAAAAAAAAAAAAAAATTAACACTAACCTGTCGAATCGCAGGGTATGCACGTGCATACCTGTGCTACACTACAAATCCACCCCTGATAACACTAGAAGTTGCCATTTTGACCCATTTTGACATAATCTTATCTCCAACAATTAACAACACTGGGTAAAAAAGAAAATGGGTTTAATAGGTCAAACGGGTCAAAAGTCACAAACGTATACCTCTAATGCAAAAACCCTTCAAAATCATTATAATGAGTGATTATAATGTGTAGGCTTATTTGACACATGTGTTATTAATTTTAAAATTTTGGCAAAAAATGTTTTGGGTTACGTATAATCGTTTACCGTTTTGATCCAAGACTCTTTTGCCAAACGGTCTATAAATCATTTTCCTTCAAAATCATCATAATGAGTGATTATAATGTAGGCTTATTTGACACATGTGTTATTAATTTTAAAAATTTGGCAAAAGGTGTTTTGGGTTACCGTACAATAGTTTACCCGTTTTGATCCAAGACTCTTTTTGCCAATGGGTCTATTTTTAGGTCCATCAATTAAGTCTATAAATCATTTTCGTTTAAAATAATATATTGGCTGAGTTCATAACTTCATATACTCCATGATCAAATATATGGCCAACTAAGTCTCTATGATCTCATAAAGCCAAACCATATGAGGATGATCAAGAAGCGTTGGTTGTACGTCACAGCTCCAAGCAGGGCAAGATAATCAATAGCTAACAATATACCAATGAATGGTTACCGGATATCACTTGGAATCATGTTATCACTTTTCAAAGTAAACTATTCGATCCTATTAACTCGGTATCACGAATATCTACTTGGGATAAGACCAAATGTTTGTTATTGAACTAGGCACAAGTCAATAAACCTTGCGCAGCCAAGTGTTCAAGTTTTATATGTGTCTCTTATCCAAGATTAAGACGCACTGCAGCGTTCATGTGGTGCATCATGAAATAATTTTTTCTATTTTAATTTATTATATTTTTTTTGACAATAAATTTACGGATATCAAGAATTTCATTTAGCCCGTGCCCGTTCGGGCTCGAGACCATTTGGCCCGCGGGTTCGAGCTCGAGCCCGTTTGTATTTATTATGTTAGGGCTAGGGGTATTTTAATAATTGTATTAATTGTATTTATTGATCAGTTAATTAATTGACTAAATTAAATAGCATTAATGTGGTGTTTTATTTATTTTTTAATATGTGCATTAAAGTGGTGTACGCTATGTTTCTTGTCTTGTACGTTTGAAAATTATGTGCATTAAAGTGTTGTACATTATGTTTCTTTTCTTAATTATATGAATTACTAATTATAGTAACATGTGTAGGCTTATATTTTTAAGACTTCTTTTATAGGAAGTCCTAAATACATTATTATGTAGTATAGATGTGATTTCCTATTTATAAGATAATACTTAAAGCTAGTCAAATGGAATTATGAGAATTACTCGACCCATTAATCGTCCCATAATTATCCTCATTATAGCTAATAGTGGTTACACGACCAATTAAACATGGTCATTAAATGCGATAATAATTGCCCTTGAATCGGTCAAAGCCATTACAAGTTAGTTATGATTCATCCCGACTTGTTGTTACACTCACGATGAGTCACCGAGAGGTCTCATCGAGTGGTTCACTCTCCAAAGAGATGAACCCTCCGATGAGACAACTCCTCGATGAGGTCCTTCAACATTACTCAAAGAGTATAAAGTGAACTCATCAACTCGATGAATATCGCTCGTAGTCACACTCACATACTCAAGAGTAGACTCCCTGCACATCATCAGAGACCTGAATCATACTTTACCACTATCAGAGTCAGAGTCAGGGTGATTTGGGATCTTATGGGTGTACACTCCATACCTCCTGACCTAAATTGAACTAAATTTCCAACAGAAGCCTCATTATCTTAATCTCTATTATCACTAAAAATACAAGTGAAAAAAACGTAAACATAGCATCGACTTCTCAGAGCAAAGAATTTAAAGAATAAATATATATAAATAGAGGCATTTGCATGTATATCCATGATCATATATATATAAATAAAGAGCATTGCTAAAGGCTCCTACAATATCCTCCAACTAATCCTCCTACACATACAACAATATTATTTTTTTTTCCACCCATTTTCTCTCTGCATCAAAACCGATATGATGAATATCAGTCCACTAAGAGCATCCAAAATGTAAGTGCAAATAATGTTGGAAGTAATGTCGACATGCCAAACAAAGAAGGCTTGTTATTCCTGTGTTGGGCTGCAAGTCGACACACCAGCAAGCAAGAAGAAACAATGGGCCAAATTATGTTAAGTATATGTATTAGTTTAGTAGTCCAGAACCGAAATTGTACATGGGTGGGTCCTACATAAACAATTATTTAGGTTTAGGGATATAACGTTTAAGAAACATTGCAACGTTTAGTTTTATTGAATCGACATGTCTCTTCTATCAGAAATATACACAACGATTCATTAGTATAAATAGGATCTAGATTCTGTAATTCAAATCAACCCTTCCTGTATTTATATCAGATTATTTATAAGGGTTCAACCCATCTTCTTGTTTCTTTTTTATCAATTCTTGTATGATGATTACCCATGAATGTTGTTTGATCAATTCAATCCTGGAGATGCAAATTTCCATCTAACAACCTGTGCAAAAAATAAGAGTTCATAGACCGGTTTTGGTAATGGATTTTAAAGTCTACAAACCAAATTTGAAACAAAACGAGAGTGCTTTGTCATTTATTATATAAAGACGAGAGTCACTCAACAAATGGATCAGGATACCTTTCTATCAGAATCCTTGATCGAATGACTAACAAGGATCTTTATAGCGACTTTGATCCTAGTTAAGATATGTTGGGATGCTATGACTTTACCAAATGCTCCAAAACCAAGTGTTTTCCCCATTATGTTTTTCGATGAAGGAGGTAAGCTCCCTACCACCGTTTCATCCATTTTATAAGTCTTGCAGACTAGAAATCTATTAAGTTATCTTTAACCTTTTGTTGGCGGTAATGACCCGTATGTGGTAAAGATAATCAGAGCAATGCAATACCACTAGGTGGTTACGGATATCACTTGAATCGTGTGATCACTTTCCAAAGTAAACTATTCGACCCTATGCCTGGGTTACATGAATATCTACTTGGGATAAGACCAAATGTTAGTTATTGAATTAGGCACAATCAATAACCCTTGCGCATATAAGTGTTTTTGCTTTCTATTTATTTCTCCTGGTTTTGTATATATTCATGCTGATGATGACATTCTCTATATATAGTAGAGAACACTCAATCCTAGTCAATGGACTTTATGTGTGATTAACGGCCAATTAATCACTCATAATAAGCCTCCATTATCATAAAGCAGTCATAACAACCACTTAAATGAGTCAAAGTCATATAAATTAATCACCGCAACACTACCAAGAGGAACCATTACACTAGCGGGAACCAATACACTACCGGTGGGAACCATCGCCACTACAATAACAAGCAGGAACCAATACACTAGCGGCGGGAACAAATACACTACCGCTAAGAACCATCGCCATTACACTAACAATAGTAACCAACACTACCAAGACTAACCACTATTGAGTCGTGGTGTTCAGGGACCTCATGGGTGTACACTCGCACCTCCTAAACCAAAACCGGTGTGAACTAATCCCACAAGTGCACTAAAATTTCCAACAATCCTCCCCAAATTTAGTTCACTTCCTTTTGCATGAAAATCAAACATTAAGCAAAACATGTGCATAAACGAAAATATCTCGAGGATTGAATTTCCATCTTAGTAAATTACACGCTCAAATATTCTAGAATCGGGTGTTCTAAGAATTGAACCCTTCAACCCATTTGAATACCAAGATAAAATACACAAGTTTTCAAACACTTAAACGCCTCCCGACACTTTACAAGCCATGTGTCCATATCCAAATTCATAAATGTTGTAAAAGCCAAAGTCCAAAGCTCCTAAAGCGGCAAAACTTCAACATTCACATAGGTGGTTCCTCTTTATTCATGCTCGCCAAGTACTTTTTCAAAAATTGACTATTAAGTAAAGACTTCATCCTCCTTTCAAGCAGTTTCGAGCACAACCTTGGGATGTAAATAAACATGTGCTCTAGTCGATGAATGTTCACTTTCCACATTGAACTCAGCTCCCAAGTTTCCTTAGAGGGAGTGGGTGTCCTAGCATTCCGTGACTAAATGGACTTAAACCTATCTCTTTAGCGACTTTAAAACCAAGTCTCTAGCCAATCCCTTCGCCAAGTGATCGCCTAATTTTGTTGAGATCTAAAAACTATATAGATACCACCTCATTCATGATAAGTTCACGAATCATGCTATGTCCGACACCCAAGTGTCTAGACTTCCTTTGTACATCCGGCTATAAGCCTTTGCCAATGTAGTTGCACTATCACAACGGATAGAAATAGTGATATAGGTTTAGGCCACAATGGAATCTCAAGAAGCAAGTTTTTCAACCATTGACTTTCTTTTGCAAGTAATGCTAAAGCCACAAATTCATATTCCATTGTTGAACCGGTGATGCAAGTTTGCTTGGATGCCCAAGAAATTGCACCTCCACCAAGTAGAATACCCACCACCGGTGATTTAATTGTCTTCGCAGTTACCGATCCAACTTGCATCGCTGTATCCTTCTAACATCAAGGATATCCAAGATATGAGAGACTATAATCCATAGTTCTCTTGATACTTCAACCCTCGAATCGCTTGCTGATGAGCACTAGAATTACTAGTATACCGCCGGTTTACCCATCGCAAAAGCATTATCGTGTCTTGTACAAGTCATGGCATACATCAGCAATCAATTACCCTAGAATACTCAGTTGAGATACGCCTTGCCATTATTAGGCATCAACTTCTCACAAGTATCCATAGGTGTACTCATCGAGTACAATCAAAGTAATTGAATTTCCTCAACACCTTCTCAATATAATGAGACCGAGAGATAGAAATTCTTTTACTTTCATGTTTAATCCTTATACCAAGGATAACATCGCCTCCCCATGTCCTTCATGGAGAACCTTGATGACAAAATTCCTTTGTCGTCAACTCGATTTTGGTCACAAAGCTCAACATGTCATCAACATATAGACAAATGATGACTCCTTTACCGATTCATCAAATTTGCTATACACACATTTGTCGATTGGTTAAGTAAATAACCATTACACAAAACCACTTCATCAAATTTTTGATGCCATTGCTTAGGTGCCTGCTTTAGTCAAGAGACTTAATCAGTTTACACATCATCTTTTCATTGCCAGGTAAGATGAAGCCTTGAGATAGGTTCATATAAACCTCCTCATCCAATTCACCATTCAAGAAAGCTGTTTTCACATCCATCTGATGAATAATCATATTGTGAATAGATGCCAAAACAATCAGCAATCTTATAGTACTGATACGCGGACATAAGTATCAAAATAGTCTATCCCTGACTTTTGTTTAAAGCCCTAAATGACTAGTCTAGCCTTGAACTTTTCAATAGTTCCATCTACCTTCATTTTCTTTTTGAAAATCCACTTGCAACCCAAAGGTTTGCAACCAGGTGGTAGATCAACCAACACCTAAGTGTTGTTGCCCATGATGGAATCCATCTCATCATTGATTGCTTCTTTCCAGAAAGAAATATCTTGGGACTTCATTGCTTCTTCAAATGTCTTGGGATCATCCTCAACAATGAAGCAATAGGAGTATTGGTCGAGACCTCATCCTTTGTTCCTTCAATTAAATATAATTAAAACTCGTGTCCAAATTACTTTGGATTCTCGACCCTTTGCTCTTTCTCGAGCATAGGTTCAGTTGTTGAACCACAACCTCATCGTGGACCGATGAGTGTCTAATTACTCATCATTTTTATACCTTTAAATCGCAAATTCATCCGAAAACACTTTAAACACATCAAATGATCAAAATATCACAAATCGTTGTTTTATGTGTTTTAAATGCAAAATATCAAAATCGATGAAAACATATCAAATTTGCAAAATTGCGCTTTAGTCCCCTGTGTTTCAAAAATTGTCAAAATAGTCCCGAGTCAAAATTTCAAAGAAAAGTCACCAAAGGTCCTTTTTAAATCATAACTTGTCAAATTTAGTCCTTTGGTGAAAATATCAAAAGTTTGAGAAAATTACAAAATGGTCCTTCAAGTTTCAAAATTGGTAAATGGCCCCAAAAATTGGAAAATGGCAAAATTGGTCCTTATACTTTTGAAGCTTGTCAATTTCAACCCATGGAGAAACTTTTCTCGAATTGGCAAGAATGGTCCCTTGATTTTCGGATTTTACACATATTACCCTAAAGTTATTAATCCTTTTTAAACCTTTCGACCCTTTCATAAGCCTTGGACCCCGCTACTTTACCATTTTGAACCCCTTGGTTATTAATTCCACCGGTCACCAACCAAGTCAAACAAACAAACCACTTGCCCGCCAAATCCTCCTTTCTTCCCCACTTCCATGTCTCGCTTCTCTCAACACACCATCCCCTAGCTCACCTTCACCTTTTCCTTGTCCCCCACCTCAAAACAATTCCAAGAAACATTAAATGCACCTCAATCTCCCACACTCAACCCACATCTCGCTATACACCTCTTTGGCGCCAAAATTCAATCCACGGCCAAATGATCCCAAGATATCCAATGGTCCAAAATATTGGTGGAAGTGCTCAAAGTCGAAGAAAGAAGTTGGGTATAAAAGAAAAGAGAGAGAAGCAAGGAAGGAGTAGTATAAATATTAGCTTTTGTAGCCATTTGAAAGGCATTAGGATTTATTAGGATTTTTAGTAGTTTTAGTTTTATATAACTTTTAGTTTTATTGTACTTGTTTTTTTTTATGAATGAAAGTTTTTCTGTTTTTTTCATTACTGCTTATTATTGCAAATAAGCACTTAGTGCTTATTTGCCCCTTTTTCTTTATTATCAGCTTTTAAGTTCCATTCATAGTGCTAAAGTAGTTTACTAAAGGAAAATCCAAGTTTAGTTTGAAAAAAAAATCTGTTTTCAAAAGTTAACACCCATAAAGGGGTGTTTGGTTTAAGCTTTGTTTCGGGTCAAACCAATTTTTACCCACTTTGACTCTCAAAGTCAAAGTGGTTTTAGGATCGAGTAAGTTTTTAAAGTGAGTTTAGTCTATATTACAAGTTGTACAAGTTTTGGTTAAACAAAAAGTCACAAAATTTGTTTCGTTTAATCATTCCAAACAAGACTTTTTGTAATCATTGCTTGAAAATTTTTTTCGCTTATTTATGGTCCAAATCTTTCCCAAACCGCTTTTCTTATATCTCCACATGCCCTCTCAACATAACATTAGCTTATTTGCTTTAGTTTACCTTTAGGTTAGTTATAATTGCTTCTAAATTCGTTAAAACCCACGAATAGAATAGCCATCATATCGCAGCAGTTCGCACTTTCATTTTTTAGCTTATTTTAGTACTCCCTTTAGCTTATTTAGGTTTACTCTTGTGCTTATTAGTCCCATAGGTTGTTAGTTTGCTTATTAGTGCTTATTTAGTTACTTAGCATAGCTTATCAATTCCTTTTATGCCATTTTCCTTTAGCATAAGTTTCTTTTAGTTTAGCTTATCATCCTTAAACCGCTTATCACTCCCTTATTTTAGTGCTTATATTCAGAAATCTAGCTTATTTCCATTATGCAATTGCTTATTTCCATTACCTTGTACTTATTCATGGCTCATTTTGCTTGAAAACCGAAATGGTGTTTGGTTTATGCCATCATTAAATCAGTATGAATAAGCGGTTGTAAACCGCTATTCCAAGTGTTTATAAAAAGTGTTTTCACAAAAAGTTCGCCATCTTATAAGCAAGTTGCAAAAAGAAAATTTGAAAAAATGATTTGCAAAAGGTGCGGGGGGGATTCACCCCGACCTCTTGCACACCGACCACAACACCACACCACATAACCAATCGCCTAGGGACTTTGATCACCATATCTTGCACTACTTAATATTTAAAGTACCTAAGCGCTTTATAACTAGTAGCTTATTTAGGCTTTTTAACAAACTTATTTTGTAAAGTAGTACCCAACTTTTTATTTTTCTTAGAATCAAGATAACTTAAAGTATTTTCGTGAAAATTTGATTTTCTAAAATCATTTAGTATTTTTATAATTAAATTAGATTAAAATAGTTTTTAAATCATAATAAATATTTTAAAACTCAAAAATATTCCGCTTTTTCCTAAAATTTTCTTTTGTCATATAGTACGAAGAAAATTAGTTTTACACTGTAGGCCTTTTATTTCACAAATTTTACGTTTATCTTGCGCCCAAACAGATTTTTCGTGAATAAACGCACGCTTTCATTTTAAGTAACGCTTTTAAGTAATTTAAGTTTACGCTTTAGTTAAAATAGTTTATTTAAGTTATTTTATTTTATAGAATCATAAAACATCACTTTAAATATAGTGATAGCGTTTATTTAATATCTTTAACTTTTAATTTTCTTAATTTGCATTTAAGTCGCTTTTATGTATTACCTTTTCAAGAGTGTAATATTCATATCCTAATCCTTTCGATCGCTATCATTAGTGATCATTCTACCGTCTCAATCGGTGTTTGCACACCATTGAGTCTCCTTGGGACTAAACGACCGGAATTCCTATATTCTCTCGATCTTCATTTGCATTTGTGTTCGAAATGTTTCAAGTCTTTAGACTTGACTGTTTTTGCAGATCAAAATTTTACGTCACACGGGAGGCTTAAGCGTGTGTTTAGCCTTTTCGATCCATTCTTGTGCATATCCATCTTTTGTAAAAGTTTTTGTAAAGATTTCAAAATCCAAAAGTTCATTAGCACTTTTCCTAAAGTGTTAACAAACGCCAAAAATATTTTCATTCTTTGTTTTTATCAAAATGTTTATTCAAAAATCCAAAAATATCCATCTTTACCCTCTCACATCTTTGATTCTTCATTTCTTACCCTCTGTTAACCTTTGATTCTTTCCATGTCTTATCCTCACCTTCTTGATTGTCGGTGTGGTGGTTCTTATAATGGTGGCAATTGCCCGGTTGTAGCATGGTGGAATCAGAAACGGTCCGCTCTATAACCAAGATCCCTATTCCTACCATAACACACTGATTTATTCCATCGCCACTACACCGCGAGACTCGAAGCTTTTATCACTGTTGTGAGTACCGTGGTGGTTCACACTCAGCCTCGATTGTCAATCGAAACACGCTTGTCTATGAGCGTGTTCCCGATACCAATTATGACTACAACACATACCACTCACACCACATCGCTTGTAATCATAAGTAGTATTGTGGAGGTCCTCACTCTAGCTCGGATTGTCAAACAGGGAACCCATTTCCTTGTTACGATTACGACTCTTCGTATCAAGACCAACCTCCACAATACCAAATGATTCAAGCAACCTCTTGAAACTACGATGCACCTTCATCAAGACTCGGAGTTATTAAAAGAACTTAAGGAGGAGTCGCTATGTCATCCCATAATCCAAATGAAAAATCAATGGAAGTTTTGTTAGTCAAGAGCGAGTCGCTAAATTAGATTCCCGATTGCGCTTGAAAAATCTGTTAGGAATCAATTGCAATAGAAAAGCGCCAAATCTAGCTCTCGATTCCGCTTTCATTCTCGATGACGATGATGATGAAGATATCCTTGATATCTTACAATTTTATAACAGATTCATCAAGTTCATCATTGAGACTCCTTCCATGATCCATCGTGAGAAAAGACTATGATGGAATTACTAGCGAGAAGAACAAATGTTAAGCATTAAACATATGTATGCTAGTCCATCTAATCTCCTCACCGTTGTTATCACACCTAATATTCCCACTCACTCTAAACATGGGGATGAGCTTTAGCACTATTCCGTAAATGGAATCGCCTAGTGTTGAGGCCTTGTTCCAATCCCAAGTGAGTCGAGGAATTCTTGACAATGAGCGTGATATGTCTTCTCCTTTTACAAATGATCTTGTTGAGACTTTCTCGATTTTGACAAGGATTATAGTGATGCCGATTCTTTATATTCTCAAGATATAGAATTTATTGATGCATCACTTCCACATTCGAGATCGCCAACTTAGAAGAGGATGTTGACCATGTTGTTTCCATTAACAATTCATACGACTATCACTAATCCCTTATTCGAATTCGATTCGAATTTACTCTAAATTCGCTTAATCCAATCTTTGATAGTGATGAGTCCGACACGGAGACTATAATGGACGAGGTGCATATTTATAGCCCACAAAGTACCGCACATGTCCACCCTCCGTATATGCTTCATGAGGAGTTCGCGGTGAACTTTCTCATATCATATCTCCACTGAGTATGATTGTTCGATGGCAAAATCATGATCGGGAGAGAATCTCAATTGCATAGTTATGACAAATCTTCCCACCCTCCCAACCGAGATGCCTTCCAACCCAAAGAGCTCTACCAATAAAATCCAAATAAGTGCAATCGACTTGATCCCGAGGAAGAAGATCTTATCATGATCGCCATCATGATTTTCCTTCTTTCTTCACCTTCTCGGTGACTTCCTTTCTTCTTCACTCCTTCGGGAGTGAGGACACTATCTTTGACCCCGGCATTTTCATGTACCATCCGTGAGCCGGTCCTGCTCTGCTTTCTATATCTCATCGGTGTGGAACTTTCACGTGTTTCAATGTTTATCCAAACATCTTGAATGAAAGTCCGATGGAGATTGTATCTTCCACTTTGCTTCCCATGAACCAATGAATTGGTCGAGTCAAGCTAGCGACTGAAATCAAAAACAAGAGTACGCACCATATGGGTTTTCACCCATATTTCGCCTTCTTACCCCTTCTACCACCTAAGTGTGGGGTGATGCCCACATGTTATATAAAAAAAAAAAAAAAAAAAATCTTTCTAAATAATGGCCGTAGTATTTCCTTTTACGTTCTTTGTTTCAGCATAACCGCAGACATTGAATATTGAGGCAATATTCATTTCTAAGTGTGGGAAATTCGCAATTTCATATATTATCTACCCAATTCCCTGCTTTTGGCCAAAATTTTTTTTGGAGTAAGTGTTTTACACTTACTCATTTGGTTATCATCCGCCATGTTTGATAAACTAAAGGATTGGCTAATCCAGAGCAAACGGCTCTTGGTAAAGATATATCAAACCGCTTATATGGCTTGCAATTTGCCCAAAATTGTATGGTTCTCACCACCATATCCTAAAAAGTGAAGAGTTGGCTAGCCCGCAAGATTATGGCTTGTGGTAAAGGCAAGTGGAAAAACCATAATTGGTATTCACCACCAAAGATAATGTTGATAATTTATCTAAGAGTTGACTAGTCCGTATGGGTACGGCTTCGTAAAGACAAAATCAAATCCGTTGAAAGTCGGTGGTTTGCTCAAAATCACATGGTTATCTGTACCATGGTTCTTACTTGAATCAAACATTTGGCTACTCCAAGTAATGGCTTTTGGTAAAGAGTTTAAAATCCATTATGTTTTCTCAAATCATTGCTAGGGACTAGCAATATCTCGATGTGGGGATTGATGAGTGTCTAATTACTCATCATTTTATACCTTTAAACCGCAAATTCATCCGAAACACTCGTAAACACATCAAATGATCAAAATATCACAAATCGTTGTTTTATGTGTTTTAAATGCAAAATATCAAAATCGATGAAAACATATCAAATTTGCAAAATTGCGCTTTTAGTCCCCTGTGTTTCAAAATTGTCAAAATAGTCCGAGTCAAAATTTCAAAGAAAAGTCACCAAAGGTCCTTTTTAAATCATAACTTGTCAAATTTAGTCCTTTGGTGAAAAATATCAAAAGTTTGAGAAAATTACAAAATGGTCCTTCAAGTTTCAAAATTGGCGAAATGGCCCCGGAAAATTGGAAAATGGCAAAATTGGTCCTTATACTTTTGAAGCTTGTCAATTTCAACCCATGGAGAAACTTTTCGAATTCAAAGAATGGTCCCTTGATTTCGATTTTACACATATTACCCTAAAGTTATTAATCCTTTTTAAACCTTTCGACCCTTTCATAAGCCTGGACCCTGTCACTTTACCATTTTGAACCCCTTGGTTATTAATTCCACCTGTCACCAACCAAGTCAAACAAACAAACCACTTGCCCACCAAATCCTCCTTTCTTCCCCACTTCCATGTCTCGCTTCTCTCAACACACCATCCCTAGCTCACCTTCACCTTTTCCTTGTCCCCACCTCAAAACAATTCCAAGAAACATTAAATGCACCTCAATCTCCCACACTCAACCCACATCCGCTATACACCTCTTTGGCGCCAAAAATTCAATCCACGCCAAAATGATCCCAAGATATCCAATGGTCCAAAATATTGGTGGAAGTGCTCAAAGTCGAAGAAAGAAGCTTGGGTATAAAAGAAAAGAGAGAAGCAAGGAAGGAGTAGTATAAATATTAGCTTTTGTAGCCATTTGAAAGGCATTAGGATTTATTAGGATTTTTAGTAGTTTTAGTTTTATATAACTTTAGTTTTATTGTACTTGTTTTTTTTATGAATGAAAGTTTTTCTGCTTTTTTCATTATCAAGATATTGCAAATAAGCACTTAGTGCTTATTTGCCCCTTTTCTTTATTATCGCCTTTTAAGTTCCATTCATAGTGCTAAAGTAGTTTACTAAAGGAAAATCCAAGTTTAGTTTGAAAAAAAAATCTGTTTTCAAAAGTTAACACCCATAAAGGGGTGTTTGGTTTAAGCTTTGTTTCGGGTCAAAACCAAATTTTTACCCACTTTGACTCTCAAAGTCAAAGTGGTTTTAGGATTGAGTAAGTTTTTTAAAGTGAGTTTAGTCTATATTACAAGTTGTACAAGTTTTGGTTAAACAAAAAAGTCACAAAATTTGTTTTCGTTTAATGCTCCAAACAAATAATTTTGCATCATTGTTTGAACAGCTTTTTCTTGGCTTATTTATGGTCCAAATCTTTCCCAAACTGCTTTTCTTATATCTCCACATGCCCCTCTCAACATAACATTAGCTTATTTGCCTTTAGTTTACCTTTAGGTTAGTTATAATTGCTTCTAAATTCTGTCAAAAACCCACAGTAACAGCTACTGTTACTGCAGCAGGCCTGCACTTTCATTTTTTTAGCTTATTTTAGTACTCCCTTTAGCTTATTTAGGTTTACTCTTGTGCTTATTAGTCCCATAGGTTAAGTTAGTTTGCTTATTAGTGCTTATTTAGTTACTTAGCATAGCTTATCAATTCCTTTTATGCCATTTTCCTTTTAGCATAAGTTTCTTTTAGTTTAGCTTATCATCCTTAAACCGCTTATCACCCCTTATTTTAGTGCTTATATTCGTAAATCTAGCTTATTTCCATTATGCAATTGCTTATTTCCATTACCTTGTACTTATTCATGGCTCATTTTGCTTGAAAACTCGAAAATGGTGTTTGGTTTATGCCATCGTCAAATCGTTATGAATAAGCGGCTTGTAAACCGCTTATTCCAAGTGTTTATAAAAAGTGTTTTCACAAAAGTTCGCCATCTTATAAGCAAGTTGCAAAAAGAAAATTTGAAAAAAAAAAAAATGATTTGCAAAAAGGTGCAGGGGTGGGATTCGACCCCCTGACCTCTTGCACACGACCACAACACCACACCACATAACCAACTGCCCTAGGGACTTTGATCAGTCATATCTTGCACTACTTAATATTTAAAGTACCTAAGCAGTTTATAACTAGTAGCTTATTTAGGCTTTTTAACAGCTTATTTTGTAAAGTAGTACCCAACTTTTTTATTTTTCTTAGAATCAGTATAACTTAAAGTATTTTCTGTGAAAATTTCAGATTTTTCTAAAATCATTTAGTATTTTTTATAATTAAATTAGATTAAAATAGTTTTTAAATCATAATAAATATTTTAAAACTCAAAAAAATATTCCGCTTTTTCCTAAAATTTTCTTTTGTCATATAGTACGTAAGAAAATTAGTTTTACACTCGTAGGCCTTTTATTTCACAAATTTTACGTTTTATCTTGCGCCCAACAGATTTTTCGTAAATAAGCGACGTTTTCATTTTAAGTAACGCTTTTAAGTAATTTAAGTTTACGTTTTAGTTAAAATAGTTTATTTAAGTTATTTTATTTTATAGAATCATAAAACATCACTTTAAATATAGTGATAGCGTTTATTTAATATCTTTTAACTTTTTAATTTTCTTAATTTGCATTTAAGTCGCTTTATGTATTACCTTTTCAAGAGTGTAATATTCATATCCTAATCCTTTCGATCGCTATCATTAGTGATCATTCTACCGTCTGAATCGGTGTTTGCACACCATTGAGTCTCCTTGGGACTAAACGACCGGAATTCCCTATATTCTCGATCTTCATTTGCATTTTTGGTTCGAAATTGTTTCAAGTCTTTAGACTTGACTGCTTTTGCAGATCGTGGACCTTGATGGTTCTTCATTAGGGACCTCTGATATACCAATGTCATGAGTTTCATTAGGAATATTTTGACTTGGTCTAGGGACTGATGAGAATCTATTCTCATCAAAGTTAGCATCCCTTGATTCAATTATGGAGTTAATTGAAACAGATTCATTAGGTTCAATAACATAGAACCTAAAAGCCTTGGAATGCTCAGCATATCCAACAAATATGCAATCAATGCCTCTTTCATCCAAAGTTTTCGACTTTAGATCGTGAGTCTTACAACAACCCTACAACCCCAAACCCCGAGATAGTTCAGTTGGGTTTCCTTTAGTCCGAGTTCATAATGGGTAACCCGGTTCCTTTTATTGGGAACCCTATTTAATAAATAGCAAGCTATTAACATAGCTTCACCCTAGAACCCTTGACTCGATCCCGAATAGGACAACATGGAATTAACCATCTCCTTCAAGACTGCTTTTCCTTTCGTAAATGCCATTTTTTGAGGAGTATAGGAACAGTCATATCATGGATTATACCAACAGATCGAAAATACATAGTATCCATGTACTCACATCCCTTATCGTCCTTAATCTTTTGATCAAAGACCCAAGTTGTAATTCAACTTCGCTTTTAAATATTTTAATTTATCTAATGCTTCATCCTTAGTATGTAAGAGATATACATAACAAAACCTAGAAGCATCATCAATAAATGTCACAAAGTATTTCTTATTCCCCAAAGAGGGAGTGGCATGCAAGTCACACAGGTCACTAGGGCTGAGCAATCCCGACCGACGACTGACGACCGACCGACGCCCGAATCCGACCGACAAGGACCGACACAAACCGACCTTAACTCGGGTCGGGACTCTGGATGGGTTTTCAGCCTTGTCGGGACTCGGGTTTGGTCGGGACTCGGGATTGTTTCGGGATAACTCAAGAAAAACCATACAAACCGGTTTGTTTCGGGACTCGGGTCGGGATTCGGGATTACCCGAACTAGAATCGGGTCGGGATTCGGTTAGAATTTTTGGCCTTGTCGGTTCGGGATGGGTCGGGATCGGGTCAGGACGGGTCGGTTTCGGCCCGATGCTCACCCTACTGTGTCCGTGTATTAGATCCAGGAGCTTAGTTTCACGTTTGACACCCTGAAAAGGTTTCTTAGTAATTTTGGTCAACATGCAAGTTTTACACTTTTCAGTGTCCATGTCAAATGCTGGGATTAACCCATCCTTAGACATATCTTGCATCCTTTTATAGTGTACATGGCCAAGTCTAGCATGCCAAAGGGTAGAGTCAGTGATGTCAGTGGTGGTCATAAAGGTTGAATTAACATTAACAATATTAAGCCTGAACATTTGATTACATAAATACCCAAAACCAACAAACACACCATTCTTAGATAGAACAAATTTATCAAATTCAATTACTCTCTTTATAACCATGATTATTCAAAACACTACTTGAAACCAAGTTCTTCCTTATATCAGGAACATGAATAACATTAAACAAAGTTACAATATTTCCGAACTAAAATTAAGATCTACACAACCACGACCATGCACCAAGGTCGTTGACTCATTTCCCATGTGAAAATAGACCCATCATTCAATGACTCATAAGTCTTGAACCGACTTCTATCTTTGCACACATGAACAGCTTTCTCCGAGTCAACCCACCATGCAACATCATCATCCCGCACATAATAAGATTCGAGATACATATGTAACATAATAAATTTGAAAAGACTAATTAAACATATTCGACCTTTCGGTGAGTTGGTAGAACCACCACCCCGAACCATTAGTACCGATCCATTGGCTTTATCACCAACCTTAACATCTTTGCAATCCCTTTTAATGTGACCGGTTTGCCACATTTCCAACAAGTAGGTGTTGCCTTCTTGTTAGGATCATCCTTGTGTTATCATGATGTTTACATTTGCCTTTGTTGTCATTGTACCGTGGAGTTGTTATGCTCCACCATATTGACAACAGATGCACCAAGAGCATTGGTACTCTTTGGCTTGTCATTATCCCGCACCCCGAGAGATTCCTCAACGCGCAGATGACGCGCCCAACTCAACCAGAGTTAATTACTCCTTTTTATGTTTCAAGGTATGCTTGAAATCTTTACAAGCAGGAGGAAGTTTATCAATGACACAAGAGACTGAAATAGCCTCATCCATGTGCATATTCTGTTGTGTAAACCTTCCAAGTATACCAAGAAGTTCATTGTATTGTTCCATAACTGGTCTTGAATAATTCATTTTGTAATTTGTGAAATTACTTACAAGGAACTTCTTACTTGATGCATCCTCAACCATATATTTGGCATCCAAGGAATCCCATAGTTCTTTGGAAGATTCAAAATTGTTAGGAATTGGAAATTCCATTGTGAAGTGTCGGTCACCCCAACTATAGACTAGCTCTAGTTAGCTCGTAGACATATCGTTATTTACATTATTTAGTAGTCATATAGTTAGTTGTTAGCTTAGTTATTAGTTTAGTGTAACACCGTGGAGGAAGGACGGTCTTTACCCATCAGATGCCCGATCCACAATCAAGGAGGACGTGTAGTATGTAACTATAAATACCTCTACCTCCCAAGGTAGGGTTGGACCTTCACTTAATCTAACCTTCTTTCTTTTGTTTACTTTCTCTCTAGAAAGGCTCCCATCCTCCACTTTCTCTCTCTAAACTTATCATTATACGCCTCTTAATATAGTGTGTTTATGTGTTTATGAAAACCAATATCTTACAATTGGTATCAAGAGCCATGGTTTGATCACTCATCTCTCATGTTCTTGGATTTCTAGTGGTTTTCATAAGGTTTTTGGGGTTGTATGAGTTTAGAGTAGTTAGCATCATTTGGACCATTTCTTGTGTTAAAGTTTGGATTTTGATAGTACCTTTGTGTTTAGAATCATTATAAGTGTTTAGGTTTTGATTTGGAAGGCTTGAATCATCGTGGTTAAGGTGTTTTGGATTGAAAAGTTGTGTTTTAAACTTTTCTTGGAAGCGATTGTGCCACGGTTTAATATTCATCCAAGCGATTTGTCCCCTGTTGATCTTTTCTTTGAAGCGATTTGTCCTGTCCTAGAAGCGATTTGTCCCTTCTGCTGTCATTTGTTGAAGCGACTTGTCATTGTTTGGTAGCGATTTGTCATATTCTTGGAGAAGCGACTTGTCTATTGAGACAAAACGACAAAAAGGACAAAGTAGTAGGTGTACTTGTGTACGAAGCGATTTGTCTATTGAGACAAAAGAAGCGATTTGTCTATTGTCAAAGAAGTGATTTGTCTCATTTCTTTGAAGCGATTTGTCAAAGAAGCGACTTGTCTATTGAGACAAAAGAAGCGATTTGTCTATTGTCAATGAAGCGATTTGTCTCATTTCTTTGAAGCGATTTGTCAATGAAGCGACTTGTCATCAAAGCGATTTGTCAAGGACTGAGATTTGTCTATTCCTGCGATTTGTCTATAATCCTAACATACAAAACCCTTGTTTTCAAACCCTAATTCTCCGAACAGGGGGTATATATATAAAGAATTAGGGAATATCACAAACTCAACCATAACACCAACATATTTTCACTTCCTTATCATCTTCTAGTTCCTTTACTACATTCTACTTCTCACTATCTTACGGTTTGGTCTTGATTTTAGTAAAATCCCGCGAAAGATTTTATTTCTCGGTTTAAATCACAGACTTGTAAAATCATGTGTACACATCAACATCATGTCTTACACTCCTGATTCTGTAATTTCAGAAGTACTCAAACTGTATGATGATGTTGACAACTATGAGAACATTAGCTATATTGAACAGTTACTGATGATGGAATCAATCAATGAGGATGTGAGATCTCCGTGTTCGTAATCTAATGAGAGAATTGCACCGCCTAGGCTACGAATACCATGCATAAGGAAAGTAGCATTGAACCTTATCAACAACTTCACTCTCACCTCATGTTACTTCTATCCATAACAATGGAACGAACATGTATTGCCCTCTTCGTCGGGACTTATCCACATTAACGTGAACTTTGTTGTTAAACCTAGAGCAATTGAGCTACAACTTGACACGTAGAAGGTTCAAAAGGATAGTTCCAGGTTGCACTTCAAGTGATCTACAAACATTTTCGGTCATTCATTAGAAGGAATTCACATCGATTATGATCAAGACATGATCGAAATGTCTTTCAAGAGACATACCGAATGGAAATTTGCATGTTCATAGAGACACTTATCCATCTCATGGATAATGTGGAGAAGTATATTGAGGAAGTTACTCGTAAAGATGAAAAATGGATGAGATTCGTGCGATTGACAAAAGTTGTGATGAGTTGGGTAATGTATCGGTTGAAGAATCGGGTGTGGTGAATGCGCGAATGTCGATACAACAGATAATGATGTAACCAAATTGCTTAGTTACTCCTAACATACAAGAAGTAGATGCAAGAATCGAAGGGGAATGAATGTCGGGCACAATCAAAAGATTGTAGTGTTGAGTCGGGTAAAGCACCGGATGATGGATCGGTTGACACCGAATACGAGGCTCGTAGATAGATAAGCTTGACACAAGAAGTGGTCTAGTGACTCTTGTTACACATGATGTAGATGCGATATCGGATCGAAAATTAAACAAGTTTCATGTAATGAGGTACCCTTAACTGCTCAACATAGTGCATCCGCTAAAGTACTTAAACAAACCGATCATGATGTTGAACATGACTTTGATAAATGTTCAGAATCAAGTCGAGTCTCGAGATTAAGTGTTTCAAAACAAAAGATATGGTTGATAAAAGGCTTTTGATTAACTTTCAAACAAATTCTCAAATCTTGAAAAACATTGCATTTCACTTGAAATTACAATACAGAGTAAAAAAGAAAGTTTTCAACTTAACAAACCATGTAAAAATCCGGAACTTCCTGAATTCCTTGAACTTTTTGAAATAAATGATTTAAAAGCTCAGCTTCAAGCCAAAAACTCGACTATCAACAAGTTGAAGAAACATCTTTCTGGTATGCATGTGAAAAGTAATTTGATTACAAGTAATTCGATGTTAATGCTATTTATGATATTCAAATGAGAAATGATGAATTAGCGATGTGTGGCCAAATTACTAAAGGAAATGAGTCTTTGAGAAAGCATCACATAGAACTAAGTGACTCACAAAGAAGCTAGACCTAAGTCAATGGAACAAACAAATTCTTTGATAGCAAAATTGATGAACTCAAAGCTCAACTTCAGGAAAAGAGTTTCGCTATTGTTGCCTTAAAAAATGAGCTTAGGAAAACTGTTGGGAAAAGTGTGAACACTAAGTTTACAAAATCATCAACCTTGGGGAAACCAATTTCTCATCTCATTAGAAATTGGTCCGTTGTTAGGCAGCCTAGTGCGTTTATATCCAAAAGACCAAAATTTTCAAAAATACGGTTTGCCCCCCAAGTTGATGCGATAAAAGTTTTGTCAAAACCACCACTTCACCGAGTTACCTAAGAATAAGGCTTCTAGTCTGCTACCCTCAACAAGTAGCCACTTCTACCCCAAAGACCTCAAGGATTAGTTCGAAAACAAAGGTCAAAACCAAACATTAATACCCGTAATTCATATGATATGAATGACTTGTGGAAGAACTATTATCTAGAAGAAGCTAGGAAAAAGGCGCAGATTCGAAAAGACGGAATTTTAGGTGCAAGACCTAGGGTGATGCATTCTACGAGATTTCAAGGCACTACTAGTAGTAGTAAACCATTACCTAGGAACTCTCAAAAGACTAGGGGTTGGCTTGCATCTAAGAGTAGTTATATGAAGAAGAATGCTAAGCATGTAGAAAATGAAACTAGAAATTCTGAGTCTTTTCTGAATAAGAAACATTTTCCTAATTCACATGCTAAGGTACAATCCACTAAGGCTACTAACATGGCTAAGGTTCAACATGTTATGAAGCAAAACAAATCTAAAACTTCACCTAGATGGATCCCAACTGCTAAATCTTTGGAGTATAGGAATAACGATAAGTCTTCCACTGTGCATAAGAATATCAACAATCCTAGACCTTGCCATAAGTGGATACGAGTTTGGTAGAATGTTTAAGGATGTTGGACTCTGTGGATACCTACCGGAAAGTCACATCGATGGCAAAATCAATGTTGACCGTGAAACCCCAAAGGGTTTGGATACTAATGTCACTAACCCATATATATGCAATCAAGCTTGTAATGTTAGTGTGTAATCCTTACTCAGTTGCAGATACTTCGATCCTTCACTACATGGACTGGCTTAAAGTATGGATAACAAATGCATTGATATCTCATAACCCACGGGTTCAAGTAACTCAACCTTGATATTCAATCTGCTATGACGTTTGAACACACCAGTTCAAGCCTCGTACTCCAAAGAAAAGAAAAGTGTACGTTTCAGTGCGCTTTATCTTATGAAGACGAGAAATCTTCTTATTTATGACCATTCTCGTCAACATGCTTCATACTTTTTCCATGCGCTTTCAATTATCAAGTGAACCGGACTACCGTTGGTTGTTTTCTTATTCCACTTGCTCAATCATAATGATGATGGCGACATCATATGCTACCTTTGAAGGGGAGAAGTGTGAAGAGACTACATTATGAAGATATTCACTTGCTCAATCAAAAATGGCAAACTTCGTTTGCAATTTTTGAGGGGGAGAAGAGTGAATATACTACATGTTGATGGATGCTTGAGTTATGGTCATACGACTCTCCAATGCCTAATGTCTTCACTCACTAAGGATAACGGGATTTACTATTTGGGATTCGTTGTTTTCAAGATATGTTTGATGAGTACTTCCAACCTCCAACGAATGTTGATCATCCAGCTCAAGCTCATGCTCCGGTTCCCATCGACTCAACCGATTCACCATCTAACAAGTACTTCTGAATTCTCAAGAAACCTTATCTCCAGTTATTTCACAAGGCATTGATAATGACTATCATGATTTTGTAGTTGCACTATTGAATAATGATCCGCTCTTTGGTATTCCTTTGCCAAATCTTCACGGATTATTGTTCATAAATAATGATCCGCTCTTTGATATTCCTTTGCCAAATCTTCATGGATTACTGTTCCTCTCATCGTGCACGCTATAAATCAACCACATGAACATTAAGGAAATGACTACCTCATCTGCTCGAAGACATTATTGGTGAATCTTCCATATCTTCACGGATTATTGTTCATAAATAATGATCCGCTCTTTGATATTCCTTTGCCAAATCTTCATGGATTACTGTTCCTCTCATCGTGCACGCTATAAATCAACCGCATGAACATTAAGGAAATGACTACCTCATATGCTCGAAGACATTATTGGTGAATCTTCCATATCAGTCTCTACATGTATACCTTTAGGAAGAATGCATTGATGTTGAGGAATCATTTGTTCCGGTTCATTCAGTGGGTCAATGTACATCCGATTGTATGTTTATTCACGTGTTGGACATTTGACACAAGTTGATTGCTTCGGAGTTAATCATTTATCACTTATTTGAGATTGAAGTTGACTTTCACAAAGGTGTATTCTTATTTTATCTTGAAGTCGGAATTGGTTGGATGCATGACTTTCAATGATAACTTGCTCGTGCTTAAGATCTATGTAGAAGACTTGGTTTATCTAGTTACCAGCAGTCGATATGGATGGTTGAAGACCTGGTTAACTATCACTATAAGGAGTTACGTTGTTTTACTCAGTGACACACGCAACTTTCGTTGTGGATAATCGCAAGAGGTGTTAGTGTCTCATACTTTGGTTGAGTATTGAGTACTTAGAGATTTGCTTGGAGCATAAATTCTCGACACCGTTATTCCAATATTAGTGCATGAATAAGATACAAATGCGGGGAATTCTACTTCAGCTTCAAGTTTGGTATATCGGGTTTGCTTCATCAGTGGGATACATTTGAGTTTATTGTGTTCTTCTCAAAAGATTTCAAGGATATGAGTGTATTATGTTTTGCTGATTCTGAGGTATCAAAACCAGCAAGGGGGAAGGAGATATACATCTAAACACACAATGAGTACACGTGATGAACTTAATACTTCTTCTCTATTGAAGTAATCCGGGAAAGACAAATGTCATAACCGCAGAGAAACTCAAAGGTTCTAACTCGTTGCCTTTTGGTGTATTATTCCAACTATTTGGGGAAGGATATATTATTCCAACTATTTGGGGAAGGATGCATTGTTCCAACCATTTGGGGAAGTGGTCTCGGATACTTTTGGTATGTGTTAACTCGCATTTCAAGAGGGAAGAAATATGAGAAGAATATGTGGAGCGTGAGATGATATTGCTTATCGACATCTTCTATATGATTTATGGTAGTGCTTCGGTTATTGCTTCATGTACATAATGCAATGATGATTCCGATGAGATCGCAACCATCGGGAGAGATATGTGTACATCAAGGCACAACATGTTCACATGATCGATCTAATTTAGTTATTCCGAGTTGACATCCGCAGAGATGATTAGTGACTCAACATGTTACATGGATGTCATCGTCTCTACTCTTGTTGGGTACATGTGTACATTATGAGTCGATTGGTTATATGTTAGATAACCGGAATGCATTTGGTGTAATGAAGATGTTGATATACTGTTCTCCCAAACTGACAACCGCTCAAAACTCGAAGAATAATGTGTACCTGAGACGCACAACAGTTCACATGATCGTGGTTTAATCACTTATTCCGGTTTGATAACCGCAGATGATCCGTGTTAACTTGTTACTGTTGTTATCATCTTCTTCGAGTTCTTGCATTGTGTTACTTCACGAGATTGTCGGTTTGGGGGGAAGCTACCAAAGTCTCACTTTCTATTGACTCAATTTCTGACTTCCATTCAAGAGTCTCGAAAGCTTTGGTGGTGAAAGTTTAAGAAATGATGACTTCTATCTTCTACTAAGTGCTGAACGATATCCTTATCTCGGTACTTGTATCATCATCTTCTTAAACTATATCATCTTATTTGTATATATTTATCAAAAAGCAAAATACAAAAATATAAAACCAACAAAAAGAAAATAGAAAAATATAAAATTTTCAAAAAAAAAAATCAGAAAATTTGAAAAATTCCAAAAAAATATTGTTTTCTCAAGACATGTCTTCTGGTATCGATAACATATACGGTCTTAGAAATGTCATTCAACAATGGCACGGGACTTTAGATGAAGTTCGAGCAGGAGGTGTAAATATTTTTTTCAAAACATGTCTCAAATATGGCTTGTAGTTGTAACCCGCGCTTAAACCATAGTTTGCTATTATTTCTGATAGCAACCCGCTCTTTTAAAGAAAGGAAAGTGCTGCGCTAAACCAATTTTTAAATATTTCGTGCACTTATCCTAAAATCAAAAATGAGGAAAGTATGTCGAAGGACTGTTGTTCCTACACAAATGTTTTTCCATCTAAAATTCTTCACAAAAATATTTGTTGTTCAAAATGGTGGAAAATGAGTGCTTGAACAATCAATCAGAATCATAGTTTTTATAAAATTTGCAAACTCAATCAATGATTTCAGCGCTTTTAAACTGTTCAGAAAATGAGTCATTGATTGAGGGGGAGAATATTTTTCAAATTTATATCATCTATCGGGCTTATCTGATTATCCTATATGCTTAACTGAAAATGATGTTAACCTACGTTGAAGGACTAGGTGCCTAGGATATGATTGTTAGGATTATATGATTAGAGTTTGATGAACACATAAATCCCAAGCTTTATATGATCTGATTGATATGTTGAATTGACTTTTATTAGTCGATTGTTGTTTGGGTGATGTCGACCACCATATATCTGTATGTGTGTTCACTAACGTATGCAGATAAGATGGTTTATAAGAATGTTCCCGATCCGGATCCCACAAAATATGATGATTGGATGCCGAAAGGAAAGGGCAACTATCTCTTGGGTCGACAAATGGAAAACGGAGCTTAATTGGACCTCTTTGAGAGTTGGCATGACAAATGCAACGTCGAGGTCTCACGCATCGCCAGACGGTTTTCTTCCAACCTTCAAAGAACAACAACAAAAGCGACTCAACCACCTAACGATTTTTGTGCAGGATAATAGTGATGATACCATTTAAAAAAATTGAATAATATTGTTTTGAAAAATGGAAAATATTGGTTTTGAAAATAAATTGAATTAATTTTGGAAATCACCGACTTCATTTTATCAAACTTAAGTCACTCAATCATCGACTACGGTCATCGATTGAGGGGAGAGTGATTTAAAATAAAATATTTTTAAACGATATTTCATC
Organism: Chrysanthemum lavandulifolium; assembly: GCA_022545495.1. NCBI lineage: Eukaryota > Viridiplantae > Streptophyta > Magnoliopsida > Asterales > Asteraceae > Chrysanthemum > Chrysanthemum lavandulifolium. Next base: position 143,407,797 of record CM040241.1, on the reverse strand, counting down.
TATCAAGTCCGTTTGTACAAAATAAGTGGTGATCTAAAGATTTAATGTTATGTCATGGTATGATTTTCTTTAAAACTCAAAGATCTTTCAAAATGAAATTTTTTTCTGTTCTTGTTTGATTATGAAATTGTTTTATTTTACTTAAAGATCTCTTAAAACTTTCATATCTGACACTAACAATCTTTAATGTTTTAAATTGATCCATTTCAGTCATTTTTCAAATTAAATCAAGCGACGTCTTTCTCCAAAATTTTCTAAATGATTTAAATCAATTGGGATCCAAAATCTCAATTGGTTTGAAATTTTGATCGGGGAGAGATCGTGATTTAAATCTCAAATCGGTTTTAAAGGGTGATTGTTTCAAAAGCACTCCTTCCTTCATGTGCCAAACGATTTCAAATACATAATGCACATGATCGAGGAGGAGAATTTAACCAAAACCGTAAGAGTATTTAAAATAAGGCCACATTTTCTCCCATGTTTTCTAAACCTCATTAAGTCACTTGGGATCTAAAATCTCAAAGGGTTTGATATTTTTGATCGGGGGAGAATTTGTGATTTAATAATGAAATTTGATGAAAGGTGATCATTTTGATTCAAATGTGCATACCGCTCTCCCATATGTGCTAAATGCTTTCGAATCTCGAAGCACGTATTGAGGGTGAGCATTTCAAAAAGAAAATAAACTTTCAAGGTACAAAGATTTTTATGTTTCAACATAAAGTACCTTGATTGATTTTCTAATGGTTTCTTAATGGCTTTTGTGATCGTGAATGTACTTCAAAAGAACTCTTTCCTCTATGTGATAAAATGATTTCAAATATCCAATGCACATATTGAGGGGGAGAATTTACCAAATAAATCAAATGGCTTTTTCCACGGAAATTGTGATCAAGAATATATTTCAAAGAACTCTTGCCTCCATGTGCTAAAAAATTTCAAGATCATATGCACATGTTGAGGGGGAGAATTTCTAAATGATCAAAACTATTAAGGTACAAAATGCTTTGATCTCGTATCACAAGTACCTTGATTGATTTTCCAAATGATTTTTTAATTGGTTTCAAGAAGGAAAGAACAATACCAAAAGACCGACCAATTTACTTTATGCATGGTGTTATAAGGATGGTTAGGTTAGGTATTTGTTCCCACGATCCCGCCAGAGTCGGGAGGGATCTACCTGAGGACAATCCACTAGATAGTGTAGAAGTCCTTAGGTATGATGAAAAAAGGAGAAAAGTGAGAATAAGGGAAGAGAGCCGACTGAGATAGAGCTAGAACTGGAATCAACCCAACAAGGTTCTAGCAATGAAGTCTCGGTAAGCACTGAAGGGGTTGAAGAATGAAAAAGAATTGAAAGTGAAAAGGGTGAAAAGAAATAGCCTTCCAATAATTCAACCTTAGGGCAGAAACCGGGTTCAATTCATATGCTACTGGTGGTTACTAAGGTAACACTGGTATTGAAGACAAGACATCATGGACCCAGTGACGCAATGCACTACAACTTCCCAAGCTACTCAAGTTCCTCTTAAAAGGGATTGTTTCATTCTCATGGGGAACCTACGTAATCTATCGGCTTTCTCTTAGAGATTGTTGATATTGAAGAAGGAGACCCTCTCCCTACTCTCCGGCATAGGAAACCAAATATGCACAATTGAGTCTAGAGCCAAGAGATCATCCACAATATCTCATTAGGACACAAAATTAATGAAGACTTACTGTTTCACACAATGTGGAAAGTAAGTATATATTACGAGTCATACGCATTATCCTTGTGCTATTGCCAAAACATCCGAGTGATATGTAAAGTATTCACGATAAAGATGGAAAGCTTTCTAGAGCCAACATCAAAGAAGCTCTTGGTGGGTGACATGTGAGATCTTTTCAAAAGATCAAGCTTGCGACAACTGGATAGAAACAATGGGGCGATTCATTCTTGAATCAACCTTGGTCCAGGAAATGAATTGACGAATACTTTTGGAAAAACGGTTCGATGTGCAAATCTCTTATTTTCTCTAGCACATCGAATGTGTATTCATTTTCAAACACAAAAGTATCTCGATTGAAAAATACTTTTGGAAAAACCGTTCGATGTGTAAATCTCTTCTTTCTCTAGCACATCGAATGTGTACTCATTTTCTAATACAAAAAGTATTTTGATTAAAATTGATCTTTCTCATAAAACCTTCGTCAGATTGCAAAACTCTTTCTTCAAGCAATACACGATTGTTTTTCAAATCAATTTTTCATCAATCGATGAATCTCAATTCGTTGGTTCACTCACTCCGTGTTGTCTTCTTTGAGACGTTCCGGTTTGAGAACGGCTAGAAACATTGCGAAACCTGTCAAGGAGATTCTTCAAATTATACCGATCACAGCAAGACTTGTACTTATCAACGGGAACCGTGGGCGTGTACCTCAATTCAACGAAGTGATCAAAGACACTTTCGTGTGTTTTATTGCTAATCGTTGTTTGCGGTACATTTGGACGGTTGCGGTGGTCGAATTGAGAAGTCAATCCAAAGCCGCATGCTCACAGCTTACACCATTATAATTGAAGAAAATCATGACAAGTGCTAATCTACATAACCTGGCTCAGATATTTTTATACTATGCTTCTGCTACACTGCTGCAAATATCTTGAACCAGTAAAGCTTCCGCTACTATGATGGAAAGATGTCATGATCCTGAAAGTGTGAGCATGTCGGTCCATAAGTCACAACATCACATGATGGCAACACAACAAAGGGTGATCCAGAGATTTACTGTGGCTGATGATCTCAATGAAAGCTCGAAGATCATCAAAGATGTGGATCAGTTCAAAGACCTCCACTTAGAGTACAAAACAATCGGACTATGAAGAGTCACTACTCAAGCACAAAGAATGTGAAACTGAAGAATTGAAGTCTACGAGCTCAAGACTAAAGATTAAATAGAATGCTAGGATTCAAAATGTAAAACATGGGGTGACCTCCCTTAGGGGGAGATTGTTAGGAATTGGAAATTCCATTGTGAAGTGTCGTTCACGCCAACTATAGACTAGCTCTAGTTAGCTCGTAGACATATCGTTATTTACATTATTTAGTAGTCAATTAGTTAGTTGTTAGCTTAGTTATTAGTTTAGTGTAACACCGTGGAGGAAGGACGGTCTTTACCCAATGTATGCACGATCCACAGGTCCAAGGAGGACGTGTAGTATGTAACTATAAATACCTCTACCTCCCAAGGTAGAGGTTGGACCTTCACTTAATCTAACCTTCTTTCTTTTGTTTACTTTCTCTCTAGAAAGGCTCGCATCCTCCACTTTCTCTCTAAACTCATCATTATACTCCTCTTAATATAGTGTGTTTATGTGTTTATGAAAACCAATATCTTACAAAAATTCTGATAAATGTCAAAGAGTGAATCAGACATACCGTTGAGAATTAAGCCTCTGCAAATGTAGTCATCATTCTCCCATTTGCTCCTCCTCCTTATATGTTCCACAATAGCATCATCCCCATCATCAGGAATAGGTGTGGTTAGAACATAGACCACACTCATGCTTGAAAGCAAGAAGTGCATCTTCTTCTGCCATCTCCTGAAGTCCACCTCTTCAAACTTATCAAGCTTACTTTGCAGCAGTAGCCATTGATTATCACAAATAGTTTACTTTGATTGTTGGCGATAACAGCCTAGAAGCAGGGTTAAGATAATCAGTAGCAATGCAATACCACTAGGTGGTTACCGGATATCACTTGGAATCGTGTGATCACTTTCCAAAGTAAACTATTTGACCCTATGCCTGGGTTACACGAATATCTACTTGGGATAAGACCAAATGTTAGTTATTGAATTAGGCACAATCAATAACCCTTGCGCATATAAGTGTTTTTGCTTTCTATTTATTTCTCCTGGTTTTGTATATATTCATGCTGATGATGACATTCTCTATATAAAGTAGAGAACACTTAATCCTAGTCAATGGACTTTATGTGTGATTAACGGCCAATTAATCACTCATAATAAGCCTCCATTATCATAGGAATAGTGGTTACATGACCAATTAAATGTGGTCATAAAGCATTCATAATGACCACTTAAATGAGTCAAAGTGTTACAAATTAATCAACGCAACACTACCAAGAGGAACATTACACTAGCGGCGAGGAACCAATACACTACCAAATGGGAACCATCGGTTACTACACTAACGGTGAGGAACCAATACACTAGCAAAGAAACCAATACACTACCAAATAGGAACCATCGGTTACTACACTAATGAAGAGTAACCAACACTACCAAGACTAACCACTAATGAGTCGTGGTGTTCAGGATCTCATGGGTGTACACTCCGCACCTCTTAACCCAAAACCAGGTGTGAACTAATCCCACAAGTGCACTAAATTTTCCAACAATCCTCCCCAAATTTAGTTCACTTCCTTTTGCATGAAAATCAAACAAGCAAAACATGTGCATAAACAAAAATATCCTAAGGATTGAATTTCCATCTTAGTAAATTACACATTCAAATATTCGAGAATCAGGGTGTTCTAAGAATTGAACCCTTCAACCCATTTGAATACCTGAAGATAAAATACACATAAGTTTTCAAACACTTAAACGCTCCTGACACTTTACTAGCCCTGTGTCCATATCCAAATTCATAAATGTTGTAAAAGCAAAAAGTCCAAAGCTCCCTAAAGCGGCAAAACTTCAACATTCACATAGGTGGTTCCTCTTTATTCATGCTCCTGCCAAGTACTTTTTCAAAAAAATTGACTATTAAGAAGTAAAGACTTCATCCTCCTTTCAGCAGGTTCTGAGCACAACCTTGGGATGTAAATAAACATGTGCTCTAGTCGACTGAATGTTCAGCTTTCCACATTGAACTCAGCTCCCAAGTTTCCTTAGGAGGGAGTTGGGTGTCCTAGCATTCCGTGACTAAATTGGACTTAAACCTATCTCTTTAGCAGACTTTAAAACCAAGTCTCTAGCCAATCCCTTCGTCAAGTGATCAGCTAATTTTTGTTGAGATCTAAAAAAACTATATAGATACCACCTCATTCATGATAAGTTCACGAATCATGCTATGTCTGACACCTAAGTGTCTAGACTTCCCTTTGTACATCTGGCTATAAGCCTTTGCCAATGTAGTTGCACTATCACAACGGATAGAAATAGGTGATATAGGTTTAGGCCACAATGGAATCTCAAGAAACAAGTTTTTCAACCATTCACTTCTTTGCCGGAGTTGCTAAAGCCACAAATTCATATTCCATTGTTGAACCGGTGATGCAAGTTTGCTTCTTGGATGCCCAAGAAATTGCACTCCACCAAGTAGGAATACCCGACCACCGGTGAGCTAATTGTCTTCGTTACCGATCCAACTTGCATCGGTGTATCCTTCTAATCTATCAAGGATAACCAAGATATGAGAGACTATAATCCATAGTTCTCTTGAGATACTTCAATACCCTCCGAATCGCTTGCGTTGATGAGCACTAGGATTACTAGTATACCGCTCGGTTACCCATCGCAAAAGCAATATCGTGTCTTGTACAAGTGATGACATTGTAAGATATTACTTTTCACATACACATCAAACCATAACAACAAGGTGGCGAATAAGTGGAATTCTAGAGAGAAAGTTAGAGGTTTAGGGAACTTTAGTGAGAGAAAAGAAAACTCTTATTATGAGCTCCAACTCTCTACCTTGGGAGGTAGAGAGTATTTATAGTCTTACATAAACGCCACACATCGGGTGTGGATCGTGCATACAGGTGGGTAAAGACCCGTCCGTCCTCCACGGTGTTACTTAACTAAATACTACTTAACTTAAAATAACTACGACTACGAGCTTTTAACGATTACATATACTTGAGGTGACCGACTCTTTAATACCGGAATTTCTAATTTCTAACAATCTCCCCAAGGGAGGTCACCTCAATCATGTACTAAAATTACATAGAATACAACTAGATATTACATTAACAATTGTTCTTGCATTCTTGATGTAGTACTTTGCTCCTAAGCTCGTGAGCCATTGATTCTTCACATTGCATATTCGGTTACTCCGGTGGAGGTCTTTCTTGATCCACGTGATAATAAATTTGAGCCACTCTTGAGATCATCGACTAATAAAAATCTCGAGACATCCATTGTGGTGTTGTGACTTTAGGACCGACATGCTCACATTACGGATCATGAAATCTTCTCATCGAGTTGCGGAAGCTTTAGTTGATTCATGATATTGGCGCAGTAGCGAAGCATGGAGTGAAAATATCGAGTCATTGATGCACTAATCATGATTTCTTTTGAGATGAATGTGTTAAGTGAGCATGCGGCTATGGATTGACCGCTTCATTCGATCACCGCAAGCGTCGGGTGTACCGCATACAACTGTGATTAGCAATAAATCGCACGAAAGTGTCTTTGATCACTTTCGTTGAATTGAGGTACACGCCCACGGTTCCCCGTTGATCAAGACAAGCACCGCTCGTGATCGTGTATAATTCAAGAATTTCCTTGATGTGGTTTCGCAGACTACTCTAGTCGTTCTCAAACCGAACGCCTCAAAGAAGACAACACGGAGTGAGTGAACCGGTAATTTAAGTCCACCGATTGATGAAAAAGATTTGAAAACAATCGTGTATTGCTCATAGAAATTGCTTTTGCAATACAACGAAGGTTTTATTGAAAATCAATTATCAATCATAAAACACCTTTTGGTTTGAAAAATTAGTACACGGTCGATGTGCTAAAGAAAAGAGGTATTAAGCACAAAGACCGGTTTTCAAAGGTATCCGTCAATCCATAACTCGAACGAGATTGATTCAAGACTTGAATCGCCCCATTGTTTCGTTCGGGTTGTCACATGGTTGATCTAATGAATAGATCTCACATGCCACCCACCAAGAGCTTGTTTGATATTGGCTCTAGAAGGATTTCCATCTTCATCGTGAATACTTTTACATACCACTCAGATGTTCTGGCAAAACCACAAGGATAATGCGTAAGACTCTCAATATAATCTTACTTTCCACATTGTGTGAAACAGCAAGTTTTCATTAATTTTGTGTCCTAATGAGATATTGTGGATGATCTCATGGCTCTAGACTCAATTGTGCAATTTTTTGGTTCCTGTGCCGGAGACTAGGGAGAGGGTCTCCTTCTTCAATATCAACAATCTCTAAGAGAAATTCTATAGATAATGTCGGTTCCCCGTGAGAATGAAACAAGTCCTTTTAAGAGGAACTTGAGTGGTTTGGAAAGTTGAAGTGTAGTGCGTCACCGGGTCCATGACGTCTTGTCTTCAATACCGATGTTACCATCGAGCATATGAATTGAACCGGTTTTACGCTCTAAGGTTAAATAAATGGAGGGCTATTTGTTTTCACCCTTTTCTCATTCAATTCTTTTAATTCTTCAACCCTTCATGCTTACCGAGACTTCATTGCAAGAACCTTGTTGGGTTTGTTCCAAGCCTTGCTCTGTCTCATCCGCACACTTCCCATATCTCACTTTTCTCCTTTTATCATCATACCTAAGGACTTCTACACTAACTAGTGGATTGTCCTCGGTAGATCCCTCCGGATTCGGCGGATCATGGAACCAATACCTAACCTTATCATCCTTATATCACCGTACATAAAGTAAAGATGGTCGGTCTATTTGGTATTGTTCATCCGCCATTGGAACCAATTGAAAACCATTTGAAAATCAATCCGGATACTTGTGATATATTATCAAAACATTTTGTACCGAATTGTTTTTGATATTTTTAGAATAAGTGCTCCCCTCAACATGTGCATCAAATGTTTGAAATCGTTTTGCACACGGAGGCAAGAGGAAGAAATTGCTTCTTTGATTACCATTTTCTAAAAATATCACCATCACTTCCTTGATCAAATCAAGTAGATAAAGCATTTCCGGAAGGATGAGGTTTCCATAAATTTGCTCCCCTCAATATGTGCCTCGAGGTTTGAAAAGAGTTTTGCACATACTAGAGGAACCGCACATTGAGATAAATGATCACGTTTCAAATCATAGGTTTAAGATAGATGCTCCCCTCAACATGTGCATTGAAAAATTGAAATCGTTTGTCACATGTGGGAAGGACATGATGTACATCCTTATAAAACCATTTACCGAATAATCGGTTTAAATCCAATTTAAATCACACATTCTCCCCGATCACAATTATCAAATCATTTGAGATTTGTGATCTCTTATAGATTTAAATTGATTTTGAAAGCTTTAAGGAGAATTGTGACTTGATTATGAAAGCGTCTTAAGCGATAAGGATCGGATTTTAAGACTTTAAACTCCATTGATAAAACATGCATGTACATCTTTTGAAAACAATTTAATGCCAAATAACTTTTTAATTTGATTGAAATCATTCTCCCCTCAATCAATGACATAGGTTGTTGATTGAGAAATAGAGATTTTGACAAATAAGTCCTATTGATTATCAAAAATAGAGACCGAGTTATTTTTCAAAGCGATTAGTTTTCAATGAGATAATCCGGTTATAGAATCGAGCATTGAATTTTGAAAACATGATAAAGTATGGCTCGTTCTTTCTTTTAAAAACGGGTTATTGCACGAAAGTGACAATAAACCAATGTTTCTCTTTCTCCCAAAATATATATATATTTTTTTTTTGAATTTTGATTTTTTGATTTTTTTTTTTTTAAACATTCGAACAACATCTAAAGTCCCGTGTCATTCTTTGAATGACAACTCAAAGACCGTAGATATTGTCGAACCGGGAAAAAGCATAACAAATTGACAATATTTTTTGAAGATTTTTCGAATTTTTCAGATTTTTATGGATTTTGAAGATTTTATAATTTTGTATTTTGTTTTTAGAATAGATATATACAAGAGATAAATGAAGATAGACCTTTACTCCTCGTCTTCCTCCTGAAGACCTTTGAGAGTTTCTGGTTGAAGGCTTTTCAAGCCAAGACGTGGAAGAATAAACTCAAACGTTCTCTTGGAAGAGCTTTGGTGAAGATGTCGCTAACCGATATTGGACCTCACAAAATAGAGTTCCACCACACCTTTTCCACTTGTTCCCTGATGAAATGATGTCGAATGTCGATATGCTTAGCTCTTGAGTGTTGAACATTGTTGCATGAGAGAGCAATAGCACTTTTATTATCACAAGACGAGAGGGATTTTGTTGAATTCAAAGCCATAGTCGATAATTGAGATCTCATCCATAAGATTTGAGCACAACAGATGACATGGCTATGTATTCACCTCTAGAGGAAATAGAAGTACTCATTTGCTTCTTTGAAGACCAGCTCACAAGCTTATTACCCAAAACCGAGCACCTCGGATGTACTTGACGAGTATCTTGACACCTGCATGATCAAGATCGCATAGGTCGTTAGTGACATACCGGTGTCCTTGGTACCAAAGACCCATATTGATGGTTCCTTGGAGATACCGAAAGACCCTTTTAACCGCTTCAAGGTGCTTTTAGTAGGCTTAGCACGGTATCTAGCACACATGCAAACAACGAACAAGATGTCGGTCTACTAGCGTTGAGGTACATCGGGATCCAATCATACTACGATATTTCGTTTGGTCAATCATGATCCCCGAGTGGTCCTCATCTAGTTTGGTTCGATCAATCATGGGGTGTCAAGAGGTCACTTGAATCAAATCCAAATTTCTTTAAGATTTCATTGCATATTTAGATTGATTTATGAAAATGCCTCCGGACTTTGTGAAATTTGTAATCCCAAGAAAAATTACATTTGTCCCATCATTGACATTTGAAATTTTGAACTCATTTCATTAGAAAACGATCACATTCCATTGGGTCTGCCGAGGCGAAAATAATATCATCAACATAAATTTGAACATGAATTAAATGTTTGCCCGACTTCACGGTGATCAATGTAGGATCAATCGCTCCTTTGCTAAATCCGGTAGATAGAAGAAACTTTGTGATGTATCATACCATGCCCTTGGAGCTTGCTTTAAACCGTAAAGGGCCTTCTTCAAACGATAAGCGTGAGTAGGATGCTCTTGATTTACAAATCCTTCAGTTGGTCGACGAGACGACTTCTTTAAGGTCTCCGCTCGAAATGCCGTCTTCACATCCATCCGATAGACCACCATGTTCTTACTAGCATCATTAGCCGGAAAGATTCGATTGCCTCGATTCGAGCAATCAAGCAAAAGATTCTTCAAAGTCAATACCCTCCTCTTGACGGTATCCTTTAGCAACTAATCGAGCCTTGTTCTTCAACACATCACCATGCTCATCAAGTTTCTTTGAAGATCCATTTAAGAGCAAAAATCATAGCACGATCTGAGCGGTACTAACTCCCATACATCAAGTCGATCAAACTCATGAATTTCATCTTGCATGGCATTGAACCAGCTATCTTCATTCATGGCGGTTTTAACATCTTTTGGTTCGATCTTAGATAGTACGGAGTTGAAGAAGCACCATAAGGCATCGGTTGCAAGTTGTTTCCGTGTTGATACAGTGACGAGAGGGATTCCCAATTATGTTATCTAGTGGATGATCGTGAGTCCATTTTCTAAGGTGTTCATGTGGCGCTTGTTGAGGATGAGGTAGCAGAGTCGATGTCTCTTGAAGAAGATGGTTCGATGATGATTCGAGAGCAAATATGTTTTCAAATGGAGCATCTTCGGGAGTAGCAAAGGGATTAACTTCATCATTGATGCGAAATAGTTCCATGATGTACATTTGAAGAATGATGATTTGTTGATGAGTGATTGGTGCAAAACCGTCAAGTTTAATTACACAAGCTAACCACTTGTGAATGGCTAACCGTAACAAACTTAAAAGCAGCTCAAACACTAATACAATGAAGATCAAAGGAATATAGGAATTCTGGGTCGTTAAGTCCCACGGAGGATGAATTGGTGTATAAACACTTGATCAGATGATAGAATGATCACTAAGGATAGTGATCAGTAAGGATATTGATGGAAAATTACCTAAAGAAAAGATCTACAAATTACAGCGACTTAAATGCAAATTAAAAGAAATAAAAGATAAAATATATTAAATAAACGCTATCACTATTTTTACAATGATGTTTTTATGATTTTATAAAATAAAATAACTTAAATAAACTATATTAACTAAAACGTAAACTCAAATTATCTAAAAACTAGATTTAAAATGAAAACGTACGTTATTTATAAAAATTACGCGAAGCGCAAGAAAAACGTAAAATTTATGAAATAAAGTCCTACAAGTGTAAAAACAATTTTTTACGTACTATATGATAAAAGAAAATTTTAGAAAAAGATTTATATTTTTAGACTTTATATTTTTATTATGAATTAAATAAGTTTTACACTAATTAAATGTTTAAAATACTAAAACTTTTTAGAAAAATCAAACTTTTATAGAAAATACTTTATACTAATACTGATTTAAGAAAAATAGAAAAATGAAAAAGCTATTTTAAATAAGCTCGAAATAAGCTAAATAAACCTTATAAGCTAAACTGGAAAATGTACTTATATATTTGATTGTGTAAGATTAGAACGAGACAAGTCCCAAGGGCAATTGGTTATCACAGTACACACTATCACCCTTCTATGGGGAGGTCTCATGTTCGAGCTCGCTACCCCTTTTTGCTAAACATTTTTTTTCGATTTTATTTTACAAGCTAATTATATACACTTGAAATAAGCACTTTTTATAACTATGACTTTTCTCAAAACCACTAATAAGCACTTATTTAGCCTAAGATTTTATCACGCTTACTCTTTTAAATGGAAATAAGCTCAAGTTAATTTAAAATAGATAACAAAATAGCAAAAGCTAAACCGAAAATGAGTTAAGTAACTTTAAATAAGCTAGTTTGGCTCTTGAATAAGCTAGATTACTAAGAGATAAGCACTTGATTTCAAAATAAGCACTTAATCTAAACTATTACACAAGACATCAGTATAGGTTTTCTAGCTACTTTTAAGTCGATATTAAGCACTAAATTAAGTCGAGAAATGAAAATGAAAACTTAGATCAACAAGTAGACCAACCGAGCTCTCTAAAAGCTATTTTACAAGGATTGGCTTACACTAATAAGCTCTTGAGGAGCTTTTGAAAACCGATGAACACCGACTTAACCGGTTTACTTGAACAAAATGGATGTAATTAAAAGCTATTGCGAAGCTAAGCAAATAAGCTAGAATTGGAAAATAAGCTCTTGTAACCTTGAGTTAGCTAGGTGAGCTTCAAAAGCTAAATTACAGGGCTTAGGAGTACTAGAGAGCTTATAACAAGCTTGTGGTTAAGCGAGTTGCTAGGTTTACAGACATGGGACAATTTAAAAGTTATATGCACCACTAGCTAACAAGCTAAAAATGAAAAGCTAAAGTTGAAACCTTAAGATGACTAAGTCACTATCCAAAGAACCAATAATCACAAGTTATGGTGCCTTTGGAGAGCTTTTACAAGCTTATGAAAATGGTACCTAATCATGCGTAAGTGCACTCTTGACTTTTTAAGAAAATGAAACAGTTTGACTTTATTGAACTTAGAATCAATCTTATGCAATCGATTATGTTATATTAAGGTGTAATAAGGTTATATTAAGCTATGTTAACAACTTTTAAGCTAATATGATGATTTAAGCAAATCAAATTCCTAACAAATGGACACTAGAATGAGATTTAACAGAGATTTTGACTTTTTACTCAATAAGGACAGTTTGTATGGTCTAAGCGAGCTAATAGGACCTAATATAACTTATAGCAAACCGTAAGTAGAGCTTGAACAAACTCTAACATAGTTTATACAAAGGATCCAAACACCACTTATATAAACCGAATTTTGGTTTTCAAAGCAACTTGATGATTTAGACTTTAACACCGATTCCGAGTTTGTATTATCAATTAATGAGACTATTGAAGTATTAAACAAGAACAATGACAACCTAAAACTTAGTAATGACTAATATGCTAATATTATTGTTAGACTAAAATTCTTACTAACTACAACTTAAAGATAACAGTAACTGCTTTTAATGTTTAATTCTATTTAAATGTAACTAAGAAACATAAATCAAAAGAGATTAAAGCTTATAAGTAGTTTAAACAGTAAAAAGCTAAAATGCTTATAAAGAGCTTACAAATATTTTCCAGCCAAAAACTATGAACCAAGGATTGATACCACTCCTAATAGCTTACCACTAAGCTTCTAAACCATTTTCATCCAATAACCAACATGCTTCAGCTTTTGATCTTCATTTCACACTTTTTATTTTTAACTAATTTTTTTGTATTTTTGGAAATTTTTCTGTTTTGAACTTAAACTGAGTTTTAGAGGTTTCTAAGAGCTTATAAGCTTTGTCAAAAGCTTATTTGAGCTTAAACAATAATAACAACTATTTAATGACTTTTATAAGTTATGAGATTTTAACCATGAAATTTACATAAACCGAATTCGTACATAAAACCGAAATTGAAACCGAAATGATGTTTTATTACATCGACATAAGATTACAAAACTCTTGAAAACTTAAACATGAACTGGAAAACTTGAAAACTTAAAAACGACATAAGCTAAAAATAAAAATACTCTAGATATCTTCCACATTGCCTCTTCTGCTTTCTTTATAGACTTTTTGAGACTCCCACATGCTTCTGATCAAATCCCATCAACAATCTTGGCCTTTGATTCAGTCAAACGTATCCTAGCCATCAAATTTACTTTTGGCGCCAAAAGTATAAACGGTTGCTTGAGACAGTTTTAAATCAATTAAGGAAGTTTGGAGTATTGTGGAGGTGTAGGGGACAAGTTGGGAAGTAGGTATGGGTTTAGGGTGATTTGGAAAGCATAAACAGTTTATGTGAGTGCTACGATGAAAGTGTAATGGTGGGGATGCATTAAATGCAAGGTAGGCTAATGAGAGGAGGGGATGAGTGGAGATATTAGGCAGTGAGGTGGAGGGTTGAAAAGTGGTGGAAAACCACACTGGTTTTGGTTAAACAGGCTTGGTGTAGAAGATGTACAGTACATCTGGTTTTTGGGCGCGTTTTTTATTTTGAACCGAGGTATTAGTAATAAGGGAGGGGTCAAAATGGGGTATTGGCAGGTTCAAAAAGGATTTGGACTGGGGGTCAAGGTTCATGGTTCAAGTCCAAGGGTCAAGTAAGTTGGGTTGGATAATTAAGTTTGGGCTTTGAGTTTTAATTGGGTTTGGATAATTAAGGGATCAGGTTTGGTTTGATATTAGCACAAGGACCAATTTTGTAATTCGCCAAACATGAGGGTCGAAACATCAACAATCCAAAGTTATCACAAGGACCATTATTGCCATTCTTGAATAGTACAAAGACCAATGATGATTATTTTCCATTTTTAAAATGTCCAGGACCATTTTGTCATTTTCAAAACTTGAGGGACCTAAGTTGTAATTTTGTAATTTTGATTTCAAGGACTTGTTTTGACAACTTATGAACCTAAGGACCTTAAATGACATTTTACAAGTTTTGAATTACAGTGGACTAGTTTTGACAACTTTGTAACTGGGGGACTAAAGCGCCAATTATGCAAACTTGATACGTTTTCATCGATTTTGATGTTTTGCATTTAAAACACGTAAAACACTTGTTTGTGATATTTTCATCATTTTGAAGCATTTCGAGTGTTTTCGGATGTTTTGGCATTCTAAATAAGACAAAATGATGAGTATTTAGACACTCATCAATCCCCACACTAAGATATTGCTAGTCCCTAGCAATGATTTGAGAAAAATTAATGGATTTCATCTCTTTACCAAAAGCCATTACTTCGGAGTAGCCAATTGTTTCAGTTCAAGTAAGAACCTTGGTACAATGATAACCAAATGATTTTGAGCAAATCACCGACTTTCAACGGTTTTGATTTGTCTTTACGAAGTCGCTTGCTCGGACTAGCCAACTCTTAGATAAATTATCAATATTATCTTTGGTGAGTGATTACCAATTATGGATTTCAATCGCCTTTACCACAAGCCATAAACTTGCGGGCTAGCCAACTTTTCACTAGTTTAAAGATATGGTGGTGAACACCATACAATTTTAGGCAAATTGCAAGCCATAAACGGATTTGAGATATCTTTACCAAGAGCCGTTTGCTCTGGATTAGCCAATCCTTATGTGGGTTAGACATGGCGGATGATTACCATTTTGAGTAAGTGAAAAACACTTACTCCAAAAAATTTTGGCCAAAACGGGAATTGGGTGGAATAATTACATGATAAAATTCGTGAGAATTCCCCCACACTTAGAATGAATATTTCCTCAATATTCAAAGTACCCGTGGTTATGCCGAAACATAGAACATAAAAGGGAAATACTACGGCCTTTTTTTATTTTGATATATACATTTTTTTTTTTTTTTTTTTTTTTTTTTAGAGATTGATATATACAACAATGGGCAACTCCCCACACTAGGGTGGTAGAAAGGGGTAAGAAGACGAAACATGGGTGAAACCCATATGGTGTGTGCTATTATTTTTGATTCCCGAGTCACTAGCTTGACTCGATCCCCGCATTCATTGGTTCATGGGGAAAGTTTGTAGATCCGGACAATCACGGTGGAATGTCCTCTCCAAAGTAGTGCTTTAATCGATGACCATTCACTTTAAAATTTGGACCATCGGGTTGAGATAACTCAATGGTGCCATAAGGATAAACCTTAGTGATAGTAAATGGACTGCACTAAGCGGACTTAAGCTTTCCGAGAAAATCTTCAATCTTGAATTGAAAAGAAGGACTCGATCACCAACGTTGAAAACGCGGTTCTTGATTTTGAGTCATGAATCTTCTTTGTCTTTTGTTTGTAGATCTAAGAGTTCTCGTATGCTTGATCACGGAGTTCATTTAGTTCATTCATTTGAACTTTTCGTGATCACCTACCGTCTCAGATATCGAAGTTTGCATGTTTCAAGGCCCAAGAAGCCTTGTGCTCTAGCTCAATCGGAAGATGACATGCCTTTCCGTACACTAGCTTGTATGGAGTACACCCAATTGGTGTTTTGTAAGTCATACGGAAGGCCCAGAGTGCGCCATCCGGTTTATCCGACCAGATGCACGATTTTCACCTCATCGTCCTTTCCAAAATTCTTTAATACCACGGTTGGAAACTTCCACCGCCCACTTGTTTGGGGTGGTATGCGGTCGATAGACGGTGGGTAACACCATACTTTGCATGACACGATCAAATTGGTCATTACAAAATGTGTACCACGATCACCGATTATAGCACGAGGAGTTCCAAACACGGCAAAAGAGATTTCAAAATTTCACAACTACTCGGGCATCATTTGTAGGTAAAGCTTTCGCTTCAACCCACTTTGACAAATAGTCAACACCCACGAGTATGTATTTGTTACCTCGAGATGATGGAAATGGCCCCATAAAATCAATACCCGGATGTCAAATATCTCACAAACTTGAATGGCATTTTGTGGCATTTCATTTCTTTGAGAGATATTTCCATGACGTTGACAAGCGTCATGAGCTTTGACAAAATCGTGGGCATCCTTATAGATGGTGGGCCAATAAAACCCGAATCAAACACCTTTTGGCGGTGTAGTTTGACTATGATGGCCCCGGTGGGTCCAAAGATGGCAAGCTTTGAGAATGTCAAGAGCTTCTTGTCCATAAACACACCTTCGGATGACTTGATCCGCATGATTTTGAATAAGAAGGGTCGTCCCGAGTAATGTTTAACATCCTTGAAGAATTTGTTCTTCTGTGGGTCGACATCCCTTTCACTATGAAGTTACCCGCATGGTAATTTGCGGTCAAGAAACCATGGGGTAGAAGAGTTTCCACGAAAAGAAACCGCATTGAGTGTCTCGAGAGGAAATGTTTCATTTATTTCCTTTTCTTGAAAACATCTTGGTGAGGGTTCTCTAATCGACAGATGGTCACAGCCTAGGTTCTCCGCTCCTTTTTATCACGTATGATGATATCAAATTCACGGAGAAGGAGAACCCAACTGAGCAATCTCGGCTTTGCATCTTGTTTTGCAAAGAGATATTTGAGAGCCGAGTGATCCGTATATACTACACATTTGGTCAAGATTAAATACGGCCGAAACTTCTCAAATGCATACACCACTGCTAATAGCTCTTTTGTGTGGTGGTGTAATGAGTTTGAGCTTGATCATAGTCTTACTTGCGTAGTGAATAGGCTGAAAATGCTTGGCTCACGTTGCCCTAAGGCGCACCGATAGCAAAATCACTTGCATCGCACATGAGCTCAAAAGGCAAGTCCCGATCGGGAGCAACGAGAATGGGTGCTTCAAGAAGCTTTTTCTTTAATGTTTCAAAAGCTTTGATGCACTCGGGTGAGAAGATAAAAGGAGCATCCTTTTCAAGAAGATGGGTCATAGGTCAGGCGATTTTAGAAAATCTTGTATGAATCTCACGATAGAAACCGCATGACCTAAAAACTCCTAATACCTTTGACGGTAGTAGGATGAGGTAATTTAGCAATAACATCTACTTTTGCTCTATCTACCTCAATCCCACTTTTGAAATCTTATGGCCAAGGACTATGCCTTCTTTGACCATAAAGTGGCTTTTCTCCCGCTTTAGACAAAGATTGGTGTCTTCACACCGTTTGAGCATTTTATCTAGATGGAGAGACATGTTTGAAACGAATCCCCAATGTGGAGAAGTCATCCATAAACACCTCCATTGTTTCCCGATCATGTCGTGGAAAATGGCCATCATACATCGTTGGAACGTGCAGAGCATTACATAAGCCAAAAGGCATACGCCTATAGGCAAAAGTTCCGTATGGGCGGTGAATGTAGTTTATCTTGATCCTTTGGATCAATGGGAATCTAAAAGTAACACGAGAAACCATCAAGGAAACAATAGTATTCATTTCTCGCTAATCTCTCAAGCATTTGGTCCATAAAGGGTGAGGAAAATGGTCTTTACTGGTAGCGTCATTCAACTTACGATAGTCAATGCAAACACGCCATCCGTAACTGCACGAGTTGGAATTAACTCGTTATTTTCATTTGTGACAACAAGAATGCCACCCTTTTTAGGAACACAATGAATTGGGCTAACCCAAGGACTATCTCGAGATCGGGTAAATCAATCCGCATCAAGAAGTTTGATAACCTCTGTTTGATAACATCATGGATTTTTGGATTCACTCGTCTCGATGTTGAACTATTGGTTTAAAGTCATCCTCCATCAAGATTTTATGAGTGCAAAACTGGGGTTGATACCTTAATATCGGAGAGTTTCCAAGCAATTGCTTGCTTGTGTGACTTCAAGATTTTTATGAGAGCAACTTTTTCATCTTTACTCAAATCTCGAGCAATAATGACGGGTAATTTATCATCACCCTCAAGAAATGCATACTCGAGATGAGGAGGTAAGTCCTTAAGCTCAACCTCGGAAATTCTTCGGTTTTCTCAAACTGACTTGACTTCCTTGTTATGAAGCTTGATGGGAGGGAGAGGAGGAGAAGTGTCCAGATTTAACAATTTCTCAAGAAGAATATCTCCCTCCAGATTAATCTCATTTTGATTAATCTCATTAGGAATTGAATCACTAGGGTGAGGGTTGATGATGGATCATCATTGAGCAACTTCTCAATAAGAAGTATGTCCCCTCAATGTCAATTGGAGCGTGATCAATTTCCCGAATGTAATCACTAGCCAAGTATGCTTCAATCTCATCTAAGATGAAGTCGCTTCCCTCAAACGGAGTGAGAGAAGGAGTAGAATTGGCTATGATAGGTTGAGAAGATGGTGGGATCCCACTCACGTAATTATGAGAATAACCAAGAACTTCTCGAGAGTACTCTTGAAGCAACATCGATGATATCTATTCGGTTAACCGATCTGTAATCATAATTTGCGGAGTACCTCAAGTTTGATCAAGGTTAAAGGTGACGACTTCATTACCAACACGTAATGTGATTTCTTGCTCAAATACATCAATGAGAGCACGCCCGTTCTCGTGAATCCTCGACCAACAATGAGAGGAACCCGATGATCGGCATCAAAATCAACAACCACGAAGTCACCGGAAAATGGAACTTTCCTACTTTACAAATCGCCTCGGCAATGCCAAGAGGACGGGATATTGTACGATCTGCAAGCTCGAGAGTCATGCATGTAGGAGTAAGTTCCAAGAGAAAGTTTCTTCCATATCGAATCTGACATCGGTTGATGCTTGCACCAAGATCGGCTAGGCAAAGCATTCAACCATTCACGGAAATACACAAGGTAAGAGAAATTTTCCGGGATCTCCAAGCTTTTCGGAAGCTTCTTGAGGATAACCGCAGAAAGGTTCTCGTTAAGAGGAGTTTAGCCATTTCAAACGACTTTTCCTTGTTGCTTAACATGTGTTTGAGCGTTGATGCAAACTTGGGCATCAAGATGATAGCATCCATAAAGCTTATGTCAAAGTGTAGTTCTTGGAAAATTTGAAAAAATTTGTCCATTTGATGGTAGCTTTTTCAGGAGCTTTGCTCATTCAAACGTGATGGGTAAGGAATAGAAGATTTGGATTTGGTATTTTCAACGGGAGCTACTGTGTGGTTCAAAACAACTCTGGATTAGACTTGGGTTTCGGACAACTTGAGGCTGGACTCATCAAGGTAGGACGTGTGGTACTTCCATTATTAATAGGAAGTTCCTTGTCCTTTGTCGCCTTGGTAACTTGACTCATTTCTCCTAGTGGAGGAGGCATTGGAGTCGAAGGTCCATTGTGTGTCCTAGGTTCACTTTCCACTACCTTAGGGTGTCACACCTCCGGAGGCGAAACACGAGTGTAACGGAGGAACATAAGCACAAGATAATAGAACATACCAACATTAATATTAAAAGAAATATTACACTATTACAATACCGGTTTAGCCGACATCGGCAAATATATTACAAAGTTTAGTTCCCAAAATATTATGTTCTATTACATAATGATTTGTAGTGACAAGTGAAAACTTCATTATGCAAGACTTGGTAGAAAAAGCTTACTAACGATCACGAAATGCATGAGAGATAAAACGGGTCAACTATGAAATAGTTGGTGAGTAAACACGCTTAGCAAAAATAAGAAAACTCGTAAGAAATATTCAAAGCTTTCAATCAACGAAAATGGTCCATAAAGCAAAGGCATTGTAAATCCACTCGGTTCAAGTTCGCCCATACAAAACTTGCAACTGTGTGTTCACAACCCACGCCAAAAGTAGTATGTCTAATAGTCAAGTATAAGCGGTCATAATAGTTCACAATATAGTACCATGAATATAATAATGTAGGGATGCTCCGAACATAGGAGACTTTGCACTGCTCCAACAAGGGAGACTCCTTTGTCACTCGACCACCTAGGCGAGATTTATTGAGACCGCTCCACCAATAAGGCGAGACTTTATAGTGATGCTCGAACATGGGAGACTTTGGCTTCGCTCCAACAAGGGAGACTCCTTTGTCACTCGACCACCTAGGCGAGATTTATTGAGAACGCTCCACCAATAAGGCGAGACTTTATAGTGATGCTCCGAACATGGGAGACTTTGTACGCTCCACCAATAAGGCGAGACTTTTAGGTTCATAGCATGTACGGTTCAATAAGTTCAAATAAGTAATAGGTTCGTAATTAAGTTCAAGGGTTTGATTCGAGTTCACAAGTTCTAGTCGAACTAGTTAATAAAAGTAGTAAACAATTTAGCTCAAGAAAGGTTCATGCATTTCGCCCCAAAATATAGTAAAAACGGAAAAAAAGGGGGTTGTGATTACTCACTTGGTGAATAGATGCGATGACAAAAGTGGTTACACGAAATGTAGCGTGAATCTAAACCGACCTATTATGAATGATATGATATGTAATGAGTTGCAATGTAATGTTATGCATGCATTTCAGTATGTTATTTATACCATTTGCGGGTTTTGAAAATATTACTTTCGTCGAAAAATGCTCTTTTGACGTCTTGACCATTCAAAAATCACTTTACAAGTTTTTACGTCAAAATGTCATCCTACAATGGTTTCATAATGATTTATGGTGAAATTTTCACTTTTCGTCGCAAAACAATGTCGTCGGAAATATCATGAAATTAACAAAATGGCTTTGGAAATCTAGTCGTAAAATGGTGTCGTCGATCGTTAGAGAACGAACTCGACGGTTTTGGAAAGTTTGTATCGATATCTAGAAGTTTCAGTTCGAAGTTTTCGTCAAAAGGTCTCGATCATAAAGATAATAAGGGCTAAAGATAATGGTTTTGGCTAATTGTAGTGCAAAAAGTGAGTTTCGCCAAGTTTGAGCAATCGTAATTAATTTACTATAACTCCGCTATACAAACGGCTTATCGTTTTGAAAAATATGGCGGTGAACTTGATTTTACTAGAAGACAATTGTTCCAAAAGTTTCACAACCTCGTTAAAACACCGCCAAACATGGGTCGTTACACTAATGAAACACTTGTAACGTAAAAATAATATTGTTTTTCGAAAATAATAGTTCTGGCAACTTTATAAAACGTGCATATCTTTGTCGTTTCAAATCCGTTTTCACGATAATATGTCCTTAGCTTCGTATCGAAGTAAACTAATATATTTTTGACTAGTCGAAATAATTTGTGAAGCTTAAGGCTCGTTTTTACCCGAACAAACTAAAACCGCATCTTGAAATTTCGAAAACTATTTATTTCGTCGTCAAACTTTAAAAATCCATAACTTCTTCGTTATAACTCCGTTTTTATCCGTTCAAGCGGCCACGGATTCGTTTTAAAGTATATTTTCTAAATATCAAGGCCAAAGTTTCGTACCAACTGTCGGTTTTTCCAGAAAAATGAAATAAGGACAGAACATAAATTATAGTTATCGAAAATAGTTTTTCTCGGACAAAACCTATTCTAATCCCTTCAAATCAACTCCAAAGCTAATCTAATCCTACCATACACCTTCTTAGGGTGTCATGGGTTCCTAATCACCATCAAGACCAAGAATACCATGGGGATAATTATAGGATGACCATAAATATATATATAACTTCTTAAAATCATGAAAATGGTATAAATCACATATCATGCATACTTGCTCCAAAATGAAAAGATACATAAGAAATGATAAGAAAACATGAAAATGATAAAACATGCTTACAAGTGAAAATGATGAGGTGAAAGTAACAAGGATTAGCCTAAATACTCTTGGTTTTATTTCAAAACCTAATAAAGAGTATTATCTAGATTGTAATTATGCTTGAACTTGAAAAAATTTTGTTGATCCTTGGAGACTCTTGAAGAACCGTGTTGGAGGATAGAACCAAAGAGAGAAAAGTGATTTTGCTACTAATGAATTATGAGGTGAAAGATTGAAGTGAAATGAATGAAGTGAAGAAAAATGTTGGAGTATAAAGCTAAACTTTCAAAGAAAAATGAGACAAAGCCATTTAATGCATACACTCCCCATGGCGGTTTGGGGGATGTATCTCAAAGTCATAATTTTTTTTTTTTTTTTTAAATGTATAAGTATGAATTTGTAATAAAAGGTGTAAGTGAAATTGTTTAGTTAAATATACAAGTAAAGGTAAATGGAAATTTTGGTACAAGTAAGATTTTAATAGATCAAAATAGAATGTAATGAGATAATAAAAATTGTAAAAATACATTCCTTTTGAAATTTGAGTGATAAAATAATTATCGTGAAATTTTTAAGAAAAACGTCGTAATAATTTAATTTCAACGATTTATATACGAAATAAATTCAAAACACTAGGAAAACTCAAAATATAGTTTTTATAAACTAATGTGAGTATAAAAATATATCGGGATCATTTTTGAAAGTAACGGATTAAATATTTAAAATAAAAACTCACGCGATAACGTTTATTAAATATAAAATTACGCGTTAAATGTGAAATGAAATGCCATGAATGAATTAATATGATGCATATTTAATTTAAGAAATGACCGGAATTTGAGAATTGTGACATTCTTCCCATGTCGGCGGAATCACGTCCCGTGATTCGATTAACGATACTATGGTCCGAACCTCGACAAGAGTTCTAAAGTTCATGCTCGTACGAGCAGCCTAAATGATCATATCAATGCCCATGCGCATGGGTTCCCCATTCTACTAAATGCGTGCCGTGATTAGATTGGATAGGGTAAACTTGTCCAATATCGAACGTAGCTCTCAAAAGACCTTTAGGTAGTCGATTCTAATTTAATCCCACAACTCATCAAACAAGAACTGTCATAAGATTAAACTAAACCGACTTGAGTAAACTTGTCTCTTAGCTTGATTTTCGCAACTCATCAAACAAGAACTGTCACTAGATCAAGCTAGGAAACAAGTTGCTAGAAAGATAGGAATCAACATCCTTGAATGAAGTCTTTTGAAAGATTCGCTCGATATTGGATTTGCTTACACAAATCAAATCAAATCAACAAAATATATAACAACTAAGGTCGATATCAATAGGTCTCAAATTAATCAATGTCGTGAACGTGGTAAAGATTGGAAGGAAGCTATGCACTCAAAATTATGTCGTATGTAAATAAGGTAGTTGTTCAAAGGAATGTACCGTTACGCGTTGCGGGCTTCCTCGGTACCGGATAGAATGCTCGACCACGCGCGGAGGAATTTCAATGTTCGATCTTGTGGGCCTTCTATTGCCAACGCCAAGTTTGGACGATTACCTCCTTGATTGGGAGTTCTTTTCAACTTTGGGCGGTATTGCGAAGGTGATCTAGACTTCCACACTCGTAACATGCTTTTCTCTCGTCCTTGATTTCCATTCTGTTTGAGCAATTTTTCGCGAAGTGGCCCGTCATCCACATTTGCCGCACCTCGCGCCTCCTAGTGATGATAATTACATCGAGTGCACAAAGGATGGGAACCGCATATCCTTTGCGCTCTGGGTGGTCGCCCATAGTTCGGGTTATTCGCGCCTCTTGTTTCTTGATTCGGTCTCGGTTTCGGTGATCCTCCGCCGCTTTCGTCCATTGTCGTTTGCTTTTGTTAGTTCTCCGGACCGATCACATCATTTGTTAAGCGATCGCCATACTCACGTGACTTGCGAGTGGTTGGTTTCGACAGTGACATCCCTCCTAATTTCGTATCAATCCCCATATATATCGGTCAATCAACTTCTCACAGTGGAAACCATGTGAGGAACCATCCTAGTTAACTCGTGGAACCGGATCGTGTACTTGTCGATCTCTACTCCTACCATCAAGTGGTTCCAAAATTCTTCTTCCGGTTTCGCACTTCATCTTTTCTCGCGGTACTCATCGTTAGTAGTTTCTTGAACGCTTCCCAAGATAATGCATTTGCGCCCCTCTTCCTCGATCAGAAGTTGGTTGTTCCACCGTGTCAATGCTCGACCTGTAGTAGACCAGAGAACTCAACCTTGTTTCCTTCAAGACATTTCGTGATACTAAGCTTCGACTCAACATTCTCGAACCGAGTTAGCAATTCAATGGCACCCTCGGTACCATGAAATTCCATTGGCTTACATGTCATGAAAGTTTTGTAGCCGCATCCTTGACCCGTGTTTGAAGAACCTTCTCCATTGTTGGTCTGTCTAGCATCGAGATGTGTTATAATTTGGGTGAGTAGATCCGCTATTCCAGCAGCGTTGTTGTATGCGGATTGTCATTGTTGTTTGAGTTGCCGTTGTTGTTACCTCCCGAGCGTGTGTTTCTTGCAGCCATGATCCCTGAGAGGACCAAAACATCGGGTTGAGTAAACGACATTCGAACAAGTCGATGAGGTGCGAACGGTGGTAATGTGTTATAGTAATCGAAACATGACGAGAACAGAGACATGCTATGTCTAACAAGTCGAAAGATGGAAAAGAGAAGATATGAACAAGGTACGGTAATGTAGACGTGAACGTAAAACATGCCATGCATACCCACCCGACCAATGCAACTTGGTGACGGACTCTAAAGACTCGACTAAACATGATTTAAATTTACCATTCTTATCATTGCATGGTTCTTCATAAATTAGACATAGTTGATCGGGCTATGTATAATTTATGATTAACGATGCAACGATAGGACTGGATGACTCGGATGATTGTTCAATGTTTAATAAAATAAAATAAAAATTATTCCGGTTATAGCTGTGATTTTTATTTTTGAAAAATCGGCATTCTCTATAACCTTTGGCTCTGGTACCAATCTGTCACACCCTCGCCGGAGGCGGAATCACGAGGTGTAACGGAAGGGAAACATAAGCACAAGATAATAGAACATACCAACATTAATATTAAAAAGAAATATTACACCATTACAATACCAGTTTAGCCGACATCGGCAAATATATTACAAAGTTTAGTTCCCAAAATATTGCGTTCTATTACATAATGATTTGTAGTGACAAGTGAAAACTTCATTATGCAAGACTTGGTAGAAAAAGCTTACTAACGATCACCGAAATGCATGAGAGATAAAACGGGTCAACTATGAAATAGTTGGTGAGTAAACACGCTTAGCAAAATAAGAAAACTCGTAAGAAATATTCAAAGCTTTCAATCAACGAAAATGGTCCATAAAGCAAAGGCATTGTAAATCCACTCGGCCCAAGTTCCGCCCATACAAAACTTGCAAACTGTGTGTTCACAACCCAACGCCAAAAGTAGTATGTCTAATAGTCAAGTATAAACGGTCATAATAGTTCACAATATAGTACCATGAATATAATAATGTAGGGATGCTCCGAACATAGGAGACTTTGCACTGCTCCAACAAGGGAGACTCCTTTGTCACTCGACCACCTAGGCGAGATTTATTGAGAACGCTCCACCAATAAGGCGAGACTTTATAGTGATGCTCGAACATGGGAGACTTTGCACCGCTCCAACAAGGAGACTCCTTTGTCACTCGACCACCTAGGCGAGATTTATTGAGAACGCTCCACCAATAAGGCGAGACTTTATAGTGATGCTCGAACATGGGAGACTTTGTACGCCCACCAATAAGGCGAGACTTTTAGGTTCATAGCATGTACGGTTCAATAAGTTCAAATAAGTAATAGGTTCGTAATTAAGTTCAAGGGTTTGATTCGAGTTCACAAGTTCTAGTCGAACTAGTTAATAAAAGTAGTAAACAATTTAGCTCAAGAAAGGTTCATGCATTTCGCCCCAAAATATAGTAAAAACGGAAAAAAAGGGGGTTGTGATTACTCACTTGGTGAATAGATGCGATGACAAAAGTGGTTACACCGAAATGTAGCGTGAATCTCGAAACTGACCTATTATGAATGATATGATATGTAATGAGTTGCAATGTAATGTTATGCATGCATTTCGTATGTTATTTATACCATTTGCGGGTTTTGAAAATATTACTTTTCGTCGAAAAATGCTCTTTTGACGTCTTGACCATTCAAAAATCACTTTACAAGTTTTTACGTCAAAATGTCATCCTACAATGGTTTTATAATGATTTATGGTGAAATTTTCACTTTTCGTCGCAAAACAATGTCGTCGGAAATATCATGAAATTAACAAAATGGCTTTGGAAATCTAGTCGTAAAATGGTGTACGCCGATCGTTAGAGAACGAACTCGACGGTTTTGGAAAGTTTGTATCGATATCTAGAAGTTTCAGTTCGTAAGTTTTCATTCAAAAGGTCTCGATCATAAAGATAATAAGGGCTAAAGATAATGGTTTTGGCTAATTGTAGTGCAAAAGTGAGTTTCGCCAAGTTTGAGCAATCGTAATTAATTTACTATAACTCCGCTATACAAACGGCTTATCGTTTTGAAAAATATGGCGGTGAACTTGATTTTACTAGAAGACAATTGCTCCAAAAGTTTCACAACCTCGTTAAAAACAAATTGCAAACATGGTCACATAACTAATGAAACACTTGTAACGTAAAAATAATATTGTTTTTCGTAAAATAATAGTTACGGCAACTTTATAAAACGTGCATATCTTTGTCGTTTCAAACCGCTTTCACGATAATATGTCCTTAGCTTCAGATCGAAGTAAACTAATATATTTTTGACTAGTCGAAATAATTTGTGAAGCTTAAGGCTCGTTTTGACCCGAACAAACTAAAACTGCATGCTGAAATTTCGTAAAACTATTTATTTCGTCGTCAAACTTTAAAAATCCATAACTTCTTCGTTATAACTCCGCTTTTATCCGCTCAAGCCGCCACGGATTCGTTTTAAAGTATATTTTCTAAATATCAAGGCCAAAGTTTCGTACCAACTGTCGGTTTTCCAGAAAAATGAAATAAGGACAGAACATAAATTATAGTTATCGAAAATAGTTTTCTCGGACAAAACCTATTCTAATCCCTTCAAATCAACTCCAAAGCTAATCTAATCCTACCATACACCTTCTTAGGGTGTCATGGGTTCCTAATCACCATCAAGACCAAGAATACCATGGGGATAATTATAGGATGACCATAAATATATATATAACTTCTTAAAATCATGAAAAATGGTATAAATCACATATCATGCATACTTGCTCCAAAAATGAAAAGATACATAAGAAATGATAAGAAAACATGAAAAATGATAAAAACATGCTTACAAGTGAAAATGATGAGGTGAAAGTAACAAGGATTAGCCTAAATACTCTTGGTTTTTATTTCAAAACCTAATAAAGAGTATTATCTAGATTGTAATTATGCTTGAACTTGAAAAATTTTTGTTGATCCCTTGGAGACTCTTGAAGAACCGGTGTTGGAGGATAGAACCAAAGAGAGAAAAGTGATTTTTGCTACTAATGAATTATGAGGTGAAAGATTGAAGTGAAATGAATGAAGTGAAGAAAAATGTTGGAGTATAAAGCTAAACTTTCAAAGAAAATGAGACAAAGCCATTTAATGCATACACTCCCCATGGCCGGTTTTGGGGATGTATCTCAAAGTCATAATTTTTTTTTTTTTTTTTTTAAATGTATAAGTATGAATTTGTAATAAAAGGTGTAAGTGAAATTGTTTAGTTAAATATACAAGTAAAGGTAAATGGAAATTTTTGGTACAAGTAAGATTTTAATAGATCAAAATAGAATGTAATGAGATAATAAAATTGTAAAATACATTCCTTTTGAAATTTGAGTGATAAAATAATTATCGTGAAATTTTTAAGAAAAACGTCGTAATAATTTAATTTTAACGATTTATATACCAAATAAATTCAAAACACTAGGTAAACTCAAAATATAGTTTTTATAAACTAAATGTGAGTATAAAATATATCGGGATCATTTTTGAAAGTAACGGATTAAATATTTAAAATAATAACTCACGCGATAACGCTTATTAAATATAAAATTTACGCGTTAAATGTGAAATGAAATGCCATGAATGAATTAATATGATGCATATTTAATTTAAGAAATGACCGAATTTGAGAATTGTGACATTCTTCCCATGTCACCGAATCACGCCCCGTGATTCGATTAACGATACTATGGTCCGAACCTCGACAAGAGTTCTAAAGTTCATGCTCATACGAGCAGCCTAAATGATCATATCAATGCCCATGCGCATGTGTTCCCCATTCAACTAAGTACGTGCCCGTGATTAGATTGGATAGGGTAAACTTGTCCAATATCGAACGTAGCTCTCAAAAGACCTTTAGGTAGTCGATTCTAATTTAATCCCACAACTCATCAAACAAGAACCGTCATGAGATTAAACTAAACCGACTTGAGTAAACTTGTCTCTTAGCTTGATTTTCGCAACTCATCAAACAAGAACCGTCACTAGATCAAGCTAGGAAACAAGTTGTTAGAAAGATAGGAATCAACATCCTTGAATGAAGTCTTTTGAAAGATTCGCCGATATTGGATTTGCTTACACAAATCAAATCAAATCAACAAAATATATAACAACTAAGGTCGATATCAATAGGTCTCAAATTAATCAATGTCGTGAACGTGGTAAAGATTGGAAGGAAGCTATGCACTCAAAATTATGTCGCATGTAAATAAGGTAGTTGTTCAAAGGAATGTACCCGTTACGCGTTGCGGGCTTCCTCGGTACCAGATAGAATGCTCGACCACGTGCGGGAGGAATTTCAATGTTCGATCTTGTGGGCCTTCTATTGCCAACGCCAAGTTTGGACGATTACCTCCTTGATTGGGAGTTCTTTTCAACTTTGGACGGTATTGCGAAGGTGATCTAGACTTCCACACTCGTAACATGCTTTTCTCTCGTCCTTGATTTCCGCCTGCTTGAGCAATTTTTCGCGAAGTGGCCCGTCTGTCCACATTTGCCGCACCTTGGGCGCCTCCTAAGTGATGATAATTACATCGAGTGCACAAAGGATGGGGACCTGATATCCTTTGCGCTCCGGGTGGTCGCCCATAGTTCGGGTTATTCGCCTCTTGTTTTGCCGATTCGGTCTCGGCTTCGGTGATCCTCCCGCCGCTTTCGTCCATTGTCGCTTGCTTTTGTTAGTTCTCCGCACCGATCACATCATTTGTTAAGCGATACGCCATACTCACGTGCTTGCGAGTGGTTGGTTTCACAGTGACATCCCTCCTAATTTCTCGTATCAATCCCCATATATATCGGTCAATCAACTTCTCCACGTTGGAAACCATGTGAGGAACCATCCTAGTTAACTCGTGGAACCGGATCGTACTTGTCGATCTCTACTCCTACCATCAAGTGGTTCCAAAATTCTTCTTCCGTTTCGCACTTCATCTTTTCTCGCAGACTCATCGTTAGTAGTTTCTTGAACGCTTCCCAAGATAATGCATTTGCAGCCCTCTTCCTCTAGTCTCGTAGTTGGTTGTTCCACCAGTCAATGCTCGACCGTAGTAGACCATCGAGAACTCAACCTTGTTTCCTTCAAAGACATTTCGTGATACTAAGCTTCGACTCAACATTCTCGAACCGAGTTAGCGGTCCAATGGCACCCTCGCACCATGAAATTCCATTGGCTTACATGTCATGAAAGTTTTGTAGTCGCATCCTTGACCCCGTTTGAAGAACCTTCTCCATTGTTGGTCTGCCTAGCATCGAGATGTGTTATAATTTGGGTGAGTAGATCCGCTATTCCAAAGCAGCGTTGTTGTCCGGATTGTCATTGTTGTTTGAGTTGCCGTTGTTGTTACCTCCCGAGCGTGTGTTTCTTGCAGCCATGATCCCACAGAGGACCAAAACATCGGGTTGAGTAAACGACATTCGAACGAAGTCGATGAGGTGCGAACGGTGGTAATGTGTTATAGTAATCGAAACATGACAGGAACAGAGACATGCTATGTCTAACAAGTCGAAAGATGGAAAAGAGAAGATATGAACAAGGTACGGTAATGTAGACGTGAACGTAAAAACATGCCATGCATACCCACCCGACCAATGCAACTTCAGGTGACCAGACTCTAAAGACTCGACTAAACATGATTTAAATTTACCATTCTTATCATTGCATGGTTCTTCATAAATTAGACATAGTTGATCAGGCTATGTATAATTTATGATTAACGATGCAACGATAGGACTGGATGACTCGGATGATGTTCAATGTTTAATAAAATAAAATAAAAATTTTTCCGGTTATAGCTGTGATTTTTATTTTGAAAATCGGCATTCTCTATAACCTTTGGCTCGTACCAATCATCACACCTCGCCGGAGGCGGAAACACGAGGTGTAACGGAAGGGAACATAAGCACAAGATAATAGAACATACCAACATTAATATTAAAAAGAAATATTACACTATTACAATACCAGTTTAGCCGACATCGGCAAATATATTACAAAGTTTAGTTCCCAAAATATTGCGTTCTATTACATAATGATTTGTAGTGACAAGTGAAAACTTCATTATGCAAGACTTGGTAGAAAAAGCTTACTAACGATCACCTGAAATGCATGAGAGATAAAACGGGTCAACTATGAAATAGTTGGTGAGTAAACACGCTTAGCAAAAATAAGAAAACTCGTAAGAAATATTCAAAGCTTTCAATCAACGAAAATGGTCCGCAAAGCAAAGGCATTGTAAATCCACTCAGTTCCAAGTTCCGCCCATACAAAACTTGCAACCGTGTGTTCACAACCCACTGCCAAAAGTAGTATGTCTAATAGTCAAGTATAAACGGTCATAATAGTTCACAATATAGTACCATGAATATAATAATGTAGGGATGCTCCGAACATAGGAGACTTTGCACCGCTCCAACAAGGAGACTCCTTTGTCACCGACCACCTAGGCGAGATTTATTGAGAACGCCCACCAATAAGGCGAGACTTTATAGTGATGCTCCGAACATGGGAGACTTTGCATCGCTCCAACAAGGGAGACTCCTTTGTCACTCGACCACCTAGGCGAGATTTATTGAGAACGCCCACCAATAAGGCGAGACTTTATAGTGATGCTCGAACATGGGAGACTTTATACGCCCACCAATAAGGCGAGACTTTTAGGTTCATAGCATGTACGGTTCAATAAGTTCAAATAAGTAATAGGTTCGTAATTAAGTTCAAGGGTTTGATTCGAGTTCACAAGTTCTAGTCGAACTAGTTAATAAAAGTAGTAAACAATTTAGCTCAAGAAAGGTTCATGCATTTCGCCCCAAAATATAGTAAAACGGAAAAAAGGGGTTGTGATTACTCACTTGGTGAATAGATGCGATGACAAAAGTGGTTACACCGAAATGTAGCGTGAATCTAAACCGACCTATTATGAATGATATGATATGTAATGAGTTGCAATGTAATGTTATGCATGCATTTCAGTATGTTATTTATACCATTCATGGGTTTTGAAAATATTACTTTTCGTCGAAAAATGCTCTTTGACGCCTTGACCATTCAAAATCACTTTACAAGTTTTACGTCAAAATGTCATCCTACAATGGTTTCATAATGATTTATGGTGAAATTTTCACTTTTCGTCGCAAAACAATGTCGCCGGAAATATCATGAAATTAACAAAATGGCTTTGGAAATCTAGTCGTAAAATGGTGTACGTCGATCGTTAGAGAACGAACTCGACGGTTTTGGAAAGTTTGTATCGATATCTAGAAGTTTCAGTTCAGAAGTTTTCGTCCAAAAGGTCTCGATCATAAAGATAATAAGGGCTAAAGATAATGGTTTTGGCTAATTGTAGTGCAAAAAGTGAGTTTCGGCCAAGTTTGAGCAATCGTAATTAATTTACTATAACTCCGCTATACAAACGGCTTATCGTTTTGAAAAATATGGCCGGTGAACTTGATTTTACTAGAAGACAATTGCTCCAAAAGTTTCACAACCTCGTTAAAAACAAACAAGAAACATGGTCGTTATATACTAATGAAACACTTGTAACGTAAAAATAATATTGTTTTTCGAAAATAATAGTTACGGCAACTTTATAAAACGCGCATATCTTTGTCGTTTCAAACCGCTTTCACGATAATATGTCCTTAGCTTCGTATCAAGTAAACTAATATATTTTGACTAGTCGAAATAATTTGTGAAGCTTAAGGCTCGTTTTGACCGAACAAACTAAAAAGCGCATGTTGAAATTTCGTAAAACTATTTATTTCGTCGTCAAACTTTAAAATCCATAACTTCTTCGTTATAACTCCGCTTTTATCCGCTCAAGCGCCACGGATTCGCTTTTAAAGTATATTTTCTAAATATCAAGGCCAAAGTTTCGCATCAACTGTCGGTTTTCCGAAAAATGAAATAAGGACAGAACATAAATTATAGTTATCGAAAATAGTTTTCTCGGACAAAACCTATTCTAATCCCTTCAAATCAACTCCAAAGCTAATCTAATCCTACCATACACCTTCTTAGGGTGTCATGGGTTCCTAATCACCATCAAGACCAAGAATACCATGGGGATAATTATAGGATGACCATAAATATATATATAACTTCTTAAAATCATGAAAAATGGTATAAATCACATATCATGCATACTTGCTCCAAAATGAAAAGATACATAAGAAATGATAAGAAAACATGAAAATGATAAAAACATGCTTACAAGTGAAAATGATGAGGTGAAAGTAACAAGGATTAGCCTAAATACTCTTGGTTTTATTTCAAAACCTAATAAAGAGTATTATCTAGATTGTAATTATGCTTGAACTTGAAAAATTTTGTTGATCCCTTGTGAGACTCTTGAAGAACCGGTGTTGGAGGATAGAACCAAAGAGAGAAAAGTGATTTTGCTACTAATGAATTATGAGGTGAAAGATTGAAGTGAAATGAATGAAGTGAAGAAAATGTTGGAGTATAAAGCTAAACTTTCAAAGAAAAATGAGACAAAGCCATTTAATGCATACACTCCCCCCATGGCGGTTTTGGGGGATGTATCTCAAAGTCATAATTTTTTTTTTTTTTTTTTAAATGTATAAGTATGAATTTGTAATAAAAGGTGTAAGTGAAATTGTTTAGTTAAATATACAAGTAAAGGTAAATGGAAATTTTGGTACAAGTAAGATTTTAATAGATCAAAATAGAATGTAATGAGATAATAAAATTGTAAAAATACATTCCTTTTGAAATTTGAGTGATAAAATAATTATCGTGAAATTTTTAAGAAAAACGTCGTAATAATTTAATTTCAACGATTTATATACCAAATAAATTCAAAACACTAGGAAAACTCAAAATATAGTTTTATAAACTAATGTGAGTATAAAAATATATCGGGATCATTTTTGAAAGTAACGGATTAAATATTTAAAATAAAAACTCACGCGATAACGTTTATTAAATATAAAAATTACGCGTTAAATGTGAAATGAAATGCCATGAATGAATTAATATGATGCATATTTAATTTAAGAAATGACCGGAATTTGAGAATTGTGACATAGGGAGAGAAGAAGAAGAAGAGGTAGTAGGAATAGCGGGTCCATTGTATGAAACACCACTTACGGTTGTGATCGCTTTAGCATCGCCCCTCGGGTTAGCGATCGTGTTGCTCGGAAGTTTTCCCGAGCCCGAGGGTTGATCATTTAAAGACTTCTTGAGATCGCCGATCCGTGACCAACAACTGTTCATTTCATCTTGGGATTTCATGAACGCTTCAATAACTCATCGATGATGGTACCGGGAGGATGTGGAGGGAAATTCTGAGGTCGGATGTTTTGATTAGGACCTTGTTGTTGAAAATTCCCTTGATTAGGATTCACATTCCCATGAAATTGATTCCCACGATTGAAATTATTTTGATGAAGGTTTCCTTGTTGTTGGAAACCTTGATTGGGTCCAGGATAGAAATTACCTTGGTTTTGATAACCTTGGTTCATTCTAGGTTGATTCTCGAATCCGCTCGATTTTGGTTAAAACCGGTGGTGCTCGATAAGTATTAGCACGGTAGCTTGGTTCATTATGAGGACGGTATTGATTACCTCCTTGATTTGAAGTACCGGCTATAGCATTTGCTTCAAACGGACTACCATCGGTGGCGACAGATTGTAGTATGCATGAGGACCACCACAAGTAACACAAACTTCAACTTTCTTCACTTCACCATGTGATGGTGTTTGAGTGAAAGTGACTTTCTTCTCGTTAGCAAGAACCAAAGCTCGAACAATATCTCGTGAGTTTGTCAATCTTAGCATCGATGCTAGATGTACTCACTGGAGATGAAGTAGAAGGTCCAAAGATAGATCGAGTCGATATGTCTTTGTGCGAAAAGAACGGACCGGGACTTGTTTTCAATGATTTGTAAGGCTTCTTTTGTGGTTTTGCTAGGAAATTACCTCCATGAGGCATTCGAGAGTCTTGGTCGCTTGTCTCGCACCATTGTAGAAAGTATCCATTTGCATTAACTCGGTAAAACCATGATGTGGACACTATGAGCAATTCTTTGTAACGATCCCATGCCTCCCGAATGATTCATCAAATCTCGAGAAAATTTCATTATCTCATTCTTAAGACTTGTAGTTCGGGATGGAGGATAGAATTCGTTAACAAACTTGGTAACTAGATCCTCCCATGTCTCAATGGAACGAGGGGTTGTTTCTCAAGCCAATTCGGGCTTGTCCTCTAGAGAGAATGGGAATGAAGAAGCTTGATAGCTTCATGTGGGACATTCTTGTACTTGATGGTAGATTCAATCTTGTTAAACCATCGAATGTGTGCATGAGGATCATCCCGCCAAAACCATAGAATTGGCTTTGGGTTACAGTTAAGTAACCCGATTTTGAGCTCAAAGTATCAGCCACAATGGCTGGAACAACAATGGCATCTCCGTAACCCTCGATGGGTGCTTGGAGAAGCTCATTCATGGGTTTGTCTTCGCCATTTCGGCGGGGTGGTGGTGGTAGACGCCTCGATCACGGTGAAGGAGCCGAACGTCCTCACGCTCACGAGGAATCTTTCCAAGTTCGAAAGTGGACTTGTAGAACTGGAAGAACGAGAGCGCATGCACTAAGTATAAAAATCAATTTTTCAAAACAAATGCGAGGCAATACGACAAGTGAACTTAACCAATAATCACAAATGAAATGGCTTCTTTGAAAAAGGTACACCAAATCACAAGGACACAAAGGCAAGTTTTAAATCGATGTTCGGGAACTTATTATGGTCACACCCCGGCTAGTAGGTGTACCGCCTTGATTTGCGGTGGTTGATTTTATGTATAAATTAAGTACCACCGAAAAGACGTAGGTATGATTTGTGCAAAGGGGTTTAAAAACTTTTGGACAATATTTTTGGTATCGTCTCGTTTAACCAAATCGTATTTCTTTAAGAATCACCTTAAAAGAAACACAAGATAGAAAACGTTACGATTGTTTTGTTGTTTTATATTGTTTTGGGTTTTAACACTTTAGAAAAAGTGTTAATGAACTTTTGATTTATATTTAACTTACGTAAAACTTTTTACAAACCGTGGTATATGTGCAAGTATGGGTCTCGAAAATGCTAGAACACGCTTACACCTCCCCCGTGGCGCCTAAAATTTGATTGGTGCAAAACCGTCAAGTTTAATTACACAAGCTAACCACTTGTGAATGGCTAACCGTAACAAACTTAAAACAGCTCAAACACTAATACAATGAAGATCAAAGGAATATAGGGAATTCCTGGGTCGTTAAGTCCCACGGAGGATGAATTGGTGTATAAACACTTGATCGATGATAGAATGATCACTAAGGATAGTGATCGAGAAGGATATTGATGGAAAATTACCTAAAGAAAAGATATACAAATTACAATGACTTAAATGCAAATTAAAATAAATAAAAGATAAAATATATTAAATAAACGCTATCACTATTTTTACAATGATGTTTTATGATTTTATAAAATAAAATAACTTAAATAAACTATATTAACTAAAACGTAAACTCAAATTATCTAAAACTATATTTAAAATGAAAACGACGTTATTTATAAAATTACGCAGCAAGCAAGAAAAAACGTAAAATTTATGAAATAAAAGTCCTACAAGTGTTAAAACAATTTTTTACGCACTATATGATAAAAGAAAATTTTAGAAAAACGATTTATATTTTTAGACTTTTATATTTTTATTATGAATTAAATAAGTTTTACACTAATTAAATGTTTAAAATACTAAAACTATTTAGAAAATCAAACTTTTATAGAAAATACTTTATACTAATACGATTTAAGAAAATAGAAAAATGAAAAGCTATTTTAAATAAGCTCGAAATAAGCTAAATAAACCTTATAAGCTAAACCGACAAATGTACTTATATATTTGATTGTGTAAGATTAGAACGAGACAAGTCCCAAGGGCAATTGGTTATCTGTGTACACACTATCACCCTTCTAAGGGGAGGTCTCGTGTTCGAGCACGCCTACCCCTTTTTGCTAAACATTTTTTTTCGATTTTTATTTTACAAGCTAATTATATACACTTTGAAATAAGCACTTTTATAACTATGACTTTTCTCAAAACCACTAATAAGCACTTATTTAGCCTAAGATTTTATCACAGTTTACTCTTTTAAATGGAAATAAGCTCAAGTTAATTTAAAATAGATAACAAAATAGCAAAAGCTAAACCGAAAATGAGTTAAGTAACTTTAAATAAGCTAGTTTGCTCTTGAATAAGCTAGATTACTAAGAGATAAGCACTTGATTTCAAAATAAGCACTTAATCTAAACTATTACACAAGACATCAGTATAGGTTTTCTAGCTACTTTTAAGTCGATATTAAGCACTAAATTGTCGAGAAATGAAAATGAAAACTTAGATCAACAAGTAGACCAACCGAGCTTTCTAAAAGCTATTTTACAAGGATTGGCTTACACTAATAAGCTCTTGAGGAGCTTTTGAAAACCGATGAACAACGACTTAAGCGGTTTACTTGAACAAAATGGACAGAATTAAAAAGCTATTGCAGGCTAAGCAAATAAGCTAGAATTGGAAAATAAGCTCTTGTAACCTTGAGTTAGCTAGGTGAGCTTCTCAAAAAGCTAAATTACACAGGCTTAGGAGTACTAGAGAGCTTATAACAAGCTTGTGAAAAAGCTTGTGGTTAACTGAGTTGCTAGGTTTACACAGACATGGGACAATTTAAAAGTTATATGCAGCCCTAGCTAACAAGCTAAAAAATGAAAAGCTAAAGTTGAAACCTTAAGATGACTAAGTCAGCTATCCAAAGAACCAATAATCACAAGTTATGGTGCACTGGAGAGCTTTTTACAAGCTTATGAAAATGGTACCTAATCTGTGCACAGTGCACTCTTGACTTTTTAAGAAAATGAAACAGTTTGACTTTATTGAACTTAGAATCAATCTTATGCACTGATTATGTTATATTAAGGTGTAATAAGGTTATATTAAGCTATGTTAACAACTTTTAAGCTAATATGATGATTTAAGCAAATCAAATTCCTAACAGTGGACACTAGAATGAGATTTAACAGATTTTGACTTTTACTCAATAAGGACAGTTTGTATGGTCTAAGCGAGCTAATAGGACCTAATATAACTTATAGCAAACCGGTAGAGCTTGAACAAACTCTAACATAGTTTATACAATGGATCCAAACACCACTTATATAAACTGAATTTTTGGTTTTCAAAGCAACTTGACTTTAACACTGATTCCAGAGTTTGTATTATCAATTAATGAGACTATTGAAGTATTAAACAAGAACAATGACAGCCTAAAACTTAGTAATGACTAATATGCTAATATTATTGTTAGACTAAAATTCTTACTAACTACAACTTAAAGATAACAGGCAACTGTTTTTAATGTTTAATTCTATTTAAATGTAACTAAGAAACATAAACAAAAAGAGATTAAAGCTTATAAGTAGTTTAAACAGTAAAAAGCTAAAATGCTTATAAAGAGCTTACAAATATTTTCCAGCCAAAAACTATGAACCAAGGATTGATACCACTCCTAATAGCTTACCACTAAGCTTCTAAACCATTTTCATCCAATAACCAACATGCTTCAGCTTTTGATCTTCATTTCCACAGCTTTTTTATTTTTAACTAATTTTTTTTGTATTTTTGGAAATTTTTCTGTTTTGAACTTAAACTGAGTTTTAGAGGTTTCTAAGAGCTTATAAGCTTTGTCAAAAGCTTATTTGAGCTTAAGAAGCAATAATAACAACTATTTAACAGCTTTTATAAGTTATGAGATTTTAACCGTGAAATTTACATAAACTGAATTCGTACATAAAAACTGAAATTGAAACTAAAATGATGTTTTTATTACACTGACATAAGATTACAAAACTCTTGAAAACTTAAACATGAACTGGAAAACTTGAAAACTTAAAAACGACATAAGCTAAAAATAAAATACTCTAGATATCTTCCACATTGCCTCTTCTGCTTTCTTTATAGACTTTTTGAGACTCCCACATGCTTCTGATCAAATCCCATCAACAATCTTGGCCTTTGATTCAGTCAAACGTATCCTAGCCATCAAATTTACTTTTGGCGCCAAAAGTATAAACGGTTGCTTGAGACAGTTTTAAATCAATTAAGGAAGTTTGGAGTATTGTGGAGGTGTAGGGACAAGTTGGGAAGTAGGTATGGGTTTAGGGTGATTTGGAAAGCATAAACAGTTTATGTGAGTGCTACAATGAAAGTGTAATGGTGGGGATGCATTAAATGCAAGGTAGGCTAATGAGAGAGGGGATGAGTGGAGATATTAGGCGGAGGTGGAGGGTTGAAAAGTGGTGGAAAACCACCTTGGTTTTGGTTAAACAAAGCTTGGTGTAGAAGATGTACAGACATCCGGTTTTGGGCTGCTTTTTATTTTGAACCGAGGTATTAGTAATAAGGGAGGGGTCAAAATGGGGTATTGGCAGGTTCAAAAAGGATTTGGACTGGGGGTCAAGGTTCATGGTTCAAGTCCAAGGGTCAAGTAAGTTGGGTTGGGCTTTTGGCAGGTTTGGGCTTTGAGTTTTAATTGGGTTTGGATAATTAAGGGATCCGGTTTGGTTTGATATTAGCACAAGGACCAATTTTGTAATTCGGCCAAACATGAGGGGCTGAACCTGTCAACAATCCAAAGTTATCACAAGGACCATTATTGCCATTCTTGAATAGTACAAAGACCAATGATGATTATTTTCCATTTTTAAAATGTCCAAGGACCATTTTTGTCATTTTCAAAACTTGAGGGACCTAAGTTGTAATTTTGTAATTTTCAGATTTCAAGGACTTGTTTTGACAACTTATGAATCCCTAAGGACCTTAAATGACATTTTACAAGTTTTTGAATTACCAGGGACTAATTTTGACAACTTTTGTAACTTGGGGGACTAAAACTGCCAATTATGCAAACTTGATACGTTTTTCATCAGATTTTGATGTTTTTGCATTTAAAACATATGAAACACTTGTTTGTGATATTTTCATCATTTTGAAGCATTTCGAGTGTTTT
This sequence comes from Chrysanthemum lavandulifolium, assembly GCA_022545495.1. Classification (NCBI taxonomy): domain Eukaryota; kingdom Viridiplantae; phylum Streptophyta; class Magnoliopsida; order Asterales; family Asteraceae; genus Chrysanthemum; species Chrysanthemum lavandulifolium. The sequence continues at coordinate 143,368,014 of CM040241.1, read as the reverse complement.
CGATGTTTTGGCATTCTAAATAAGACAAAAATGATGAGTATTTAGACACTCATCAATGAGATCAAGGATCGTGAAGGCGCTTCTTGGCTTAAAGATATTGAGATCGAGGGATTGACTTCATTCACAGAATATGAGACCTCTGTTGTAGGGATCGACACCTCATTAGTACTTGGATCATAAAGTTCATCAAACATAGGATCAAACAATTTCTTTAAATCATCTTCGACGGAGGTACATATGGGGTTTCTTGAGAGGAGTTTGGAACAAGGGATGAACCAATGGGACTGCTTTTGAAGTGCGGGTCTGAGTGGAGTGTCCAGAGCCATTTGACCGTCACTCATCAAACGTAACGTGAATTGTTTTCATGATATTTCGGGTTCTTTTGTTGTAGATTCGGTATCCCTTTTGTTTGGTGCATATCCTACAAATACTCCAATGTCGACTTTAGCCCTAAGTTTGCCTAAGTCTTGACTCTCATTAGTTGGATAACACAATGCACCAAACACACGAAGGAATGAGAGATTAGGTTTTCTTGTGGACAAGTTCATATGGTGTCTTTCCATGAACAAAGTGTGAATCGTGGAACGATTTTGTGTGTAGCATGCGGTGGAAATAGCTTCGCCCGGAGAAACATTGGAACCTTTGAGTAAATCGGCATTGTTCTAGCGGCTTCACAAGCGTCGATTTCGTCTTTCAACTACACCGCTCGTTGAGGAGTTCGTGGAACACTTCTTTGATGGTGATTCCAATGCTTTCATAAAAGTCACTAAGTTGTTTGTTAACAAACTCGGCCCATTGTCGATTCGGATAATTCGATCGCTTTGTTAAGTCGAACCGCAGTTGTTTGATGAGTTTGATGATGATATCGAGTTTCATCCTTTGTCTTTAAGAACTTGACCTGTGAATCTAGAGTAATCATCAACCACAACCAACACATATTTCTTACCAAAGATGTTCTGCACTCTCATTGGTCCACACAAATCCATATGAAGGGTATGAAGAACTTCGAATTGAGTTTGTAGGTTTGGGTTTGTGGGCATACTTTTGCTTTTACCCAATTGGCATGTCGAACAAAGATGATCCTTTTCATACTTTAGTCTAGGTAAACCTACAACTAAGTCCTTTCGGAAAGATCGTTGATGGTGCCAAGTTCAAGTGATTGAGACGACGATGCCATAACCATGACTTTGTTTTTGAAGCCTTTGATAACAAGCAGATTGGAGAGGATCTCATCATGTCATCGATAGAGATGGTGTAAAGATTTGAGCCACGAGTTCCTTTTAACAGTTCCTTACCATTAAGATCTCTAACAAAGGTGTATGTTTTATGAAGGCTACTTTAGATCGTAATCACGTAATTGACCAACAGAGAAGCAGTTATGACCCGCACCTTCCACATAGTATACTCTAGAGATGACACTATCACCAACAACGTAATCTCAATAACCCATGATTGCACCGAAATGATCATTACCGAATCTAATGAGTCCCGATGAATTTGCTCACGAAGTTCATGAGCCGCGACCGGTCTCCGTCATATGCTTGGAATGACTGAGTCCGTGTACCACGTAACGATTTGAACGATCTGCGCTGAACATGCACAAGAATGGATAATCGGATAATTGGGATCCCCATGCAAGAATGGGTTCCATTTGGTTAGTAACAATGGTTGGAACACCCACATCGAGAGAAGCATTCATATCGTAAATTAAGGCACCGGATTCATTGTGAATAGATGCGGTACTAGTGTCCAGATAGCCTGCTCACGGTGTGCTCACTTCTTATGGGAATAGTTCTACCAAGAGGCATCCATTTTCTAGTGGGCATTGTCGATTATTCTTGTGACCAACGGTATCCAATAATAGCCTATCTTACTAAATGTTCTTCTGTGGTTTCCATTGTTTTCTAACTCTCTTACGTTTTGCCTTTTTGCCTTTTTAGCATGAACATAAGCAACATTAATCGGACCATTATCATCATTATGCAAAACATTAACACCACATTCATGATTAGAAACAGAATTCAAGCGGACATCAAGACAAGGTTTGCAAATAGTATCGAATTGAATTAATTACTGAGACGCCTATGGCTAATACTAGAATCAACACGATTCGCTTTATTCGATTCAAGCTTAAAGTTCCTAGATTGTTCTTCACTCTTTTCCAAAGGCACATTCTTAGCTTGCGAGGTCCTATCATTCCTTGTATTGTCTTGAGACTTTGACCGCTCCCTTTAATGTCACCGATTACTCTGTAGACGGAATGGGAACATTAGTGGGTTTTACAACTCTTTGCATCACTGCTTAGATGTCTTTGGGATCCGAACTACATGCAGCACACTAAGGTTCACTTTCTTAAAACTAGAAGTGCTGGGATTTGTACTCCTAGAAGGCACACTTGAGTTCTCTTTCATAGCATTGATGATCCGAATCGAACTCCTTACAGCACACTAGGGTTCATATTCAAGACATTGGGCATCGAATGAATATCGACTTGGCAATAGGCATCGAACATGGAATCAAAGGATTAACTCTCTCACCTAATGACTTTGGGCATATTGTGATCAAGCATTCTAAGATTTCTTGAGATCGTTTGGCATATAAGCATGCATGTCCAATTGCATTATCATGAGGTTTCTCTAACTTATCCTCTTCAACAATCTCACGCAGACATTCTAAGCAATCCTTAAGGGATGAGAAGTATGTTTGAATAGCAAGTTTGTTGTTCCTTAGATGAGGAGGGACATATGTCACATAAAGCATATTTATCACAAGAGTGAACCTTTGATACACCATTCTCCCATTGGTCATTGGCATTTTCCCTTTTACGACTCTTGATTCTCAATTTCCTTTTGCAATGAAGCTATTTGTTCGTTATTTTGTTACGAGTGACCTTAATTGATTCAAATAACTCATTGAAATGACGTTTAACCTTTTCATTTTCTTCTAGAAAACTTTCGTTTCCTTTGTAAGGCATTTACTAGGTTTTGAAGATGAAACGTTTGAGAATTCGAGAATCTAAAGAAGGAGGCATTTGGGAGCTGTCATATTGTTCGTTTGACCCTTCAATTGAGAGATTTGGGCTTTCAACTTTTCGATCGTGTTGCATCGAGCTTGAATCATTCATCACGTTTGTTAATTTGAAAAACTGCATCAAACTCGAGCATCCGAGGATGTCTTGATATTTGAAGTTTTGACATTTTCTTTAAGATGTTGATATTTTAATTGTAAATTAAAATGCTCAACTTCTAGTTTAGAAAATGTTTAACCAAATTGTCGTGATCATCCGGTTCAATTTTCTCGTTTAGTTTAGAATTAGTTTTTCAAGCTCAATGACACGATCATGGAGACTTTCAGGCAACAGATAGTTCATGAAATTTGGAAGCATTAATAGAGCAATTTGAAGCGTTGAAAAATATCTTGAGCAACACATTCAAGAATAAGAGTCTCATTTAATGTATGCAAGTTCTTCCTCTCAATCTCATTATATTTTAGTGCACGCTCATAGTTACTAACTTCAACTATCATTGCATCAAATTCCTTTTCCATTCCCTTGATATCGGTTTCTATCCCTTTTAAGACTCTCAAAGTGATCTTTTAGAAGTTTAAAGAAAGGCATGACCTCGATTAAATAACATTCTTTCATTTGCTCAAAACCCTTTCTCCTTCCGTTATACCGATGGGTGTAATCCTTTTCTTGCAAGTTTTCTCAAAATCAACAAATAGTTGAAATATAACATATTGGCTAATTAAGGTCTTGCTTTTAGTGGCAATTGTTCTAGGAACAAGATGCATTGGTGTATTAGGAGGATACACAATCGCTCTAGGCATTTTCCATAGGGAGGGTTTGTTTCAACAATATTTTCACTTTTCGCTTATCTAAATCCATTTTCCGAAAACTTGTTCGGGAGTCAACAATGTCTCGAGGCTTAAACATGTTCAAGGAAATCCAGTTTTCCTTCTTGTAGTCATGGGGAATGATAATTATTTTTTCTCTTTGCATTTAGGATCATCTAATTTTTGTTCATCTTTTCCTAGTGACTTCATCGATTTCTTATCTTCCTCGGGCACTCAACGCAACTAGGTTTCTGTCTAGGTTTAAGGATTTCATTGCCATCATAAAGAACCTTATGAGCATTTCTAGCCCTTTTAATGACCTCTGGATTTGGTTCCTTAACAAGGGAATGCTATGCTTATCGCTCAAGACCCTATGCTTAGTGATCATGTGAGCGATCGAATGGTGTTCCTTGTATGTACAACTTGTTTTCAAGTTTGTTTTCAAAGTTTTCAGATTAGAAAAATCTTTCAAGAGTTTTGATTCCTTTGCATTATATTCTTGCTTAAGTATTTTCACATTTTCTTGAAGTTCTTGTTTTGCTTAGCAGCTTTAGAAAGCTTTTCTTGTAAGGAATTTAATTCTTGTTTCAATACTTCTTCTCTAAAATTACTTTTCTAATGACCTGACGCACTTGGTCATCCATTTCCCCGCTCACGAGTGGTCAACTCAAATTTTGCACGTTGTTCATAAATAGCAACACGTTCTTTATAGGCATTTAGTTCGAAATTACGGAATCATCGAGGGCACATGCAGTGTATTCATCAAAACATAGTCATTGTTTATGCGGAAGATGCATCACTTGGTACAACTTCACTTTCACTTTGTTTCACGTATTGATCATATGGGACAATATCGATATTACCCATATTTTCAACATTTGATTCAATAGTTTCGATTGATTGTACTTTGTCATGCATCTGCTGCACATCAACATCATCGTATAGTTTTAGTACCTACGAGATGAGTTTGTCTTTGGATGGGCCAGCTTGTGGTGAAGAAGAGACCTTGGGAGAAACCATTGGAGAAATTCTAGCCATAAAAATTGTGTGTCTGTAGGTCCATCATCCACATCAGTCGTATGCATCACAATCCGACTTGAAAGGCATTCGATGATTGTGACCTATCTCACGAATAGGATGCTCATCCACATCTGCATCATAGGTCTTGGCATTGCCCTCGGCTAGAAATAGCAATTCCTCTTCATCCAAAGCAAAGCACCATTGTCCCGAGCTTGTACAAGCAACATCTTATCTCTGGAAGTAATCGGCGTGCATGGACGCTTTGGAGATGTGCGTTTCTTGCAATGTGTCCCTCTCCACCATGCTTATAACATTTGATCGGCTTAGCTTGACCTTGGTTACCATTCCTTCCTCGATTACGGTTACCAACATAACCTCTACCAAAGACCACCTCTTCCCCGATCATACTGTCTTTCTGAATCGGTTGCACCACGATCCTTCCATCTTTAACAAAGTAGCTTGATTGTGTGGGTTAGATGTTGTTACGAGGTTGTTGTTGGTTTGTGGAGAGAATTCATGTTTGACTAATCGGAAGAGCTAGTTGATTAATGAAGTTACCACGTGTGCATCAAAGATCGACTTGTTTGAACATAGGATCGGGAATGAGTTTGTGATTACCATTACCCAAGGGTATGACTTGTGAAGCTTTGGTTGTGATTCGATGTTTGAGTAGAAAGCGGTTGAGTCATTGGACGAGCTTGTCTCTCCTCGTTGGTTTTGAGCGATTGAGAACCAATTTTTCAAACATAGCATGTCTCTCATTACGAAGGAGGAAGGCATAGAGTTGCTCATAGTTTGTATTCTTCAATCCTTTAGTGAGCTTCACGGAGGTGACAAACTTGTGCCATTCGGGATTCATGTTGTTCACAAATTTTGAGTTCATTGAATGTTGGGCATAGTCATTCGATGTTCCTCATGTCATTCACCAACTTATGAAATCTCATAGTACTCATAGACACTCTCATCCGGCTTCATCTTGAAGTGTTCAAATTCGTCATAGAGTTGTGATTCTCTCTCTTCCATAGTTAATTTCGAACACGAGAGAAGCATCTTGACATTATCCCATCGCCTTTGCATCGGTGTTGTGATTGATCGACTTGTAGATGTCTTTAGGAAGACCTTGAAGAACAATGTTAGAAGCCCCGATATCCGCATCGAATCTCTTTTCTCCTTATCATCAAGCTCATCATACATTTTAGGTCCATCCATTCCGTAAATAGGAGTTCCATCTTCATTAGTGTCAAGTATATCTCTGGTCGTCTCAACTCGACACGGTCCTTCATCAATGGATTTGAGAATGTTGACACCATTTTCCTTTCAAGGCGATACAATCGATTCGTTGAGCCCAAGAATCGTAGTCGATTCTGTCAAGCATGGGTGGTCGAGTATCCGAGCAGTTGCTTGAACATCCTCGACAGCGATGGAGATGATAGTAGGAGCGTTGGTAGACATGTTAACAGCATTATACGGGATTTTATAACTCTATGATTAAACCGGAAATAGATTCTTTCACGGATTTTACTAAATCAAGAGAAACCGTAAACAATCACCCAAGTCGCTAGAAGAAAATGCACCAAGTCGCTAACACCTAATTCGCTACACTCCCAAGTCGCTAAAGTCCCAAGTTGCTAGACAATGCAAGTCGCTAGTAGTAACTCGCTAAGCCTTAAGTCGCTAGCAAAAATTTGGCGACACTTAGCTACTCAAGTCACTAAAGATACAAGTCGCTAAATAGCAACTCGCTCTGGACCAAGTCGCTACCTCCAAGTCGCTAGCGTGGTGGAAAGTCCACTACTTGTCTTGTAAGTCGCTAGTTCTAAGTCGCTAGGTCTAAAACAAGAATCGCTACAAATTTGTAAAGCAAGTTAAGCTACGAAGAAAGAATTCGTGTGTTAAGTCGCTAGCAAGAAAAACTCATAAACATCACTTTTCAATCCAAAACAACCCAACCAAGATGATTCAAGCTTACCAAATGAAAACCTAAACACTTGTGAAGATTCTAAACATAAAAGTACTAACAAATCCAAACTTTAACACAAGAAATCAACCAAATGATGCACAAACCACTAAACTTTTTCAAACTCAAAACCACCTAAAACCACTAGAAATCCAAAGATGTGCAAGATATGATCTAACCATGGCTCTTGATACCAATTGTAAGATATTAGTTTTCACATACACATCAAACCATAACAACAAGGTGGCGAATAAGTGGAATTCTAGAGAGAAAGTTAGAGGTTTAGGGAACTTTAGTGAGAGAAAAGAAAATTCTTATTATGAGCTCCAACTCTACCTTGGGAGGTAGAGTATTTATAGTCTTACATAAAACGCCACACATCGGGTGTGGATCGTGCATCTGGTGGGTAAAGACCCGTCCGTCCTCACGGTGTTACTTAACTAAATACTACTTAACTTAAAATAACTACGACTACGAGCTTTCTAACGATTACATATACTTGAGGTGACCGACTCTTTAATACCTGGAATTTCTAATTCCTAACAGACATACATCAGGCAGTCAATTACCCTAGAATACTCAAGTTGAGATACAGCCTTGCCATTATTAGGCATCAGCTTCTCACAAGTATCCATAGGTGTACTCACTAGATTACAATCAAAGTAATTGAATTTCCTCAACACCTTCTCAATATAATGAGATTGAGAGATAGAAATTCTTTTACTTTCATGTTTAATCCTTATACCAAGGATAACATCGCCTCCCCATGTCCTTCATAGAGAACCTTGATGACAAAATTCCTTTGTCGTCAACTGATTTTGGTCGGTGCCAAAGCTCAACATGTCATCAACATTTAGACAAATGATGACTCCTTTACCGATTCATCAAATTTTCTATACACACATTTGTCGATTGGTTAAGTAAATAACCATTAGACAAAACCACTTCATCAAATTTTGATGCCATTGCTAAGTGCTGCTTTAGTCCATAAAGAGACTTAATCGGTTTACACACCATGTTTTCATTGCGTGTATGATGAAGCCTTGAGGTTGGTTCATATAAACCTCCTCATCCAATTCACCATGCAAGAAAGCTGTTTTCACATCCATCTGATGAATAATCAAATTGTGAATAGATGCCAAAGCAATCAGCAATCGTATGGTACTGTACGCGGGCATTAGTATCAAAATAGTTTATCCCTGACTTTTGTTTAAAGCCCTGAATGACTAGTCTAGCCTTGAACTTTTCAATAGTTCCATCTACCTTCATTTTCTTTTTGAAAATTCACTTGCAACCCAAAGGTTTGTAACTAGGTGGTAGATCAACCAACACCCAGGTGTTGTTGCCCATGATGGAATCCATCTCATCATTGATTGCTTCTTTCCGAAACCAATATCTTGGGACTTCATTGCTTCTTCAAATGTCTTGGGATCATCCTCAACAATGAAGCAATAGGAGTATTGGTTAGAGACCTCATCCCTTGTTCCTTCAATTAAATATAATTGAAACTCGGTCCAAATGAATTTGGATTCTCGACCCTTTGCTCTTTCGAGCATAGGTTCGAGTTGTTGAACCACAACCTCATCGTGGACCTTTGATGGTTCTTCATCGGGACCTCGATATACCAATGTCATGAGTTCCATTAGGAATATTTTGACTTGGTCTAGGGACTGATGAGAATCTTTTCTCATCAAAGTTAGCATCCCTTGGTTCAATTATGGAGTTAATTGAAACAGATTCATTAGGTTCAATAACGTAGAACCTAAAAGCCTTGGAATGCTCAGCATATCCAACAAAGATGCAATCAATGCCTCTTTCACCCAAAGTTTTCACCTTTGGATCGTGGAGTCTTAGAACGACCCTACAACCCCAAACCCCGAGATAGTTCAGGTTGGGTTTCCTTTTAGTCCGAGTTTATAAGGGGTAACCTTGTTCCTTTTATTGGGAACCCTATTTAATAAATAGCAAGTTTTTAACATAGCTTCACCCAGAACCCTTGACTCATCTGAATAGGACAACATGGAATTAACCATCTCCTTCAAGACCACTATTTTTCTTTCGAAATGCCATATTGTTGAGGAGTATAGGGAGCGATCGTTTCATGGATTATACCAACAGATCGAAAATACATAGTATCCATGTACTTACCTCCCCTATCAGTCCTTAATCTTTTGATCAAAGACCCAAGTTGTAATTCAACTTCAGTTTTAAATACTTTAAATTTATCTAATGCTTCATCCTTAATATGTAAGAGATATACATAACAAAAACTAGAAGCATCATCAATAAATGTCACAAAGTATTTCTTATTCCCCAAAGAGGGAGTGGCATGCAAGTCACACAGGTCACTAGGGCTGAGGAATCCCGATCGACGACCGACCGACGCCCGACTCTGACCGACAAGGACCGACACAAACCGACCTTAACTCGGGTCGGGACTCGGGATGGGTTTTCAGCCTTGTCAGGAGTCGGGTCGGGTCGGGAGTCGGGATTGTTTTGGGATAACACAAGAAAAACCATACAAACCGGTTTGTTTTGGGATTCGGGATAACCTGAACTAGAATCGGGTCGGGATTCGGTTAGAATTTTTAGCCTTTTCGGTTTCGGGATGGGTCGGGACGGGTCGGTTTCGGCCCGATGCTCAGCCCTACAGGTCACTGTGTATTAGCTCTAGGAGCTTAGTTTCACTTTTAACACCCTGAAAAGGTTTCTTAGTAATTTTGGTCAACATGCAAGTTTTACACTTTTCAGTGTCCATGTCAAATGCTGGGATTAACCCATCCTTAGACATATCTTGCATCCTTTTATAGTGTACATGGCCAAGTCTAGCATGCCAAAGGGTAGAGTCAGTCAGGTCAATGGTGGTCATAAAGGCTGAATTAACATTAACAATATTAAGCCTGAACATTTGATTACATAAATACCCAAAACCAATAAACACACCATTCTTAGATAGAACAAATTTATCAGATTCAATTACTTGTTTATAACCATGATTATTCAAAACACTACTTGAAACCAAGTTCTTCCTTATATCAGGAACATGAATAACATTAAACAAAGTTACAATATTTCCAGAACTAAAATTAAGATCTACACAACCACGACCACGCACCAAGGCTGTTGACTCATTTCCCATGTGAAGAATAGAACCATCATTCAATGACTTATAAGTCTTGAACCAACTTCTATCTTTGTACACATGAACAGTTGCTCCAGAGTCAACCCACCACGCAACATCATCATCATCCTGCACATAATAAGATTCAGATACATATGTAACATAATAAATCTGAAAAGACTAATTAAACATATTCTGACCTTTCAGTGAGTTGGTAGAACCACCACTCCCTGAACCATTAGTTCTTGATCCCTTGGCTTTACCACCAACCTTAACACCTTTGCAATCCCTTTTAATCTGACCAGTTTTGCCACATTTCCAACAAGTAGGTGTTGCCTTCTTGTTAGGATCAGCCCTTGTATTATCATGATGTTTACATTTGTCTTTGTTGTCATTGTACCTGGTGGAGTTGTTATGCTCCACCATATTGACAACAGATGCACCAGTAGCATTGCTACTCTTTGGCTTGTCATTATCCTGCACCCTGAGAGATTCCTCAATGCCCAGATGACTGCCCAACTCAACCAGAGTTAATTCCTCCTTTTTATGTTTCAAGGTATGCTTGAAATCTTTATAAGCAGGAGGAAGTTTATCAATGACACAAGAGACTGAAATAGCCTCATCCATGTGCATATTGTGTTGTGTAAACCTTCCAAGTATACCAAGAAGTTCATTGTATTGTTTCATAACTGGTCTTGAATAAGTCATTTTGTAATTTGTGAAATTACTTACAAGGAACTTATTACTTGATGCATCCTCAGCCATATATTTGGCATCCAAGGAATCCCATAGTTCTTTGAAAGATTCAAAATTCTAATAAATGTCAAAGAGTGAATCAGACATATCGTTGAGAATTAAGCCTCTGCAAATGTAGTCATCATTCTCCCATTTGCTCCTCCTCCTTATATGTTCCACAATAGCATCATCCCCATCATCAGGAATAGGTGTGGTCAGAACATAGACCACAATCATGCTTGAAAGCAAGAAGTGCATCTTCTTCTGCCATCTCCTGAAGTCCACCCCTTCAAACTTATCAAGCTTGGAAAAGTTTGAAGACATGTGTTTCATTGCAGCAGCAACCATTGATTATCACAAATAGTTTACTTTGATTGTTGGCAGTAACAACCCAGAAGCAGGGTAAAGATAATCAGTAGCAATGCAATACCACTAGGTGGTTACCGGATATCACTTGGAATCGTGTGATCACTTTCCAAAGTAAACTATTCGACCATATGCCTGGGTTACACGAATATCTACTTGGGATAAGACCAAATGTTAGTTATTGAATTAGGCACAATCAATAACCCTTGCGCATATAAGTGTTTTTGCTTTCTATTTATTTCTCCTGGTTTTGTATATATTCATGCTGATGATGACATTCTCTATATATAGTAGAGAACACTCAATCCTAGTCAATGGACTTTATGTGTGATTAACGGCAAATTAATCACTCATAATAAGCCTCCATTATCATAGGAATAGTGGTTATATGACCAATTAAACGTGGTCATAAAGCATTCATAAAAGCCACTTAAATGAGTCAAAGCTGTTACAAATTAATCACTGCAATACTACCAGTAGGAACCATTACACTAGCAGCAGGAACCAATACACTACCAGTGGGAACCATCAGTTACTACACTAACAGCAGGAACCAATACACTAGCTGTAAAACCCTAAAAATACGAAACGTGTAAAGAGACTAAAATACCCTTGAAATCGAACATTTATTAAATATGTAAAATACGTTCATATCATTTAACGAAAATTAAAAAAAACTTAACTTACGAATAATAAAAACTTAACTAAAATATGTACGTGATCGACATGGTACGACGAAAGATTAAACGTCTCGCGTAAAGTTTGGGCCTTGCCATTTGTTTGATTTTTGATCCGATGGGCTCGTTTCTTTGCCAAGCCGAGAGTCCAAGCCATAGGGCGTTTGTTTTGGTGTCGTGTGGATCAAGAGCGAAGGCCCAAAGGCCGTGGGTTTTGTTGTGTTCGGTTGGACTAGGCGAAACCCAACCCTCCTAAAAGCCCTAACCGAAATTTTACTACCACTATAAATATAACACATAAACTCAAAAGTAAAACCCTAGTTTTGGTTGCCCTCTTTTCTTTTTCTCCCATTCGGCCAAATACCTACACCTTTGGTGTCGAGATTTTGCTTCAACAAAGCTAAGGTATAACGTGTTTCTCGTCTTCCTTTGATGCACCTTAAGTTAATATATTGTAACTTATTTGTTTTAGTCGACTTGTGTTTTCTTTTTCCTTGTGTCGAGCTTATGAAACCAAACAACACAAACCCTAATGATTTGAACCTTATAAGTATTAAAGAACATGTATGTAATATGTATTATTGAATCGGATCATGGTTAAGTCGAGCTATAAAAGAACCGAACCACATATATAAATGTTATCATGCCTAATAAATTCGAAACCCTAATTGGAATGGAACCCTAAGTGTAATTAATGGTCTAAACATGTGATTATAATGGTTTTAATAAACCCTAAAACTGGACAGCATCATATGTCGAATTTGTGTGTGTTATAGATCCAATTTTATAAGTGCAATAACCTGGGTTTTTGTGGGAAAAGTTTATTTTATGTCTTAGTTAAGTTTTCCAAGTGGTTTGGTCGAATTTGGAGTTGTCTAAGTCGTATTTTGAATTTTACAAAATCAAGTGTCAAAGCCGAGAAAACGGGTTCGAAATTTAGTTGTATTGTTTGATTTTCATTTTCAAACCATAAGGAATTGGGAGCTCTCCTTTTACAAGAGTGATATTTATGACATAAATGAATTTCGGGAGTTTTGGGAATTTTCCAAGGTGTCTAAACAGGTCCAATAAGTGTAAACTTTTAAGGTGTATTTTCGATTACTTTACGGATAGGTCGGACTTGTGATTTTCCATAGGCCATTTGGCATAGAGATATAACCCACCAATTTTTGGAGACTCTTTTAAATCATATGGGAACCCACAGGATTTTGCTTGATTTCATTTGAGCTAAGTAAGTCTTTTATAAAATCGCTAAAGTCGGCCCGAATATGAGTTTAAGCGAAAGATAAAATATGATATCAATAGGTAACACGCTTACAAAGGCATAAGAAGCTTATAAAAGGAACTAATAAGTATTATACGAATCGTAATCCGTGTAGATTCATTGAAGAAGACGATAACCCGTATCTTCGTGTTCGTTCATTCATTTGCTTTTTCCTCGTATGCGTTAAGGTACGGATATTCGACCTTTTAGTAAGGGTTTCTCATGATCTCCTTCCTTTGTCATATCTCTTATGCTTATTAGGATTCCCTATGCCATTGCTATGATTCCTTCATTTATGTGAATCTCTTTTATCGAATCTCATGTTTGTTGAACTTGCTATGTTTGATTATGAACTTCTGATTATGAACATTTGATTTTGATCTTCTGATTATGAATATTTGATTATGAACCTCTGATTATGAACATATGATATGTGACTGTGATATGAACCTTTGATTTCTGAACATTTGATATGAACCCTTTCTGATTTGTTTGATCCGTTGTTTATCTGAAACATCTGTTTAGTGAACCATGAAATATTTGATTTGGACTTTATGATATGAAACTTCTGATATATATATATATCTGTTGACCTTATGATGAATTATGATCTGTGTCATTTATGACAATCTGTTTGACCTAAGTTAGTTTGACACCCGAGCCAAATATTTAACTAGTCATGGGGGTTCCATGTCCGTATCGATGATGCACCTCGATATGACTCTAGGGCGATAGAGTGATGTTACGCCACGTCCACGGATGGTGGAGCATATTTTGTATATGTAGGAAGGGCGTATGGATGCATCCTAGATCGATCACATTATCGATATGTTTTCGGTGAATGATGTCGTGTACAATCTGGCGTCTTCACAAAATTCAGAGCTAGCTACTCCATTTGTTATTGAGGTCTCCCTCATATTATATAAGGTATTCCGAGGTCACCCTACGAATACAATGGTTACTGTGATATGTTATGATCGATATGTTTACGGGCTCGTGGTGGATGACTAAACCTTATCTGTTAATTACATTTTATGAGTTACATTTATGATTCCGTATTTGCCAATACTTGTTTGCATCTTGAGATATTATATGTTTATTGAAGATGTTAATGCTTTTACATGTTTATGTGACTACCGCTTGCCATGCTAGAATATGATTAATATGCTTAAATGTGATTCGCATGTTGTCATCGATGATAGGTTAGTTTACCGTTATGTGAATTCGTTGATCGTAAGATGACTATGCTAGTGTGTATTTGATTGTTTTGTAAGTTCATCCTGTAAACGCTTGATTAATATTGTGAAACTTAATTACCGTTAATATACCTATCGTATATATCGACCGCCATGTTAATTTCGTTTATGCTTATATTTGATCTGAGAAATGATTCAAGTCATGAGTTTTGGTTGGTAAATTGGTAAATTGCTATGTTATGTCTTTGTCTATTTAGTTATAGAAGGTCTACTATGTTTTCTATCTGTATGTGTGCTTGCCATGATTGGACTGCTATTTCCGCTGCTACAATATTGAATTAAGTGCTTTAAATGTTGATTAATTGACTAGTAAGAATGCCATGTTTACTTTCTAGGAACTGTTTCCGTTAGCTTTTAGACTTTTCGTTTGGCTTATATGTACTCTACTTTCTTGATTCTTTGAATGTTTGGTCATTTAATGTGTTTCCGTAATATGCTATGTGTTTGTTCTTATTTGCTACGTGTTCTTCCGGGTTTCGTGTGTTTGTGTTTCAGAATCCTCTATGATTCATTATGCTCACTCAGCTGCGACTTCGTTATTCGTTTCATTTGTTTGGGTTGCATTTGCTTTTGTTTAGTTTCCGTTTCATTATATCATTCTTTGGGCTTTGTAAGCTCACCGCACTTTCTTTTTCTGGCGGTATTAAGCATTCAAGATGAGCTTGTGGGATGGGTGATCCGGGTTTGAGAGTAGAGTTGAGAGCAAGACTTTACCCTAGAGATCCTAGATTTATTTTGATTATTAAGTTATTATGTTTTCTTTTGATTATTTTGTGAAGACTTCCACTTTTGTATAATACTTAAAGTTCTGATATGAAACTGTATTTGTGATATCTTTACCCTTGTCGGGTTGGGGTGTTACACTAGCAGCAGGAACCAATACACTACCAGCAGGAACCATCAGTTACTACACTAACAGTAGTAACCAACACTACCAGTACTAACCACTAATGAGTCAGGGTGTTCAGGGACCTCATGGGTGTACACTCCATACCTCATAACTCAAAACCAGGTGTGAACTAATCCCACAAGTGCACTAAATTTTCCAACACCTTTATCTACAAGACAAACTTTATACATAAACATATTGCATTAGCCATGCATTCAAATATAGTTCTCTACATGACGAAACACCTGTGTGAATTTCATGCATGTGGTTACTCTAAGGAGTGAGGAAAGCAAAAACAAATCATATAGAAAATAGTTGATTGACATTTGAATATCTGTAATTGTTTTTTGGTGAAGGTTGAATATACGTAACAAGCTTTCTCAAATTCACCGATGTACGTAACATACTTATTTTATTGTAAAGATATGTAATATACTTTTAAATACTGACCAATGTACGTAATATCGCCATACTACCACTTATAAAAGTTACATTTTGATCCTTGTCGTTTGCGTTGATTTCCACCGTTAGTCCCTTGACATTTTTTCACTTAGAAAAGTTATAGTAATGGTCCCTTGACTTTTGCGTTGACTTTTACCGTTAGTCCCTTGACATTTTTTCACCTAATATATGTATATTTTGTCTGTTTTTATCTGTTTTTGTTATTTTTTATACGTTTTCATCCGTTTTTATACGCTTTAGTCCATTTTTCTTACGTTTTTATCTGTCTTTATACGCTTTTTCTATCTTTATCGTTTTATGCGTTTTATTCGCTTTCATCCGTTTTATTTGTTTTATGAGTTTTGTCCGCTTTATACGTTTTATCCGTTTGCATCCGCTTTTATTCGGTTTTATACGTTTTATCCGTTTTCATCCGCTTTATCCGGTTTTATGGGTTTTGTCCGTTTTATATGTTTTATTCGTTTTATCGTTTTCATCCGTTTATCGTTTTTTCATCCGTTTTTATACGTTTTCATCCGTTTTATACGTTTTCATCCGTTTTATCCGGTTTTATACATTTGTTTCGTTTTAAACGCGTTTTGTCCATTTGAAAACGTAAAAACGGATGAAAGACAAATAAAGACGGACGAAAGCGTAAAACGAAGAAAACGGACAAAAGCGTAAAACTTAAGAAAATGCATAAAAGCGTATTAAAACGAACGAAAACAGATAAAGAGATAAAACATAGGAAACATAAGAAAACGGACGGAATCGATAAAACGGATGAAACCGCATAAAACAGATGAAACGATAAAACGGACAAAACGATAAAGACACATAAAACGTATGAAAACGCAAGAAAACCGGATAAAAACGTATGAAAACGTAAGAAAAATGGACGAAAGTGTATTGAAACGGATGAAAGCGGACAAAAACGTATAAAAACGGATAAAAACGTATGTAACGGATGAAAATTTATAAAACGTATAAAAATTGACGAAAACGTAAAAAATGGACCTTACTAACGTACTAATAGTTAAATAAATAATAAAAAGAGTAAATGACATGTTCGTCCTTTTGGTTTGAGAAATGACGTTTATACCCTCATGAAAACGTAAAAAACGGACGAAATCGTATAAAAGCGGATGAAAACGTAAAAAAAAATGACAAAACCAGATAAAAACGGATAAAATATACATATATTAGGTGAAAAAATGTCAAGGGACTAACGTTAAAATTCAACGCAAAATTACTGTAACGTTTCTAAGTGAAAAATGTCAACGAACTAACGGTGAAAGTCAACGCAAACGACAAAGATCAAAACTGTAACTTTTATAAGTGCTAGTATGACAATATTACTTACAATGATAAGTATTTAAAAGTATATTACGTATGTTAACAATAAAATAAGTATGTTACGTATATCGGTAAATTTAAGAAAGTTTGTTAGTATGACAATATTTTCTTTTTCTTTTTTTTTTTTTTTTTTACCAAAAAGGTCATCAAGTATTTGCTATATTAATCAAGCAAAAGATAGGGTTGTGCATGTGGAATTAAAGTAATAGGTTTCAGTATGGTAAGTAAATTGCAATTTGCCATTTTGGCTGGAACCATTCCTACCACAACCCATCGGCCTGAATCATTCATGTGAGGCAAAAAGTCTAACAAAAATCATCTTTGAGAGGGATAGTTTTCGCTTGACCTTTTGCATTATATCATTCCTCTCGATAGTTTTAGTTTTGACCTTATACTTCTTATGGATGACTAGCATGGTACCCGCGCAAAGCAGCGGATTCAAAGACGAATGTTGTTTAACGATTTGATTATAGGTACCTATCATCGAATGTCGTTTAACGGATGTTGCTCAGAGGCGAATTGAATTGAATTTGAGTTTTTCTTTTTGAATAAGTAAGATTAGAACGCTATCAAAAAAATTTGTGTTTGATATTGCTTATTAGAATAATCAATAGAAAAAATAATACAAACAAACAACAAATTTGTAAGGCTCGTGTAAATAATCATAAAAGTTGTATATGTATTTAGTTGTGCAATAAATGTTGTATATGTATATGGTTGTGCAATAAATGAACGAAAGTCCATTTTAGCCTAGTGGTTGGAATATTTTGCTTTTACCTAGGAGACCCGAGTTCGAATGTTGCCACTATATGTTTTTAAATCTTTAATAATTCCACAATTAGCAAGTGTTGGATCAGAAAATATTTAGCCTTCCATAAATAGAATGTCCTAAATATATAAATTCATGCCAATAGTTTACGAGAGGCTTACTCTTATTTTGGTGCTTACCAAACGACAAATCCCCACCATCTATCTAGTTTGATTAAAAATTTAATAGGTAAACTTGACTCCATGTTTTTTTTTTTTTTTTTTTTCATATAATTTTTTTTCTTTATTTATTTTTTTAATTCACGTTATTCACGTTTTTTTTACAATTCGCGTTTTTTTTCTTCGATTTCATACGTTTTCGTCTGTTTTCATACATTTTCATCTGTTTTCGTCCGTTTTCATACGTTTTCGTCCGTTTCCATACGTTTCCGTCCGTTAATCATACGTTTTCGTCAATTTTCGTCCGCTTTCATAAGTTTTCGTCCGTGTTTTTATACGTTTTCGTCTGTTTCATACGTTTCATCTGTTTCATACGTTTTCGTATGAAAACGAACGAAAACTGATGAAAACGGACGAAAACGTATGAAAACGGACGAAAACATATGAAAACGGACGAAACCAGACGAAAAACGTATGAAAGCGAAGAAAAAAAACTAATTAAAAAAAAAACGTGATTTAAAAAAAAACAAAAAAAAGTGCGTGAATTGAAAATAAATGAGAATAAAAAAGAAAGACATAAAAACAGAGAAAAAAACACATGGACTTATACTTTTAAATTTTTAGTTAATTCTCACCATTAGATTAAACTAGATGAATGGTGAGAATTTATCCTTTTAATAAGCATGAATTTATTAGTTTACGATACGAGTAACTTCAACCAAAATGAGACCAGACCCAAAAAAACAGATTTTGCAGTTGTTACGGGTCATATTGGAAAGTCAACAACAAAGTCAACGAATAGCCAATTCCACCTCATCTAACTTCCCGCCCAAATGATCTTTAAATACTTGTTATAGTTTTCCATTTCATTTTAGCTAATTTTGTGAAAACACTTTCTTCTATGTAATTCTCTTATTTCAGTTATTGTAACTGATCACTTTAACAAATCACCACCATTGATAATACAACTATGTTTTGACGATCTATTTCTGTTCTTGATTGTCCAACACGTTGTAATCCATTAACGGATCTTAAGTGATCCCTATTGGTGCTTATCAATTGGTATCAGAGCACTTTTCTGGCTCTATATCATTACACTTTTATCATTCAAACTAGTCCTCTTCTCCGGTCAACTTCCGGTGAGGGTTGTTAGTTTTCCGATCAAGAAATTCAGAAAATCAAGAAGTACTACAAGATTCATAAATAATCAAGAAATAGTACACGTGGCAGTTGGTTAGGAATCTTGAGTCAATTCACAATGGTGGTTAGCACAAGAATGACTGGTACTGCAAGTGGGTCTACTAATGGTTCATCTTTAGTAATTGATGATGAAACCAAAAGGTACCTTGCAGATATAATTGCTCAGATGATGGGTGGTGCTATAACAGCTTTCAACACTAAGCTTGATCAAATGGGAGAACAGATTACTGGTTTAAGTTTGCAAAACAGCCAACAAATGGGAAATGGTACTGGTGGTGGACAGTCACAACATACTAGAGTGGCCAAAATTGATTTCCCAAGATTTGGTGGTGCCTTATCAGATAGGCAAGCATTAAAAGAAGAAAAAGGTATATTTCTGTGTACAAATCTTAAGAATTCGAGTTGTAGTTCAAATTTTGTGGATGATTTAGAACCTTTAATGGTAAAAGATAGTGATAATGTAATAAATTTTGGAAAAAGAGGTAGAACAAAAGGCTGTCTTAGTGATAATAAAAGTGATGCACATAAGGTGCTTGATGAAATGTCACTAACTGGATTTCTCAAAAAATATGGCACAATTAAAGAGTATTATGATTCATTTAATTCTCGGTTTAGTAATACGCTTTTGGTGCAAGGGTGTGTAGTTGAGATTTTCATTTGTGGGTTGCCATGGGAACTTGGAAATAGTGTCAGATTGTGGAAACCCAAAAGCCTTTCAGATGCATATTGTTTGGCTTTGTTACAAGAAGCCACTTTCAATTTCATAAAAAAAGGTTCAACTCCAACATTGCTTAATTCTTCAAAATCTAATGACTCAAAAGAAGATGTGAAGAATAAGGGGGAATTGAAGGATCGTGATGTTAGTTGGAAAGATGTTGTTGAATGTGGAGAAATTGGATTGAGGGTAAGTGAAAGGGATGAAAACGGTAAGTGTGTGGGCATTTTTATGAACTTGGTAAAGATGAAGTTAAAAGTAGTGAAACTGAATTGAAAGTAAGTGTAGTCGTTTGTGATATGTCTATTAAAGAAGAAGATGAAATTGAGGAAAGCGGGGAAAGAACAGATTTAGGAAGATTGGTTTATGATGATGAGGGTATGAAGGTAAACACTAGTGAGAGTGTAGACAGCGAGAGTGTAGATTCAGAGTTTATGGTCATGGAGGTCGATGAATTAAATGGAGGTGAAATGGATAATGGGAAATGTGATGACTACAAAGAAGCAAATAATGTTTTTGTTGCAAATGTTAATGGGTGGAAGTATTTTGAAGGTCGGAAAGTTAAGAATAAAAGTAGTTATGTCGTTTCTATTGATGATGTAGTTGCAAGCAAATTGCTGTGGAGAAGTGATTGTGACAAAATAAGAGTAGGAATGGAAGATGGGTATAATAGGAAACAAGATGACACCAGGAAAGAAAATAAAGATCTAGAGGTTGAGAAGAATAATGCTATAGGAAAAGATGGGAATTGTAGTGTTGTAGGATTTGTGGGCACTGATGTTGATTTAAAAATACTGAAGGCTGAGGCTAAATATCTCATAGTTCCATCTGAAATACGAAACATTGAGAAACTTAAAGGTTCGGATGATCTCGACAATGGAGAAATACAATCATGGCTTCAAAATGTTATTGTTGAAAACCTCGATGTAAAGAAGGAAATTGATCAGTTGCCATCTCCACAAAGTTATGCCACTGGACAAAATTCAGAAAGGCTCTTTTCTAGCTCAGTTCTTCATCTCAAGTTACTTGCGAAGAACAAAAGCTACCAGAATGTTTACTTTGATACATCACAGCAAAGAGGTGTTGTGACATTTGATATGTGGAATTGGCCAAAGAGAAAAAACCAAGTCGCATAACCGCAAATTTAAGAGTAGCCGGTGGAAGTTTGATATATGGAAATGGCCTAATAGGAAAAGAAACTCACTCTTGACTTATTCATTTGTCCTTGCTCATAAATGACAAATGGTGCTCTTTGACCGGTGTTTCTGATTGTTAATGTGTTGTACTGATTGCCGCACCAACGAGATACGGAATGCATACGGAAGGACACTACTCATGAGCCTACAGAAGACATGATTGTTTCAAAAGGGATGTTTGGTAGAAGATTCCAACTAACATTGGGAGTGTTTGTTTTCATTGTTGGAAGATTGGATCAGCAGTGTTAAGACTCAGAAATGTAACACTCAGAAATGTTCACTTTGATTGCTGATCTTGAGGACAAGATCAATTTTAAGGGGAATGGATTGTTACGGGTCATATTGGAAAGTCAACAACAAAGTCAACGAATAGCCAATTCCACCTCATCTAACTTCCCGCCCAAATGATCTTTAAATACTTGTTATAGTTTTCCATTTCATTTTAGCTAATTTTGTGAAAACACTTTCTTCTCTGTAATTCTCTTATTCCGCTTATTGTAATCGATCACTTTAACAAATCACCACCATTGATAATACAACTCGCTTTTGACGAACTATTTCATTCTTGATTGTCGAACACGTTGTAATCCATTAACGGATCTTAAGTGATCCCTATTGGTGCTTATCGCAATTTACTCTAATATGGGTTTGAGGTGGCATTTAGTTCGTAAAATATACTCATAGTCGCAAATAAGTGTCCAGGTTGTTTCAGTCAGCTGGTTCACAATAGTAAATATTTTTTGTGTTATATAATCTTGATGAAAAACTATATCGATGAAAATACACTTAAAACCGTCAATTCGTATATTTTCGTCAGTATTATATAACACTCGCAAAAATATATATGGTGAGATTGATTCATTGACTGAAAGTCAAACGGGCCACTTATTTAGGGACGGAGGAATATAAAATAAAAATAAAATAAAATAAAATAAAATAAATAAATAATTAAATAAAAAGTTGCCATGTTTCTGTAAAGAGAAAAGGTGAAAAAGAAAAACTAGTCGGTTATATTTTTCCTAGTTTTTTTTTTTTATCAACCTTGATACTAAAAAGGTGTTTAAGAAAACTGAACCAAACAGGGAAAAGCTATGATGTATCTTAAATTTAAGGTTAATAGAACTACTAAATTAATGATACAGCTTGTACCATCATTCTGTTTTCTGAGTCTTACATGAATTCCAATTTTCTAATTCTTATCATAAAACATAAAAGGTGCAGAAAGATAATAAGTACCAAATAGATAGCCAGTGATGATCAAAAGCTCATTTGTGAAAAAGCTTCTTGCTTGATCAATTGGCACCCAGATATAATCATGGTCTCTTACTCAACTCCTGCTTAACTAATCGACCATAGGCACAACATCGTTATTTAGCACGCAAGTCCATAGTAGTGCGACTAAATGTTGGTTTTCAGCTTTGCGAAGTTCTTTCTGTTCTTTGAAAGCATATTACTCCATATGCATTGTAGAAGAACAATATTCATGCACTGGTACCTCAATGATCTTGCCATTTACAGGTTTGTGATATATGTTTAGAAGCAAACTTTGATCCGTCATGCTTTCAATCTTTTCCTGTTCAAGGTAAGTTGCTGAGCGGCTAAGTTATTCAGGGACTGAACTTATGTCTTTGTAGCTTCCTTATTGAATCAATCTTCCAATCTCTTGACTTTATTTAGCATTGCTTTAATGAGGCCATCACTTCAACTGCGATATGCTCATGTTGCGCATCCTGAGGTAACAACTCGGGCATAATCAGCAGCTCGCATGAATACTCTCCGTGTGTTCAACTCTAGCGAACAAGTCTGTTAACATGACACCACCAAGTCACGCTCATGTCGAGTCTAACGAATAATATATATGTTTCTAAGATGTAATTAAGGGGGTGTTTACTTTTTGTTATATGGGGAAAGATTGAATATAATAATAATTTTTTTTTACTTTGGCCCACTTATTTCCTTATCATCCTCTATATCACTAAAGAGTAAAAATGCACTCCTCCCCAATAAGAGGCTAAATAAGAGGCCCAATAAGAGGTTAAATAAGAGGCAATAAAGGAATTGGACCCACTTCCTTTATAAGCCTCTTAAAAAGTAAACACCCCTAAGACAATGACAAGAACAAAAATAGCTAAAGACACGAAACTACACCTTGACATCATTAGAAAACTCAGATTTTGTCACCAGTCAGTGTGGAAGTCAGGTGGTCTCTCTATCCTGAACAGAAGGACAAATAGTCTTTACCATCATATTGTTTAAACATACATATCAACAAATGAAATAGAGTTCAACACGATTACCTCGACACTGGCCTCTACCCTGGAGAGACAATTATTTAGGTTAAAGTATTTCTCTAATGTTACCAACTGCTCCTCGACAGTCTCGTGATTAGTGGTGGGCTCAGACACAGTGATGGTGGTGTTGGAATGGTGTAGGTGTGGCTCATCGGCACGGTGGGGGGCTAAGTCCTCCTGGTAAGGCAGTGAGGCTGCCCTCTTAGGCGAAGGCGGAACATCATCAACTACCCCATCAAAAAAGCGCCTACTAGCTCTCCACCATGGTGTGGACCTCTCAGCATCAGTTGGTATGAGCTCAGACAGTGGCTCAAATCCCTGATAAAACAGCAAGATTACTTCATAACTAGTAACATAAATATGGAACTAAAAAGCAAAAATAATAATTAAAAAAAAAAAAAAAAACTTGCCTCCTGAAAATCAATAAAATCGCAAACATTTTCTTTCCTTATAGGTCGGGACCTCCGCCAGCCAATGGCCCTGGGAATCGCATCAGGGTCCCGTGAATTAAATCGCCTTGCAATAGGGAAAACCTCAAATATCCAAATCTGTAAAAATCATAGGTAAAGAAACATCAACTAAATATATTAGAACAATACAATTAAGTCAAACAAACATCAAACTAACATCACCTGAAAGGCCCAAATAAATCCCGACAGCGCATAGTTAGGAAGTTTTCCCTGGGCCACGATTGCTAAGTGCGTCTCTCTGCGTGTTGGTATCGAATCTCTCAGTTGCTGGTACGTCAACGGCCAGAGGTATGAACCCCATGGAAACGTATTCCATGAGTCCAGGTCCTCTACCAATCGTAGGAGCTTCACATCAATCGCAATCTTTACATCGCGTCCATCGAATGCCAGCTCTAGCAACAACAAAAGACAAATGCGAACTGCGTCAAGGTCGCTTAGCGTGTCAAGGGAGTTTTGAAAGACCGCTTGTACATCTGACAAGAAGACAGGTCTACCAGAAGGTATGTGTCCAAATACCCTAGCCCTAAATGGGATATCAGGTGACGTCTCTTCTAACCACCGCATCGGACCAAATGGAAGTCCTGTGATGAGACAAAACTCCTCACGACTGAATCGAAGCTTGTGATCATGTATGCGAAACAGAATCTCATCATCAACTGGTTGTTCAGGTATATATTGTGTCTGGAGTATACCATGGATCAATTTTGGATCTCCCATGGTATACTCGAGATCCAGCCATGCTCCGAAACAAGTCTCCTTAAACAATGCATACCTAGGTGTATTTATCAACTTGATTCGGATATCCCTGGCAACTGGCATCCGACCCCTTACACTCAAACAAGCGTCGTACAGGTCAACCTAAAAAACACACATACATGTTATAATCCGAATAAACATTTATTTTTTAAACATTCCGGCACATTTCTTAATTCAAAGCCAGTATAACACTAGCTATGGATAACACTAACTACAGAAGACTAAACTTACAACCAAAATACACAACAGACTGCAGATAATACAGATTGAGCGACTAAACAGGGATATACCAGCACTTTTTATGAATTAAATTATACATAAATCAAGGTTGTAAATGGCATGTATTATTTCATTATTACAATTCAACAATGGGCAAAAGTGGAAATGCGGTTCTAGCACTATATGTAAGCACATTTACATCATCCTCACAATGCACATGAAAAGGGAAAGAAAAATAATAATAATAATAATAAAACAATAAAAATAATAATAAATAAATAAAAATAATAATAATAAAAATAAAATTAGTATTTAAAGACGTGTTAGTAAAAGTTTGATTATACTAACCTCCTTTCCGCAAGGTTAACTGTAACATTCTTAATCTGAGGATGTTTATTTGCTACCTCCACTTGACTAGGCTTTTCCGTTCCATTACATACAGCAAGGACTTCACCTTCATGTTTGATAGATAACCTCAAGCCTGTATCAGCAAGGTTAACATCAGTGAACTTAAAGCGGAAGGGAGAAAAACCAGGTGGGATAGGTGGGTGATTCGGGCTTTGTTCGGGGGTCATGTGTTTTATAGGCTCAGTAACACAGTAGTTAGAGTGATGCAAAGGGGGTGTGGTAATAGTGGGTGTGTTCACGTTAGATAGGGAATGGCTATTAGGGGTTTTGATTGTGGATGTTTGGGGTTCAACCGAAGAACTGTGCACATCTGAAGTCCACCATTTTCCTGGATGCTTTGCAATGTCCTCATTGGTGCACGATTCTCCACAGTGACCAAGACACCCACAAAGATAGCACAGGTCAGATAACCCCCCCTCGTATTTCAACGGGGCCCACGAATCCCTTCCGTCAACACGGGGGATTACCTCAACATCTTCCTCTACCCAGGAGACACTATGCTTTAACAACAGATCGTCTTTCTCTATTGCCACCAACCGATCCTCGAAAGTCTGGTGACTAGTGCCATTGGTGGTTTCAGACCTAGGCTTGGTGGTGTCGGCGTGGTCTGGGTGTGGGTCATCGCCATGGTCAGGGGATAAGTCCTCCTGACTAGATGACGAGGCAACTCGAGCCCTCTTTGCGGAAGGCGTAACATCATCAACTTCACTGTCGAAAAAGCTCCTACTGGATCTCCACCATGATGTGGACCTCTCAGCATCACTTGGTAAGAGTTCACATAGTGGCGTAAATCGCTGATAAAAAAAACAAGATTACTTGATTACAATTACTCACAGTGATTTAAAACTTTAAAGGGAAACAAAAACTTACCTCACGAAAATTAATGAAATCGCAAATATTCTCTTTTCTTATCGGTCGGGAATTCCGCCAGCCAATAGCCCTAGGAATCGCATCAGGGTCCCGTATATAAAACTGCCTCGCAAATGGGAAAACCTCCAATATCCAAATCTATGAAAATCGTATATAAAGAAACGTCAACCAGAGATATTAACACACAAATTTATTCAAACAAATAACAAGCTAACATCACCTTAAAGGCCCAAATAAATCCCGACAGCTTATACGTAGGAACATTTCCCTGAGCCAAGGTCGCTAAATGCGACTTTCTGCGTGTCTTTGTCGAATTTCTCAGTTGCTGGTACGTGAAAGACCAAATGTATGAACCCCATGGAAACGTGTTCCACGAGTCCAGATCCTCCACCAATCGTAGGAGGTTCACATCGGCCGCACGCCTTGGGTCACGGCCAGCGAATCCTAACTCTAGCAGTAACAAGAGACAAATGCGAACTGCATCAAGGTCCGTGAGCATGTCAAGGGAGTTTTGAAAAATCGCCTGTACATCCGACAGAGCGACTGGTTTACCAGCAGGTATGTGTCCAAATACTCTATCCCTAAATGGGTTATCGGATGACATCTCCCGTAATCGACCCATCGAACCGAATCGAAGTCCAGTAATGAGGCAAAACTCCTCACGACTGAATCGAAGCTCGTGATCATGTATGCGAAACAGAATTGCATCATCAACTGGTTGCTTTGGTGTATATTGTGTCTGGAGTACAGCATGGATCAAACTCGTGTCTCCTGTTGTATCCTGGACATCCAGCCATGCTCCAAAACAAGTGTCTTTAAACAATGCATACCTAGGTGTATTTAGCAACTTGCTTCGGATATCCTTGGCAATTGATATCCCACCCTCGTACTCAATCTAGCAGCGATAGGTCAGCCTAAAAACCGCACAAATCAAGTATGGATTACATGCATACATAATTCCAACAAGTCACAACCTCTTATTTAATAAGTTTGAAACAAAACACATAATCCTAATTTGACACCATTAAAAGACTGATAAAATCATTGATTATCTATCAAATATCATAAATTACTGTGTAAGTGATCAAGTTTATAACTATAAATACAACAACAAATCGAAATTATTTTACATGAATTTAGGTCTTTTAATCAGATGCGACATTTGAAGTTGTGACTAGAACTAGAGATATGCAAACATACGAACTGGCCAAAATCAGTACTAAAAAAGTCTGACCAGTTAAACTGTAACCGGTTTTAGTAAAAAAACCATTTATAAACCAGTTAATAACTGATTAAAGACAGAAACTAATTAGCATCTCAAACTGACTGAAATGAGTCCTAAACTTGTTAAAGTAAGTCCAAATAAAACTAAATCGTTCCTATACTGAATTGATATCAGTCCCAAACTGGACTAAAAACAGTCTTATACTGTTTATTCCATTTTTTCCAACTCTTTTATATCTTTTAGTTCATATTTTTCTCTTTTTACGTGAACAACTACATACTAAGTGCATATGTTTTAGTTACTGGAAATGAGCCTTACTAAACGCTCTAAATCATGGTAAATGGTTTGAAATATGATTTAAGGAAAAAGTAAAAAATCGGATCCGGGGAAAAAATAAGACCGGCCAAAGCTTTAACTTGTTATTGGACCGACCCACATGAATTATCCTATCTAATAATCATCCCTGCTCTCCTACCACTTTTTAAAATCAAAACAAGCATGTTAACCTCCCATTCATTTTTGTTAACCAAGAAAGGAGAGCACAAATTTGTCAAACATGGTCCCTGAGTTACAAATGTAAGCATACAAAAACAACAGTAAATGAATATGAAGTTATAAATTTGTAATCACCTTACACTCAATTAGAGAATAAACATTTATTTATTAAACATTCTGGATTATCTCTGTATTCAGAGCACAAGGTATCGCAATGACGAATAACACGCCATCATACACCTCTCAATAACACACAAATAACTAAAACACCCTCCTCATAACACACCAATAACATGTTATTGGGTCCCACCAAATATACCACTCACTCACAATACACAAAAAAAAAAAAAAAAAAAAAAAAAAAAAAAAAGAAGAAGCAAAAGCTGCATTTGGCGTGAGCCATTGCAGTGGCCCAAAACACAAAAAGAAGCATTTGGCTCACGGATGACATTTTACCTGGTATCACGTTTGGCATGCCATTAGTATTTATTTTATTTTTTCATTTGGCGATTAATGGAGTCCTCACCGGCTGCTCTCATAACCGTAAAGCATAACTTCAGAAGATTGGAAATTGGAACCAAAATAGAGAACATATCGAGAAAAACTAGATATATAAAATAAAAAAAATAAAAAATAAAAAATGGTTTTATAATATAGAAGTACTTTATTACTTTTTGCCTGAATTTATAACCTTTTTTTGTCAATTCAATGTGCGTGCCACACACACATCTAGGCTACGGGACCCCTTTGCGCTTAATGCACCTTAAGCCTTTGAAAACATTTATTTCATGAGTACACTCCATCTAACACAACAATGGCCCAAGGTGCAAGTGTAAATGTAAATGCAACCTGAAGGTTCTACCACAATATGTAAGCACATATTCGCTCATCATTCGCTCATAATGAACAACAAATACTAATTACAATCAGAGAAGCATAAAACGGATGTATTACTAATTGTACGATTATACTAACCTTCTCCAAGTGATGATCCTTCTTTGCTACCTCCTTCACCGATCCACTCCCTGAAGTCAAAACTTCACCTACCTGCAGTCTATCAGTCCATTCTTCTTGTTTAATAGCCAACATCGAGCCCGCATCACTAAGGTTCACATCATCAATTGAAAACCCAGGCGGGAGAGACGGGCGAGTTAAGCTTTGTTCAGGGGTAATGTGTTCCAATGGCTCGGTAACGCTATAGCTTGAGTGACGAACCATAGCACGTGAATAGCTTCTAGGGGTTTCAGTTATAGCCGGACTATGCATTATAGCTAAAGTTTGCACATTCTCAACCAAAGAAGCACGCATATTTGCCGTCCACCGTTTCTCAACAGCAACCTCACTCGGACACGTTTCTTTACAATGACCAAGACACCCACAATTATAACAAAACTCACCCAACCCCTCATACTTCAACTGCGCCCACGTCTCCCTCCCATCCTTCCGCGGAACAAAAAACCCCGGCACAAGCGCCTTCGTCACGTCCACCTCAACCCTAAACCTCAGAAACTCATGCTCCCCCACACAATCCACTTCCACTAACCTCCCCATGTTTTCCGCAAACTTACTCGCACACTCACTAGTCAACATACCTAAAGGCAAATCATGCACTTGAACCCAAAACTCCCCTCTACTAAACTCCATTTCATCCAAAGTCTTATCCAAGTCCCACGCCATTAACACAACATAACACCCCATAACGAAATACGGCGAACCGCGCAAAACATTAGCGATATCCGACTTTTTGTAAAAACAAATGTTGTAAAAATTTTCTTTCCATGGTTTTATAGTGAATGAGCTACTAACTAGGGTTTTGAATGAGTTAGTTAAAACAGAAATAACGGTTTTCTTATCAGGTATGTGATTTTCTGATATGATTTTGGCTATTAGACAGTTTTCGGGAGGTGGGTTAGTCATGATTTGTACATATAAATTATAAATATATAGAATTTTAGAATTTTATAAAAAAATGCGAGACTTACATTGATGATAAGTGTTGATGGTTGAAATTGAAGGTGGTTTTACGTTTGATTAAAAGATGGGTCAGTTGAAAATTGCGGTGGAGATGATGGCCGGAGAAGGGTCTCAGGAGTGCATTGGGAATTTCGCGAAGAGAAGTGAAGGTAGGTGAGTGTAAACCTTTGAAGAAAGACTTTTATGTTTTTCTTTTTTAAAAAAAGTCCTAATGCTTTTCATCCAATTTTACTCAGTCCTCGTTCTCGTTATGCAGTTTGTACTGATCCCGCGACTAACTTTTTCGACTAACAAATGTTAAAACTTATCGAATCAGATTTTGGCCAGATTAATTGAGCAAATGAACCACATTCTAGAACCGCGATCCGGTTCTCGGTTCTTAGATATTATAAAGTTCTTTTACGGAGAGTGACAATTTTCAAATATATAGGATTTTATGGGACGTTTAGCTTTTTAAGTTCACTATTACATATTTAGTTATTTTTATGGTTTCAATCGGATAGAACCGAGATACCTAAATAACCGAACCGAACCGAGATACCTTAATGACTTGTATTTGTTTAAAAAATTTATTTATGATGGTTTTAAAACAATTAATAAAAGAGAGGTCTTAAACCTTTATAAGTAATATAGGTACAACCCAAAACATATAGATGGTATATGTGCCCAAATATGAAATATAAGTGAATCTGTAAAAGGGATGTGAAATGATAAACCAAATATTTGCTCGTTTTAAATAAATATGTAATCTCTTTCATTTAATAGATTTGACGCAGCATGTGATGGTTTTCAAAACTTTAGTTAATATTTGATGGTGGTGTAGGTTACGTAAACGATTGACTTTGTCGATATTTTTAAGAAAGAGTACATTTTGCTTAAAAGTAGACAAATTTATAGCTCAAAAGTTTGCCATAACATTTTAGATGTCAAATTACTTTAAACAAAAATTTCAATTTTCCAAATAACCCAACTGTTTACTTTCAAGTTTCAAACTTAATATCCAATTTTAAAACTATGAAAAATTACAAAGCAAATTTATTAGCAATTTATACATTTGAACAAAATTTTACGCTTTGACAATTTACATACAAAATTAAATATTTCCAACATTATATACCAATATATCTACTAATACTAACAAAATTATATACAACAATTTACCCATCAAATCTAAGAATAAAATTATAACAAAATACCACTAAATTGTTACAAAATTTACACAACAATATTCACAAGCAAATTTACAAAATAAAGATTAAATAAATATACAAGATTACAAGCAAACTTGCACAACAAACTTACAAGAATCGAAAAATTTAAAACAAACAATACATTCCAACAAAAAAGCAGATTCGCGTGACATCGTTGACATGGGTGGCAAATAAGAATTCGATGTCGTTGGCTAACAAAATATAGCAAACCAAATAAATTATGAAAAAATATCAACACATAATAACTAATAAACAATTTACACAACAAAACTAACAAATAAATTTAACCAATAACCAAAAGTCTTACACCACTAAATTTAATAAAGATAACCATAAAGGTACATCGAATCAAGCGGCGTGGTTCTACAAAAATATTAGCACAAAAACTCCACTTTAGAAACACAAAGATCTATAAAAAATCGTTATTATTTTTCCATGAGCTAACAACGGCTATCATGCACTAACAAAAAGATAACAAAAGTGATAATATACATTGACCAAAAAACGATAGATCTATATTAAAATCTTTAGATCTATAATTAAAATCTATAGATCTAAAAAACCTTCAAAACTTTATTAATGTTAGTAGATCTATTAAAAAACTAAAAAGTATCTCAAAGTTGAAGACCCTTTGGTCTTGGTGGTTCCGCAGCAGAACATGGTGTAGGTAGATTTCGTGGTGCCGGTTTTGTGGTGGTGGTGATGGCGTCGGTTTCGTGGTGGTGGTGATGCGTCGGTTTCGTGGTGGTGGCGTCGGGTTGGCGTGTGGTTGTGTTTTGGCGGTGGTGGGGATAGTGGAAGAAATGAGAGTGTTTTTGGTTTTAAAATGAATGTTTTCTGTGTGTTTTTCGAAAGTAAAAGGGATGGATGATGAATATGGCGTTACAAATTAATTAATTGGGCTCTTAAAAGTTTTTAAATAGGTTATATTAATATTGGGATGTTACAACTCTATAATTTAAAGACATTTAATTTTTGCTATAACTTTTAAGTATGTGTATGATGTAAGCTATTGACTATTAATTTCCATATTAAGTAAGTGATATTTGAGCCTTCTAATTATGAATAGTCCTAAATGCATTATAAGGTATTAAGATTATGAGTAACATTTTAAACTTCGATTCATTATGCACAACTAAATGAGTACTGTACATATCAATGTAATTTTATAGCAAGCAGAGTTGTAGTGATAAAAAATTATAAGTTATAAACGAAAAATAACTCGGTTCCAATCGAAAAAGAGTCAAATTAAACCGGTTAGACCTACGGGTTCAAGTAACCCGAATCAAACGGATTTTATTAAACGATGATTAACGATTAGACGGTTTTCAAAACATTTATTAAACATTAACACTATTTAAATTAACACTATTCAACCCGAACACGAATGAAAATAAGATGAATTTATAAGCGAAAATAATAATAAAAGTTTATGATTTATATTACTTAATTTTGTCACTTTTTTACTTTTCCACTTTGAAGATTTTTCCTTTATATATAGTATAAATATTTTTTTTTTATAAGTATTCATTTTGCATAACTAAAAGTTTTAAAATATTATGCATAATGAATCAAAAAATCAAAAGTTTAAGTATGTTATTCATAATAAAATTTTTATCGGTACAGACTCATAACGAGACTGGAGAAAAAGTATATGAAGCATAAATGACTTTACCCTTGTTTTTAAATGTGCATTTGAAACCAAGTGTTTCTGCATAGGTCAATGATTAAATTGGGTTGCAGAATGTGAGGAGCTTTAGAGCATGAGGTACAGTTGATGTTGTCCTGTTGGTGTCGCGAGAAAAATGATGTCACATCAGCATCTTTTCCCATAACACTAGAATTCATCGCAACATCAAAACACCCTTATCTCATATCACATCAAAATATGGTGTCATGGTGCACCCTATGGCCCACACATAACCCACTAAAATACAAATACAACATAAAAACTACGAGACCATTGGGTCGCCAACAGCAGCATGCACACCGA
The DNA here is from genome assembly GCA_022545495.1 of Chrysanthemum lavandulifolium. Taxonomy (NCBI): domain Eukaryota; kingdom Viridiplantae; phylum Streptophyta; class Magnoliopsida; order Asterales; family Asteraceae; genus Chrysanthemum; species Chrysanthemum lavandulifolium. The sequence continues at coordinate 143,335,148 of CM040241.1, read as the reverse complement.
AAATGCCAGGTTCATGGTTATGGCGTGCTCCCGAAAACGCCACACGAAAACGCAGCGCACCATGGCCTCTTACTGTTCATAAGGTTATTAATAAAAGATGAGCTTATCTAACCCAAAAAGTAAGTGGAGCATTTGGCCAAAATTATAATATATAAAATTTGTTGAAGTAGAGCTTGGGAGCCGGTATTGTTGCAAAGCCGCCAATTGTGTGATCAGTTGAAGGGAGGAGGATGGCTTGAGTGTATTGTGGAGCCGCGACTCGAGCCGGCACTGTTCACACGTTGATCCGAGGCAATGAAGCTTAGTGGGTTTTTTTAGTGTGAAGCAGCTTTGTATATGTGATTAGCCAAAACAAATACGTGTCTTTTGAATGCACACTCAACACCTCCATATTCTTGCATCTGGATTACAATACTTGTTCTTCACATGCGTAGATCTTTATTACCAAAGTGAGTCATTAGCTTCAATTCAAGATTCAGATTAAATTTCGTTGCTGGCAGAATTTTGGAGTAACTTCATAAATTTCAACAATTAAAAAACTCACGAATGTGTTTGATTTTTTAGGTGTTTCTGACTAATAGAGTGTTTTATTTGGTTTTTGTATAGTTTTGAAGTGTTTGATTCATCTTAATTTTGTGCTTAATTTAATTGTTGATTTCTGTTGCTTACGTTTATGGCAGGCTGGATACATGCAATGGGAGTGACAGTCGTAAATTTGCACCTAAACTATCATAACGTATTATCAATGATTTATCATTATTCTCTTTGGTTCTTATCTAGTAAATACATAATTATTGATTATTTTAGGTACTTTTGAGTGATAGGGTGTTTTCTTTGGTTATTGTTATGTTTCGACATTGTTTTGTGCTTAATTTAACTTGATTTTGTGCTTAATTTAATTGTTGAATTATGTTGCTTACGTCAATGGCAGGCTAGATACGTGTAATGGGAGTGACAGTCGTAAATTTGCACTCAGACTATCATCAGGCAATATCAATGCTTGATCAACATTCTTTTTTGTTCTTATCTAGCAAATACTTAGTTATTGTTTATTTTAGGTGTTTATGACTAATAGGGAGGTATATTTGGTTATTTTTTTGTTTCGAAATTGGTTTGTGTTTAATTTTGTGCTTCATTTAGTTGTTGAATTTTGTTGCTTATGTCAATGGCAAGATAGATACATGCAATGGGAGTGACATCCGTAAGTTTCACCCAAACTATCATCAGGTAACACCAATGCTTGATAAGCATTTTGTTTGGTTCTTATCTAGCAAACACTTTGTGGAAAACTAAAAGGGGGTTGAATAGTTTTTACCGATTAAAATACGTTTTAAAATATTTAGATCGAGTTATGTCAATCTATTTAGATGTGTATGTTGGACATTGATAGATAGATATGTAAATGTGTAATGGAAAGATAAAGAGTAAGAAACACATAACCACGACTCAAGTGTTTATAGTGGTTCGGCTACAAGGACACCTTCCTTGCCCTACTCCACTCCCCGAGTCACCTACTCGAGAGTTCGTAAATACTACATGAAACCAACTCCTTATGGCGAAGAAGCCTTCACAACGTCGCCTAATCTTTTCCCAGACTAGGCTAGACATCGGGTTCTTCCACAAGGTAGAACCACACCTATCACAACGTCGCCTACCCTTTATCCGGACAAGGCTGATACCGAGTTCCATTACAAAGGAGGAACTACTACCCAACACTACACAACACCTATCCCAAAAGGAGACTCACTCCTTATTACAACATCATCAAGGATATCAATATCCTTGGATACACCCTATCTCTATTTGTACTTCGATACACCTTATCGATTGTACACCCTTGGCATTCTTCACTAATGCCTTTGACACGGACGTTCGACACCTTTCACTAATGTCTTTGTCTTGACTCTTTTGACATCCTTCACTAATGCCTTTGACACTGACGTTAAGCACCTTTCACTAGTGCCTACGTCTTCACTCTTTCGGCATCCTTCACTAATGCCTTCGACACAACACTTCTATGGAGGAAGAAAGAACTATCAACAAGAGAACCTCAGTAGTCTTGATGATGACGAAGCATGGCAACTCATGGACTTGAGCTTGCTCGACTTCAAGAGGTGGTGATCTCGCCTTTAAGAGGAACCTAGAGAATCACACAAAATCAAAATACAAACTACATAGAGAGATCCTTAGGATTTGAGGTTAGAAGGTTTACAATACTAGGAGAAAGTATGTGTGGGAGTGGCAACCCAAAATGAAGAAATGGCTCACTATTTATAGAGGAAAATAGCCTACTATTCCACGGATCCCATGGATCCCTTGTTTGAGGATCCGTCCGATTAAACTGGGGAACCGTGGACGCCCTCTTTGCCCATGGGTTTTGGGTCATGGGTCATGGGTCATGGGTCCTATACTTTGGACCATGGGTATCAGTAGATACAATGTATCTAGTATGTGCAATGTATTTAGTCCATGGGTCATAGGTTAAATTCATGGGTCATGGATAATACCCATTTATGACTTATGCATGATGTCATGCAATGGGTTATGGGTTATGCTCCATGGGTATGGGTCATGGACTTTGGGTTTTACCCAACTACATTCAATGTATTTAGTTAATGGGTCAAATACTTTAAACTTCTACCCATTGTATTACCCATTATAATACATACTAATTATGTATATATCTACCCAATATGTAAACACTAGTTGTTGTAAATATGTATTACTAAATCATAAAATCACTATTACTTGTTTAGTGTTTTATGTGAAAACGTAAGTGTGTTAGTAAACTATTAGCTCAAACCATTTACGTATTTTATTTGTTTCGTTAAAATGATTTTACGTTTGTTATAGACAAAACATTAGAAGATCGTAAAATATAAATAAACGTTTTTACGGCTTATTTGTATTAACAATCTCCCCCTTTTTGTTGATGACAAAACATAAAATTATTTTAAGGAAAAATAAAATTGTAAAAGTTTGAATTGAAGTTTTACTCTCTTCTCCCCCTTTTTGTCGAAACAAAAAGAGCGTCGAAAAGAAACTAACACCTTGTTTTAAGAAAAACATGTAAAAATAAACATATAGAGAGCGAGTGACGGGAAGTGTTCTCGTCTTAACTCCCCCTTGACGAGTCCATCCCTTTGTGAGGGCGTCAAGTAAGAAGAAATACTAAACTAGTGCATTGCAATTATGTTTGCAAATGGTTTCGTCTTTGTGACGAATATGCTCCCCCTTGATGATTGCAACTTTGCAAAGGGACGTCATGTAACGTAATCCTAATGTGAAATATATTGCAAATGATTTTGCAATGTATTGCTTTGACACGAAACTCCTCCTAGCTTAGGGTGTCAAAAACTCCTCCTAGCTTAGGGTGTCAAAGTCTTCATGTGTATATTGAAAATATACAAAACAAAGGTTAGAAAACAAGTATATAAAGCATAATTTCCTGCAAATAAGACTCAAGTTAGTAGTAAACAAGTCTTCTGTTGTACGGATCCCACGGTTCCCTCCTTAGAGGGATCCGTCTAGGCAAAACGTAAAGATACGTCTATCTGAAATCTTAAGACATCAATGGTGATGTAACAAGTGATGTTAACATCAAAGTGAGTTATGTAATAATGCACCAAACATACACTCAAGATAACATGGCATAAAACATGTAATATCATTCAATAAAAATGCGAGAGATGATCTACAAATCTCTGAAAATAAGAGAATGATTTAGCCATGTAATACATTTTCTACTAATTCTAATAAGTGACCAAGAACTTAAAAAGCATCAATGTGCTTGAGTCTAAGGATGAGTATACTTGTTGATTTGGTCCAATCGTTCAAGAAGATGATTAAACATGAAATGCAACTCATTTCGTACTTCTTGAACAAGTCCTTGGGTGATTAGACAATTAGAGTAATTATTGTCATGATTAGGGACCGGAGGAGATTGGTTGTTTTGAGGGGGCTCCACAAATGATGGTGGAGGTACATTGAGCAATGTAGGATGAGGTTCTACTAAAAATGAAGGTGGTGGTAATGGAAGGTCTTCTATATGATTAGGTCCTTGATGGTTCCTTGTATCCAAAGGTGGACTATTTGGTGATGTAGGTGGTTCCCTATTTAACGAGAAGGTTGGTGAGTGGGAAGTTCTCGGTGGTGAGTGCTCTAATGAGTAGAGATTTGGATGAGAAAGAGGTTCGGTAAAGGAATGTAGTCTATGTTCTAGGAATGAAGGCTTAGGCGTTTTACTAGAACTAGGCGTGTTTGGTTTAGAGCTTGATGAAGCCTTTCCTAACTCGAAAGGTCTAATACTAATTCTTGTGGTTCTTTTGGCTATTGTTGATTGAGATTGTTGAGGTGGGATTCTAACATTTGTACTTCTTACGGGTGATGACTCGGTGGATGATATCTCATGGACCATATGAGTATTCCTTTTGGATGAACCTTTGGTCGAAGAATTCTTGCTAGACGCTTTAGTCATAGTGAAGTTGAAGATGTAGTAAGAGTCTTCAACTACTGATTTTTAGGATTGTGGTAAGAATGGTGACTTAAGCTCTCAAGAGTGTTTGGTTTATAAAGGATGAATTTGAATTAATGAATTAAATTCATGTCCACTAAGAAAGTTTGGCATGCACCAAGGTCAGCTATGGTGTTGTTCAGCTCTAGGGAATCATTAAATGGTAAGCAAAAGTGTTTAGATTACCAAAGATGGTTTGAATTTTGAAAGAAAAGCTGATTAGAAGCTTTCTGCAGACACGGATCCCACGGATCCCTCTCACTAGGGATTCGTCTGGTTATAAACCAGGGATCCGTTTGTCAGACAGAAATATGGTGAAGTGATTATGCTCTTGTAAGGTCTAGTGCCTATAAATCTTGAGGGTTTGACTTTTCTTAGATGTCTTAAGTGATAGGTGACTTAAATGTCCAATCACAAGGAGTGAAAATACTTAATGATGATATTGGGTAGGAAAGTGGACTTTTTGAGAGTGTAACTAAATGTTTAAGGATGATACTCATTGATTTGAGTATGACAAATGATGGCAATTGATCCTAGAGATCAGATGATGACTTAAGAGAAATTTGAAAAATTCCTAAAAAATAAAAAGAAATGAAAAACTAGTTTTAAGCCTATTTTAAGGTAAGGATGACTAAAATCAATTTGCTAAAATTGAGAGAAATATCAATCTAGTTTTGAGATGTGAGGAACAATGTGTGAGTATTGGAGCGGAAATATGGTGAGTTTTGGTGAGTTGATAAATCAAAAGCACTTTGAATTTGATCCTAAGTTAGCTACGGGTGAGTGTGAGATCTACTGAGCTTGAGGAAGACTTAAGTAGTCTTAAAGACTCATGTTTAGCTAGAATGATGTGATCTAGGGGACATGTTTGATGTAAAATGATCTGTATCTGGTATCTGTTTGCCCGGATCCCACGGTTCCCTCATTTGAGGGATCCGCTAGTTATAGCCAGGATCCGCTCTCACGACCAAGAGCTTCTCAACAATTGTGCAATTTTGCACTCTTAGCAAATGCTTATCCTAATCAATTCTACAATCAAGTAAACACATGCAAACAACAAGTATAACGCATAGCAAGTGGGGAGAACTAAAAGGTAATTAAAAATGAGTGATAACTACTACTTGAATAGGATCAAGTCGTCGTAAAATCTCATTTTACTAGTTCCTAAGTTAAAGTGTTTAATGCCAAATCATGGCAATTCCTACAAACTACATCCTACTCTACATAAATATTGTTAAGATGTTACAGACCATTGTTTTAGAAATTGCTTTCACAAATTAAGGTCCTATGACCTTACCTTCCATCCACACCTCCTTCCATTTCACTCCCGTCTTCATCTCCATCTTCATCCCCTTCACTCTTCATCCCACCATCTCTACTTCTTCTTGTTCAATAAGTTAGCGAAGCACTTGAATATCCTTTTAGTTTGTTACCACTCTTGTAATAGGCTTGGAATATCTGACAATTGATTGATGTAATCTAAAGGGTCGAGATCGGTGTTGCCAAGGGGATTGCTACTTCCTTCTCCTTCTCTTTGTCTTTCCCTTTCATCCGATGAATCCGTTGGCGGGTGAGGTCTCTTGCCATCCACCCTGATCCTTGTATTCTTTCCATCGGATAGAGGTACCATGACCTTGTTGCAAAAACTATGATCAAAGGAATAAAGAGAAGGTTCTAAAGCAAAGATGAAGTTTTCTAGACGGGTCAGGAGCATTGCATAAGGGAGTACCATCTTGTCCATGCTTTTCACACTCTCCATCCTTTTTATCATGTAATAAGCGAGGTTGAAGTGAGTGCCGGTCACAAGGCAATAAATCATGAAGCTCAAGCACGCATTGGGATGATCTTTGTTCCCTCCCACGCAAAGCACATTCTCCCTTACCACGAGTTCTCATTTCTTGTACAATGTGAACATTTCTGAAAGCTTCATTTGAAATGGATCCCTATAGATCACCTTGGAGTTTCTCGTGACCCTTGATGGAGATGCTCTTTCCATGAAGACTGATGTAGGTTTTACTGACCAGGTCTTAATATTTATAGTGTCTCGTATACCTATGGTCTACTAATGCACTAATGGGCGTGTACCCGGTCGTGTGTGGTGTAGTAAATGGTAAAGCCGAGGTCGTCCCAAGAGCTATGTGTGTTGGATTATTACTAAGTCTAATTGTCACGAGAATAATAATGGTTTTGATAGGGTTTAATTAATTAAACTACTAATGCGAGAATATAAAATAAAAGTAGATAAATGGTAAAGGAAATCAATAGAGTAATAGTGGTTCTAACCTAGTCAATCCTCCTAGCTAGTTATGTCTATGTCTACCTACTTCCAATTACTTGGTGGGGTCAAATTCGAGAGGACAACATTTGGTCAATTCGCCTAACCTATCAAACAAAGATGCCTTCAAAGGAGAAATCGGTAGCACCATCATAAGTCTGTTGTTCTGGTCCCTAAGCCGAGTCATTAAGTACCGCTACATGCTAGATTCTAAATAGTGAGTGCCGGCCGTTAAGAACTTAGACACTACACCCCTAATTCTTAATTTCATCAAGCGATAGGTGATCAATTGGTCAAATCGCACAAGTAGAAAGGGTCGTCGGTTGGTCATATCTTACCCTTCCGTCTCGGTCCGCTCACCTAGGTCGGTTGGTCATATCTCTAGGCAATTGGCCTCTATCGCCATTCAAAACTACCGAACCAAGGGTGACTACCAAAGAACTATGCATGCATACACTTAGAAATAATTGTACAGTAAAAGTAAGCATGAACAAAACAATTAAGGAATCATAACTGGCTAGCACCAAAGGGTGCTTAGCGGCTCATATTAATCATGCAAATCAATTCAATATTAAAATGTACGAAATACATGAATCGAAAGTAAAGAAATATAAAACGCTAAAGCTTATCGTAATGGTGTGACTTCTCCTTGAAAGCACTCCGTATGCTTCCTAGACACCTTGAGCTTTTTCCCACGTTCCCAGTGTTGTGTGTGGAATGGGATGCTCAAATCTTTGGAATTTGTGGGGTATATATAGGCGGTGCGGGTTGCAGGCGTAACCAATAGAGGAGTTACGTAACCTTCTATTTCTTCGTAAATGCACTAGATGCGCTAGTTACGGGCGTAACCTTATAAGTGGTTACACGTAGTCTTGATTCGTCGTAAGTGATGCCGTAGTTATGGCGTAAGTATCGTGACGTGGAACCTCTTTGACCTAATGGAGTTACGTCGTAACCTTTGGGAAGAGTTACGCCGTAACCTCTTGATAAGTTGGACTTACGGGTCACGCAATGATAGTTACGCGTAATGTGAGAGGCGAGTTACGCCGTAACTTCTTCAAAATAGGCATCTTGTGATAAATCTTTAGTAATGTTTTCATTTCGCATCTCTTTAGCTCGATGCTCGTAATTTACACGAAAGTGGAAAGAATGGAAAACAAGCGTAAATCCATATAAATGATATAAATAACGAGCATTGTCTGGGAAATTGACACTTAATATTCGGGACTATTTGATGTTATCAAATATCCCCCAACGAACTCTACTTGCCTCAAGTAGACCTTATTAGATAGATTCTAAAAGATATCTCCCAAAACCTAGAAAATATGAGTTTACAAATCCTTATGCTAGAATAAAACAAAGCCGAACACCTCACGAAGAACAAACACTCAAATCTCTCAACTATTCTAAGTGTCAATTTGGGTGATCACTCAATCGCACGATCATAGCATGTATTCTATCATAAGCTTGGCGGTTACACAAATCTCCACCACTAGAGATAAGGGCTAAACAATTCTCGAAGGCAATATGGGTAGACACAACAAAGGTTAAGGGGTGACTCGTCATTACTAACATGTCACGGCGAAGTGGACAAAATCAATGATACATGACCAAATCCATGGCCAAGACACCAAAGATTACTCACTGCATCACCTAGACACGCTTAATGACTAAAGGGTAGGATAAGACATGGGATATATAATTGGTGTAAAATGAAAAACAAGCAGGTAGTCTAAATTTATAACCAAGTCATCACCACTTACCGTCCGCCCAAAGTTCAAGCTTAGAAGTCTAGAGACCGGATCATGAAATGCAAGGTAGATGCGTCATTAGAGGACGTCGTGATGGGCATACTACATTTTCTTCTTCTGTTGGCAAAACCACCAACTCCAATCTTCAAATGTGACCGAGGTGGCCTCCTCGATACTAATCAAAAAAGCTTCCTACAATAGTGCTTATAACATCGCACTTTACAATATCATAACTCAATCAACTTTTTTGAATCATAACTAATAACATAACATCTCCCACTTGAGATGAACAATGGGAATTCGGGGTCTTGATGATCTTCATAAATGTTGTCGATGAAAGCGTGATTTCCAAACCTTTCAATCGAACCTTGAACTTAGGCAAATGATGACTTCCAATCACAAATAAAGACTACGGGGTAGGCTAAGGTGTATAGGTGTATGAAACAATATATTGGGTTGACAAAATGAAAGGAATGGCTCGGAAGGGTGTATCTAGGGGTATCTTGCACTAAAGGGAGTGCAACAAAGGGTTTCACATGGGGTCGAAAAGTCGAGGTGGTGATCGATAGACTTACAATGGTAGTTGTTTGGGTGATAATCCTATAATATTGCCTTCTAAAAGCGAAAAGTCCAAATACATCGAGCTAACTTAACATACCTCGTATATGGTCTCGAAATGATGCAAAGGCCAAGTTCTAAAGTTTACAAGCTACCAAGCACACTCATAATTTGGTGGATTTGGGGTAAAATATTGGAAGCGGATAAGGCTAATCTCACCATGTAATGTCAAGGGTTGTATGTGCTCGGCTAAGGTCTAATCTAGTTAGGTTCGGAAAAATATGTCAAAATTTTCAAAATGGCATAATTTTTCAAAATAAACTAGAAAAATGAGGGCAAAATAAAGTTCAAGAGATAATTCTACTCCGTCCCCCACTTGAATTGTACAAAGTCCCTTTTGTACTAGGCATTAAAATAAAGGTAAAGAAAGGTAGAATTAGGCGAGAATTTCCTGAAATTTGCTCCAAAAGAAGAAGGCCCACGAGAAAGAACAAAGTGCCTTCGTTTAAGCGTCATGAACAAACTTCAATCCACGAAATCACAATACCGACAAGCATAATTCTAAAAGAAAAAAAAATAAAATGAAAAACAAACCTAACTCACTTTAGTAGGAATCACGGTTGCATTTAGCGAATCAACAAGCCTTTAAACCACTTGGTGTCCCAGTGGACGAGTGAAATCTCGTGAGGGTTCTGAGGAACACACCCAAAAGTTCATTAAAAACTAATACAAGGTTCTTGTGTTTTAAAATGAAAGAATTAAAGTAGAGGAGAGTTACGTCGTAACTCCTATGAGGATTCTGTAGTAGCTGGAAAAACTTGTATGAGTACGTGAAGCGAGTAGTTCTGGCGTAACCACAAAGATGGAATTACGCAGTAATTGGTAATGCGTCAAGAATTTTCTTTGCTCAAATGTTGGTTCTGGCGTAATCACCAAGATGAGCTACGCCAGTAACTTCTGTTCGAGATCGAAAGAATGCGCGATAATTACTTCTTTGTTTCTGCAAAATGGTTAGAAAACACAAAACCCAATGAAAGGGAATAAAAGCAGAAGAAATGAATAATTCGGGTTGTCTCCGAAAGAGCACTTTTCTTTATTAACGAGTCTTTAAGTTAGACTCGGTGCGGGGCTCTATGGGGCCTTTGAACATCCCGACTTCATCCACGTCTTTCATTAAGTTGCGCCTAACCCATCCGACATTTGTGGTAGTGCGGAGATATTCCTTGGTTTCAATTTTCGTATCTTGCAAAATTTTCTTGAGCCCCAGATGGTATCGTGTAAACTCAAATTTTTGGCTATAATAGGAGGTGGCCTCTTAAATCGGATGCCAAGCTTGCATCTTCGTTTCTCGTGTACTTCATCATGCAGGTTAATGAAACCGTCTTCGCCTTGTAACTCGAGATAGTCGAAATCGTCAGAATCGGTATCTTCAAGTTGGTTAAGTGTTTGTTTGCATTCTTCATTTTCTACCTTGGATGAGTCTTTGGTGTCATCTTACGGTTTCTCATTAGGAGCTTCGTAGTTAGGTTGATTTTACTCATACCCTTTCCAGATTTTCTTTTTAGTTACTGCGTCAATTTTTCCGTATTTGATTTTGATCCACTCGTCGAATCCGAGATCATCGGCCAAGGTAGTTCTGTTCTTCGGAATCGTTAGTTGAAGTCAAAGGAATTCGTCTTCCCGACTCTCTCAATCTTGCTTCCCAGTTACATTCATACTCAAAAGGGTTGCGGGAAGCCCGGACTTTTTCGTTCTTGGTTTTAATTTGTTCGCACCAATGATTTGAACTCCTTCGTCATCGTCATCTTGAAGGAATATCATCGAGGGCTTAATGGTTTTCCTCGAAGAATGTGTTTCTCATATTTGCGTTCAGTTACGAATAGAGTTGAGTTAATTATTGCGTCCCCGAACCTTATTGAATACCAATCACTGAATGATAGATTTCCAAAATCAACGTCGTGTCTCTCAAATTCGTGTGGGCATATCTAAACTTCGTTCTTCACATTACCTCCTCCGTTGCAATAATCACGAAAAGGATTGCACGTCGGCCAAACGTTAGTAATCTCATCTTCCATGATGAGTAAGGGTTTGCAGTAGTGCTTAATAGGCGGCCCTTCCACTTCATTAATTGAGAACTTGGCTAACCTTTCTTCATCGTTTAGTAAAGTCCATTTGTATTTGTCATCTTTTATCCTTTCCTTATCAACACCACCATCGCAGGTTTTCCGAGGATCACATGAGGCCCACAAGCTGTAGCATTCTCCATCATCAATTGCAATACTCTTACACCAATGACTCCTTCTTTTATGGTTGTTGTCCTTGGCGCGTGTCTTTGCTTGAATTTGGGTTCGCCGTAATTAAGAGTGTGATTCTGGCGTAACTCACTTCGCCATCGATGTCGACTTATCGAGCACTTGTTGTTGTCGGAGAACACTGCCACATATAGTGGAATTGCTCTTTTGTTCTTCGTTCCTTCTTTGAACCTCGTCGCCAAGCTTTCCAATCAAAGTTTCCAAGTTCTTAAGTGATGTTTCATGGGACGAGAGGCTTTTGTTTGTATTATCTTGGAAATTATTAAGCCATTCTTCTTGCTCCTTTTGTCTCTTGGTAGTGTCCACAAGGTACTTGTTAATAATTCCTTCCAGGTTAGCTCTTCTCTCATTACGCTCATGTCTGGTGGGGTCCACCACGAAACCCATTACGATTATTCCGTAGAAAGGCCTATTCTCTCCATATTTAGCTTCCTCGATCGTATCTTCCTTGTCGACTTTAGGGCGGTTTTAGTCAAATGTCCCCCACCACGATTTCATGACCGACTTGGATGGCATGAACAGTTTCTTTGATTTTCAGCATATCTCTACCGAGATTTTCAAGTTTACTAGCTATTGCTGCAATTCCGTCAAAACTTCCACCTTTGTTTCTTTTTCTTCCACCGTCGTGCCATTTTTTAGAGTGGTCCGCCATTTTTTGAATGGCTTCAATTGCAGTAGTAGGAGTCATGTTCGGGATAGGTCCTTGATAGTCCAGCATCTGTCTTGTAGTTACATTTATTCCTTTGTAGAAAATATTGACCTTCTGCTGGTTATTTAGATCATTGGTAGGACACTTATAAAGAAGATCGTTGTATCATCCCAAGCTTGATCTGAGTTTTGTCGTCTTCTTGTTTGAAATTATGGATCTCCAAAAGTTGATTAGAAATCTTTTATGGCGGGCGATATCTTTGAATAAAGTGTTTCTTTAGTAGTGCCCAAGTATTAAGCGCCCGTGGGCAATCTTCGATCCATCTTGGTGCTCGGTGAGAGTCATTGGGAAGACCCTAAGCATATGACATCATGAGACACGCCGGAATGTTGAAAAGGCTAGCGATGTTCGAGGTCAAGGAAACTTCCTTTTCTTGAGCAAGTTTTATAACACCTAGGCGGTGAACCTAATCGTTGTAGTGTAGTAATTAGGGTAAGCCACGGGTATTGATATCGTTCTCTAGGGAATAGGAATGCTAGTGAGAAGTTACTACGCTAAGGTTGAGGTTGAGGAAGATTATTTTTATCTTTTTATGTTTTTAGAAAATGAAAAGTCGAATCTCGGGTATTGGATTTGGGGGTTGGTATTGCTACCGATTACTCTACTATTATCTAATTATCTAAGCTAAGGTTGTGATAGTCTATGTCTAATTGATGTGTACTCGTATGATAGTTTAAAGATGTGTTTACTTAGGTTTTACTACTCCTTAATTATCTCCTATTGATGGTTGATTTGTCACGTCCTTATTCCTAGTTGCGTTGTGATTCTAAGGCTATAGGGCGTGCTTGTTTCCTAACTCTTTGAAATTACCAAAGGGTCTTGTTTACAAATCCTCTAGTGATTTATAGGCGCCTACTCTACGGTTGTCCTTGAATACTTTATCCTACAATTACCTAGATAATTATATTCTAAAGTTCACAAAGAAATTTCAAGCATTAAGTACACAACGAATAATCTAGCGCACTCTAGATCATTAGTCAACTAAGATAAGTATCAACCAATCAATATTCAATAATTAAGTTTCATATTCCTAAGCAAACACACAAATAAATTAGCGGGACATGGAGAACATGCAAGCATACACACAAATAATCAAAGACATAATTAAATTAATGAAGTAAATACTTATCTTGATGTATAATAGGGTTTAGAACCTAAAATCTTGCACAAGAAAGCCTTGGTTCGGTTTTAGGTTTTACTCCAAAGACTACACTTCAAAAGCGAAAAATTCGGATTCTATATATAAGATTACATCTGCGACGGCGTCACCTTATGTTTCGTGGCGTCGTCGTGTCGCCGTCATTAGGGTTTCGTCTTGGCCACGTAAACCTTTCGGCGGCGTCACCTTATATTTGTGTGCCGTCCCTTGACTCTGACGCCGTCTTGGGCGCATCTAGGCCGTCGAGTAGCGACGGCCTACTCCTTTAGAACTGGCGTCGTCCGCGAAAACATGCAATTTTTCCTCGAGCCGTCATAAAATTCCTTCCGGCGGCGTCGCGGATATCTGATGGCGCCGTCGCCTTATGTTTCAATGACTTTGAGTGTCTCGATTCGACTTTGGCCATTTTCTTCGTATATTCGCGCCTTTTCGTCCAAATAAGCATCATTCCGACATTTTGCCTTCAAGAGACCTAAAAGTGAAAAGGCGATATTAAGCAATAACGGATACAAAAGTGATCGAATAAGGGCTTAAATGACCCTCAAAAGGTACCTTTAAAACCTTATCAAATATCCCTACACTTGGTATTTGCTTGTCCTCAAGCAAATGTGCTTTAACTTGATTAATTTATAAGTTAGGGGTCATGAAGCATCCATTCAAAGCGGTCCACAACACATATAAGCCCATAAAAGTCATAACAAACACGGAGTACATACTAGCACCTCACATGGGGTGTTTGGATACTCGCATCTCTCTCGGGTGTATATATGAAATATAACAAATCGAAATGGAAGATAAACACTCATTAACGGTCCTAGTACATAGATTACCATAGGCTTGAGAATAGATCAAACCTCCGTCGCTTTGGCGTAAGCACCTAGGAAAGACTATCAAAGAGGTCTTTTAAAGGGTTGTAACGTTAGGCTTACGGTAGGAAATAAGGGTTTGGTGGGATAGGCTATATAGTGGTGGATAGTCAAAATCTCTATGTTGCAAGTATCTGAAGAATGGCGTTGCTAAGCCAAGACTCGACACTCTAAAACTCTAGGCAACGAAAATAAACAAACATAATTTAAAAGATAGATGTAGGATGGTAGCAGTATGGTTTTTTTTTTTTTTTTTTTTTTTTTTTTTTTTTTTTTTTTTTTTTTTTTTTTTTTTTTTTTTTTTTTTTTTGCATACACTTTTACTCTACCATCCTCTACGGTACATCAAAATGATAAGGATTTATAGACACATCCCTACACTTGAGTTTTATTACTCTAACACTAATTTGACCCGAATTGAAAAGATCAAAACACTTGGAGTACATTATTATGCAAACAAAGGAATTTGAGTTTAACGTTCTCTTTCCTATGTTTCATAAACTTTAACTTTTCCATGAATCCCAATCATCCCAAAGCGTATACAAAGGATATGACTCGACTTAGCAACTCATGCAAGCAACGGATAATTGAACTAAGGGTTTTGGGTGATAACATAAATTGCACTAAAGTGAGTGCAATAAAGGTAGGCTAAAGCGATTTGGGTGTATATTTGGGGTGGGGTGTAAACAATGCTCTTCATTGATATTCGGAAAAACGAAACATCACGAGAACCGCGAAAAGGATAGGCTCGAGGGGTTAACTAGGGTATCGTGTACTAAAGATGAGTACAACGCAAAGGGTGTGGGGAATTACTCAACCGATATGGAAGAAGTAATTATATTACGGTATCAAACAAGGGTTTATCCTAATGCCTCTTATCATTTAGTTATTCCTAACTACACAAGTGTAGTCTCACTAGCGATCTCGGAATGCATCACAAAACAAGTTCTAGAATCTAATATACTACGGTTCACACTCTAAGCATTAAAGATGAATGCTTTAATTCCTACTAATCTAAGGCGATCCTCGCATTTTGGGTGGAATTTAGGTGGTAAGGGTTTTGTGCTAGTCATGCAACTTCCTATCCATGAGGCGCTTTTGTTAAGACTAATGGCCCACTCTTATCGTCATGAAAAAATTTTAAATTTGGCTAAAATTACCCTAACCTACATTTTCTCATGGTTTATTACACAAATACACTTGGACAAAGCAAGCAGTCAAGGATAAGCATAGTTTCAAAGTTCCGTTTATTTTCCTCCTACACTTAAAGCTGAACATTGTCCCCAATGTTCCCGAAATATCAAAGTTATGATAATAGAAGGTAATTAAAAGCGAAGAAACTAATACTCCACGATTAGCTCGGTAGGATCCGTAAAAGTGGTGGTTAAATCTTTTCCAAGAAGAGTTTTTGCGTGAAAGGCTCCTTCAAACTTGTGTAACTTCTTCTTGACAAACTAAACACGCACACTAGAAGAAAACAAAGCGAAACCTTGGCGTAAAATCGGCGGTAATAATATACATAAGACTCGATTTAAACTAGGATATAATGCTTGTGGAATGGATGTTTACGAATTTGTTTTGAAAGTTAAGATCGGAAAATTCCAAAATTTTACAAGTAGCTCGAAAGCGAGAAAAATGGTGATGTTTTATTCCTTCTGGCGCGTCGGTTGCAATCTGACGCCGTCGGTTATCTGACAAAAAGCGGTGCGATTTTACGGAAAAATTACGGAAAATTTACATCTTTAGAATCTGGAAAAACTTACGCAAAAACATCCATTATGACTCGATACAAGCATTTGACTCGAACAAACAAACATATATATCTTTTAGTTAATTGTTATTCTCATGTTCACGTTTCTTATGAAAGCGTGTGTAATCCTCCTACACTTATCCTTTATGTAAAATACCTTTATATGTAATTAAGGCGAGGTTAAAAACAAAATAAAGCATTTTACAAATTCAAACATGAGGACAAACAATTAATAAAGATATATGACACTAACAAGCAAACAATTAAGCATGGGTTGCCTCCCGAGCGCTTTTCTTTATTTAAGAGTCTTGTAGCTAGACTCGTAGTCCTACCCCTCGTTGCCTCGTTTTGCATTCTCAATGAGAATTCTATCATGTTGACAAAATTTTCATCGACTCTATACCTAGGCCCTAGGGTCAAGCAATCCTTATAATAATGCCTCCTTCTTCCCACATGAATTTATAACCCTTTTCAACATCTTCCTTGCTTTTGTCCTCAAAAGCTTTGATGTGTCTCGATCATAAATGGACAAGTGGCCATACTCGGTTGTTTTCAAGGCATCCTATAGGTAATCTCATCGGTTTCCTCCTTAAACCTAACGGTTCCATCATGCTTGTTATGGCCCATCCTAGATGTCTCAACAAGCGGTTTCCCTAGCACTACTTGGGATAGGCTATAGTCAATAGCGCATCCTACATCTTCTAGGATCATAAAATCAACAAGGTAGGTGAAATTTCCTATAAAGACATGCACATCTTTGACTCTTCCCACAAAGTTGCAAATTCCTCCCGGATATTTAGGGTCTCTCCTAATATTGAGTCGCTCATTCATAATGTCATTGTAAGCAAGAGACGACATTATATTGATGGGAGATTCCGTATCTATGTAAGCGTGGTCGATACTCCTATATCCGATCATACAAGGAATTTTTAGGTTCGAGTTTCCTCTCTAATCTTAGGGCATATCCTAATGATAGGTGATCGTGGATTATTGATTATGTATTGATGGTACACAACCTCTTCCTTAGTGGGGTAAAGATTGAAATCGCACTATTTTCCTCGTCCACTTTGTTGTTGGTTATGCCATTGTCCGAATTCTGCTAATCATAGAGCCAACTATAGCGTGACGACTACTTTCTCAACGACTTCACGATTGTACTATCGAATGTTTTACGCAAATCCGGAAGGTCGGTGTTTCTACTCACATAGCGGCCGGCGTTGGTGTTGGTTATTGGATTGGGTTTTGGCGACATTGGTTGGTTATCACCTTCCATGATGAAAAGTGATGGGGTTACGAACAAAGGTCACGAAGAAGGGGATAGACTAAGAGAAAGCTAAAAATGAGAAAAAGTTTACTTGATAGGAATCAAGCAAAGAAACCTAAGCGAGGTGGACTACTAACTAGCTATTCTATTCCCCGTGGCGCCAAAAACTTGATAACGCTACACGCGTCGTTCGGGGTCAAGGAAACTTCCTTTTCTTGAGCAAGTTTTATAACACCTAGGCGGTGAACCTAATCGTTGTAGTGTAGTAATTAGGGTAAGCCACGGGTATTGATATCGTTCTCTGGGGAATAGGAATGCTAGTGAGAAGTTACTACGCTAAGGTTGAGGTTGAGGAAGATTATTTTTATCTTTTTATGTTTTTAGAAAATGAAAAGTGCGAATCTCGGGTATTGGATTTGGGGGTTGGTATTGCTACCGATTACTCTACTATTATCTAATTATCTAAGCTAAGGTTGTGATAGTCTATGTCTAATTGATGTGTACTCGTATGATAGTTTAAAGATGTGTTTACTTAGGTTTTACTACTCCTTAATTATCTCCTATTGATGGTTGATTTGTCACGTCCTTATTCCTAGTTGCGTTGTGATTCTAAGGCTATAGGGCGTGCTTGTTTCCTAACTCTTTGAAATTACCAAAGGGTCTTGTTTACAAATCCTCTAGTGATTTATAGGCGCCTACTCTACGGTTGTCCTTGAATACTTTATCCTACAATTACCTAGATAATTATATTCTAAAGTTCACAAAGAAATTTCAAGCATTAAGTACACAACGAATAATCTAGCGCACTCTAGATCATTAGTCAACTAAGATAAGTATCAACCAATCAATATTCAATAATTAAGTTTCATATTCCTAAGCAAACACACAAATAAATTAGCGGGACATGGAGAACATGCAAGCATACACACAAATAATCAAAGACATAATTAAATTAATGAAGTAAATACTTATCTTGATGTATAATAGGGTTTAGAACCTAAAATCTTGCACAAGAAAGCCTTGGTTCGGTTTTAGGTTTTACTCCAAAGACTACACTTCAAAGCGAAAAATTCGGATTCTATATATAAGATTACATCTGCGCGGCGTCACCTTATGTTTCGTGCGCCGTCGTGTCGCCGTCATTAGGGTTTCGTCTTGGCACGTAAACCTTTCGGCGGCGTCACCTATATATTGTGACGCCGTCCCTTGACTCGGCGCCGTCTTGGGCGCATCTAGGCCGTCGAGTAGCGACGGCCTATTCCTTTAGAACTGGCGTCGTCCGCGAAAACATGCAATTTTTCCTCGAGCCGTCATAAAATTCCTTCCGGCGGCGTCGCGGATATCTTGATGGCGCCGTCGCCTTATGTTTCAATGACTTTGAGTGTCTCGATTCGACTTTGGCCATTTTCTTCGTATATTCGCGCCTTTTCGTCCAAATAAGCATCATTCCACATTTTGCCTTCAAGAGACCTAAAAGTGAAAAGGGCGATATTAAGCAATAACGGATACAAAAGTGATCGAATAAGGGCTTAAATGACCCTCAAAAGGTACCTTTTAAAACCTTATCATCTTAATATTTATAGTGTCTCGCTATACCTATGGTCTACCCTAATGCACTAACAGGCGGTGTATCCGGTCGTGTGTAGTGTAGTAAATGGTAAAGCCGAGGTCGTCCCAAGAGCTATGTGTGTTGGATTATTACTAAGTCTAATTGTCACGAGAATAATAATGGTTTGATAGGGTTTAATTAATTAAACTACTAATGCGAGAATATAAAATAAAAGTAGATAAATGGTAAAGGAAATCAATAGAGGAATAGTGGTTCTAACCTAGTCAATCCTCCTAGCTAGTTATGTCTCGTCTACCTACTTCCAATTACTTGGTGGGGTCAAATTCGAGAGGACAACATTTGGTCAATTCGCCTAACCTATCGGCAAAGATGCCACCACAGGAGAAATCGGTAGCACCGTCATAAGTCCTGTTGTTCACGGTCCCCTAAGCCGAGTCATTAAGTACCGCTACATGCTAGATTCTAAATAGTGAGTGCCGGCCGTTAGGAACTTAGACACTACACCCCTAATTCTTAAGTTCATCCAAGCGATAGGTGATCGGTTGGTCAATCGCACAAGTAGAAAGGGTCGTCGGTTGGTCATATCTTACCCTTCCGTCTCGATCCGTTCACCTAGGGTCAGTTGGTCATATCTCCTAGGCAATTGGCCTATATCGCCATTCAAAACTACCGAACCAAGGGTGACTACCAAAGAACTATGCATGCATACACTTAGAAATAATTATGCGGAGTAAAGGTAGCATAAACAAAACAATTAAGGAATCATAACTTGGCTAGCACCAAAGGGTGCTTAGCAGCTCATATTAATCATGCAAATCAATTCAATATTCAAAGGTACAAAATACATGAATCAAAAGTAAAAGAAATATAAAAGCTAAAGCTTATCGTAATGGTGTGACTTCTCACTTGGAAACGACTCCGTATGCTTCCCTAGACACCTTGAGCTTTTTCCCACGTTCTCAGTGTTGTGTGTGGAATGGGATGCTCGAAATCTTTGGAATTCGTGGGGTATTTATAGGCGGTCGGGTTCTGGCGTAACCAATAGAGGAGTTGTGCCGTAACCTTCTATTTCTTCGTAAATGCACTAGATCGCTAGTTACTGGCGTAACCTTATAAGTGGTTACACCATAATCTTGATTCGTCATAAGTGATGCGATGAGTTCTGGCGTAAGTATCAGCGACGTGGAACCTCTTTGACCTAATGGAGTTACGTCGTAACCTTTGGGAAGAGTTACGCGTAACCTCTTGATAAGTTGGTTACGGGTCACGCAATAGTTACGGCGTAATGTGAGAGATGAGTTACGCCGTAACTTCTTCAAAATAGGCATCTTGTGATAAATATTTAGTAATGTTTCCATTTCCGCATCTCTTTAGCTTCAATGCTTGTAATTTACCTGAAAGTGGAAAACAATGGAAAACAAGCGTAAATCCATATAAATGATATAAATAACGAGCATTATCGGGGGAAATTGACACTTAATATTCAGGACTATTTGATGTTATCAAAGACGGTATCCCTTACCGTGGTTGCTTCCGGGATTCTCATGAAGTATGCTTCATAATGATCTACCATGTCATGTAGCTCCGCCAAAGACCAATCGTTGGAATACATGCACACTCCTTGATATGGGACACGGAGTATCCTTCCAAATTCTACAAGAGAGGTGTACTCATGCTCATTGATGATGAAGGTTATTGAGATGGTCCGTCTTCATTCCTAACGATTCTCATTGTCTTGTAAAATTCAAGCACAAACACGGACAAATTTGCTCGTTAATGTCAAGAGGCAATCAAAGTTAATTCCTCCAAAGACTTGTCGGATGTTGGTGTTCGCGGTGGTGGTGGTTCCACCGCGGCCTTCATGGAAAACCCTCTTTTCTAGCAACTTGAAAGCTTTCCTATCCTCACGGGCTTAGGCCTTCCTTACGATGTTACATTGGGATGTAGTGGGCGGTATCATGGTAATCTTTTGGCGGTTGTTAGGCATGATTGTTCCTATACATCAAAACCATAATGTGATGTTAATTGTGTGAATAGTAACCTAATGGGATTGATCATAATTTTGCTCAAAACATCTTCATTGAATTCAAGGAATGAGTTTAATTTGTATTAACAATGTTAATTCTTTGATTTAAATTCTCTTAGAAAACAATGTGGTACCAAATTGTGACAAACCCATTTGAGCTCAACTTCTAAAGATGAAAATTGTAATCCTAGGAATCAAGGAATAGAAATAACAATGTAGTGAAGATTATACTTACACAAGAGATTGTTTTGCTTGAATAAGATGATCAATTTGCTCATGTGAACAGTAACTAGGTTTATGTTCGTGAGTCTTGATAGAGAAAGTGGGTAGTGGAACTTCTACAGTGATCATTTCTTACTTATGATGTCTTCTGTTGCACGGATCCCACGGATCCCTTGTATGAAGGATCCGGCATATCAGCAATTTGACAGCTTAAGTTATCCTTGATAATTTTGGTTTGGGAGTTCTAAATTGCCTAGGATCGATGTTTATGCTCTATAACTTATGGTTTGGGGTTTTGACGGGTTATACTAGTCCTATTTGACGAGGTTCCCTTTTTATGAATAAATCATAATTCTTTGGGAAGTTTTCAAAGATTATGATAAAATCCCATTTTATCATAATGTAAGAAATTTCACATGGATACTTATTGACATAGATGAATTGTCAAATAATCCTTATGTGAGAAGTGATGATCAAGGCTCTCGAATAGCCGAGATATCATTATCACTCGTTTGTAATTTTGTCTATAGAGATCAACAAAAAATACTATTCTTGATGATGAGTTCAATATAGATAACTACTTTGGTGATTATTAAGAGAGCGTAACGATACTACTAAAACACAAAAAAAAAATGATCTTATTAATTTATCTAGAATGAGAATAAAATAAAATAAAATAAAAATTATTTGTAGTTTACTAAAGATCATACATTTGCTAAATATTCATTTTAAGGAAAGAAGTATTTAGAGAGAAATTCTTCATGATCTTCTTAGGATGCCCAAATCCAAGTATGGAGAATTCTCAACAAGGAAAATATTAGAACGATCTATCATTGTCCAACATTTTAAAATATGATGATTTTAAAAGCGTGACTTTTGTTTTTAAGGAAGTTCCTTCCTTGTAGTTTTCAAACATACATAGATCGTGTTAAGTTTTTAAAAGTACAATATACTCTTAAGAAACTTGGTAGCGAAGCTCTTATGCCAATTGTGGAAAACTATAAGGGGGTTGAATAGTTTCTGGATTAAACTACGTTTTAAAATATTTAGATCGAGTTATGTCAATCTATTTAGATGTGTATGTTGGACATTGATAGATATATATGTAAATGTGTAATGGAAAGATAAAGAGTAAGAAACACATAACCACGACACAGTGTTTATAGTGGTTCGGCTACAAGGACACCTTCCTTGCTCTACTCCACTCCCGAGTCACCTACTCGAGGTTCGTAAATACTACACGACACCAACTCCTTATGGCGGAGAAGCCTTGTAACCGCCTAATCTTTTCCGGTACTAGGCTAGACACGGGTTCTTCCTGAGTAGAACCACACCTATCCTGGCGTCGCCTACCCTTTATCCGGTACAAGGCTAGATACCGAGTTCCATTACAAAGGAGGAACTACTACCCAACACTACACAACACCTATCCCAGCAGAGACCCACTCCTTATTACAACATCATCAAGGATATCAATATCCTTGGATACACCCTATCTCTATTTGTACTTCGATACACCTTATCGATTGTACACCCTTCCCATTCTTCACTAATGCCTTTGACACGGACGTTCGACACCTATCACTAATGTCTTCGTCTTGAGTCTTTTGACATCCTTCACTAATGCCTTTGACACGGACGTTAAACACCTTTCACTAATGCCTACTTCTTGACTCTTTCGGCATCCTTCACTAATGCCTTCGACACAACACTTCTATGGAGGAAGAAAGAACTATCAACAAGAGAACCTCAGTAGTCTTGATGATGACGAAGCATGGCAACTCATGGACTTGAGCTTGCTCGACTTCAAGAGGTGGTGATCTCGCCTTTAAGAGGAACCTAGAGAATCACACAAAAACAAAATACAAACTACATAGAAAGATCCTTAGGATCTGAGGTTAGAAGGTTTACAATACTAGGAGAAAGTATGTGTGGGAGTGGCAACCCAAAATGAAGAAATGACTCACTATTTATAGAGGAAAATAGCCTACTGTTCCACGGATCCCTTGCTTGAGGGATTCGTCCAGTGTAAACTGGGGGAACCGTGGGACACTCCTTTTTGCCCATGGGTTTTGGGTCATGGGTCATGGGTTATGGGTCATGGGTCCTAGACTTTGGACCATGGGTATCCAAGTAGATACAATGTATCTAGTATGTGCAATGTATTTAGTCCATGGGTCATGGGTTAAATTCATGGGTCATGGATAATACCCATTTATGACTTATGCATGATGTCATGCAATGGGTTATGGGTTATGCTCCATGGGTATGGGTCATGGACTTTGGGTTTTACCCAACTACATTCAATGTATTTAGTCAATGGGTCAAATACTTTAAACTTCTACCCATTGTATTACCCATTATAATACATACTAATTATGTATATATCTACCCAATATGTAAACACTAGTTGTTGTACATATGTATTACTAAATCATAAAATCACTATTACTTGTTTAGTGTTTTATGTGAAAACGTAAGTGTGTTAGTAAACTATTGGTTCAAACCATTTACGTATTTTATTTGTTTCGTTAAATTGATTTTACGTTTGTTATCGACAAAACATTAGAAGACCGTAAAATATAAATAAACGTTTTTACGGCTTATTTGTATTAACACACTTATTTATGCTGATTGGTGTATCAGGTGGTTGTGATAAGATGTGTAATTGGCTGAATACATTATTGACAACTACATATATTAGCAAATTAGAAACAGAATTTAGTAAAATGCGGGTATCATAAAAGACTTCACACAAAGTAAAATATGGTAGCATAAAAAATTTCACAGAATTTAACAATTATACAAGAAAATAGAACCGATAAAGTATATATTGGGTTTAGAAATTAGATTAATCAGTTGTCAGATTTTTATCGTTACGCCTATAATTTTTTGTATATTTATGTAGTTTCTTTTTGTTAATACACATCTACTTATCAGTTAGCATATTAAGGATGCTATTATTAGTATAGCTTCTGAGTGGGTATGATTATGTGTATCATAGTTTGCTATTTTTTTTCTGATGTTATTGGGTTACAACGGCTGATTTCCTAAGTGTTGTTAATTAAAAGAAGGAAACTGTGGAAAACTAGAAGGGAGGTTCAATATTTTTACCTTTTTGTGTCATTATAAAAGTTACTTTTGAAAAACTTTGATTCGAGTTTTCGTGAAATCAATTAATCACAATATGAACACAATATAACTATACCAGAGATAACAAACAATAATAACTAAGAAATATAAAATGCGATCAAAGTGAAGAGTTTGAAAGATCAAACCAAGACACCGAGATTTATAGTGGTTCGATGTGAAGCTCCACCCATCTACTCCACTCCCCTAATACCCAACTCGAGAGTCCACTGCACTATGTGAACAAGCTCCATTCAGGTGGAGAAAACCGTACAATGTCACTTATCACAATTTTCGACATTAAGCTAAATGTCGAGTTCTAATCTAACTAGAACCAATCTCACACACAATCTACCCGATCCTCACACAAACTACACAAGCTACAAGTTGTACCTGATCTTCACACAATCTACTCAATCACACACACGATCTACCTGATCTACACACTATCAACACAATCTACACAAGATCTTCCGGATCTCTACACGACCAACCCGATCTACACAATCTAACTAAGCATGATGACAAACAACTTAATGTACGACAATATACAACAAGTAAGTAACAAGTGTTACGAGTGCACTAAACTAATACTACAACACTTTGTATCTTATCGATACGGTGTGTTCTTCTCTTGAACTAGTAGAGAAATAAAGGTGATCACTTGAATAGATGATTGGATCACTTTTAAACAAAATAAAACTAACTAAATGATCAAATAAATGAGAATGTATAAGAAAGACCTTGACCAGAAAAGACTATGTGAAAATTGTTATTGGAAGTGTAAAATGGTCCACTATTTATTGAGACAGATATTTTGACCGTTACAGGGGACGGTACCATTAAAGGTGCACAATACCGTTAAATTTAACGGCACCGTCCACTTTAACGGAACTGTGCCAGACATACGCTACTAATTCTGTCTTTTTGTGGTGAAGGTTTATTTGGGGATGTTTGGACCTAATTTTGGAGGGAAAATAGTTGTTACAAATTTAAATAAAACACCTTATTAAAACATTTCTTAATACAATAATGCAAAAATAATTTGTAAAAAAGATGTTTTCTCACATTTATAAAAATGTGAAGTTTAGAACAAAATTTTTATTTTTTTGATCATTTTCAAGTTAAAATTTGTGTGTACATACCTTGAGTGATATACGTCGAAATGATATTTTACAACTAATAACTTGTTTTCGTTAACTTTGACGTAAACTGTGTTTACATTTTGTTATTATCAAAACGTAGAGATGCGAAAAATATAAATAACGTTTTTAGACATTATTTGTATTAACTGAAACTAACTTATATGTTTAGAATCTCATGTGCCTACAATAGTTTTTTTCAATATAGGGATAATGTGTTATTGTATGAAGGAGTTTGAATAGACAAATATAAAAATGTTATCATCTTTGCCCTTGATGTCCTTCGATGTAGCTTTTTGATCATTTTTAGAGTTTCAAAGCTCATTAAGGATGTGCTCTTATATCTGAATTTATGTCTTCAGACCGCCGGTGATGTTGTTATTGTGGGAATTGTGTGCACGATGCAAGCAAAAGCTTTCGCCAGGCAGATGGGTTGCAACATAGGTGCATGTTTTATTTTTAATACTAATACTTTCTTGTGACAAGCGATGCGTGCCAAACAGCCAAGCTAAATCACTCAAGCACGCCACTTGTGAATGGCGGACCGTAATCGACTTAAAGCGCTCAAGCACGAATGCAATGAAGATCCGAGGAGTATAGTGTTTCCGGTCGTTATGTCCCGGTGAGCTATGCAATGGATTATCAAGCGTATAGTGATCGAGATTTGAGCGGAAAGGAGATTGTGAATTGTTTATAACTACGGAAAAAGCCAACAAATTACAACGGCTTAAATGCAAATTAAAGAGAATCTAAAAGATAAAAATATTAAATAAACGCTATCACTATTTGCAAAATGATGTTTTTGTTTTATGTTTTACAAAGCGAAATTAAAAACTACTGACGTACAAATAAAAATGTGAAACTAACACAATATTAAGCCTAAAAATATGAAAATACATTTTACAATCCTAATGATAAAAGATAATTTATAGAAAAAGAAAATTATTTTTACAACTATTTATCTAATTATTATTAATTAAAAACTATTTTTAACTATTAAGTAATTACCTAAAATACAAGAAAATGTGAAATAAAGCTAGAAAAATAAAACTAAGACTTAGAAAAATCTAAAATATCAAAATAGAATTTTCAAAACTATTTTTGTATTTTTCGATTATTTTCTATTTTTATGAATTTTAAACTATTAAAACTAATTAAATTGCTAAAATTACAAAAATAACTATAAAAAATCTGGAAAATTACTTTTTTTACTTTTTATATTTATCTAAACCTAAGAAAAATGAAAAATTATTTTTTTGAACCTTTTCTTAATTTTTTGTATTAAATGCTAATTAAAAAGTGCTAAAAATAGATTTAAATGCAGAAAAATAGCAAACAAACTTAGAAAAATCTGAAAAATTCAAGATAAACTTAAAATAATGTACTGAATCTAGGAAAAATGGAAAAACAAGTGCTTATGTGGAGAATTATGCAACTGCTATGCAAGTGCTTGAAAATAAGCACTTTGAAATAAGCAAATGAGGACCAGAAGCTACCAAACAAAAACAGAAGCTGTAATATGATAAAACTACTCTAATGCAACTTAAAACAACAAGCTATAACCTCAGATTCACAATTTGCAAAGATTTGGCTATAAGAGCTTATAAGCTAAAAGCAGTTACGAGGAGCTCATTGCGACCACGCAGAATAAGCACCCAATTAAGCTAGAAACCAAAAACAAAATACAGAGACTTCAACCAGACCTGGGTGAGACCTGGCAAACCAAAACTCAGACCTTGGGAAGCTCTTATGAGCCCTGTGCAACCCTGGACAAGCGAAAAACTCGATTATTCTTTGAGCTTTGGGGCGAGGCAACTAGGACCCAAAAGGTAAGCTAGTTTGGAGCTTAAAAAAATCTATAAAATTCTACAAAAATGCCAATAAGAATGGAGACCAGTTGAGGTTTATAAAGCCACAAATTTCACTTGATGTAGCTCAAAATTGAACTCATGAAAATTCCTCCTAGATGAGCCCAAAACAGATTTTCTAAATTTTGACTTTTGACAACAGTTAAGTACTTTGACCAAAATGAACTTTGAATCCAATTTTATGACTGATGTTGATGTTATATGATGTAATGAACACAATGCAAGCAACGTTTAAGACTTCTAAACACAAAACAAGGATTTGCAACTCCAAAATCACAACAGATTAACAGTGAGACAGATTTTACTTGATGTTTGACTTTCAGTGCTTGCAGACCCAAATTATTGATTGATATGTGCTCAAGTAAGCTTAGTAAACATGAACCAATAGAAGTTACCCACTGAATATACCTCTGAGACAGTATGACAGTTAATCCAAACACATCCTTATTACTAGTTTTGCAATCAAAAACTAAACTAAAGCTTGGACAAGCATAGATTATTGATCAAACTAAACTTACTTAGCCTAAACACCACTATTAAAACAGGTTTTAACTACTTTAGACTACTAAAACAGATTATGCTATAACTAATGAAAATCACTTACAAGTGTCCCTAGCCACAATGGCTTGCCAACAGTGAACCCAAGGACCACTAACCTAATCTAACCAACCCATTGCTTCCAAATCAACCCAATTCCAGCTCTGAACCAACCCAAATCATTCCTGCATCAATTTTTTTGCTCCAAGTTGACTTTTGTTGACCAGGTTTCAATAATGTTTAAAACTTAAATACAAGCTTATAAAAAGCTATTATAAGCTTGAATAAGCTTGTTGGAGATTGAAACTGAGCTGCTAAAAGCTTAAACAAAGGAGTTTGGAAATCAAAATCTCAACAGTGGACATAAAGTGTGGAAATTGAACATTAACTTGAATTGATAGTGGAAATAAGTTACAATACACCTGAATACCTTTGTTTGATACAAATAAGTTTAAAAACACAACTGAAAACAATTTAAGACATTACAAGCTAAGAAACGACATACATTTATGAAAAATAAACTAACTACTAAGTCTTGTTGCATCCCCTTGCTCTCTTTTATACTCCAAGCAGTTTCTCTCACCTCTCTGAATAGTTCCCAGCATAAATCTCAACCATTGAATGTGTATAAGTGATCTTGGCCATTCAAGTGATTTTTGGCGCCAAAACCATTTTTTAACAGCTGGGTTGAGTGTTAGGTACAAAGGGTGCATTAAATGCACCTTTGGAGTGTTGTGAGGTGGAGGGGGGTAGGGATGATGATGGTGGAGTGTTAGCAGGGGAGTTGCAGGGTGATGATGGCTGTGAAAGTGGTATCTCGTGAGTTGGAGGGAAGGGGATAGTCAAAAGGTTGGTTTGACTTGGATTATTAAAAGGGAGGGGTTCAAAGGTGCTAATGACAGGGTCCAATTTGGGTGGCGAGGGGTCCAAAAGGCTTTTGACAAGGCCAAGGGTGCAAAGGTTAATAATGACAAGGACCTCAATTGTAATTTCGAAATTCAAGGGCACTGTTCGCCAAATTCACAAAGTTGTTCCAAGGCTGAAAATGACAATCTCAAAAGTACAAGGACCAACTTTGCCATTTTCCAATTTTCAGGGACCAATTACGCTAATTTTCAAAGTTGGAGGACCAAACTTGTAATTTTCTCAAACTTTTATATTTTTCACCAAAGGACTAAATTTGACAAGTTATGATTTAAAAGGACCTTTGGTGATTTTTCTTTGAAATTTTGACTCGGGGACTATTTTGACAATTTTAGAAACTTGGGGACTGAAAGCGCCAATTATGCAAACTTTGCTCATTTTCATCGATTTTAAATATTTTGCATCCGAAACATATAAAATGCAATTTTGAGATATTTTCGATATTTTGATGCATTTCGAGCATTTTAAACGTTTTGCGATTCAAATTTGACTAAAAATGATGAGTATTTACACACTCATCAACAACCCACACTTTTCAGGATAATATTTAACATATAACTATAATTTATTCAATTTGCATATTCACGTGAATGATTTAACTCATAACCAGGAGGTTATCGCGAGTATAATGAAAAACGTCATTAAACGCGTACCGACACTAGAAAAAGTTCAACCTATATAAAATATATGTTATATGACTATTTCAATCACATTTTATAAGTCTACACTTTTTATTTTATAAATTTTATGTAAAACGCATACGTTTTGCATTTTAAGCTCATGCATGCATGCAATACCTAACCAATTCACCACCTTTACATTATATACACATAATAGAACTTATACACTTCAAAAAATTTATTTGTCCCTCCATTTATACACCACAAAAACCGGACCCCGTAAGTAGTCATACAAACACATTCTTTCTTGCCTTGTAAACCCCCATTTCCTTGCTAATGACTAACACAAAAGACTACAAAGCATGGGAAACACGCTTTTATCTTGTCCCTCTCCCCCTTGAATGTCCAATACACCTCAAAAACACCACCGATGTCTTTTTCTCTTATGGTTACTACATAAACATGTTACCCTTAAAGCCCCTTTGACCTTACCCTAAAATAACTCTATAAAAGGAGCCCTTTTGTTAGCTATTTCTCTCACACATTCAAACACCAACTCCATCACCATACTTATGCATTTTTTTGATAGCAAACACAGATTTCTTACAAGAGTTAAAGATTGGTATTTATTATCTAAGGTTTTGGTATTGCAATTTGGGTTTTAGTTAGTGTTCTTGGGGTTTCTTGTTCAATCAATCTGCTAATACAAATAAACTATAAAAGCGTTTATTTATATTTTACGATCTTCTAATGTTTTGTCTATAACAAATGTAAAATGATTTTAACGAAATAAATAAAATACGTAAAAGCTTTGAGCCAATAGTTTACTAACACGCTTTTACTAAACATATCAAAACTATCAAAACATGTTTAGTTAAATAAGTTATATAAAACCAAATACATTTTTATAAAACACTTACAAGTAATATTGTTCACTTACATCTTATAAAAATGTATATGTACTTTGTATATGTTGTAATGGGTAAAAACCAAAGTCCATAACCCATGACCCAAGACCCAAGACCCATGATCCATTGACTATGTACAATGAATCTTGTTGGGTAAGAACCAAAGTCCATAACCTATACCCATGGATCATGATCCATAACCCATGACCCATTGCATGACATCATGCATGAAGTCATGTTGGATATTATCCATGATCCATGACCTAAAGTCCTTGACCCATGACCCAAGATCCATAACCCATTGACTAGGTACATTGCATCTTGTTGGGTATCCATGATCCAAAGTCCATGACCCATGGTCCATAACCCATAACCTATAACCCAGTTTGCAACCCAAAATCTGGACTAAACTGACCCAGTAGCCGGATCCCAGGAATTGCACAGGTCGGGTCCCTTAGGTGAGGGATCCGCCGGGACCGTGGGACAGTAGGCTTGTTTTGCCTATAAATAGTGAGTCATTTGTCTCTTGCTTACTACCACTCTTAGATATACTTTCTCTCTATATTCTAACCTCTCTAACCACAGATCCAAAGGATCATTCTATGTAATTTTATATTTGTGTGATTCTCTAGGTTTCTCTTAAAGGCGAGATCGCCACCTCTTGAAGACGTGCAAGCTCAAGGTCATGAGTTTCTAAGATTCGTCATCATCAAGACCACTGAAGTGCATCTTGTTGATAGTTCTTTCCTCCCTCCATAGAGTATCGTGTTGAAGGCATTAGTGAATGGTGCCGAAGGTGTACATTCGATATGGTGCGTCGATGTACAAGTTGTGTAGTTTAGGTTAAAGGATGTTGATATCCTTTCTAGTATTGTAAAAAGGAGTGTGTCTTCTTTGGGTAGTTGTGTTAGGTAGTACTGTTGGGTAGTAGTTCCTCATTTGTAATGGAACTTGGTATCTAGCCTTGTACTAGATAAAGTGTAGGCAACGTTGTGATAGGTTTGGTTCTGCCTTGTGGAAGAACTCGGTATCTAGTCTTGTACTGGATAAAGAGTACGTGACGTTGTAAAGGCTTATCCGCCACATTAAGGAGCTTGTGTTGTGTAGTTCTTAGAAACTCTCGGGTGGGGTACTCGGGGAGTGGAGTAGGGCAAGGAAGGTGTCCTTGTACCGAACCACTATAAATACTCGTGTCGTGGTTTTGTGTTCCTTTACTATTTATCTCTTGCATTACTTACTTTTATGTTCATCTAACAATATCAAACACACGATCTAAATGGATTGACATAAGTCGATCTAAATACTTTAAAACTAAGTTTTAATCGGCAAAACTATTCAACCCCCCTTCTAGTTTTCCACAATTGACATCAGAGCTTCGTTACCAAGTTTCTTAGAGTATATTGTACTTTAAAAACTTGATACGATCCGTATATGCTTGAAAACTACAAAGAAAGAAATTTCTTAAAACAAAAATTCATGTTTTAGAAATTTTTATATTTTAACAAATGTTGGATAGTGATAGATTATTCTAACATTTTCTTTTGAGAAATCCTCATGCTAGGATTCTTCCAATGACTTCACTCTATCCGAAGAAAAATGAAGTCAACACCCAAAGAAGAATCCGAAGTGATCAAAACTTCCTTTTACAAAGTACGATTAAGCACTTTAATAGTTCATGAAGTATTTCGCGTCTATGGTTTCTAAAAACTATAAAAAAGGAATATAGAAAAGGTATGTTCTCTTAACTACAACTAGTTGATCTATAAATGTAGTAATCGCATGTGGATAAAATAATGTGGTATATGCTTCTCTCTCACAATAAGCATCTTTATAAAAACTTTACATATATGAAATACTATGTATATGTATATATGGATTAAGCATTTGACATCAAAGTCACAAGTTTCTAAAAAGTTTCTCTTCACTATTTTCGTAACACATCATCGGGAATAGTATTCCTCCTTGATTCTCCTAAAATCTTGTAAGTTCGTCAAATCTACGCTTTCATCACAAAATAAAATATTGATAATTCAAGTCTTGATCCACCATCCTTCGTTCCATCTTCGGTAAACAAATCTTTCCCAAAACATCTTAGCTAAACGTCTATTTAAATAGGGCTATAACCAAAATCTCATTCTACAAGTTCTTCTAAAAAATAAGTTATTGTATAACTTATTACAAGTGAAAGAATACTCCAAATCACTCCAAACTTGTATGCAGTGCCGGATCCTTCAAGTTGTACTAGCCGGATCCCTACAACAAGGGAACCGGCGGAACCGTGCAAACAGACAAACAGGAGACTCGTTTTTAAAACCCAAACTACTCCATTTTCCCTCTCCCTAAACCTAGAACGACCAAAACTCAGTTCATATCATCCTAGGGCTTCATACTCTCAAGCATCTCAATCCTAAACATCATTGTAAGTAATTACACTCATATTTCCTATTCCTCATCATCTCCATCATAGGGTTTATGGTTATAAACTTTTCAATTGGTTTCAAATTCTCATATCATCAATTGGCAAATTGTTTATTGCAAAATTGTTTTCCATACAAAAAGTTCTATATATATAATTAAGGTTTTTCAAAACAACATTATTAATACAAAATACGCTCATAAACCCATCTTGACAAATTTTACCTAATTGGAATATTATTTTTCTTCTAGGATCAAACATGCCTAAATCCACCCAACAAGACCATCATGACACCGTCCACTACATTCCTAGATATTATCGCAAAGAAGGGTTATCAAATAGTAATCGCAAAACCTTCAAAATGATTCAAAAACGACTCATCCACGAAGGTCGTATAATTAAGGAATGTTTCCTTGAAAACACCGACATTCCTCAAGTCTTTTCCACAATAAATTTGATTTCCTTTTCAAAATTGATGAACAAATTTGTGCGGTCTTCATCTTCGAATTCTACAAGAGCGTTAGGATTATCCGAAACAATGATGAAAGTATTTCAATCGCTATCGTCATAAACAACCAAAGCATCACCTTACCTTTCGCCACATTCGCGCAAATCCTTCGCATACCATGTGAAGGAATTTTTATGTATTCCAAAGATTGGTCAATTGCTTGTCAATCCTTCGCATTAGACTCTAAACCTATCTATCACACTCCACTTGATAACCCGATTGTTGTTCGAGATACCATCTTCACAAAGAGAGTCGACCAATCTCGTTATAACCGCAACAAAGAACTCATTCATCGTGATCCCTTTTAAATGGAACTTTTTGAAATGATTCCCATTTAAAAAAAAGTGGGAAGAAATTCTTAGAGAGAATGTCATTTGTTTGGTTGGAAACAAAGATCATCCCAATGCTTGTCTTATCCAAATGATCAATTGTCTCATCCACCAAAAGCCTTTCAATCTCGCCTATTACATTACCAAAAGAATGGTTGGTGTTTTCAAAACCGACAAAATGGTTCTTCCTTATGGTATGCTCCTAACACGTCTCCTTGAGTATGTTAGTGCAATGTAACCTACTCCTATTACCGATGACCACTTTCTCGCAAACCATGTTGAAGTCGACCCCGTTTCCAATTATCAACTTAATCCCATGACTTACTTTGAACAACTTCCCACTCTTCTAAAGGAAACCGAGGAATTCAAGCAAACAAAAAGAATGTTCAAGTGTCTAACTCATTTCCTCATCAACTCGGGAAAGAAGAAAAAGTGAAGAGATTGACAAAAGAAATCTTGTAACCTATGATTTTTATATGATTATTTTGGATGTTTTATGATTGTCAAAACAATGTATGATCATGACTTTATCTACTTTATGAAAGACATACTTGGTTGTTCCCATTTTAATATATGGTCATTATCTTGTTTGCTTACCCATATGTTGTTTCTATATGCTATACTTACTATGTTTTACTTGTATACATGTATGCTCACTATAGAGATCATTAGTTTCAAAATTCGACACTTGGAACAATATTTTGCAAACTTATCATAAGAATCATCTCGGATGCGAACCACAGGCTATAACTAGCCGGATCCCTCAAGTGAAGGATCCGTGGGATCCGAGTAGACTGAAGTTACTTTTTAGCTTTCTTAAATCAATCCAACCTTCCAGACCTTATTGGACTAATTAAACATGCTACATTAGGATCACTTAAACTTTCCTTAGGCTCAGTTGATCTCACATTCACTCATGGATGACTTAGGATAATATTCAAGTTGTTTTTGATTTACTTCAAAACTCACCATCTTTCGGCTCTAATGTTTACTCATTGTTCTTCTCATCTCAAAACACCTATTTTGATATTTCCCTCAATTTTAGCAAATTAATTTTAGTTATCTTTACCTTAAAATGGTCTAAAAACTAGTTTTTCATTTCTTGTGAATTTTCTAAATTTTCCTTTGATCACCATCTGGTCTCTATGATCATTTGCCACCCTCAAAACTCTTAGTGTCATCCTTAGTCACTCATTAGTGCTCATAATAACTCCAGTTCTTTCCATAAAATCATCATTAGCTATCCTCACTCATTATGCTTGATCATTTAAGTCTCATACCATTTAAGATACCTGAGGAGACTAAATCACTTAAGATATTTAGGTGCTAGACCTTGCTAGAACCTCATCACTCTTGTTCTTGG
This sequence comes from Chrysanthemum lavandulifolium, assembly GCA_022545495.1. Taxonomy (NCBI): domain Eukaryota; kingdom Viridiplantae; phylum Streptophyta; class Magnoliopsida; order Asterales; family Asteraceae; genus Chrysanthemum; species Chrysanthemum lavandulifolium. Next base: position 143,300,429 of record CM040241.1, on the reverse strand, counting down.
CTTCTGAGAGCCGGATCCCTAGATTATAACTAGCTGGATCCCTCAAGAGAGGGATCCGTGAGAACCGTCTGCACAGACTACCTTATCTCACTTGATATAATCATTTCAAACCCTCTTTGTTAATCTAAATACTCCACATTGTCTTAAATGACTCCCTAGATCAGAACAACATTGTAGTTGACTCTTGTGCATGCAAATCATTGCAATTTGAAGAATTTTAGTGGTTTACGCTTTAATTTACTTGCCTAATTTCTTCCTTTATAAACCACTTGTGTTTGTGCTTTCAAATCACCATTCAAACACTCATTCTCAGTAGCTAGCACTTCCTTTTACATTTCTCACTTCTACCATTTCACCATGATAAAAGCACCTAGTTGATCTGTGCAAAACCGTCAAGTCGTAACAGACTTAAAACTGCTTCAGCACGAAATCAATGAAGATCTGAGGAGTATAGTGTTTCCCCGGGTCGTTATGTCCCAGCGAGCTATGCAATGGATTATCAAACGTCAAGTGATCGAGAAATTTGAACGAAGAAGGAATCTGAATATGATATTAACTATGGAAAAAGCCAACAAATAAAAACGGCTTAAATGCAAATTAAAGAAGATTAAAAAGATAAAATCTATTAAATAAACGCTATCACTATATTTAAAAATGATGTTTTTTGTGATTTTATAAAACAAAATAACTTAAATAAACTATTTTAACTAAAACGTAAACTTAAATTATCTAAAAACGTAACTTAAAATGAAAACGTACGTTATTTATAAAAATTACGCTGGAGCGCAAGATAAAACGTAAAATTTGTGAAATAAAAGTCCTACGAATGTAAAAACAATTTTATTACGTACTATATGACAAAAGAAAATTTTAGGAAAAAGCCGGGTATTTTTTCGACTCTTAAATTATTTATTACGAATTAAAAACGATTAAACTAATTAAATTATTAAAAATACTAAACTAATCAAGAAAAATCTGAAAATTTAACAAAAAATACTTTAGGTACCACTGATTCTGAGAGAATGAAAAAACGTGGGTAGTGCTTTTGTAAATAAGCTAGGAATAAGCTCCAAAGAGCTTAAAGCTCAAACTGCCAAAGTGTCTTAAAGTTATTAGATTGTGTAAATGTTAACGAGAAAAGACCCAAGGGCGCGTTGGTTAAGGAGTTGTGTTGTGAGGCGTTCGTTTGTTGACAGAGGAGACCAGGGTTCGAATCCCCTTAGTCCCTTTTTGAAAATCTATTTTTTTTTTCACTTTTTCCTTTTGAAACTTACAAACCCAGTTAACAGTGGAGAACTTTTTTTTAAGAAAACTTATGAATAAGCTGTTATTCACAGCTTATAGCAAATCAGTTTCTAAAACTTAAACACTATTCTTTTGAAATCACAACTAGCTAATCCCAAACACCACTTCTTGTGAGCCCAACCAATTCTCTTATGGATTGATCAATATCCACAAACTCAAACTCAACTTTTCTTACAACTGACTTAATACCAAAAGAGGGGCTTCAAAAGTAGCTTTTCAAGTTTACAAAGGGTTGTTTGGCACAGCTTAAATGAACTGCCAAACACCCCCTTAATAACTGTAAAACACAATTTAGGCAAAGCAAGGGCCTGATTTTACAACTTTAACACAAGGAAAGGTGAATTGAAACACTACAACATAACCTATCCTAATCCTTAAGGTAAAACAGTGGGGAAATCAAGTTACTCTAGTTATCTAAGTACTAAGCTAGCCTAAAAAAAAAATCATAAAGTTAACTCTAAATAAGCACTAATTGAAACGTAATGAGCTAAATCCTAAGGTCACTAACTAAACTATATCTAAGTCACCTATGATCTTCTAAATAAGTTTGCACAAGCTACGATGGTGAAGAAAGAAAGACAAATGTGCACTGTTGGTGCGAAATATCGCAACAAAGAAATGGATCATCTCGGCTTATTTTCAAGCTGCAATAGTGAGCTTCCAAACAAAGTACAAGCTTCAAAATCATGGTTAGCACAACTGAGATTCAAGATAAACAAAATGGAAGCCTAGCACAAGTTTGAAATAGCTTGGAATTAAGGAGTTTAAAAATCAGTTGGGCCTTTTTGGTGTACTGATGCAGGAAACAAAAAAAACATTAAAGGGACAGATTTTCAAGAGCTATTTTTGCTGAGATAAAGTGGTTTTTGACGCGAGCAAAGTGACACAAGTTGAGTTTGTCACATAAGGGCTCAAGATAGACCAAATGTACAGGTTTGGGAAATCAAACAATGCTACAAAATAGCTAATGAGCAAAGACTTGAGTCATTGCTGCTCGATTCGTAAAGCAAGACAAAACTTTTTACTTCACACAAACTTATACTAACTTATGCTATTACTTTCAAAACCTTATGATTGATCTACTACTACTAAATGAGTTTGACTTCATTTGTCAAAGTGGGTAGAAACCACTTTGACTCATTCAAAGAAGCTCAATCCAAACACACTTTTACCAAGGTTTTGACCCCCTTTACTTCTTTTCTCTTTTTTTTTTTTAGATTGGATACAAGCAATTAACAACAATATAGTTATAAACTAAAAGAGAACTGAATTTAATTAAAAGAGACTTTTCATTAAACTTAAAATGAATATTACAAAAGAAAATTAAACTGGAAAAAGATTTCTCAAACTAGTGAATTTATACTAAAAACAACTAGAAAGTTACATTAAAACTGAAACCCAGTAAATTTTGAACATTAAACTTATAAAAACTATTACAAGGAATTTAGAGCAAATGGTCTAAAAACAAATGACACCTCCTCCTTCGGCTTCTATCTTCTTATATAGCTCTCAACAAGTTTTCTTTCATTTTAAACCATTGGATTGGATTGAGTTGATCTAAACCTTTGATTGGTCATTTTGGCGCCAAATCTTGCAACCGGGTCGATAACTTGTGACGAGGAGGATGTTACTTGTGTTTTGGAGGTAGTGTTTGGAGGGTAGGATAGGTGGATGTGATGATGGGGAAGGGTGGAGTGTTTGCAGGCATAGGTGAGGTGGAAGGAGAACCCGTGACTGGTTCTGGTGATTTAAACGTGGGCGGGTTTTAAAAACGGGTTGGATGGTTTAATATCAAAGGGGTTGGGTCGGGTTTTGGATTGGGCCTGGGTAAGGTTGGGCTTGGATTGGATATGGTTTAATATTATTGTGATCCAATTAGTATTCCAAGGACCAAAGTTGTAAAATCTGAAAATGCAGGGACCATTCATGTAACTCTGAAAATGTAACCCAAGGGCTAGTTTTGACAATCTCCAAAAATCCAAGGGTCAAACTTGCAAATCTCAGTTAGTTGAAGGACCATTTTTGCCATTTTCTGAAATTTGAAGGATGGCTGTAATTTCCTCAAACTTTTATATTTTTCACCAAAGGACTAAATTTGACAATTTATGATTTAAAAGGACCTTTGGTGATTTTTCTTTGAAATTTTGACTCGGGGACTATTTTGACAAATTTAGAAACTTGGGGACTAAAGCGCAATTTTGCAAATTTGATATGTTTTTCATCCGATTTTGATATTTTGCATTTAAAACACATAAAACACGATTTGTGATATTTTGATCATTTTGATGTGTTTCGAGTGTTTCGGATGATTTTGCGATTTATATTGTACAAAAATGATGAGTATTTAGACACTCATCAATCCCCCATCGAGATATTGCTAGTCCTAGCAATGATTTGAAAAACATAATGGATTTGAAACTCTTTACCAAAAGCCATTACTTACGGAGTAGCCAAATGTTCGGTTCAAGTAAGAACCATGGTACATCGATAACCATGTGATTTTGAGCAAACCACCGACTTTCAACGGATTTGATTTTGTCTTTACCGAAGCCGTACCCTTACGGACTAGCCAACTCTTAGATAAATTATCAATATTATCTTTGGTGAGTGATTACCAATTATGGATTTTCCTTCGCCTTTACCACAAGCCATAATCTTGCGGGCTAGCCAACTCTTCACTTTTTAGGATATGGTGAATGAATACCATACAATTTTGGGCAAATTGCAAGCCGTATAAACGGATTTGAGAAATCTTTACCAAGAGCCGTTTGCTCTGGATTAGCTAATCCTTTTGTCTTACGACAAGGCGGATCGATAACAAATGAGTAAGTGTAAACACTTACTCCAAAAAAATTTTGGCCAAAACGGGAATTGGGATAATTATATGATAAAATTCGTGAGAATCCCCCACACTTAGAAATGAATATCGCCTCGATATTCAAAGTACCGCGGTTATGCCGAAACAAAGAACGTAAAAGGAAATATTACGGCCATTATTTAGAAAGTTTTTATTTATTTATTTATTTTTTTTTAACATGTGGGCATTACCCCACACTTAGGTGGTAGAAAGGGGTAAGAAGACGTAAATATGGGTGAAAACCCATATGGTGCGTCTCTTGTTTTTGATTTCCGAGTCGCTAGCTTGACTCGACCCCGAATTCATTGGTTCATGGGAAGCAAAGTGGAAGAAACAATCTCCATCGGACTTTCATTCAAAATGTTTGGACAAACATTTGAAGCACGTGAAAGTTCCACACCGATGAGATATACATAGAACCGGCTCAAAATGATGAATGAAAATGCCGGGATCAAAATAGTGTCTTCATTCCGAAGGAGTGAAGAAGAGAGGAAGTCACCGAGTAGGTGAAGAAAGAAAGAAAATCATGATAACAATCATGACTAGATCTTCTTCCTCGGGATTAAGTGCAGTTGCACTTATTTGGATTTTGTTGGTTGAGCTCTTAGGGTTGGAAGGCATCTCGGGAGGGAGGGTTGGAAAATTTGTCATAGAAATACAAACTCTCATGATTGAGAACTTTTCCCCCCGGTCATGATTTTTGCCATCCAAGCGATCATACTCCGGCGGAGATATGATATGAGAGAGTTCACCGGAGAACTCCTCATGAAGAGAATCAATCACATGACGTGAATTTGTGAACTCTTGTTCCATTGTGGGCCCATCACTATCCTCAGTCTGAGTATCAAAGAGTGGATTCTCAGAAATTGAAGTGAATTCAGATTCGAATTCAAATAGAGGATTAGTGAAAGTAGCTTTGAATGCTTCGGGAACAAAATGATCAACATTCTCTATTGAATTTGTTGGAGTAAGAAGTGAGTGAACGATCATTATCAATGAGACTTTCGGTCTCTCCCAAATCGGCTTGAAATCAAAGAGTGGATTGATGTGAGTGAGTTCACCGGAGAACTCCTCAAGAAGGGATCGACATCGATTGTGGAAGTGATGCCTCAGCGCACTCGATGTCTCCATAGGAAGCACAATCGTCGCTAAGATCGGAGAAAGTTTCAATATGATCTTGAGAACACTCAAGAGGAAAGGAATATCACACGGATGCTCGAGAATTCCCGTGACTCTCTTGGGATTGGGACAAGGTTCTCAACACTAGACTTTATGAATTCGTCCGATTCCTTTTCGTGAACAGTGTCAAGATGCTCATCCCCATGTTCGGAGAGTGAGTGGGAGCTTCGGTGTGATAACAACAGATCGAGGGAGCTTAGAAGGACTAGCATACATATGTTTTATACTTAACATTTGTTCTTACGCTAGTAATTCCGTCATAGTCTTTTCTCCCGACTTTTCATGGAAGGAATTTCAACCGATGAACTTGATGAACCGTTATAAAATTGTAGGATATCAAGGATATCTTCATCATCATCGTCATCGAGAATGAAACGGAATCGAGAGCTAGAATTGGTTGCTTTTTCTTTGCAATTGATTCCCCAATGATTGTTCAAAGGCAATTGGGAACCTAATTTAGCACCCGCTCTTGACTAACAACATTTCCATGGATTTCTCATTTGGATTATCTTGGGAGTGTTTAGATTCCTTCAAATCTTTCACTAAATCCAAAAGATTAAGGAGAAGATTTTGAGGAAGTGGGTCATTTGGTAATCAAGAGGTTGGTCATGATACGAAGAGTCGAATTGTTACAAGGAAATGGGTTCCTGTTTGACAATCCGAGCTAGAGTGAGGACCTCCACAATACTCACAACAAGAAAGCGATGTGGCCGTGAGTGGTATGTGTTGTAGTCATAATTGTTCTCGTGAACCCGCTCATAGACAAGCGTGTTTCGATTGACAATCGAATCGGAATGTGAACCACCACAGTTTACAACAAGAAGCTACTGAGTCTCACGGTGGTAGCCGATGGGATAAATCGGTCGTGTTATGGTAGGAATAGGGATCTTGGTTATAGACAGACCCGCTTTCGATTCCACCATGCTACAACCGGGGCAATTGCCACCATTATAAGGACCACCACACCATTGACAACCAAGAGGGTGAGGATAAGACATAGAAAGAATCAAAGGTTTTCAGAGGGGTAGGGATGAAGAATCAAAGATGTGAGAGGGTAAAGATGGATATTTTTGGATTTTGGATAGACATGATGCAAAACAAAGGCGAAAATCTTTTTGGATTTTTGATTTTATAAGAGAATACAAACATATATGGATGGATGGTATGAACAAAGAGTGAATATCCAAATCACTAATCGCTAGACGGAAGATAAGCCGCATACTGACTCCCGGCGTGGCGCCTAAAATTTGATCATGCAAAACCGTCAAGTCGTAATGCACTTAAAGCGCTTCAAAGACGAAATCAATGAAGATCGAGGAGTATAGTGTTTCCCGGTCGTTATGTCCCAATGAGCTATGCAATGGATTATCAAACGTCAAGTGATCGAGAAATTTGAACGAATAAGGAATCAATATGATATTAACTATGGAAAAGCCAACAAATAAAACGGCTTAAATGCAAATTAAAGAAGATTAAAAAGATAAAATCTATTAAATAAACGCTATCACTATATTTAAAATGATGTTTTTGTGATTTTATAAAACAAAATAACTTAAATAAACTATTTTAACTAAAACGTAAACTTAAATTATCTAAAAACGTAACTTAAAATGAAAACGTACGTTATTTATAAAAATTACGCTGGAGCGCAAGATAAAACGTAAAATTTGTGAAATAAAAGTCCTCTGAATGTAAAAACAATTTTATTACGTACTATATGACAAAAGAAAATTTTAGGAAAAAGCGGGTATTTTTTCGACTCTTAAATTATTTATTACAATTAAAACGATTAAACTAATTAAATTATTAAAATACTAAACTAATCAAGAAAAATCTGAAAATTTAACAAAAAATACTTTAGGTACCACTGATTCTGAGAGAATGAAAAAACGTGGGTAGTGCTTTTGTAAATAAGCTAGGAATAAGCTCCAAAGAGCTTAAAGCTCAAACTGCCAAAGTGTCTTAAAGTTATTAGATTGTGTAAATGTTAACGAGAAAAGACCCAAGGGCGCGTTGGTTAAGGAGTTGTGTTGTGAGGCGTTCGTTTGTTGACAGAGGAGACCAGGGTTCGAATCCCCTTAGTCCCTTTTTGAAAATCTATTTTTTTTTTCACTTTTTCCTTTTGAAACTTACAAACCCAGTTAACAGTGGAGAACTTTTTTTTAAGAAAACTTATGAATAAGCTGTTATTCACAGCTTATAGCAAATCAGTTTCTAAAACTTAAACACTATTCTTTTGAAATCACAACTAGCTAATCCCAAACACCCTTACTGTTGTGAACGCCCAACCAATTCTCTTATGGATTGATCAATATCCACAAACTCAAACTCAACTTTTCTTACAACTGACTTAATACCAAAAGAGGGGCTTCAAAAGTAGCTTTTCAAGTTTACAAAGGGTTGTTTGGCACAGCTTAAATGAACTGCCAAACACCCCCTTAATAACTGTAAAACACAATTTAGGCAAAGCAAGGGCCTGATTTTACAACTTTAACACAAGGAAAGGTGAATTGAAACACTACAACATAACCTATCCTAATCCTTAAGGTAAAACAGTGGGGAAATCAAGTTACTCTAGTTATCTAAGTACTAAGCTAGCCTAAAAAAAAAATCATAAAGTTAACTCTAAATAAGCACTAATTGAAACGTAATGAGCTAAATCCTAAGGTCACTAACTAAACTATATCTAAGTCACCTATGATCTTCTAAATAAGCTGCACAAGCTACAGTAAGCTGAAGAAAGAAAGACAAATGTGCACCTGTTGGTGCAGAAGGCTGCAACAGCAAATGGATCTGTCTCGGCTTATTTTCAAGCTGCAATAGTGAGCTTCCAAACAAAGTACAAGCTTCAAAATCATGGTTAGCACAACTGAGATTCAAGATAAACAAAATGGAAGCCTAGCACAAGTTTGAAATAGCTTGGAATTAAGGAGTTTAAAAATCAGTTGGGCCTTTTTGGTGTACTGATGCAGGAAACAAAAAAAACATTAAAGGGACAGATTTTCAAGAGCTATTTTTGCTGAGATAAAGTGGTTTTTGACGCGAGCAAAGTGACACAAGTTGAGTTTGTCACATAAGGGCTCAAGATAGACCAAATGTACAGGTTTGGGAAATCAAACAATGCTACAAAATAGCTAATGAACAGCAGCTTGAGCTGCTGTTCTGTTCAGTTTCAGAAAGCAAGACAAAACTTTTTTACTTCACACAAACTTATACTAACTTATGCTATTACTTTCAAAACCTTATGATTGATCTACTACTACTAAAATGAGTTTGACTTCGTTTGTCAAAGTGGGTAGAAACCACTTTGACTCATTCAGCAAGCTCAATCCAAACACACTTTTTACCAAGGTTTTGACCCCCTTTACTTCTTTTTTTTTTTTTTTAGATTGGATACAAGCAATTAACAACAATATAGTTATAAACTAAAAGAGAACTGAATTTAATTAAAAGAGACTTTTCATTAAACTTAAAATGAATATTACAAAAGAAAATTAAACTGGAAAAAGATTTCTCAAACTAGTGAATTTATACTAAAAACAACTAGAAAGTTACATTAAAACTGAAACCCAGTAAATTTTGAACATTAAACTTATAAAAACTATTACAAGGAAATTAGAGCAAATGGTCTAAAAACAGTGACACCTCCTCCTTCTGGCTTCTATCTTCTTATATAGCTCTCAACAAGTTTTCTCTTTCATTTTAAACCATTGGATTGGATTGAGTTGATCTAAACCTTTGATTGGTCATTTTGGCGCCAAATCTTGCAACTGGGTCTGATAACTTGTGACAGGGGAGGATGTTACTTGTGTTTTGGAGGGTAGTGTTTGGAGGGTAGGGATAGGTGGATGTGATGATGGGGAAGGGTGGAGTGTTTGCAGGCATAGGTGAGGTGGAAGGAGAACCCGTGACTGGTTCTGGTGATTTAAACGTGGGCGGGTTTTAAAAACGGGTTGGATGGTTTAATATCAAAGGGGTTGGGTCGGGTTTTGGATTGGGCCTGGGTAAGGTTGGGCTTGGATTGGATATGGTTTAATATTATTGTGATCCAATTAGTATTCCAAGGACCAAAGTTGTAAAATCTGAAAATGCAGGGACCATTCATGTAACTCTGAAAATGTAACCCAAGGGCTAGTTTTGACAATCTCCAAAAATCCAAGGGTCAAACTTGCAAATCTCAGTTAGTTGAAGGACCATTTTTGCCATTTTCTGAAATTTGAAGGACTGAAACTGTAATTTCCTCAAACTTTTTTATATTTTTCACCAAAGGACTAAATTTGACAATTTATGATTTAAAAAGGACCTTTGGTGATTTTTCTTTTGAAATTTTGACTCAGGGACTATTTTTGACAAATTTAGAAACTGGGGACTAAAGCGCAATTTTGCAAATTTGATATGTTTTTCATCCGATTTTGATATTTTTGCATTTAAAACACATAAAACAACGATTTGTGATATTTTGATCATTTTGATGTGTTTCGAGTGTTTTCGATGATTTTGCAGTTTATATTGTACAAAATGATGAGTATTTAGACACTCATCACTAGTGCAAACTCATCAACCAAAGGACCTCCCAAGAAAATTGCTCGTGTTGTACATGAAATCTCCTCAACCGAGTCATCACCCATCAAAGCCTCAAACACTAGAACTCCTTCACAACCAACTCTACCAATCAAACCAACTCCCAAAAGGCTTATTCCCACAAAACAACCTTTGCCAAACACTACCATACCTCCTAAACCAAACACTCCTATCTCCACTAAAGCAACCAAACTATCACCTCTAGAACCGAGAGCTATCTCTTTCACCACACCTTTTTCATCCCCAAACCTTTACTCCTTAGAAGACTTGACACCTAGGCCTTCTCATCCACCACCATTGCCCACATTCTCATCTATTGAGAAAATGGTATCACAACAACCTCCTCACCAAAACTTTGGTGTTAGAACTTTACTAGCACCCGTGTCCTACTCTCCTTCACCCTCAAATGGTCCATTTTGGATTATGAGGAATCACCAAACACAACAACAGGACCATATGGAAGTAGACACTTCTTTCCTCCACCACCGACACATATATCACCACCTTCATCCTTAGTTGAACCACCTTCTACTTCATCAAACTTACCTCCTCAAGTCGCTCCATTTCTACCACCAACATTTCCTAATCATGACAATGATTGTTCTCATTGTCAACATGTCCAAGGCTTAGTCCATGAAGTACGTTGTGGAAAACTAGAAGGGGGGGTTGAATAGTTTTACCAATTTAAAACTTCCTTTTAAATATTTAGATTGACTTATGTCAATCTATTTGGTTGTTTATGTTGGACGTTGATAGATAGATATATAAACGTGTAATGAAAGATAAAGAGTAAGAAGCACATCACCACGACACAAGTATTTATAGTGGTTCGGCTACAAGAACACCTTCCTTGCCCTACTCCACTCCCCGAGTCACCTACTCGAGAGTTCGTAAACACTACACCAACTCCTTATGGCGGAGAAGCCTTCACAACGTCGCTTAACCTTTTTCCGGTACAAAGCTAAATACCGAGTTCCTTCACACCAAAGCGAACCACACCTAACACAACGTCGCCTACCCTTTATACGGTGCTAGGCTAACCACCGAGTTCTTTCACACCAAGGAGAACTAATCCTATCACAACGTCGTCTACCCTTTATTAGGTACTAGGCTAAGCACCTAGTTCCATTACTATGGAGGAACTACTACCCTTCACAACACAATACCTAATATCAAGGAGATCCACTCCTTGTTACAACACCATCAAGGATATCACCATCCTTGGAAATAAACAAATACTTATATGTATAACGATGCACCTCATCGATTATACAACCTAGGCATTCTTCCCAAATGCCACTTGATTTAATTCTTAGGCATCCTTCACTAATGCCTTTGACACAACGCTTGGCACCTTTCACTAATGCCTTCGTTTTGACACCTTTAGCATTCTTCACTAATGCTTTGACACGGACGATAAGCACATTTCACTAATGCCTTCGTCTTGACACTTTCGGCATCCTTCACTAATGCCTTTAACCCAACATCTACGGAGGAAGAAAGAACTATCAACAAGAGAACCTTAGTTGTCTTGATGATGACTAAGCATGGCAACTCATGGACTTGAGCTTGCTCGTCTTCAAGAAGTGGTGATCTCGCCTTTAAGAGGAACCTAGAGAATCACACAAAACAAAAGACAAACTACATAGATCACTTGGATCCGAGGTTAGAGGATAGAATACTTGGGAAGTATGTGTGTAAAGTGATGAGTAGAAAGGAAGAAATGGCTCTCTATTTATAGAGGAAATTTTATCTTGTTCCCGGATCCCATGGATCCCTCCCACAAGGATCCGCTAGCACAAAGCTAGGGATCCGTGGACGCCCTCTTGCCCATGGGTATTTTTGGTTATGGGTCATGGGTTATGGGTTGATCCATGGTTTTCTTTCTAGATACAATGTATCTCAAGGATACAATGAACTTGGTTAAGTGGTATATATAAAACCATGGGTTATGGGTCAATACCATTTGCTTGTTTTACCCATTTTGTATATACTTGTTTTACCCATTTTAGTATACTTAGTTTAAATATGTCACACCCCAATTTACTGCTTTTGCAAATGAATGGAATTCACGGGGCAATGTATCATAGCACCACATCAGTTATATTGAGCGACCTAAAGTGTCGTTTTAAAAACACATCGTTGGATATTTCATAAAACATAATCGAGTACAAGATTGGTCCCAAAAGGTTTAACAAGTTTATGGAAATACATCCATGTTACAAATCCAAACGATGTTTTGAAATAAAGAGCCATAATGTACATAATGTAAGTCGACGCCATGACTCAAAATATAGGTCCCTAACCATGTCATGATGCGAATGCCTCGATTACGAAAATACATTGCTAAAACGTCAACAATAATGTTGGTGAGAAATCATAGGTTTATGTAAATGTTTTATACGACTACACAAGTATAGAATATGCATGACAATCCAGTCATGTAAAATAATGTTACAATTGCCTTAAGCCCATGACCCCGAAACTAGACTGCTCAATAATGTATGCCCTCGCAGAGTGTTTGCAGACAACTCCGTAATACCATCAAATGAAATGCATCCGTTTGCTGGTTGGGATTCACCAACCCGGATGGAGGCGCCACCTCGATAGATCTATCCACTCATCCTCGCTTCAAAGATTAACGGTTCATGTTCAAGTAATGGGGACTTTCAAATTGGCATATGTGGTAACTTAAGCAATGTAATGAATTTAGCATACTTGGTATCGCAAAAAAAATGTAGTGCAATGTATTCTCCCCGGTTTGAAAATAATCAAAGCATGTAAAAGCGGGCTATGAAAACTCACTTGGATAAACTGGAAATAGCGGCAAAAGTGAGTACACCGAGGTTTATAATGTAATGCGTCAACCGGGACCTATTATCAATGATATGATATGTCATGAGTTGCAATGTAATGCTATGCATGCACTTCGATGTTATTTATACCATTTACGGGTTTTGAAAATATTACTGTCGTCGAAAAATACTCTTTTGACGCCTTGACCATTCAAAATGACTTTACATGTTTTACGTCAAAATGTCATCCTACAATGGTTTTATAATGATTTTGGTGAAATTATTACTTTTCGTCAGAAACAATGTCGTCGGAAAACCATGAAATTAACAAAACGCTCCGGAAAAGTAGTCGTAAAATGGTATACGTCGATCGTTAGAGAACGAACTCGACGGTTTTGGAAAGTTTGTATCGATATCTAAAAGTTTCAGTTCAGGAGTTTTCGTTCAAAAGGTCTCGATCATAAAGATATCAAAGGCTAAAGTTGGTGATTTTTGTGAATTGTGTGTAAAATGAGTTTCGCCAATGTTTGAACATCCGTAAATAATCACTAATACTCCGCTTGACAAACGGCTTTTTGTTTTGAAAAATATGGCCGATGAACTTGATTTTACTAGAAGACACTTTGTTATAAAAGTTTTGCATCATAGTTAAAACCGCAAACATGGACGATATAGCTAATGAAAACTTGTTACGTAAAATTAATATAGTTTTTCGTAAAATAATATTTACGGCAACTTTATGAAAGCGGCCATATATTTGTCGTTTTAAATCCGTTTTCTACGTAAAATATGTCCTTAGCTTCGTATCGAAGTAAACTAATATATTTTGACTAGTCGAAATAATTTGTGAAGCTTAAGGCTCGTTTTGACCGAAATGTGTAAAAACGCATGCTGTCTTTTCGAAAATAATATTTTTCGTCGTCAAACTTTAAAAATTCACCACGGCTTCGTTATAACTCCGCTTTTATCCGTTCAAAAGGCCACGGATTCGTTTTAAAGTATATTTTCTAATTATGAAGGCCAAAATGTCGTACCATCAGTGGGTTTTTCCAGAAATTCGTTTTAAGGACAGACCCTAAAATATAGTTTACGAAAATAGTTTTTCTCGGACAAAACCTATTCTAATCCCTTCAAATCAACTCCAAAGCTAATCTAATCCTACCATACACCTTCTTAGGGTGTCATGGGTTCCTAATCACCATCAAGACCAAAGAATAACTTGGGAGTAATTATAGGATGACCAATAAGTATATAAAACCTTAAAATCAAGAAATAAATGGTATAAACTACATAACATGCATAAAAGCTCCAAGAATGATAAGAAGCATATGAAAATGAAGAGGAAACATAAAAATGACAAGAATATGCTTACTAGTGCAAGTGAAGAGGTGTAGGTAACAAAGGATTAAACTTAGATATCCTTGGTTTTTATTTCAAAACCATGAAAAGGATATAAACTAGGTTGAAAATACACTTGATCTTGCAAAAATTTCTTGATCCCTTTGGTGTCTTGTATGTGGCCGGTTATGGAGTCCCAAGGAAAAGAGAGAAGATTTTTTTTTTTAACACTTTGATAACTATGTGTAAAAATGAGTGTGTAGGACTTTTTGTAACTTGAATTATTATAAAGACAATGTAGTAAGAATACCATACCAACATTTAAGACACTCCCTCCCCTTGGCGGTTTTGGGGAGGGTTGTCTACCCAAATATATATTTTTTTTTTTTTTTTTACTTTGCAACTTGTATAATTCTTGTTTAATTTGTAGAATAAAAGGTAAGTTAAATAAATGTAAAGGTAAATGGTAATTTGTGGTACAAGTAAGTTTTAATAAGTCAAAATAGATTGTATTGAGGTGATAAAATTGTAAAATACTTTCCTTGTGAAATCGGGTGATAAAATAATTATCGTAAAATTTTAAGAAAATGACGTAATAATTAAACGCTTACGATTAAAATACCAAATAAATTTGAAACACTAGGAAAACTAAAATATAGTTTTTATAAACTAAATGTGAGTTTAAAATACCTCGGGATCATTTTGAATGTAACGGGTTAAATATCAAAATAAAAACTCACGCGATAAAAATTATTAAACATAAAATTACGCGTTGAAGGGTGAAATGAAATGTCGTGAATGTACTAATGAGATGCACATGATGTCAATGAAATGTAGACTAATCATAGTCCATATGAAATGTACGTGATGTCATGATCATGAATTCGCCGCTAAACCTCCAAGGTTACGCGAATTTGAAACAAGTAAACCAAGTTTACTAAAATGTTGAAATAATGAGACATGAACGGTGTCGAGAAATGACCTGAAAGTACGGATTGTCACAAAATGTATGTTAACCCAATATGTAAACACTAGTTGTTGTACATATGTATCTAAATCATAAAATCACTTATACTTGTTTTAGTGTTTTATGTGAAAACGTAAGTGTGTTAGGAAACTATTGACTCAAACTATTTACGTATTCAATTTGTTTCGTTAAAATGATTTTACATTTGTTATCGACAAAACATTAGAAGATCGTAAAATATAAATAAACGTTTTTACGGCTTATTTGTATTAACAATCTCCCCCTTTTTGTTGATGACAAAACATAAAATTATTTTAAGAAAAACTAAAATTCATAGCAAATTTGAATTAGTAGTTTTTACTTTCTTCTCCCCCTTTTTGTCGAAACAAAAAGTGTTAAAAGAAACTAACACAATTTTTATAAGAACAATATGTAAAAGAAAATGTGAAGAGGGCAAGTGACGGAATGGCACTGTCTTAACTCCCCTTGACGAGTCCATCCCTTTGAGAGGCGTCAAGTACATAACGTAAATAAACTAATGTGTTTGCAAATATGTTTGCAAATGGTTCGCCTAATTAAAGCGTGCTCCCCTTGAAGATTGCAAAGTTGCAATGGGGTGTCATGAAGTATAATCCAAAATCGGATTAAGTTGCAAATGTTTTTGCAATATCGTTTGACACAAAGCTCCCCTAGCTTTATGGTGTCAAGATCTTCATGTGTTATTTTGAAAATCTACAAAGTAAAGGTTAGAAAACAAGAGTATAGTGCATAATTTCCTGCAAATAAACTCAAGTTAGTAGAAATTTGTGCTTCTGTATCACGGATCCCACGGTTCCCTTCTTGGAGGGATCCGGCTATCTGGTGACAGTTTCTTCAGCAGTGAAGATGTGTCAAACAATGCTAATCAAGAGATGATATATGTGTGAAATAACAAGCACAACGCACAAAATAATCATAGCATATAAATATTCATTCAATAAAACAAGAGATAACCAAACAAATCTCTAAAACTAAGAGAATGAACTAGGACATACAAGTACCACTTAATACTAACTAGTTACTAGACTTAAAAACGCTACAATGTGCTTGAGTCTAGGGATCAGTGGACTTGTTGATTTGATCCAACTTTGCAAGAAGATGATTAAACATGAAATGTATCTCATTTCGTGCTTCTTGAACAAGTCCTTGAGTGATTAGACAATTTGGACAATTATTGTCTTGGTTTGGACCCGGAGGAAAATGGATATTTTGAGGAGGCTCTATGTGTGATTGTGGGTCTTCATTTTGAGAAGTAGGAAGAGGTTCTAAAAATGAGGGTGGTAGTGGAACTTCTTCTATATGATCAAGGTTGTTCCTTGTCTCCCATGATGGGCTAGTTGGTGTTGTTGGTGGTTCCCTATTCAATGAAAAGGTTGGTGAATGGGAGGTTCTTGGTGGTGAATGATCCAATGAGTATATGTTTGGGTGAGGGAGAGGCTCATTCAAGGAGTGTAGTCCATGCTTAATGAATGAGGGTTTTGATGGCTTGCTAGAACTAGTCAAGTTTGGTTTTGAACTAGATGATCCTTTTTCTAGTCCGAAAGGTTTGATGCTAATTCTTGCGGTTATCTTAGCCTTTGTTGGATGAGTTTGGTGAGATGGGGTTCTAGTATCATTATCTCTAATGGGGGATGTTTCGGTGGATGAGATTTTATGGATCATTTGACTCTTTCTTTTGGATGATCCTATGGTTGAGGAGTTGTTGCTAAGAGCCTTAGTCATGGTGATGATGATGCTAATGTAAGCTTCTAATTGCTGATTTTTGAAAGGTAAGTGAGGATGGTGCCTTAAACCTAAGGTTGTTTGGTTTATAAAGGATAATTTGAATTCAGAAATTAAATTCTTGGCCACTTAGAGGACTAAGCATGCTCTTAAGGTTTTGATCAGCTCTAAGAGGATAATAAATGAATGCTAAAAGTGGTTAGAGAACCAAAGGTGACTTAAAATTGAATTTGGAAGTCGATTGAGGCTTTTCTGCACTACGGATCCCGCGGATCCCTCTCGAGAAGGATCCGCTGATTGAAGACTGAGGATCCGTGTCGAGCGTGTTTTAGGTGAAATGATTATGCTTTTGTAAGGTTTATTATCAATGGATTTCAAGGTTTTGACTTAATTTTGAAGTCTTTAGCTGTTGGATATCTCAAATCCTCAACCATAATAAGTGATGGTGCTTAATGATGGTTTTGGGCAAGAAAATTGACTTTGGGTAGTCTAACTAACTGTTTGACAAGGATACCATTTATTTTGATATGGAGAAATGGTGGTAACAAGTCCTAGAAGTCAGATGATGACCTAAGAAGAATTTACTAAAATCTTTAAAAATAAAGAGAAAATAAAAAACTATTTTTGAGCCTAATTTTGAGTCAAAGATGATTAAGATCAATTTGCTAAAATTGAAGAATAGACCAAACTAAGTGCTATCAGACGTGATAGATAATGTGTGAGTGTTGGAGCGGAATTATGGTGAGTTTTGACGAGTTGATAAATCAAAAATATTTCAAAATATATCCTAGGTAAGTCATGGATGAGAGTGAGGTTTTCAACTATTTGAGGAAGACTTAGTTGGCTCTAGTATCTTATGTTTGACTCGGGTGAGGTGATCTAGTAGACTATTTTGATGTAAGCAAATCTGCATTGCATATCAGATGCCACGGATCCCGCGGTTCCCTTCTGGGAGGGATCCGGCTGGTTCAAATGTTGGGATCCGCCTACTGCAGATCAGAGTGCTTTCAGCAAATGTGCAACTTTGCACTTTATAGTAAATGCTTCTCATAGTTGTTTCTATGGGGACTAAATGCAAGAACACAACTAATATAATGTATATCAAAGTAAGAAGAGCTAAAATTCCTATAATGAGTGACGACGACCACTCAAGGGGTCGTAAAATCTCATTTTCCAAATACCTAAGTTAGGATTGTTTAGTGCCAAGATATGGCGATACCTACATCTCATGAGCATAGTTTAAAGTGTTACAAACCATTGTTTGAAATTTTTCATCATACATTTGGGTCCTAAGACCTTACCTCTCTTCTCCTCCCATCTCGCCTTCACCGTCCTCCACTCTTTATCATACCATTTCTACCTCTTTTCTTTAAGAAATTGGCAAAGCACTTGAAGATTCCTTGGTTTGTTGTCATTCGGTGATGCACCAGAATGTCCAAGAATTGGTTGGTATATTCCAAGGGGTCGAGTTCGGTATTTCGAGTGGGTTGCTACTTCCTTCTCCTTCTCTTTGTCTTTCCCTTTCTTCCGAGGAATCCGCAGTGTGTGAGGCCTCTTGCCATCTACCATAAACCTTGTGGTTCTTCCCTCGGTCAATGGTACCATAACCTTGTTGCAAAAGCTATGGTCATAGGTTTGTGGAGAAGGATCTAATGCAAAGATGAATTTAGCAAGACGGGTTAGGAGCATTGCATACGGGAGCACCATCTTGTCCATGCTTCTTACACTTGCCATTCTCTTGACCATGTAGTAGGCAATGTTGAAGCGAGTCTCGGTCACTAGACAATAGATCATGAAGCTTAGACATGCGTTGGGGTGATCCTTGTTTCCTACTAGACACACCACATTCTCCCTTATCACATCTTCCCATTTTCTATACAACGCGTACATCTCCGAGAGCTCCATTTGGAAAGGATCCCTATAGATCACTTTCGACTTCCTAGTAACCCTTGATGGAGATGCTCTTGGCATAAACACGTTGTCCTCACCGTGGTTGCTTCCGGGATTGTCGCGTGATAAATTTCGTGATGATCAACCATAGAGTGTATCTCCTCCAACGACCACTCATTAGAATACATGCAAACCTCGTCATATGGAACCCCTATTATTCTTCCAAACTCCTCAAGTGAAAGAGTGTATTCATGTCCATTTATGGTGAATTCAATTGAGATGGACCCATCATCATTTCTAATTATAACCATTGTCTTGTAGAACTCAAGCACAAAGACCAGGCAAATTTGCTCGTTTATATCCAATAAACAATCAAACCCAATAGTTCCAAATACTTCCCTTATGTCGGTATTTGCAAGAAATGATGGATCAACAACTCTACCTTCATGAAAGAGTCTCCTTTCAAGCAACTTAAAGGCTTTCCTATCGTCCGGACTTAATCCATCTTTCCTATGGTACATGGGTATGTAGTGAGCGGTGTCTTGGTAATCTTGTTGCTTGGCATGATGTTCCTAAACAATACAACCACAATGTGGTGTTACTTTTGAATAGTAACCTAGAGGGTTTGATCACAACTTTGCTCTCATCATCTTTGTTGAGTTCAAGAAATGTGTTTAATTTGTATTAACAATGTTAATTCTTTGATTTAGTTTATCTTAGAAAACAATGTAGTGACAAATTATGATAAACCCATTTCAACCCAACTCTTAAAGATGAAGAAATTGTAATCTTAGAAATCAAGGAATTAAATTAACAATGTAGTGAAGATTGTACTTACACAAGTGATTGTTAAACTTGAAAGGAATGATCAAATTGCTCCTATGAGCGAGTGCACGAGTTCTTGTTCGTGAGTCTTTGAGGTGAGTATAATTGTGGAACATCCACGTGATCATTCTTTAGCTTATACTGCCTTCGTTGCACGGATCTCGCGGATCCCTCTCATTTGGGATCCGCTAGTATAAACGAAGGGATCCGCATGACAAAGAAAAGTCACTCAAACATTCCTTGATAACTTTGGTTTGGGAGTTCTAAAACGCCTAGTGTTTTGATGTTAAGGCTCTAAAACTTGTGGTTTGAGGTTTTGAAGATTTAATACTATTCCTATTAGACGAGGTTCCCTTTTAAGAATTAGTCATAATTTTGGGAAGCTTTTCAAACATTATAATAAAATCCCATTTTATCATAATATAAGAAGTTTCACATGGAAATTTATTGACATAGATGAAGTGTCAATAAATCCTTTGTGATGAATAATGATTTAGGTTATCGAATAACCAAGATATTATTATTACGAGTTGGTAATGTAGTCTATACAAATTAGTCGAAGAATACTATTTTGATGATGACTATAACATAGATAACTACTTAAGTAATTACTAATAGATATAAATCATGCGACTAAGATTTTAATAATAGTAAAATCAAAAAGTAAGTTATTAGCGATCATACCTTTGCTAAATAATCTTTTTTAAGAAAAGAAATATTTAGATGAAATGTTTTGTGATTTTCTTGGAATCTCCAGATTCATGTTGTGAGAAGGACAACACTAAACATTCTTTTTGCGAAAAGAAATATTTAGATAGATTCTTCATGATCTTCTTGGTGACTCCGAATCCAAGTGTGGAAAATGCTTAACAAGGAAAATGTTAGAGCATTCTATCATTGTCCAACAAAAATAATATAATGATTTTAAAATATGAAAAAAATCCTTCTTTGTAGTTTTCAAACATACGCGGATCGTATCAAGTTTTTAAAGTACAACATACTCTAAGAAACTTGGTAACAAAGCTCGATGCCAATTGTGGAAAACTATAAGGGGAGGTTGAATAGTTTTACCAATTTAAAACTTCATTTTAAATATTTAGATCGACTTATGTCAATCTATTTGGTTGTTTATGTTGGACGTTGATAGATAGATATATAAACGTGTAATGAAAGATAAAGTAAGAAGCACATCACCACGACACAAGTATTTATAGTGGTTCGGCTACAAGGACACCTTCCTTGCCCTACTCCACCCCCGAGTCACCTACTTGAGAGTTCGTAAACACTACACCAACTCCTTATGGCGGAGAAGCCTTCACAACGTCGCTTAACCTTTTTCCGGTACAAAGCTAAATACCGAGTTCCTTCACACCAAGGCGAACCACACCTAACACAACGTCGCCTACCCTTTATCTGATGCTAGGCTAACCACCAGTTCTTTCACACCAAGGAGAACTAATCCTATCACAACGTCGCCTACCCTTTATTAGGTACTAGGCTAAGCACCTAGTTCCATTACTATGGAGGAACTACTACCCTTCACAACACAATACATAATATCAAGGAGATCCATCCTTGTTACAACACCATCAAGGATATCACCATCCTTGGAAATAAACAAATACTTATATGTATAACGATGCACCTCATCGATTATACAACCTAGGCATTCTTCCCAAATGCCACTTGATTTAATTCTTAGGCATCCTTCACTAATGCCTTTGACACAACGCTTGACACCTTTCACTAATGCCTTCGTTTTGACACCTTTAGCATTCTTCACTAATGCTTTGACACGGACGATAAGCACCTTTCACTAATGCCTTCGTCTTGACACTTTCGACATCCTTCACTAATGCCTTTAACCCAACATCTACGGAGGAAGAAAGAACTATCAACAAGAGAACCTTAGTTGTCTTGATGATGACGAAGCATGGCAACTCATGGACTTGAGCTTGCTCGTCTTCAAGAAGTGGTGATCTCGCCTTTAAGAGGAACCTAGAGAATCACACAAAAACAAAAGACAAACTACATAGATCACTTGGATTTGAGGTTAGAGGGATATAATACTTGGGGAAGTATGTGTGTAAAGTGATGAGTAGAAAGGAAGAAATGGCTCTCTATTTATAGAGGAAATTTTCTCTTGTCCCCGGATCCATGGATCCCTCCCACAAGGATCCGGCTAGCACAAAGCTAGGGATCCGTGGGACGCCCTCTTGCCCATGGGTATTTTTGGTTATGGGTCATGGGTTATGGGTTGATCCATGGTTTTCTTTCTAGATACAATGTATCTCAAGGATACAATGAACTTGGTTAAGTGGTATATATAAAACCATGGGTTATGGGTCAATACCATTTGCTAGTTTTTACCCATCTAGTATATACTTGTTTTTACCCCATTTTAGTATATACTTGTTTTTACCCATTTTAGTATACTTAGTTTAAATATATGTTAACCCAATATGTAAACACTAGTTGTTTTACATATGTATCTAAATCATAAAATCACTTATACTTGTTTTAGTGTTTTATGTGAAAACGTAAGTGTGTTAGGAAACTATTGATTCAAACTATTTACGTATTCTATTTGTTTCGTTAAAATGATTTTACATTTGTTATCGACAAAACATTAGAAGATCGTAAAATATAAATAAACGTTTTTACGGCTTATTTGTATTAACATACGTGATGAACTACGTTTCATGTTCTATCACATTCTCGAACGTTTTGATGAAGTCAACAAATCTAATCGTCCCTAAACATAGGAATATAAGCACAAGTGGTGTTTCCTCTAGTTTTAGGCACAACTTAGAATTGTTAGGAACTTTACTTTAATATATGTTTGTATCATTTTCTTAGTTTTAGAGATATGTGTATCATTTCTCGTGTTTTATTAAATGAAACTACATGTTTGTATGCTATATAGCTATGTGAATATGTTTGGTGCAACAATACACAACTCATTTGGACGTTTACGTCACTATTTATATATGCATTGTTGCCACTAAGTTGCAGGTACACGGCTCCCAAGATTTTTCCTGGACGGATCCTCACATGAAGGATCCGGCAGAACCGTTGAACAGATTATCATTTTTGAGCTAACTTGAAGCTCATTTCCAGGAAACAATGCACCATATACTTGTTTTCTAACCTTGGTTTTGTAAATTTTCAAAATACACATGAATACTTTGACACCCTCAACAAAGGGGAGCTTTTCGTCAAAGCAAATCATTGCAAAACACTTGCAATACATTCACTTAGGCTTCCTAACTACTTGACGCCTCAACAAAGGGAGCACTTTCGGCGGGGAGCATTTCGTCAAAGTTAAAACCATTGCAAAATACTTGCAATACAATCGTTTAGTCTTCCTAATTACTTGACGCCTCAAAAAGGAAGCATCCGTCGAGGGGAGCTAAGACGAGAACCTCCTCTTACCTTACTACTTCTCTTTACATTTTCTTTCTAACTCATTCTCATTTTTATACTTTTCACAAGTTTTTCTTAAAACGTTTTCCACTATGTGTTAGTTTCTTTTCGACGCTCTTTTGTTTCGACAAAAGGGGAAGAGAGTAAAAACTCAATTCAAATTTTACAAATTTTATTTTTCCTTAAAATAATCTTATGTTTTGTCATCAACAAAAGGGGATATTGCTAATCCAAATAAACCATAAAAATGTTTATTTATATTTTACGATCTTCTAATGTTTTGCCAATAACAAACGTAAAATCTTTTTAACTAAATAAATAAAATACGTAAAAGGTTTGAGCCAATAGTTTACTAACACACTTTTACTAAACATATCAAAACTATCAAAACATGTTTAGTTAAATAAGTTATATAAAACCAAAGACATTTTTATAAAACACTTACAAGTAATATTGTTTACTTACATCTTATAAAAATGTATATGTACTTTGTATATTTTGTAATGGGTAAGTAATGGGTAAAAACCAAAGTCCATAAACCATGACCCAAGACACATGATCCATTGACTATGTACAATGAATCTTGTTGGGTAAGAACCAAAGTCCATAACCCATACCCATGGAGCTTGAAATAGTTGGGTCCACATTATACGAATTTAGTGTCGACAACATTAGACGAATTTAGTGACGACAACATTAGACGAATTTAGCTTGAAATAGTTGGGTCCACCGAAAAAATTATCGTCACTAAAAAAACCCCGTCCACAAAAGTGTTTTTGCTTGTACTGCGCGCAACATAATACGACAACATTAGACGAATTTAGCTCAATCTTTTGGCAAGGACATCCTCGCCAAAAGTTTGTGTTTAGTTTTTCTTGACTTTTTACAAAGTTTATTAATCACAAAAATTAAAAAAAAAAGTAAAAACAAATCAACTAAAGTTAAAAGTAAATAAGAGTGAAAAAAAACAAAAGACAACAAAATGAAATAAAATAAATAAAATAAAACGTATTATAAAAAGGGGTGCTTGTAACACAAATTATCCTTACTTTACACCCCTTCCCCCTTTTTTTGAATTTTTTTATTTTTATAATTTTGTTTATATAAAAATATTGTAAACCTGAAAGTACGGAACAAAAAATATAAAGTTTAATAAGTCAAAAGCTTAAACCTTAAGTGGCCACGCAAACCTTCTGAAAAGAGAGGGCTTTACCTGGTTTGAGTCTGTGCGGCGGTGGGTTCAAACCATGTGGATTAGTTGGCCACAAGGTCGGAAATCATGGTTAAAAAAAAAAAAAAAAAAAAAAAAAAGTCAAAAGCTTAAAACCGAGAGATAACATGAAGCAGAAATTGATAAAAAAAATTATGTTGTCTTTGTAAATGATGAGAAAAGAGGGGGTGGGAAGGTACAAAACATGTGGCTTGGAGGGTGGTATAGTAGATCCCTATAACCTCCCCCATTGGATTTAAGGTGTGTTTGGTTTGTAAAAATGTTTGGTATCTGTGACAACTGGTAAATTTCGAAAACTATTTTTAATACCACACTACTTTAAATTTTAGCAAGTTAAACAATCGACAATAATCTTTTGATATTTTGCGGAATATCCCGTTGTTGAACCTTGTGTGTGACTTTAAATTAGGCACTACTAGACCTCGACACCAGGCAAAACCTAATAAATCGAGAAAACTTGAGAAAACCACTCGTCTAGTTTCCATAGGCATATTTATGATCGATTTTATTGGAAAATCGTAACTAAAAATTTTGGCGCACTTGTGAAAACTTGTTACTTTTAAACGGAATATATGAGCTCGGGAATGTAGGAATCGGGGAACTTTAAAAAAATTACATGAATGGTCCTTGTGGTTTAGACCGGCCGCGCCCCATCCCCTCCCCATTATTATCAATAATTTGATTTTTAAATGGTAAATTACACAAAAATCGTCGGGTATATCCACCCACCAACCCACACAAAAACAACATTATCATCATCACCCTCACACACTTTTCCCTCTCTCCTCTCTTGAAACCCTAGTCGCCGGAAAACGTCATCGCCGCCGCTCACCGTCGGCCTCCACCACACACCACCCACTCCAAACGACTCCCCATATCATCCTCTTTCCGATCCACCAATTAACGCGCCACAACCCCCCCTCTCGTTCGTTCACCCACGCTCCACCATAAACCCACCCTATCACCACCACCGGTTGTTATTCACGAAAAAGAAAAAGGTAGGGTAAAACCCGCGAGTTTTAGCTCGTCGTTTTTGTAACTCGTGATATGAGTCACGAGTTGACTCATTTTGATGTCGGGTTTGGTTAGAAAAACATGGGAAACGAATTTTTGATAATAAAATGTGGTAAAAATATGTTGGTATCTGTGTTCGTGACTCGTGTGCGTGTCGTGTGTCGCGTCAGTCGAGCCGAGAGCTTAGGCTCTCGGTGAGGACTCGTTGTGTGCTTGATATAATCCTTGTTGTTATTGTTGTTATTTTTCGTGTTTGTTCTAGATTATGGATTGTGTTGGAGGTTTGATTTGGTAGTTTTGATGTTGAAATGGCTTGGTTATTATTGTTGTCGAATGGGAAAGACCCTCGTGTGGGTTGTTTGGTTTGGCGTTGTCGTAGGGGAAACTAGGCCGAGACCCATATGGTCTCGGCAATACATTTGGAGGTGTTGAAATGGTGGTATATTTGTTGTTGTTGTTGTGATGTTTGGCTGAGGGAAAGAAAGCCGAGACCGAATGGTCACGGCTAAAAATTGGTTGTGGTGTTGTGAAACTTGAAATGGGAATCGTTGTGAGACGGTTATTAGTGACGGAGGATAGGTTAGACGTGAGTTGTAGACGACCACAAGATGTTAGAAGTTGTTGATATGAGACTTGACTTTATTGACTTGATGATATACTTGTGAACTTTGCACCAAGTCGGTGTCACGTTGACTTTTTAGTCATCTTTGACTCCGACAAGGCCGTGACATGGACTATATTTATTATTCGACTTGATATAACTTAATAAGTCGAGAAGTAATGACTCGGACTTGTGACTCGAAACAAATAGTAACTCAAGTTAACTATAACGATAATAATAACGTAAACAATAACTAATAAAAATGTTTTTCATATTAATGACAAGTATATTTTACTTGTTATAATTCTTTTTATTAAATAATAATAGAAAAAGAGAAATGTACTAAATAATAAGAGGGTTAGTAAATGTTTCGAGGACGCGCAAAATTAGAAGGGCCATAAATGATAATTTAATACCATTTAATTGCTTGTCAAGGATATTTGGTATTAATAAACTTAACTTACTTAACTAACGAACTTATTGGGTTGACAAATCGAGTAAGACCTCGTTAGTTATGTCGGAAGAGTTTAGTAATGACAACATATCCTACGACGCCTAGGACGTGGTATAGTTTTGGAATAATAAGTAAGGCGAATACATTGTAAAGTTTATCGAATTGACGAATTTGATAAGTTTTGACAATATATTTAAGAGACTTATTAAACTACAAACTTGACACATAGATTTTTGTGATCTTTCTTTGTTGAGTTCTTGAGTAGCGTGTGTTCACATGAATCTTGTTGAGTCGACACAACGCACGCGCGGATACCAAACACTAGAAACTGTTATGATAAAGAGTTTTGGAAATAAAACTGGAATATAATCGGGATTGGGAACTATTGAATGGAGTTATAACCTAAGCCGAGTCTATGTTATTAGGTAGTGTCGAGTCAGTAGTTGTTGTTTCCTGATAGTCGATACTCTTCTTGTTCCTGTTGATTCTTGTGCATTTGCTGGACTAAGGTGAGTTTCATAGCCCCACTTTTATTCGTACTTTGTTTTATTAAATCTTGGGGTGAGAAAACATGCTCTTGTTTTGATTGGACCGATTATGAAACTGTGCTTTGCTTGCGCTTATTACGTAGTCTAGGCTAAGGATTAACCTCTCTTTAACTTGCCGACTATTAGGTCATTTATTCATGTTGTAGGTAGATCTATCGTGGTTGACCGCCCCGTCTTGGACTTGTTTGCCCGACTTGCCAGGGTGGCACCTGGATTTGTGGTTGCAAAATTTGCCATGACGTATAACATCTTGGTTTTTGGTTTGGGATTTGAATATGATGGTTGCTTATATGTTATGACTTACTTGCGTAATAAGAAAATTTACTGTTTGGTCCATATGCCATGTTATTTACTTAAACATATGAATTCACCAGCTTTTTGCTGACCTTTTTAGCATGTTTTTCTCAGGTAATTGATATGTTAGGCTTGGGCAGTTGATTTGGGAGGCGCTTGGCGGCAATGGCATGGTCATGGATCTATTTCACTCTGATATTTATTTGGGACCGCTTTTATGAATTACTTTTAATGGGCTTACTCTCGTACTTTTAAATAAATGTAAAACTTAATTACTATCTTTGACAATGTTTTTAAATTATGGATGAGTTATTATGTTTCGCTATACTTGTGTTGTGTACCAATTCCCGTAGCACCCTAATGCTAGTAAGTCTTCCGCTGAACCATATTTTGAGTGTGTTACAGTATCGGATTTGAATTTGGGAAAGGTATGATAGAAAATAGGAGAGATAAAATATATAATAATATAATAAAATATATAGTTTATAAATTAAAGTTAAGTTTAAAAGTATTATTTGAAACAAAAATATACGGTAGAATAGTTATAAAGTGTGCAGGTGGATAGTATTTGAAAAGTGGGACCTTATCGGTGGATACCTACATTTTTTTATAGTGGAATCATTTCTTTGTTTCAATTTACTATTTAATTCACATAATAGTTTACCAAACAATAAATGTATCCTACATTTTTTTATAGTGGAATCATATCTTTGTTTCAATTTACTATTTAATTCACATAGTAGTTTACCAAACAATAAATGTCAGTATTATTCAATTCCACAAATGCAAATACCATGTAACAAACGGCCCTTAGGGGGAGGTGGAAGTTTTGAACCCTATCTCACTAAGGGCCACGTCACCTCTATCCAATAAAACCTTCCAACTCAAAACTACCCCAATACTACCCTAACACTACCCTAACAGTGGGAGTGGTACCTAATACCTAATTCATTTTTTTTTTTTTTTTTTTTAAATATATAATTTCGGTGCCATTGTGTATAATTTTTACTTTCTTTTTACACTTTTGTAAATAAAACAATTTTAGCTCTTTGTTGTGTACTAAAAAGAAACTTAAAAACCAATTATATTTAGATTTGGGTATAAATGTAGCAGCCCAAAATATTTGTTTTATGTCCGGTCCAAAAATTCAAGAGCCCAACAAATGTTTGTTTCTTCTTCCTCTAGCTCCATCTGCAAACACACATCACATTTTTCCTCCCACCTGCAAAAACAAACAAAAAAGAAGACAAAAGAAAGAAGAAATACAAACACAAGCACGGGTACATATTCGGTTTCGGAGCTCGCAAATCCAACCCGGACGTCGAACCCGAGCTGGGCGGAGCGGTGTTGCCGCTCGGGTTCACGTACCCGATGCCCTACCCGAAGTCGACTCCGTCCCCCCTTAGTAAATCAAGCTACTAAAAGAACGATACAGCTTGTACGATCATTTTGTTTTTGGGTTCTTTCAAAAATTCCAATTTTCTGATCTTGCATACTTTCTCCGTCTCATATTTATTGTCCATATTTCATTTTATGGATGTCTCAAATTAATTGTTTATTTTTCATTTTTAGTACGAAAAGAAAAAATTAATGAAAGAATATTCTATATGAATGGTTGAGAATTATAGTGGTACCACTTTTATTATTTCATAAAACATAACAGGTGTACAAAGATAGTAGTAACAGATAGTGAGTGATGCTCAAAAGCTCATTCGTAAAAAGCTTCTTGCTTTATCAATTGATAATATTCAGCACGCAAATCCTTAGCAGGCAACTAAATGTGAGTTTTCAGCTTTAAGAAGTTCTGATCTTTGAAAGCACATTACTCCATATGCATGGTAGAGGAACAACATTCATGCACCGGTTCCTCAATGATCTTGCAATTTAGAAGTTTGTGATATATGACATCCAAATTCTTGTAGCTTAGAAGCAAACCTTGATCCGTCGTGCTTTGAATCTTTTCTTGTTCAGGGTGTTGTTCAGGGACTGAACTTATGTCTTTGTAGCTTCCTTATTGAATCAATCTTCCGATCTCTTGACTTCATTTAGCATTGCTTTAAAGAGGCAATCACATCAACGGCGTCTCAGATCGCGCATCCTGAGGTCACGACTCGGGCATCATCAGCAGCTGTCATGAATACTCTGTGCGATCAACTCTAGCGAACAAGTCTGGTAACATGACACCACCAAGTCATGCTCATGTCAGGTCTAACGAACAATATACGTTTCTAAGATGTAATAAAGATAACAAGAAGAATAATAATAGTTACAAGAGACGAAACTACACCTTGACGTCATTAGACAACTCAGATTTTGTCACCATTCAGTGTGGAAGTCATGTGGTCTCTCTATCCTGAACAGAAGGACAAATAGTCTTACCATCATATTGTTTAAACATACATATCAACAAATGATAATAGAGTTCGACACAATTACCTCGACACTAGCCTCTACCCTGGAGACACAATTATTTAGGTTAGGTATTTCTCTATTGCCACCAACTGCTCCTCGACAGTCTCGTGATAAGTGGTGGTCTCAGACACAGTGATGGTGGTGTTGGAATGGTGTAGCCGTGTAGGTGTGGCTCATCGGCACGGTGGGGGGCTAAGTCCTGATTAGGCAGTGAGGCTGCCCTCTTGGACGAAGGCGGAACATCATCAACTACCCCATCAAAAAAGCGCCTACTAGCTCTCCACCATGGTGTGGACCTCTCAGCATCAGTTGGTATGAGCTCAGACAGTGGCTAAAATCCCTGATAAAACAGCAAGATTACTTCATAACAACTAGTAACGTAAATATGGAACTAAAAAGCAAAAAAAATAAAAATAAATAAATAAATAAACAAACAAACTTGCTACCTGAAAATCAATAAAACCGCAACCATTTTCTTTTCTTATAGGTCGGGACCTCTGCAGCTAATGGCCCTGGGAATCGCATCTGGGTCCTGTGAATTAAATGGCCTCGCAATAGGGAAAGCCTAAAATATCCAAATCTGTAAAAATCATAGATAAACAAACATCAACTAAATATATTAGAGCAATACAATTTAGTAAAACATCAAACTAACATCACCTGAAAGGCCAAATAATCCCGACAGCGCATAGGTAGGATGTTTTCCCTGGGCCACGATTGCTAAGTGCGTCTCTCTGCGTGTCGGTATTGAATCTCTCAGTTGCTGGTACGTCAACGGCCAGAGGTATGAACCCAATGGAAACGTATTCCATGAGTCCAGGTCCTCTACCAATCGTAGGAGTTTTAAAACAACAAAAGACAAATGCGGATTTTGTCAAGGTCGCTTAGCGTGTCAAGGGAGTTTTGAAAGACCGCTTGTACATCTGACAAGAAGACCGGTCTACCGGAAGGTATGTGTCCAAATACCCTAGC
Organism: Chrysanthemum lavandulifolium; assembly: GCA_022545495.1. Classification (NCBI taxonomy): domain Eukaryota; kingdom Viridiplantae; phylum Streptophyta; class Magnoliopsida; order Asterales; family Asteraceae; genus Chrysanthemum; species Chrysanthemum lavandulifolium. The sequence continues at coordinate 143,269,979 of CM040241.1, read as the reverse complement.
CTTAAATGGGATATCAGGTGATGTCTCTTGTAACCACGGCATAGGACCAAATGGGAGTCCTGTACTGAGACAAAACTCCTCAAGACTGGATCGAAGCTTGTGATCGTGTATGCGAAACAGAATCTGATCATCAACAGGTTGTTCAGGTATATATTGTGTCTGGAGTATACCATGGATCAATTTTGGATCTCCCATTGTATACCGGAGATCTAGCCATGCTCCAAAACAAGTGTCCTTAAATATTGTGTCTGGAGTATACCATGGATCAACTTGATTTGGATATCTCTGGCAACTGGCATCCTGACACCTTACACTCAAACTAGCGTCGTACAGGTGAAACTAAAAAACACACATACATGTTATAATCATCTTACATTTTACAGGAGAATAAACATTTATTTTCTAAACATTCCGGCTAGGCTTTTCCGTTCCATTACATACAGTAAGAATTTCACCTTCATGTTTGATAGATAACCTCAAACCTGTATCAGCAAAGTTAACATCAGTGAACTTAAAGCGGAAGGGTGAAAAACCAGGTGGGATAGGTGGGTTATTCGGGCTTTGTTCGGGGTTCATGTGTTTTATGGGCTCAGTAACACAGTAGTTAGAGTGATGCAAAGGGAGTGTGGTAATAGTGGGTGTGTTCACGTTAGATAGCGAATGGCTACTAGGGGTTTTGATTGTGGATGTTTGGGGTTCAACCAAAGAAGTGTGCACATCTGAAGTCCACCATTTTCCTGGATGCTTTACAATGTCCTCATTGGTGCACGATTCTCCACAGTGACCAAGACACCCACAAAGATAGCACAGGTCAGATAACCCCCCCTCATATTTCAATGGGGCCCACGATTCCCTTCCGTCAGCACGGGGGATTACCTCGACATCGTCCTCAACCCAGGAGACACTGTGCTTTAACAACAGATCGTCTTTCTCTATTGCCACCAACCGCTCCTTGAAAGTCTGGTGACTAGTGCCATTGGTGGTTTCGGACCTAGGCTTGGTGGTGTCGGCGTGGTGTGGGTCATCGCCATGGTCAGGAGATAAGTCCTCCTGACTAGATGGCGAGGCAATTCGAGTCCTCTTCGCTGAAGGCGTAACATCAACTTCACTGTCGAAAAAGTTCCTACTGGATCTCCACCATGATGTAGACCTCTCAGCATCACTTGGTAAGAGTTCACATAGTGGCGTAAATCGCTGATAGAAAAAACAAGATTACTTAATTAAAATTACTCAGAGTGATTTAAAACTTTAAAAGGAAACAAAAACTTGCCTCACGAAAATTAATGAAATCACAAATATTCTCTTTTCTTATCGGTCGGGAATTCCGCCAGCCAATAGCCCTAGGAATCGCATCATGGTCCCGTATATGAAACTGCCTCGCAAATGGGAAAACCTCGAATATCCAAATCTGTGAAAATCGTATATAAAGAAACGTCAACTAGATATATTAACACACAAATTGATTCAAACAAATAACAAACTAACATCACCTTAAAGGCCCAAATAAATCCCGACAGCCTATAACTAGGAACATTTCCCTGAGCCAGGGTCGCTAAATGCGACTTTCTGCGTGTCTTTATTGAATCTCTCAGTTGCTGGTACGTGAAAGGCCAAATGTATGAACCCCATGGAAACGTATTCCATGAGTCCAGATCCTCCACCAATCGTAGGAGGTTCACATCGATCGCGCACCTTGGGTCGCGGCCAGCGAATCCTAACTCTAGCAATAACAAGAGACAAATGCGGACTGCATCAAGGTCCGTGAGCATGTCAAGAGAGTTTTGAAAAATCACATGTACATCCGACAGAGAGACTGGTTTACCAACAGGTAAGTGTCCAAATACTCTATCCCTAAATGGGTTATCAGATGACATCTCCCGTAATCGACCCATCGAACCGAATGGAAGTCCAGTAATGAGGCAAAACTCCTCGCGACTGAATCGAAGCTCGTGATCGTGTATGCGAAACAGAATCGCATCATCAACTGGTTGCTTTGGTGTATATTGTGTCTGGAGTACAGCATGGATCAAACTCGTGTCTCCTGTTGTATCCTGGACATCCAGCCATGCTCCAAAACAAGTGTCCTTAAACAATGCATACCTAGGTGTATTTAGCAACTTGCTTCGGATATCCTTGGCAACTGATATCCGACCCCTCGTACTCAATACAGCGTTGTATAGGTCAGCCTAAAAAACCGCACAAATCAAGTATGGATTACATGCATACATAATTCCAACAAATCACAACCTTTTATTTAATAAACTTTGAAACAAAACACAGAATCCTAATTTGAAAAGACTGATAAAATCATTAATCATCTATCGAATATCATAAATTACTGTGTCAATACAGCAACAAATCGAAATTATTTTACATGAATTTAGGTCTTTTAATCAGATGCGGCATTTAAAGTTGTACCTAAAACTAGAGATATGCAAACATAAGAACTAGCCAAAATCAGTAATAAAAAAGACTGACCCGTCGACGACAAGTCCGTGTCCAGTCCCACCCTCGGGTAAAAACCAGTTTAAAATCTGACACAAAATCAGTTTAAATTGTAACCAGTTTTAGTAAAAAACCGTTTATAAACCAGTTAACAACTGATTCAAGACAGAAACTAGTTAAAACCAATCTGAAACTAGTTAGCATCTCAAACTGACTGAAATGAGTCCTAAACTTGTTAAAGTAAGTCCAAAAAAAACTAAATCAGTCCCAAACTGGACTAAAAACAGTCTTAAATTGAACTCGAATCAGTAAAGGGGGTTATTCCATTTTTTCCAATCTTTTAAATCTTTTAGTTCATATTTTTCTATTTTTACGCGAACAACTACATACCAAGTGCACATGTTTTTGTTATTGGAAGTGAGCATTACTAAAAGCTCTAAATCATGGAAGAACTACAATTTGTAATCATCTTACACTCAATTAGAGAAGAAACATATATTTATTAAACCTTCCAGATCATCTCCACATTCATAACAGTATAACACTAACTTTAGAATACTGGATTCAAACCAAAATTGAACACGTATTGAGAAAAACTAGACGGAAAAAGATACGAAAGAGGAAATCGGCAATAGCTTTATAATATATAAGTACTTCTTTACTTTCATTCATTATGTAGATTAGGCACGACACTATTTCATTGCCGTTAATCTCGATACATATCTTGATATTTTGGGTCTGATATGAACTTTGTTTGACATATTAAGTATTTAGATTTGATTTCAATTTAGTTCAATGCTATATTAGTTATCTAGTACTATATAGATTCTTACACACAATTCTAATTTTATTCGATTCAATCACATCTAGGCTACGGGACCCCTTTGCACTAAATGCACCTTAAGCCTTTGAAATCATTGATTTCATGAGTACACTCCATCCAACGCAACAACGGCCCGAGGTGCAAGTGTAAATGTAAATGCAACCTGAAGGTTCTACCACTATATGTAAGCACAGATTCACTCGTAATGAACAACAAATACTAATTGCAATCAGAGAAGCATAAAACGGATGTATTACTAAATTTACGATTATACTAACCTTCTCCAAGTGATGATGCTTCTTTGCTACCTCCTTCACCGATCCACTCCCTGAGGTCAAAATTTCACCTACCTGCAAACTATCCATCAATTCTTCTTGTTTAACGGACAGCATTGACCCCGGATCACTAAGGTTCACATCATCAATCGAAAACCCAGGCGGGAGAGATGGGCGAGTTAAGCTTCGTTCAGGGGTATTGTTTTCCAATGGCTCTGCAACACTATAGCTTGAGTGACGCACTAAAGCACGTGAATAGCTTCTAGGGGTTTTAGTTATAGCCGGACTATGCATTATAGCTAAAGTTTCTACACTCTGAACCGAAGAAGCACGCATATCTTCCGTCCACCGTTTCTCAACAACAACCTCACTCACACACGTTTCTCGACAATGACCAAGACACCCACAATTATAACAAAACTCACCCAACCCCTCATACTTCAACTGCGCCCACGTCTCCCTCCCATCCTTACGCGGAACAAAAAACCCCGGCACAAGCGCCTTCGTCACGTCCACCTCCACCCTAAACCTCAAAAACTCATGCTCCCCAAAACAACCCACCTCCACTAACCTCCCCATCTTTTCCGCAAACTTCCTGGCACACTCACTAGTCAACATACCTAAAGGCAAATCATGCACTTGAACCCAAAACTCCCCTCTACTAAACTCCATTTCATCCAAAGTCTTATCCAAGTCCCACGCCATTAACACAACATAACACCCCATAACGAAATACGGCGAACCGCGCAAAACATTTTCGATATCCGACTTTTCGTAAAAACCAATGTTGTAAAAATTATCTTTCCATGGTTTTATAGTGAATGAGCTACTAACCAGGGTTTTGAATGAGTTAGATAAAACAGAAATTACAGATTTCTTGTCGGGTATGTGGTTGTCTGATATGATTTTGGCTATTAGACAGTTTTCGGGAGGTGGGTTAGTCATGATTTGTGCAAATATAAGTCAATTTTGGAATTGTTTAAGAGAAATGCAGGACTTACATTGATGGTTGAAATAAGGGTTGTTAAGGAGGCGTTCACGGTTGATTACAAGATGGGTCAGGTGAAAATTACGGTGGAGATGGTGGCCGGAGAAGGGCCTCAGGAATGCATTGGGAATTTCACGAAGAGAAGTGAAGGTAGGTGGAGTGTAAACCTTTGAACAAGACTTTTATGTTTTTTTTTCTATAGAATCTTTGTTGTTTAACTTTGATGTAGGTGTTTGTTTGGGGATATTTTTTTAGTTGACCCCGTTTTGGGGTGTATTTTGTAATTTCACGGGTTCTTTGATAAAATAGAATAATTTAGGATGTGTTTTTTTTAGTTATGAGGAAGGACTAGTGTGATTCATTAATTTAATAGTATTTTTTTTTAAATGATACTTACTATTTCTTTTATTTTATTTATATCCACAAGTTTTAAATTATAGTGTCTTCTTAATTAAGATGCTTATATAGTTATTGGGTCTCATTATTCCTTCCATGTAACTAAAAAATAAACACACCTTTAGTGCCGAATTGTTTGAAGGCTCTAAATCGTTTGAACTGAAGGCCTGTTTGGTATGCAGTTTTTTTGAAGTTGTAAGCTTTTTGTTACAAAAATAATCTTCTTCAAAATAAGTAGCTCCGTTTGGATGCATCAACTTCAAGTTTTTATGTTAAACAAATAGCTCCAAAATGGAAACCTGGTTCATGAAGCTTTTCAAATATTTTGGAGCTGTTAAAAAGTAAAATTACTATTAACAGCTTATAATTACATTTAACAGCTAATTTACCAAACACTTTTATTGAAGAAAAAAATATACCGTTTCTAGCTCATATTAACAGCTTTGTAGTTTACAACTTACAACTAGTTTTGCCAAACATATCCTGAATCAAAATAATTCTGAATGAAAACATGTTGTTTAGCAAGTATTATGAATAAATATTTTTAACTACAATATATTAACGTTGTAATTTGTGTGATTAATTACATTTTTCATTTATTAGTTTTTATAAGATATAATATAAAATAGATTATCTGTTATAACGTTTTTTTAAATTGGTTAAATAATTAGGTTTCGTTAATAATAGCAGTTCATATAGTTACAAACATGATTGTGCTTATGTTACGAAAATATACAAATTTCGAATAGCATAAGTTATGAGATTAAAATATCAAGCTAGAAGCATGCTGAGAAGTCAAGATGATAAATATATATGCATTAAAATACCACGCAGGTAGATTGGCAATTTTAATGTACTGTAACAAATAAAATAAGAGTAAATAAAATTATTCAAAAGGTGGGGCGCTACTAGAGAGGAAATAAAGTATACATCGGTTACTGAGTGATTTAGAAAGCAATTTATGCTTAATCATTCAAAGCCCAATGGAATGATTCAGCGAGATAAATTTTTTTTATCAAACAACCTAGTGTTGACCGATTAGGATTTCAACGCCGAGTGAGGTTCATCAAGTGGCTATCAAACAGCCCCTTACTCTTTTATGTTTTTTTTTTCTTAATGCAAAGCACATCCAAACTGCTTGATTTAGAGGGGAAAAAAGTGCCTTTGCATAAGCAAGTAGGAAGCTTCATTTGCATGTCTTTTATTATAACAACAACTACATATATCTTGAAAATTAACCTAGGAGGTGTTTGTTAATGTTAGTTATGAAGGCTTTTGAATGAATGAAAGATTTGTGGCTCTTGATTTGTTTGGCTTTAAATGCAGCCTATAAAAGACAATGAAATTTGTTTGGTTCAAGATTCGCAAATTACGGAACTCGAAATTCCCCATGATTCATATGTCTGGGAAATTAAAACTTTATACTTTAAAATCTCTTTGTTTATTTGGTTTACTAAAAAACTATTAAGAATTTGGAAGTCATATGGTGGTAATGACATACCTACCATTTTTCTATTATGTCCCTACCTTAACTAAAAAATATTAAGAAAGAGACATTTTTGTCTAAGTTGTCTATTAAAGTTTCTGGCTTAACAAGAATTTAAAATAAACTAATTACAAAAGTGGACCAATATTTTAGTCATTTTACAAAAGTGAACCAAAATTATGTCTTACGAAAATGAACCAATGCCTGACACAAGCATACTTCTTGGAGAATGTGACCCAATAAACCCAAAAACCTCTCATTACTTTTCTCGCTAAAAATTATAAACAACTCACATGTAACATTTCTCTCAACAACCTTTCTCTTCTCCTCCTTCAAGATCTAAACAACCACTTCATCTTCAATCACTAATATCAATCTCCATTTTCAATATCTCTTTTCACCGTCATCTTCAATCTTCATTTCTATGGTTAAAGATGTCACGCCAGAAGAAATAATTGTGAACAACACACAAATAGGTTTGGTCGCGTTTTTTGTTAAATGGGTCGCCTTTTTTTGTCAAATTTGAGTCTTAGTCGCGTTTTGGGTTGCGATTTCAGTCTTAGCCGCGTTTTGGTTTGCGTTTTGGGTCGCATTTTGAGTCTTAGTCGCGTTTTGGGTCTCTAAATAATATGTGTTGCATGCTACTTTAAAAATTGGGGTCGCGTTTGTAAACTTGGGTCGCGTTTTTGAACAAGTGTATGGTCGAAATTCTTTCCTCAAATGAATATAACGGACGAGAATCAAAAGTTCACTTTCGTAAAAAAAAATCTTATGCGACGGTTGGTTTGGTAAATAGGTGATAGTAATGGGCCATTTAAAAAATTTTCTCATTTAAAATCTCTTGTGTATCCACATAATTTAAAGTTACATTTTTTATAAAAATTTTAATTTGTGGTCCCACCTTTTTATGTCCACCCAAAGAAGTAATTTCATGACATTTCAAATGCAAATACCCCTAAAACCCATGAATTTTCTCAAACCAAACAGCCCTAAGCGTACTTGTGAGTTAATTTGAGAGACTGTGTGATACTCCTAATTACAAGAGATACAAAAGATTAATGTTTATCCTTGTAATTAGAGAAAATTTGCTACTCTTAATTTTTATCATAGTAAAACATATCTTTCCTTGCCCGTGATTTTTATCATATTCGGGTTTTCCACGTTAAATCCATGTGTCATATTTTATCGTATTTCATATTTAAGTTACGGTTTTGCTTCAGTATAGTGTCTCTTTTCTCAACATGTATGTGGGTTTTATTTTCAAGGAATGGAGTGAAAGTATTAAAGGGCTATTTGTTAGATGTGATTTGATTTGTGGAATGAAATGATATATCAAAAAGGTAGTTTAGTAAAATGAATTTGAGATAATATCAATCATTTAAACTAAAATTCATTCCACTGCAAAGTGGTAGGATTTGATGGAAGGATATAAGTTTTTCAGACTAGTCCCACGTCTTGATTGTCATGAACCACAAATTTTAACAATTTTATTTTTTAATATTTTCTTTCTTTCTCTTATTTTGTAACAAATAATAGTTTTAAATGTAATATTAATTTATAAGTTATTTTTACTTTTTGATAATTACACATTTTATCCCTCTTTTTTTTTCTTTCAAACATTTGTTCTTATCCTGCTTACAAACCAAACACCCTAATAATTGTTTGGTATGAGGGAAATGGTTTTCAAAGGGTTTTGCACGATATCCACCTAGCTGGTTGAAACGCCCCAAGCCATTTTTTTAAACTTAACTGCCCAAAACCTACGGTTTGGCATTTTTACCAATCTAAGACCGGTGATTCTTAAATTCTGACATGCACAAGTTCATTTTCCAGAAAAGTGTCGTAAACCAACTCATAATTCTTAAAACTTTGCAGACATACTTCATACAGCATAAATAGCATATTTTAAACACAAATTTCATAATTTGGACGTGTGAAAGCTTTAACTTACAAATAATGGGTGTTATTCTAAACACCCCTTTTAAACTATTTCATAAACTTCATACTTAACATATTCATTTATAAAACCAACTGAAACCTGTAGTTTAAGAACATTTGAATATCAAAATGCATTGCTTTAGAAGGACACTTTGCGGTTAACTTGTTTCGTAACATGGTTATCTATTTCTACTTGCATAAACACAAATGGCAAGTACTTCCACACATTGCTTCACATCTTAAGGCCTTTGCTCTTGACCTTACATTGCTACATAGGCTACAATATTTGATAGCATATGGGAGCTCCAGCCCAACTGGATAAAGCTCATACACTCAAAGCAAGCCCACCAAGGCTATGCCCTACCATAATCTGCCTGGGAAACACGCTCCCAAGCCAGGCACGATAAGGGATCGCCTTGACATACATCTACGGTGTTAATAAAAATGTCGTCATTAAACGTTATTTATATTTTATGATCTTTACCTAGTTTTGTTAACGACAAAAGTAAATTTCATTTTTGTAAAGTATAAAGCTTGTCAAGATTAATAGACATTAAAACAAGCTTTCTTTAAATAAAGTCTTTATCACTTAAGCATTTACATTTTGACTAGTTATGTATCAATTAACTTTGATATCTTTCTAAAACCATAATGTGCTTTAACATTTTTAGAACAAGTATGTTTTAGTTTCTTAAACACAACATTACATATGTATTTACATTTAACATATTAATTCTAAAAATAGAAAACAACATATTACATCATGGCTTGCATCACATTGGAAATCTTTAGAAGATTTCATAGAATATTTTGTTTAGATTTGGACTCTACATATCTTACATGATCTTGGTTAGATTTGGGTGATCTTGGAAAGATCTTTGTAATCTTGTTGTCGATCACGAACAAAAAAAAAAAAAGTATGGAACCCTTTTTGGTTTTGTAGGTCCGTACATCATTGCTCATTTTGGCCTATAAATAGCAAGCCAACCCAAGTTGTTTTCTCATCCCTTCTAAGCATAAACACATACATTCTCTCTTTCTATTACTTCTAACTCAGTTTCATTTCATTCTAGTGATCATATTTTGTAGCAAAGAAGAACAAGGCATAATCAAGCTTCAACAAATAGTTGGAAATCTTCTTTGTTTTGTTGTTGTATGATCTAGTCTTGTTCATACATCATTGTTGTACCAAACCATCTTAAACCTCTGAGTGTGGGTGGTTAGTATTTTAGTCCTCAAAATACATAGTGTGTGGGAGTGGTTATACCCTTGTAAAAGAACTCGACATCTAGCCTTGTGTCGGAAATATTGTGTAAGCGACGTGTAAAGGTTTTCTCCGCGGTTAAAGGAGCTTGTTGATTAGTGAAGATAACTCTCGAGTTGGAGACTCGGAGAGTGGAGTAGGCAAGGAAAAGAGTCCTTGTAGATCGAACCACTATAAACAACTTGTAGTGGTTTGATTGTTTCTTTCCTTATTTACTCATTATATATTGCTTGCATATTTTTATTCTTCACTAACATATCTTTGATCAATATCAATTGATCTTACAATAAGTTTCAAAACAAAGATTTTAAACGGTAGAACTATTCAACCCCTTCTAGTTTTCCACAATTGGTACCAGAGCCTCGTTGCTCAAGAATTTCTAAAATATATTGTATTTTATAAACTTGAAACGATCCATCGATTCGAAAACTTTAAAGAAGGGCAATATATGCAAAGACCACCACTCTTTGAAACCAATGGATTTATCTATTGGAAAACCATTTTGAAACATATGTAAAGTCAAAAGATATAGATCTTTGGTTTGTTATTATTAAAGGTGATTTTAATCCTACAACAACAGATATTTCAAGTGATGAACAAAAGAAATTAATAGCTAAAATAATGAAGCTAAATGATGCTTTATAATGCTTTGCCTAGAAAAGAATATGAAAGAATTTTGGGAAAATGACAAAATATACCGCTACCGATGCATATCACTTTATGGACCACTTTTATTTTAAATTTGAAAATAGACCGAGGCAACCGGTCATAGTAGCAACTCAACCACAAGTCGACAAGTGTCCCGTGATATGTAAGGTATAGTTTTTGGACAACCAAAAGTCGTTGGGCAACCGTATTTTTTAAAAAGGATTTTTTGGTCATTTTACGTTACATAAAAAGTACACATTTGAATAGTGAAAGTACATTGAATTTATATTCAAAATCCAATACTCACTCGTCTTCATCATTCGTCTTCATCATTCGTCTTCTTCTCTCGATGTTTTTGGTTGTCGACAAAAGCAATCCTAGTTAGTTTTTTCAAAATGAAACATCTGCGATCGGCACCTCTCTTGCTCCTAACGCACAATGTTCATAGCAACCGATTATTTCCGTCGTTACATTTTTGTACAACAAGAAAACCACCTTCAATTGCTCAATCTTTTGTTCCAATAATGTGGCAAAGTATGGTACGCTTTAATTCGACATTGTTATTCGATCCATGTTATAATGAATCGATTATTGCCTATGTTACACACGCTTTAATTCCATTCTACAATCCATTGCTCTTTTAATATCATCCCATGTTTCTTCTCTTTAATATCAGCCCATGTTTGTTTATTTGCAAGTCCTATTACCCGAATCCTTTTACCCGGAGGTTCCGACTTTCGGCATCACTAATCGAAGCCTTTTTTCCTCGAAACTCATAAACGTTGCCCTTTTCAATGATCATGAAGCTACCACATCGGGTCTGGCTATAATAGTCACTGAGTGAGGTAGACAAATAGTCGGATATAGAGCTTGAATCACTTTCGAGGTTTCATTTGGGAAGTATGAAGCCCATGGATTACATGGTCGCATTGTATCTCGAACCGCTGAGGACATGTTATGCTTGAATCGAGAAGAGATTGTTATGATATCGCAAAATAAACAAAGTCTTTAAAGATGCGTGAAACCAAGCTTAGCATTAGAAAATAAGATTTACTGTAAACAAAAACCCACTACCTTTTTTTAGTCATTTTATTAGGGTTTTGCTGATATGTGTGTGTAAAAGCAGTGTTAATGTGTGTCTGTTTATGACTGCCCGTGACTATAAATCTCACTATAAAAGAATGTCTCTACCTTACCACATTTAAAAGCATTAACTGCCTAATAAATGCTAGGTTGTTGACCTTATCCCTTAACTTTGAACTTATAACTACAGATTATGCTAAAGCTTAGTTTTGCACCATCCTATACATCCTAACACATTTACAATAAACCTTTTGTGACCGCTCATACAAGCATTTGTAACCCCTTCAAGACTGTTTACTTAAAATCAAGACTGTATATGCATCCGTAATCTTTTATTGCTTGGTCTTCATGACCGGCAAGATCAACTTCCACTTTCGTTTATCATTTTAATTACATATCCCTTAAAAATGGTGTCTTATCTCACTATGTGTTGTTTTTATGATACGCAGATTTTAAATATTGCACACGATCGTATTTAAACTGTTGTTTTCAACACATTATCAACCAATGTTGCATCCTTATATGTTTCGGTTGTTTTTTTTTTTTTTCAATACAATCTACTAAAACATAAGCATCGCTTATCAATAACTCTAGTATTTGTCAAACTCCAAAGAAGATTCTAGATGATCCTAACAACCATCACATTGCTCTAGAATATTACAACTTAACCCGACCCTACGAATAGTACCAGTTGTTCAAACATACTAGCAAGAGTTCCAATCTTATACTAGCAATGGTATACCTTGAGCGATACTCTATCCTCATAACCATAACCAAAACCCAACAATCCTCCCAAACTTGATATCTTCGTTCAAAAACATCCAAGAATAATCTTCAATCTTCATCTTCCGAAAGGATTTGGGAATTCTTTCAAACACTTCATCTTCTTCTCAATGCTTGAATAGCTCTTGAACATTGATCTTGAAGTCTGAGTAATAATGCTCCGACTTTCTCACTATCTTCATGAACTCTGATGGTTGTACATAGCATCACAGTCAGAGTTCCAGCTCTGAGTGGATATTCTTTCTCAGCAAGCATGAATGCATCTACTCCATTTGTTGTAGAAACATGATGAACTTCACATGAATCATAATAATACCATTTAGTACCGGGACATGAACATGAGAATTTCCAGAAATCATCACTTGTATCTGGTTCATAGAGCCTTCTAAGATAAACCTCCAACTGCATCTCCTTCATATCTTTGAGATCTTCAACATTAAACCTTTCTTGAACTAACCTCCATAGTGTGTCAAGATCATCTCTATCAAAAGCTTTTATGAGATCTTCAAACTGAATGAATGATGAAGTTTCACCACCCAAACCTTGTAATCTTCCATGTTGGAGCAAAATTGCTGGCGATAAATACTTCCCAATCAATGATAGGATGTCTAACTTGCGGTGGTTCGGTAGAAATCTTCTTCTTCTATCACAATTATCTCGATCATTGTTCTTGATGAACTTCTCGGTTGGAACTTCTTGTTCTTCAAACAAACTTTGTCTTCTTAGATGTCCGAGATTCACTATATTTGGCCTTTCTCTTCAAATTGGGATACCTTCTTGATTCTTCTTGAGTCCATTGGAATAAAATTTTATCTTGTCTTTGAACTCGTAGTAGATACTTTCAACTTTATCATCGACATTCCTTTGAATTGATGTCTTTTCAAACCACCAACCTTGCAACAATAATCTTTCATCATTGAAATTACTTGTGCCTTTGTTGGTTGTCTTGATTTCTTCTGGCCTTTCTTGACTGAAGCAACAACATCTTGAAGTGCTTGATTGTTCTTCATCGGATAAAGTCCTTTAAGCATGCAGTTCTTTGATCTTCGCTAAAGTCTTATCACCACTAGCTCAATTGCTTTCTTCTTGATCATCGGATCATTTTTATCAAGAACTCAATCTCTTCATCTGTTGGTACATAGCTGAACTCTTGAGTCTTTTCTCTAAGTCTTATAGGTTGAACAGTGGAAATTTGATCTCCCATCCTATCCAGCCTTTTAGCCTCCATAAGCTTGCAATCTCCAGTACTTCTTGCTTTTTCTTTTCAGCAACTTCATCTTCATGGATCTTTCTTGCAAATTCAGCATCATGAGCAATCGAATCTGTACCTTCTTTGAAACTTTTCTTGTGTCCGGTCATTTCTAGCGGTGGAATATTTGCCTCTGCATAGGCAAATCGGGTCAATGGTAAAATCATTATTGCATCTTCAAAATGTCCCGCTCTAGTTGCTCTTTGCTCTTCTTGAGTATCAACTCCTTTGATCCTTGGAACACTTGTTCTTCATTTTTCAATGTTTCAATCACTTTCGAGAAGTTTTGTCATCTTTTGCTTTTTCTTTCCCTATTAATTACATCAACATTTAGTTCCGGATGCACTCTTTGGTACGCTCGCATCATAAGCCACCGCTCATCTATACTATTAAACGTCAAAACTGTTTCGCAATTCCTATACCCTTTCCAATATCCGGTTGACCAACAACTCGACTTCACAGCTCACCAATCTTCAAACTTCCTAAGGGTTTAGGTGCATAAGGTTTAATTGTAGGGAATGGGTGCAACGATAGGTTCAGGATTGGTAAAGATTGCTTTTGGTTTAGCAGTTGAATGGCAACCTCCTTTTCAGCTTCTTTTGACTTTGGTGGTGATGTAACAGTGGTTGTGATTGTAGTAGCAGTGGTTGTGATAGCAATGGGAATATCTGAAGTAACAGTTGTTATAATTACCTTAGAGGTGGTTCCAACAGTGGCTTCTTCTTTAGAAGCAGTGGATGCGGCAACATAGGCAGTGGTTGTTGCCTGCACCACTTCCTTCTCTTTTTCTGCACAAGTAGCTTTCAAAGCATCATCTATCGCGCACTTTTCCTTCCATGTCACCACCATATAACCATCCCGATTAGCACGACTATCCAAGTCCAAACCACATCGAAATTCACATCCTCCCACGATCTATGCTTTTACTCCTCCGTGTTTGGATGCATCCTCCAACCTATGATCCTTTGAGGAGCTAGCCTTCTTTCCCATCCTTTTGACTCTTCTATATGCAGCAATACCTGGTTTCCTAATTCTCTCCAAAACAATCAGCCTGTGCTTCAACCTTTTAATAGTTCCAGCTAGAGAGGTTGTCAATTCTTGAAGACCAGACATTTTAGACTCTGTTACGAATTGGAAATTCCATGTTAAAGAGTCGGTCACCCCAATTATAGTCTAGTATAAGTTAGCTCGTGGACTTGTCGTTAGTTACGTTATTTATCAGTTTATTAGTTAGTTATTAGTTTAGTTTAGCGTAGTGTAACACCGTGGAGGAAGGACGGTCTTTACCCATGTATGCACGATCCCGAGGCCGATAGGAGGTCGAGTTGTGCAGAACTATAAATACCCCTTCCATCCATGGAAGGGTGGAGCTTTTCAATCTAACCTTTTACATTTTACAAAGCAACTCTCTAGCAAGAAACTCCCTCTCTCTAAAATGGCAAACATGTATTTCGATCATCCAAGACCACCCGAATCATCAACACAATAAATATTTCGATCCTACAATTGGTACCAGAGCCAAGTTGTTATGTTGTTTGATGATTTATGTTGGTTTTTGCATCTTGTTGAAGCTGTCTTGTACATTTTTGTGGGTCGGAAATTTTGTTTTCCGTATATTTTGGGTAAACAGTTTTTTTAACAAGTTATTTCATTCTTTTGGTCAAAGATGGTTTTCTATCCAAACAGTCATGAATATTCATTTTTGATAAGTCATCTCTTTATGGTCATATGGTCTGTTTTATGAGGTCAATATCTGCTTAGTCAAACTGCAGTCTAACATGGGTCAAAATGAAATATTTCATAGCATTTTTGTCACTTTTTCTGGGTTTGTTTGAAGCTGATCGGAAAACTTTGTCAGAAAACTCATCGGAAAATGTTATAAATCTTGCTAGCGACTTATGTCAAGAAAAACAGTAGCGACTTGTTTCATAAACCTTAGCGACTTGTATTTACAAGTCGTAGCGACTTGTTCTAATAGAAGGTGGCGGTTTGATTTTTAAGTCAAACTGGTAGTGAGTTGTTATGAATTTTGAAAGCTGCCTGTTTTTATAGCGACTTGTAATGAAAAAAAAACAACTTAGCGACTTGACTCAATAAGTTGGCGACTTAACTCAAATGGTAGCGACTTGCAACAGAAAGAGATGAAGAAAGATTTGACCTCGACCACAACCTAAGTACCAAAACTAAATCGACCTCTGGATAACCATCATCGGTCCAAGATTAATCAGTCATCTACAAATCATCTACCAACAATATCAACAATCTCAAAAAGAAACCAAACAAGTTACTATCTTACTTATTCATCTTGGATCTCAGCTTTGTTCCTTTAAATACTCACGGATAAGAGCACTGGAAACCAACATCATCGATCCTCAACAATCATAAATCATGACTCGTTATTAATCAAAAAGATAAAAGATCTCAGGTTCTTGTTTCGTGGTACTCAAAAGTAATATCAAGACCAAAGGTCTATTACACGAAATAGGTCTTCATCACTGATCTTATCTCAAACAAACTTGATGTTAAATACAAAATGGATCTCAGTTTTGTTTCTTTTTGTGTATGGTTTTCACAACACATAGATCTAAAAAGATCTATACACATAAAGATTATACCATCATCGATCCAAAGTTTTTGTGATAATATTCGAATTTTTAAGATTAAACAACTAACAAGATTGTTAAGATTCTTTCTTATAATTCGTTCAAGACTTCCAAATGAAATAGTAATCGACATTAAACATAAAGAAAGGGGAACCTACCTTAACGTGTCCAAGATATAACCATGTTCATATGATTTGATCTCGTGGCCACCACATAACCATCTTGAACCATCTCTGTGGCTAGATACACTTGTATATCACATACAAGGTTTGTTAATGACTTGATGTTTCGATGGTTGTTGCAAGAAATGGAGATGAGATTAATACTGAGAGATCATGTTAATGGAGGCGTACTCTCAGAGTGTTTTTTAGGGTTGCTGGATGCAAAGCAGATTTGTGACATATGGGAGGGGATATTTTTTGGAGAGTAAGTTTAGGGATTTGATAAAGGATTATGATGTGGGGGCGGATGTGATATGAGAAATATTAGGGTTGAGTTGGTGTTAATATGCGTTTTATACCCCTAATTCTTAGGGCACCGGATTTGTAAGTGGGATTGTGAAAGGCTTATTTGGATCATGCGTTATTCTCATTATGGGCGTTGTTTCTTATTAATGGCATATCATATGGACTTGGACCATGTTTGATTATGTAGTACGGGCCTCGTGAATTTGCATTTGATCTTGTAAATATTAACGTATTGAACAAGGGCCACCGGACTATCATAGGTGTTGGATCAGAATATGACCTTGTGGGCTTGTTGTACGTTAATACCATATGTTTATCATATGTGGTTTTTTGTAATATCATAGGTTTATCACTGATAATATCGGGTTTGAATTGACTTAGGCTTGATTTGATATATATATGGGCTTTCATTGGAGAGTGAGATTTTATTTGGATCATATGATGTGATTTGGTATGATGATGATTGTTGTTGTGGTATGAGGGTTGATACTTTGGTACATACATTTTCACGATGATTATTATGTCACGGCTTGGCTTGAATTGATTAAGGTTGACTACGGAGTCGTTTGTACGGTATTTCTTATTTGGATTTGAAGTGAGGCTTTCCGGGCATGTCTAATTATTTCGTCTTCTTTCTTTCTACCCTTCCGCGAAGATGACTTGTTTGGGCAGTTATTGAGTGTGATAAAGACTTGGCTATTTAGTTACGGTTGTGATTTTTTTCTCGCTTAACCCACAACGTAACTATCACTTAGGTGTCTCACGCAGTGGAGGATATGTCAAGAGGTTTTGTACATTGGGTACACCGTTTCTTCTTCACAAGGATTAGTACAAGTTTAAGTAACAAATCTGGGGAATTTTACTTCATGGTCAAGTTTGGCATATCAGGTTTACTTCACCATGTTGTTTATGCACTAGCCGACAGAATGCGTGAATGATGTGTTTACCAAAGTGTTTACTGGATGGGTGATGATATTGTTGATGTTGGACAATGAACCGCTGATGAACCACTGCATGTTCCCCTAAAATAAATATTCACCGAAACCAAAGTTGTCATAACACATTCAAGCTGACATTGCTTACGGTTGTGTCTTGATTTTGTAAAATCCCGCGAAAGAACCTATTTCTCGGTTTAAATCATAGACTTGTAAAATCCCGTAACAATGGAAACATCCTGATACTAGTAAGGTGCATTTCCGGATCTATATTACGGCTTATTCTTGGTTCTTGTAAAATCCCGCGAAAGAAACTATTTCTCGGTTTAAACCATAGAGTTATAAAATCCCGTAATGATGGAACCATCTTGGAGAAGAGAAAATGTAATTCTGGATCTTACTTGATGCTGGTGCTATGGTTTCTACTTCGAAGAAGGGATAAAAGGGTGTACTTCATGAATTAGATGTGTGTTTGGATTTTCTTCATGGCAGTTTGGTTATTACTTGGTTTTACGGGGTTATGTGCTACTAACCATGGTCGGGATGAAAACCATTATCATAGTTCACTTAAAATGTCAAAGGAGGCTAGATTTGAGCTTTTAATCAAGAAGATGTGACAACAGAGTTAATTCACTATTATTTATTTGAGGTTGAAGTGAAATATCACGGGCGAGTGTACTTAGTATCTGAAGGTATCGGGATGGTTGGATGAAGATTCTTCAAGATCCTTGTTCGAGCTTATTATCAAAATGAAGACTTGAAATCTAGTTATTATTGGGTGTCTTTACCTTTCTTTTACCACTTGGGGAATCGGGCTCTTACCACCTCAAAATAACTATCACTTTAAGGAGTTACGTTGTAGTGCTCAAAGGTCACATTGAATTGTTGATTTTCAAGAGGTGATGTACGTCTATTACTTGATGGTTGGTTGGATGAAGAGTATAGAGTACTTAGAGATTCAATGGAGGATGAAGTCTCGCACCGCTCTTTGTTACATATGTAAGTTTAAGTCACGAGTTCGGGTTAGTTTACTTGTGGTCAAATTCATCATCTGGGTTCTTCCATCGCTTGTCACTACAAAAGCCTCTTGAATGATAATGGGGTTGATTACATGTTTTGCCAAGAGAGCCGAAAAGAGAGATTATGACGTCTGCTCACATCGCCTCAGCCTCGTGCTTCAACATTATGACGATGAACACAACATTCATGCCTCGTACTCTAAAGAAAAGAAAGTGTACGTTTGATGCGCTTTTTCTTCAAAAAAGAGAAATCTTCTTATGACGCTTGAACACAACAGCTCAAGCCTCTTTCTAAAGAAAAGAAAGGTGTATGCGTGTCGGTCGCTTTATCTTCCAAGAAGAGAAATCTTCTTATTATGACCATTCTCATCAACATGCTTCATACTTTTTCCATGCGCTCACCATCAGTGAACCAAAGCATCGTTGATTGTTTTCCGATTCCACTTTCTCAACTATAATGACAATGGCGACATCCTGCTAATTTTATGGGAGAAGTGTGAATAGACTACATTTGGATGATGTTCACTTGTTTAATCAAGAATGGCATCTCCGATGCAATTCTTGAGGGGAAGAAGTGTGATAATTTCGCATGGTTGATTGACTTATGAGAATATATGGTCATACGGCCCTAACTCATGTAAGAACCGAGCTTCTTCTTATCGGATCATCTTTACATGGAGTTTCTTCTAAGAGCCGTTGGTTGACATCTTCACTCGGATTGATGAGTTTATCGACAAAGTGCTTCCGGTTAATGCTTCACGATACATCAACATGATGATTCCGAACAATCTCTCGTTCTTGTTTGATGTGATTGGTAGTTTGGTGTTACCATCTTGTGTGTTTGTTGCGCCTCGATTGCTAATTTCCTTGATGAACATCTTTCCGTTCTTGTTTGATTGGGAGGGATTTTAGTTAAGGGATTTGCAAGATGTGTTAATGGGATGCTTTTGGTGGGATGCTTTTTGTGTGAGTCGAAGATGTTAACACTCTATTCCCCATTCGGACAATCTTGAAGAAGGTCGAGTCTACGATCATTCTACATTTCGCTATATGTTAGAAGACCAAAGACGAGTTGCATTTAATGATCTAAAGACTTCTTCTTAATTTGGGCATTTTCAAAAGATTGTCGGTTTAGGGGAGAGCACTAATTGGGGAGGTGAAATGTCTGATTTAATCCCCAATTAGAATTGCTCACATTCTTCAGCAAGTTGATTCCCACAAGATTACAAGTGTTCTTCTCAAAAGATTTCATGTATATGAGCTTACA
The DNA here is from genome assembly GCA_022545495.1 of Chrysanthemum lavandulifolium. Classification (NCBI taxonomy): domain Eukaryota; kingdom Viridiplantae; phylum Streptophyta; class Magnoliopsida; order Asterales; family Asteraceae; genus Chrysanthemum; species Chrysanthemum lavandulifolium. Next base: position 143,250,310 of record CM040241.1, on the reverse strand, counting down.
AAGATTGCTGATTCTGAAGTATCAAAACCAGCAAGGGGGGAGGAGACATGTATCTAAATGCGAGTAAACTTGATGAACTTAATACTTCTAAGTAATTGAAGATATCCCGGGAAGACAAGTGTTATTACTGCAGAGAAACTCAAGGTTTTACTCATGGCGAGTAAACTTGATGAACTTAATTCTTCTAAGTGATCAAGATATCCCGGAAAACAAATGTCATGACCGCAGAAACTCAAGGTTTTACTCATCAAGGCGTTTAGTGTTCTTATTCCAACTATGTGGGGAATAGATGGAAGAGTTAGTTTCAAGATGAAAGAGGTACAAGTGTGTGATGATTTTGATGTTTTCACAATCATCGGGGAGAGATTGTGTACATTGGGGATGCTCAATTTGTTTTACTTGAGGCTTAATCGGTGATTCGAGATATAATCACTTATTAGGTGTTGACATCCGCAGAGATTGTCACCCAGAGATAATCGGTGATTCGGCCCGCTTTTCAATGTTATCTGTTATTCTCTCTTTGGGCATTCGGTACCGGGCTCTTGAGCTTCAGACACTTTCTTCGTGGGGGAGAAAAGTATACATCGGGTTATTCTTTCGCTATTGGACTTAATGCTACTTCAATGGTATAAGTTTCTTTGTCTTGGTATGTGTATTCGGGTTCGTGAGCTCTAGTCTAAGAGACTAAGCGCATCATTTCAACTACGTGGGGAAGTGGTCTCTTGACACCTTTTGGAATGGATTGCTTCGACTTCAATGGAATGAAATTTGAGAAGAGTTATTTATGTGGGATGATACGTGGTCGTTCTTTTGGATGATATAACCTCGAAGCGAAGAATCACGATGATTATTCTTAAAAGGAGCAGAAGATCGATGATAATGGTGTGCTTCTTTGTGCACTGCTAATGGAAGCTTGAAAGAAAGCTTTGAATCTGCTCAACATAAGGATTTTGGTTTGGGGAAGTCGCCAAAGTCTCTCTTTCTCAAAGGCTCTTGTTCTATCTTCTATCTCGAGCCCGGAAGCTTTGGTGGTGGACGTTTAAGAGATGATGATTTTATCTTCTTCAACGGGTCGCCGATATCCTTATCTCGCATACTCGTATCATCATCTTCTCAAATTATATCATCTACTCTATCTTTGTACATATTTTATCAAAAACAAAATACAAAAATAGAAAACCAACAAAACAAAATAGAAAAATATAAAACCAACAAAATCCATAAAATCAAAAAATTGAAAAATACCAAAAATATGTTTTCTAAAGACATGTCTTCGGTATCGATAACATTTGCGGTCTTAGAAATGTCATTCAATAATGGCACGGGACCATAGATGAAGTTCGAACAGAGGTGTAAATATTCTTTGTCAAAACATGTCAAAACTATGGCTTGCGATTATTTGCATTGTGACCCGCGCTTAATCATGGTTTGCTATTATTTCAGATAGCAACCCGCTCTTCAAGAAAGGAAAGTGCTACGCTAAACCAATTTTCAAATATTTCGTGCACTTATCCTAAAACAATTTAAGGAAAGTATGTCGAAGGACTGCTGTTCCTACACAAATGTTTTTCCTTCTATAAATTCTTCAGAAAAATATTTGTTGTTTTAAAAAATGGTGGGAAATGAGTTGCTTGAAAATCAATCAGTTTATGAGTTTTCGTAAAAATTGAAAACTCAATCAATGACTTTAGCGCTTTTAACCTTTTCAGAAAAATAAGTCATTGATTGAGGGGGAGAATGTTTTCAAATTTACATCATCTAACGGACTTTCTTAATTATCTTACGTGCTTAATTATAATATATAATTGCCTATGTTGAAGGACTAGGTTTCTAGGATGTGATTGTTAGGATTAGATGATTATAGTTTGATGAACACATTATTCCCATACCTTATATGAACGGATTGATATGTTGAATTGACTTGAATTAGTCGATTGTTGTTTGGGTGATGTCGACCACCATATATCTGTATGTGTGTTCACTAACGTATGCAGGTATATTGGTATATAAGAATGTTCTCGATCCGGATCCCACAATTGAAGATGATTGGATGCCGAAAGGAAAGGGTAACTAGATCTTGGGTTGACAAATGAAGAAACGGAGCTTAATTAGACTTCAATGGAGAGTTGGCATGAAATGCAACGTAAGAGGTCTCTTCGCATCAAGATATGGTTTTCTTCTAAGTGATTGAGAAACGGAGCTTAATTGGACCTCGGTTGGCATTAAAATGCAACGTAAAAGTCTCACCGCATTAGCGACGCTTTTTCTTCCAAGCCCTACAGCAACAACAAAAGCTTCTTAACCACCTAACGTATCTTTGTGCAGGATACCATTCTCAAACAATTTTGAATAAAATTGATTAAATTGTTTTGAAAATGGAAAATATTGTTTTGAAAATAAATTGGACTTAATTTTGAAAATCACCGGACTTCTTTTTATCAAAACCTAAGTCACTCAATCATCGACTACGGTCATCGATTGAGGGGGAGAGTGATTTAAAATAAAATATTTTCAAACGATATTTCTTCATAAAAGTCCATTTGTACGTTATAAAGTGGTGATCTAAAGATTTAATGTTATGTCATGGTATGATTTTTCTTTAGAATCAAGATCTTTCAAAATGAAATTTTTTCTGTTCTTGTTTGATTGTGAATTTTTTTATGTTCTTTAGAATCAATCATACCTGACACTAACAATCTTTAATGTCTTAAAATGGTCCTTATCTATCATTTTTCAAAATCAAATCTTGCCACGTCTTTCCCCAAAATTTTCTAAATGATTTAAATCAACTGGGATCACAAATCTCAATTGGTTTGAAATTTTTGATCGGGAGAGATCGTGATTTAAATCTCTTGTCTGTTTTAATGGAATTGGTTTTAGTCCTTTAAAGGCACTCCGCCTCCATGTGCCAAACGATTTCAAATATACAATGCACATGTTGAGGAGGAGCATTTATCCAAAAACCGTAAGAGCTTTTAAATCGTGCACATTTTCTCCCATGTTTTCTAAACCATATTAATCACTTGGGATCCAAAATCTCAAAGGGTTTGATATTTTTGATCGGGGAGAATTTTTGATTTAATAATGAAATTTGATAAAGGTGATTGTTTGATTCAATTGTGCAGTCGCTCTCTCATATGTGCTAAACGCTTTCGAATCTCGAAGCACATATTGAGGGGGAGCATTTCAAAAGAAAATAAACTATCAAGGTACAAAGATTTATATGTTTCAACATAAAGTATCTTGATTGATTTTCTAATGGTTTCTTAATGGCTTTTGTGATCGTGGAAGTGCTTCAAATGAACTCTTGCCTCTATGTGATAAAATGGTTTCTTAATGGCTTTTGTGATCGTGGAAGTGCTTCAAATGAACTCTTGCCTCTATGTGATAAAATGATTTCAAATATCCTATGCACATATTGAGGGGGAGAATTTACCAAGAAAATCAAATGGCTTTTTCTATGAAAATTGTGATCAAAGAAAATATTTCAAAGTCCTCTTGCCTCCATGTGCTAAACAATTTCTAAATCATATGTGTTAGGACCGAAAATATAAGATTTATGTGGTTCGGGAGGTCGGGGTTGGTGGAAGAAGATGAAGATCTTCATCCTTTTTAGAGAGAGAAACTAGAGAGAGGGAGGAGAAAACAATGGAACTTTATAAATAAAACACACACTACAAATGACCAAATGATTCACCTCACCCCTCATGGAGAGTCATGAGGGGTATTTATAGGCTCAACAAACCTTAACTTTGCCACTTAAACGATACTAGTCCCTATGGGCAAAGTATACTACGCATCTAGTCCAATTCCAGTAGGTGACGTTATCTTTATAAAAAAGCGAGGCTAACAATATCCCTCCAAGATAGCGTCACACGTGAATGGTTACAATGAGACCTATAAATACAAAACAAAGTAAATTACAATAGTAAAGAACAATGTTGACTTTCTTGAAGCGCAGAGTCTCGTAGTCTAGATCTTGAGGCAAACTTGAAGTTTTCCTTCCAATGACCTCGGCATTTGATCTTCTTGTAGCTCGAACTTCAAATGTAACGGTCTAGTTAGGTTAGTACTCCCTCCCAACTAGTGAGCCTTTTTCTTTCTATGCTCCCTCCCGAACCGACAACACTCTTCCAACACGCATGGAGAAAGTAAACTCTTGAAGCACAATGGTTGTCGCTCGGGAACATCATAACAACATAACTCACTTAGTATTGCAACCAAGTTGGTAAAAGCCCGATGTACACCACACTACTTCTCCTTCTTGGTCTTAAGCACAAATCCTTCGTAATTCAATCACGGAAGATGAAATACCAACTTCTCCTCCCGATGGTTGCGAGCTATCGGAATCATCATAATGTTGCGACGTGTCAGACACCTTCTTCTTGATGCAAGATTAACATCATAGCTTGATCAAAATTCTGTGAGAATATGTAGCAAAAATACTCTCAATAAATTTCTCTAACCAACCTTAAAACGAACCTCCTTTGAATTCACCAGCTATTAGTAATGACCACATATGGAGATAACCCGATATGACTAACTTGAAAAGGAAGTAAACATCCCAACTTTGTGACTTACTGCTTGTTCTAAATTCTTGAACAATCCACAACGGCGTGACACTTTGAGCACTACAACGTAACTCCTTAAAGTGATGGTTACACACCGTGAGCACTACAACGTAACTCCTTACATCACCATAACCGATTGTCAAATTTCAGTAATGTGCTCCAACAAGTTATCTTGAGACATGTATCCAACCAACCAACGCCTCAAAGATAAAGAAGTCCACCCGCGAAATGTCACTTCAATTCCGCATCAATAATACCGTACAAAAACCCCGTAGTCATTATTCAAATTTTCCTCAAGCCGTGAATGTATGTAGCCCTCCGTGAATAATATACCATACCAAAATTACCAAAATACCATGCTCATTATATCACAAATTATACCAAGGTACTTTTAACAAAATATCTCCTGAGCACATTCGGATGACATATTGTTTACCATTTAGCCGAACTTAAAACCAAGAAGCCCATTCCACAATTCTAATTGTCTAGTCCAATAGCTAGCACAAGCAATTGATATTCCAATTAAAGGCCCAACACTAGAATGTGAAGATCCAGTCCAAGTTTAACTGAAATGGTCTGATCCAAGCACAATGATAAATACCGTATGTGATAGTAGCATCTAAATACACAGTTTTTATTTTGACCTAGTCACAACACATTAGAACCCTACCACTATCACATTTCTCAATATTACGCCTACCACATATCTTTATTTCTCTCAAGATCTGAGAAGGAAATAAAATACGCTTCCTTTATCTCACAAACAACTCGTATACATCTCATCTCTATCTCCATCAATCTCAACACTCATCTCAATCTCAGTTTCTTTAACACGAAAACAAACACAAACGAACCCTAGTTGATGTACTCGATTTCTGCTTCAACCGAATCAAGAAAGCATGTTAAAGGCTTCAAGATCCTAATGGTGGGTCTCGAGTAGGTTATATTTCGTTGTTTTTGGTCTATGAACGAATCACAGATATAAAAGTAACATACTTGTTATAATTTATTTCTTGAATGATTCGGATATTATCACAGATCCGTGAGGATGATGAGTCAATTGTAACAATCTATAAAGGTTGCAAAAAAATTGAGTCGAATCTGAGATTTATCAAATATTTTTCTTTTGGAGTCTTGATTGAGATAGAATTAGAGGTGGGATGGATTTGAGATTGGATGGTGAAGAGGGTTGATGGATATTTGTCAGTTTGTATATTTCTTGGACTGATGATGGTTTAAGTGAACCTGAGGTCGAGTTTGTAGTTTGGTAAATGGTATGAGTTGGTCTTGTTGTGGTCGTTTGTTTTACGCATATCTTTCTTTCACTTTTTCTGTTATTACGCGTAAGGTTCTTAGCTTATGCGTAAACATACGCGTAACATTGCTTATGCGTAACCTTACGCGTAACCTAGCTTAGCCGTGCCAAAAGCTTAGGCGTAAAGGCATACGCGTAAATCATTTCTTACGCATAACTTCACAGTTATGTGTAAATTCCTTTGAAGATACTCCATATGCGTAAAAAACGAGGGTTTTGACCATTTGACTTTTTCCGGCAAGTTTTTCCGACCAATATTTCCGACCATCTTCATACAAAAACCCAGAAAAGCATAAACATGCTTCTTTTTGTCTGATTGACCATGAAGAGGTTCGGATGACCACTTGATATTTTCCACAGATTTGGTACAAAAGATGTCTAAAGAAGATATTAAATACTGTTTGTACCCAAAGAGACGACAAGGACAGATATAAACATGAATGACCATATGACATCTTTTACCAAAAGGATACTAAACTTTGTTAAAAGAACTGTTTTTCCTCAATATTCGGAAAAAAAATTTCCGACCCACAGAAATATCACAAAAACAGTCACAAACAACATTCAAAAACCACACAAATCGATAAAAATACACAACCTGGCTCTGATACCAATTTTTAGGACCGAAAATATAAGATTTATGTGGTTCGGGAGGTCGGGGTTGGTGGAAGAAGATGAAGATCTTCATCCTTTTTAGAGAGAGAAACTAGAGAGAGGGAGGAGAAAACAATGGAACTTTATAAATAAAACACACACTACAAATGACCAAATGATTCACCTCACCCCTCATGGAGAGTCATGAGGGGTATTCATAGGCTCAACAAACCTTAACTTTGCCACTTAAACGATACTAGTCCCTATGGGCAAAGTATACTACGCATCTAGTCCAATTCACGTAGGTGGCGTTATCTTTATAAGAAAGCGAGGCTAACAATATGCACATGTTGAGGGGGAGGTTTTCTAAATGATCAAAACTATTAAGGTACAAAATGCTTTGATCTCGTATCACAAGTACCTTGATAGTTTTTCCAAATGATTTTTCAATTGTTTTCAAGGAAGAATGAACTGTACCAAAAGACCGACCATTTTACTTTATGTATGGATTTATAAGGATGGTGAGGTTAGGTATTAGTTCCCACGATCCGCCGTAACAGGAGGGATCTACCGAGGACAATCCACTAGATAGTGTAGAGTCTTTAGGTATATTGAAAAAAGGAGAAAATGAGAAATGGGAAGAGTGCGGTGAGATGTAGCTAGTCTTGGAATAAACCCAACAAGGTTCTAGTTATGAAGTCTCGGTAAGCTTGAAGGGTTGAAGAATGAAAAGAATTGAATGTGAAAAGGGTGAAAATAAATAGCCCTCCATTAATTCAACCTTAGGGCAGTAACCGGGTTCAATACATATGCTACTGGTGGTTACTAAGTTACTAAGGTAACACTGGTATTGAAGACAAGACGTCATGGACCCAGTGATGCACTGCACTAAACTTCCCAAGCTACTCAAGTTCCTCTTAAAAGGGCTTGTTTCATTCTCACGGGGAACCTACATAATCTATCGACTTTCTCTTAGAGATTGTTGATATTGAAGAAGGAGACCCTCTCCCTAGTCTCCGGCATAGGAACCAAAAGAGCACAATTGAGTCTAGAGCCAAGAGATCATCCACAATATCTCATTAGGACACAAAATTAATGAAGACTTGCTGTTTCACACTATGTGGAAAGTGAGAATATAATTAAGAGTCCTCACGATTATCCTTGTGGTATTGCGTAACATCCGAGTGATACGTAAAAGTATTCATGATGAAGATGGAAATCCTTCAGAGCCAACATCAAACAAGCTCTTGGTGGGTGACATGTGAGATCTTCTCGAAGATCAAGCTTGTGACAACCGGATAGAAACGGGGAGATTCAATCTTGAATCAACCGTGTTCGAGAATGGAATTGACGAATACTTTTGAAAAACCGCTCGATGTGCAAATCTTCTTTTCTCTAGCACGTCGAATGTGTACTCATGTTTTCAAACACAAAAGTATCTACGATTGAAAAATACTTTTGGAAAACCGCTCGATGTGCAAATCTCTTCTTTTATCTAGTACATCGAATGTGTACTCTTTCAAATATAAAAGTATTTATGATTGAAAATTGATCTTTCTCATAAAACCTTCGTCAGATTGCAAAACTCTTTCTTCTAAGTAATACGCGATTGTTTTTCAAATCATTTTCATCAATTAGTGAATCTCAATTATTTGGTTCACTCACTCCGTGTTGTCTTCTTTGAGACGTTCGGTTTGAGAAATTTAGAATACCGCGAAACCACATCAAGGAGATTCCTCGAATTCTACTCGATCACGTGCAAGACTTGTAATCGATAAACGGGAACCCGTGGTCGTGTACCTCAATTCAACGAAGTGATCAAAGACACTTTCGTGTGTTTTATTGCTAACTGTTGTTTGCGGTACATTTGGATGGTTGCGGCTGATCGAATTGAGGAGTCAATCCAAAGCCGCATGCTCACAAAGATCCACACTTAATTGAAGATATCATGATCGGTGCATATCTACATAACATGGTTACGATATTTTATACTCTTCGCTATCTCACGCAAATATCATGAACCAATAAAGCTTCCGTTATTCGATGGAAAGATGTCATGATTCAAAAGTGTGTCATGTCGGTCCGATAGTCACAACATCACATGAAGGCAACACAACAAAAGGGTGATCCAGAGATTTATGTGGTCGATGATCTCAATGAAAGCTCGAAGATCATCAAAGATGTGGATCGCCCAAAGACCTCCACCAAAGTACAAAACTATGCGGACTTCAAAGAATCGCTACTAATGCACAAAGATTGCGTAACTTGAAGAATTGAAGTCACGAGCTCGAGAACTAAAGACAATGAAAGAATGCTAGGATACAAAATGTATTTCACGGGGTGACCTCCCTGTGGGAGATTGTTAGAATTGGAAATTCCATGTTAAAGAGTCGGTCACCCCAATTATAGTCTAGCATAAGTTAGCTCGTAGACTTGTCGTTAGTTACGTTATTTATCGGTTTACTAGTTAGTTGTTAGTTTAGTTTAGCTTAATGTAACACCGTGGAGCAAGGACGGTCTTTACCCACCGATACACGATCCACAGCCGATGGGAGGTCGAGTTGTCTATAACTATAAATACCCCTTCCATCCATGGAAGGGTGGAGCTTCAATCTAACCTTTACATTTTACAAAGCAACTCTAGCCGTAAACTCCCTCTCTCTACTTTCTCTCTCTAAAATGGCAAACATGTATTTTGATCATCCAAGACCACCCGAATCATCAACACAATAAATATTTCGATCCTACAGACTCCATGTTGCTACATTTTTCCGTCAATTCCTTTAAAAGTTCCATTGTATCCTCACAACTTTGACATGTGTTAACGGTCCGAGAGGTGTACACTGGAATTGTCATTATGCACAAAAGTATCATTACCCGTCAATTCATGTTCGGGCCACGCCTATCCTCATCACTCCGATCCGTGTGACCTACCCGAGAGGTGAATCATAGGATGCGAGTACCATGGCATCCGACCGAGCCTCCGTATCCATGGACCCCAAGTTAGCCAGTTGCTGGGATCCTCCACTGTGTTGAGCTCGAGCGAACTCTCCACATTAGGAGTTGCTGGTTGGGTCTTACTTAGGTTTTCACTTACCCGGTCGGCCGCTCACGCTGAAACAAGAGTTACACCCTCATGTCCTTCACCCTTCCACTCATGTCACCTCCCACACCGTTACACCCTCATGTCCTTCTCCTTCCAGTACCAAATACACCTCATGTTCGATGTTGAAGGTAAGGGTTTGGAATTGGTTTTGGAAGTGGTAGCAGGGGTTCATCGATGGATAGATTGGGTTGTGGATTTTCCTCCTCTATAAGTTGTGGCGATTTAGCATGTGAGGAAACAAAGGTGTTATGGTTCCGTAAAATTTTCACTCTTTTTCCTCATATGGGCAAACACCCTAGGAACCATATGTAAAACGTCATATTTTTTCTTATGGGGAATGGGTTCTGTTATTTGACTTTATGCTATCAATTGAACAAACCTAGGATAGAGGTAGTATTTGCCCTGTTCTTTAATGTTCTTTTGAAAACCCTCAAAAATCATTCGAGACCAGTTAAAAACCCTTTCTTGAGATAAACAGATGACAGTAGTTGCAATCTTTGAGGGAAACTCATCAAATCTAGTTGTTTTATTGCTTACACACTTGAGCAAGGTATGGATTAAAAACTTCCATTGCGGAGAAAACATACCTTTGTGAAACTTTATACGATCCCCTTTTCTCTCATAACCCATTCTTTCTAAACCTTCAAATATTTCAAAGATCGACAGATTAACAACTCCTTCAAAGATCCCGAAGCTTCAAAACACCTCTAATCACCTCCTCGTGATCGAATCTCCGTTTCATCAACAACCGCCCTAATAACCTCTTTTCCACCTCTTTATTGAATTTCAGCAGTCCTCCAAAACTGCCGTATATAAGCTTTAACAATGATGGGTTCTATAGTTAATGCATAGTGTATGGGACTATGTTTGATGAAATCAATCATCTCATGAAAACCTTCAGAATGGTCGTTCTTGACTAGGTATGCGACTAAGTTGTGGGTTGTGGAATATTCACTTTCCATTGTATGTTGAAAGTGAATGTGATGTGGGATTTGTTAAAATTATAGTTGGGAGCGGTTAGGGTTTGTGTTTAGCGCCAATTGGGAGTGTTTAAAAGATCAATTAATTCATCGGCAGTGAATTGGGGAATAAGTACGGTACAAGCAAAATGTTTCACAAAAGCCCCTGTTGTTTCCATATTCAGCACAACTGCACTAGCAGTGTATTTACCATTACTGGCAGTGGATAGCGCAAACCAGCAGTGGCAACATCATTGACACTCCCATCCTTTGACCAAGGCTACTACCGCAATGTCGTTGTTAACGTAATCGATGATGCATAGATTTGAAGGATTACAAACTTACACTAAAGCAATGTTCTGTGTAGATGTTGATGAACATGCAATGTTGTTTTCAGAGTCATAGACATTCAAGTTGTTGTAGAGATTATCCAAGTTCATCTTTTCAAACTCATCTTCGTTCTAGTAACTTGTTAGACACATGTTTAATTCCACCTTTTATGGGAATACGTAAACTTTATAATTAATGGACATAAACAGTTCAAGTACATGACACTGGCAACACCATCATTTCAGTACGTCTTTTCCTCATTATTAAAGTTTATCCTACTTTTGTGCATCCCCGATTTGGGTTATTTCAAAATATCCATGCAATATTAAGAAACCACAGGGCAACTGCACACATACTTGGAGTTCATGACATAAATTGTTAGTTATATTATAATTGTATATTGTTACAGAAAAATATAAAGTAAATGTACACCTAATAATACCATTTGTATGTTAACAACAAGGGTAAATAATATTTTTCCTAAGCCATACACATCATAATGTTATGGACCCCGTGGCATACGTGACTAAAACATTTGTTTGAATTGCAAGTAAACAACAGGCTAACTTGTTTAGTTGCCCAAAAATTGTTATCTTTGGGCCAGGAAGCGTATGAGTACTACAGAAGCTTCATTAATTGCATTTGGCTTAATGTGCATTTCTAATTACTTGACAAGACGCAACTATTGACCAGTTGACTATCCACATTTACTTATATTGACTTTAATTGAAAATAAAATCCATGTCACCCCACACACCCCATTTTGCTTATATAAACGGACACCATCTAATTTATTTTCAAACTACTTTTGTGAAGTGACAAACACTACCCACAGCAGCATTTACTACAACAGAAATGGATAACTATATTTACGACATGGCTAACACTGTCTTTGTGCGTGACAATGGACGTGACTTAAAGTTCATTAGTGACATGCATGCAACGGTGATGGAGCTAACTGGTCGATGCAGTGTGCGGGGTGAGCAGATCAAGCAGTTGGAGTGTTTGGTTGGGTCCACTGTTGCCAGTGCTTCTATGGAAATGCTGTGTGAAATCCAGGATGAGGAGCTAGAGAAAAACAGGACGCTGATGAGGCTCATCACTGAGACGCAGCTGCAAGTTCTCAAGAAAAGCTCCTTTCTGGCCATGATGCGCAAATAATATTAAACCTATACTCCTAGCTTGTTATGTGCTCTCTCTCAAGTTCTGTCATTGTCATCTTTTTTTGTTTTGGACTCATCATCAATGTTGTTGCTTCGTTACTCTCTTTTTTTATCGCTTAATGTAATGAAATGAAATGTATTATAAAAATTAATTGCGAAGCAATTGTCAAATGGTCGAATTTATACGTATCACGCATAACAAACATATAATACTTTTGGATAAATCTTGATTAACAACACTATATATACTACGTATTATTTTTAATCCTTCTTGAACAAACAACTGTAGTTTATGTATAACTTACTTATTTCGAGTATACAATATTAACATTTTGACAACCCTCCAACAAGATCACCCCGTATGTATTTTAACAATCTCGGTTATTGTACGTGCCAAACTACCGCTTGTTCTAGAGTAAGCAAACATTTTTGATAAGACCGAATACGTCCGAACGACTATAAGATTACATGTAGTGAAGGGTGTATTTTGGTGATTGTGGTGTGTGGGTTTGTATATTTTTATGTCGATTGGCACATTGTCAATGGTTGCAAGTTGATGATCCTGCTGACGTGGCGCTAGCTTATCGCGAGAAGATGATTCGGTTTTTTTATAGAGTTAGATTTTATCCTTTGTGTCAACAGTTTTTAACTTATCTCCAACAGCACTTTCGTTGTTTTATCATGCACTATCGGTTTTCAATATACGATATTGTATCAAATACATTTTACAATCAAACATATACCATGCCTCATCCATTCACATATTCATTCACACATTAACACCCACATTATTACACAAACACGGTAGACATAAAAACGTTTAACAAAATAAAATAACATTTACCCCATTACTATTTCCGTATCAAAATCAATGGATCATAAGTCTCATATAATATATAAGTACATTGTTAATAGTAAAATAATACTACCTTTGCTAATATTATATAGCAAATGTTCATCAATATCACATTTGTACACTAGTCGATGCCTATCTCCAAACAATCTCTTTCATCAAAAATGCTTCTAAGCCTTGATTGCCTTATTTGATCTCAAACTAAGGTATGAATACCATCACCCTTCCTATAAATGTTTATATGTTACCGCGTGGTTCTCACTTGCCTTGACTATATTTTTAACCATACTTGCTATTCTTATTTATGTACATTTATATACCTTTATTACAGGACGCCAGGGTCTGTAGATGCGTATCCTGTTTTTGAGATTCACTACGATGGTACCTTCATCCGGTTGCCCAATTTAAGTTATGAGTTTGGCCGAACCCTTTCGCTAAGGTTTAGTAACTCCACAAGGATGAACTTTAAGCAAATGCTTGACTTGTTGGCCTACAAGCTTGAGTGTGAGATACGGGCTTTATATTTTTGCACGCCAAGATTTGTTCTTTCAACTGGTTTGACAATTGTTGAATGTGATAATGATGTTAAAAGGATGTATGAACTTGCCGAGGAATATGGATTAATCGGCTTGTACGTTGCACATAAACCTGCTAACTTAGCATGTTTCTATTATCCTAACCTAACTTTTAATCTTCTTGATAAGGAAACGCATGCAAAGCTTGCGATACATGATAAACTTGTGCAACTTGCTACATCTAAGTCTTACTCTGATATTCTAGCATGGGAGGAGGAAGAAGGGTGTTCACCTCCCCTAAGAACCCCTCCTTCCCAACCTAGACGTAAAGGAATTGAATTCCAAGGAAAGAATCTTTTCATGGATTTTTTGCATAGCGAAAGTGTTGATGATGCCATTGAGTTCAAGTGACGATGAATGGTACTATGGGGATTTGTGGGTTGTGTAGCAATGGATGTTGGGTGGTCTACTTCCCACCATATAAACGGGTTCAACGGGTTATCGAATACGATGATGCCACTTTAACGAATGTACCGACAAATTCTCTTCCAAATCGTGTTTTGTTGGATGCGGGATCTTCTTCCGCTCCACGTCAAGTAGGGAGTTGTGTCAAGCTGTGTATGGACATAAGGTTTCGAGGAAACCGTATGCAAGGAGGCTATGCTTTGAAAAACCAAGAACGGGTTTACGGAAGATCAAGATGTTGAGGCATTTGAAGGCTCTAACAAGAGATCGGCGCCGAGGATGTTCGGGATTAAAACCAACTTGGTATTTAAGGAACGGAAGGTTGGAGTGTAGGTATTGTTATGCAAAGATGCTAAATGTGTTGTTGTTAACTTGTGATTAAACAAAAAGATAGTCTAGCACTTTAAAGAAAGGCACCCAAAAATGTATTTGACTTGTTTGTGTTTACCCACTTTGACTTTAAAGAAAGGCACCCTTGATTATACATTTTTATCATATTGTTTATCAAGTGTGTGCATTTACCCACTATTTACTAACATGATGTTTATGTTACTTGGTCTTCAAGACTAGCAAGACTAACGTGCAATAGCAGTTTTAAGTATTCATTCTCACGGCCTAATATACGTGTCATATGTTTTGCATTATATTGCATCACCATGACTACCTTTATAAACAAAGAAAGAACCAACGAGAGCAAAAGTTACAACATTATCATGAATTTGTGCTATTCGCAATGTCGTTATCATATTCAATTAAACCCTTTGTATACTTACGTAAAAACTATAACAAATCACAAAATTCGGAAACTAGTTTAAGATTGTTTCTACTTTATGAAATGCAACATCAGATAATCTTGATTATGTATTCAAAAGATCTACACATGAATCATGTTACTCTAGGGGTATCCATTTTATGTGATCTATGTTGTTGCTTACATTATGTAAAGGTAATTTGTACCGTATATATTTTGTTGTTCGGTGGGCTTTACAATTTAACACCGAACATAAAACTTGCAACTTCTCCAAAAGTAAATTACATATATAATTAAACGTTTATATCTATTCCATTACATTACTTGCCTATTAACATACCAAGTCCAACACAAGTAACCGACAAAGATCCTAACATAATGAAAACAACCTATCATACAACTTCAACTTTGACTTTGCATCACCAACTCTTTGTCCAAGATTGACTTGTCCAAAGCAAGAGTATCAACCAAGTGTTCAATATCCACCGACTTCTTCGATCTTTTCTCCTTTTCAAAGAACCCATACACCGATCTTTATAGTATTCACTAGGCGATCATCATCCAAAACCGATATACATCACAAATAGAGCATTTTACTAAACGCTTCCTGTGGTTTGCCCTTGTTGTTGACGCCTTGACCGGTAGACGAAGACCGTGATCGCAAAAGTATTCAACTTTGCCACCAATTAGTCGGGTTGTAGTCAAGTTCGAACTCATGATAAATGTGTTTTAATTAACAAGTTTGTGGAAATGTAGGAAAATGTTGACCGACAAATTAGGTGGTGGGGAGTTTATAAAAGTTGCAAAAAGTACCTTTTAGGCTTTTATAACTATATCGTTTTTTGCCCAAACAAAACTTTATAAAGACATATATACAGCTTATCTTTGTTGTAAAAAGTAGAGGGACCTACCATGACAAACACTTAAACTTTTTTACCCCACACATCACTTATCCTTATGGTCCCGACCATCAACATCCCAACATTCCTGCTTTATACCCTAGGTCACTTTCATTGAAGATTACAAAAAATAATCGGTGTCCTTTTCATCTTATTTTAGGAAAAGTCCATGTTTGTTGTACTATCCAAGATGTACTTTGTTACCTTATTCGCTCATATTGGTTGATATATTTATATATGAATATAAATAAATCGTGCAGACTTTTATATTTTATATTCTATTATTAAATTATTATTTAATTCAAAGTTATTGAATTTGTTATTAGGGTTTATGTTTTATAGGTATGGTCAAGATACCCTTTAAGTCTAGTTGTTGCTTCTAATTGTTATTAGTATTTATGTTTTATAGGACATGGCGGAAACCAAAGAAGTCATATTTAAAGTTCACCACAACGGAAGTTTCAATTTCACCACTCCGCTATGTAGGTGGTCGCCTTGTCGATGTCCGGTGTTTTAGCTCCAATAGGGTGCATTTACAAGGGTGCTTGATCATGTTTTCACCGATATTGGGGGGAAATGGGCTTTATTTTATGGTGCACCAAACAAGTCACTCAAGATGGTTTAACTTTGTTGCACACGACAATGACGCTCGCGAATGTATGACATTGCGGATGAGACCGATCAATGGACCTCACGCTCGCACAAGCAACAGCCTTTGTCACAATTTTATTTAAAAAACATGGTTTGGCAAGAAGAGGACGCTGGCATGCGATGCGGTAGTGCAACACCGTTCAAAAGAAGGAAGCTAACAACCCGTGTGTCTATAAGGAAAACTGATACAGGGTTCGAGATCAGAGAAAAAGGGGGTAGTGCACAACGAACTGAAAAATGGTTGCAAGATGAAGGTGTGGAACTCCGAGCTGGAAATGCTGCCGAGAAGGGAAAAGAGAAACTCTTTTATGAGGATGTACATGAAAGTAAGCCAGGTCATGGGACTGCCAAGGGAAAAGAAGCAGTTGTTGAGCAAGAGGGTGTGTCAAGAAGTGGGAAAAGGGTTTCTATAACCACTTACAGGCGGGCCATACAGAACGGGAAAGCGATTATGATGGAGGTCTTGGATGCCTGAATGATGGTTTTGGTACGTTTATAGGCTGTGTTTTTATATTCAATGAACATGTTCATACCACACAGATGCACGACCCCTATTAGCTAGCAACCGCATGACACAAATAAGTAATAGTTTAAGATCCATCCGTTATTACAAAGCCAAATACACACAAACGTTCACCTTACACAAAACACACTATAGTAGGACTTAGGCAGTGAATGCATTATTAAAAACCATGTTCCCGCTTACTTTAAAAAGCTGTTTGGAGTAGGGAAATCGGATAGAAGCCTGATGTGTGGAGCGGACGAGCTTGGTTGTTCAATGGTTTGACTTGAGTTGATGTGATTCGCCGCATTAATCACCACATGATTAGGGTCTCCGTTTGCCTCGCTTTGGCTGTTGCTAGTTAACTGAGATGATTCACCCATCTTACGAGCCTTTTTTTCACCTGTTGTACCTGGCTTAGCCTTTCGTTTGTAGCCAACCGCCTGTACAAGTGTGCCAATACAGGTTAGTTGCCAGTTAACAACATAACCTTAAAGTTTTTTGTAAAGCTGAACAAATACTTACTTTTCTTTTCACCAAAGGTACTCTACATGTTAGGCGGTTGTGGCCTTTTGTGCCACACCTTCCACAATAGTTTCTCCTAGGCGCCTCACCTTGAGATGGTATTCGGTCTTTATTTTAAGCATGCCTGAATTACGCTTACCGATAACAGGGGGCAACACAACCTCTAAGTTCACTTCAGTGTCCCACAACGTCATATCTTTTAATGGGTAGATGATGTCTTGGTACGTCGCTTTAATAGTTGTATTATAAAACCAAGCTTTTGCCAATTTCTTAACACTGGTCAGGCCTGCAAATCTACCTACAGCACAAACATGTCCGCAAGGCAAGCCTGGAAGCTGCCATTTGCGACAACTGCATTCACCGTTTACCAAATCAACAACATGCTGTTTTTTTGTGTCGTGTACTTCATACACTTTGTCCTTTAGTATTCCCAAAACCTTCCAGTTTGCACTTTTTTCCATTCTGTCTTTCACTTTGGCGGTCGCCCAGTCTGTAAGTTCGTCATCCGGAGCATCTAGCATTTACACATATTAACACATTACTGAATACGACTACTTAATTATTGCTCAATAAACTATCTAATAATAACAAAATATGCTCTACCTGCATGTTTTTCTCGCCGTTCGTAATACCATTTTTGAAGAAGACCTCTAAACCATTCCATCAACATCGTTATTGGGATCTTGCGCACATCCTTTGTTAAAGCATTGATCGATTCTACATCGCTTGAGGTCGTAGTTGTACTTTGCGCAGGCAATGTGCCTCGACCATTTTTCAATACCGCCGCAACTAGTTTTTCGTGAGCTATCGGTCGGCCGCAAGAATCTCACACATTAGGTGTGCAAATTCCTCCGTTGTGTAAGCTTTGCACGCCTTCCAAGATAAACACTTTAGGCTATCGCTTTGCATACGTGTATTCAACATCAAATGGCGACAACAATACCCGTGAAAGGCATTTGGAAAAACATTTTACATGCTAGGGCTATTGCATGATGTCTCGCCGATATAATTGCCAAATTAGCAACTTCCCTATGGATTCTTTCAGTTTGTCAAAACCATGTCCATGATTCACCACTCTCACCTTGAGAAACACCGTGGCAATCGGTATAATTTGATTGTTTCGTCCATTCCCACGGCTACCGTGTTTGTCCCTACGTAGGGCCCTTTAAGATGTGTCGCGTCGATTATGATCGTGGGTCGATATAGCATAGGAAACTCTTAATCAGAAATATAAATGCGATTACATATCGGATAACAAACACATTGTATATCAAGGTAAAATCATCATAAACCATGTATTTAAGTGAACTTTGTATACTATTGTAATGCATTGGTAAGTAAATTAATGACAAATAATTTGTTTTATGTTTCACCGACAGTGTGTTGTGAAACAAACAATAGTATCACCATGAGTAGATCCAATTCGAATGTTTTTGTGCTTATCCGACATAAATTGTTAGATACTTTGCTAGGATGCTCAACTTTTATAAGACAAGTAAAAACTAGTTGTATGTAACTATTTTCCGGTTTTATGTATGTATAGTTTTTATATTCCATTTTGTGTTGATGTTGCGATATACTACTAAACACCGCATGCTATACTAAAACAATGCCTATTCACCAACACACTTGTATGAAAACCATATCATATATTAGACAAGATTTATTTAAAACATTCAAGGCAATTAGCTTACCGCAAACACCGAAAGATATAAAAGGTTCTTAAAACGCCTTTGATCGTCTGTCTCAATGTGTGTAACAGTCCCTCGTTTATGAGCTTTAGGTTGTGACAAGAGTATGGTAATGCGCAAACGATGCCTTTGGACAACCCTGGGTTGATTCCACTGCCAATTGTTTCCCCCTCCATGCTTTTGTGTATGAAACATCTATATTCAAGTCCATATTCAGATCATGGATAATGTCCCTTGGCTTATAAACGCGTGTAACATCTGTGATTTTCGGACGTAGTAATTTAGACAGGGTTTTTGCTGTAGCATTTCGATGATTTGGATTGAACTGGATTTTGGAACATGTATGACAGTCATTAATTGCGTTATTCTAAACCGGATATAGTTTGGAATCCTACGACGCTTATGTGCCAATCACATTTTGGTCGCACGCATTTTATCGTGCACCTAATAGTGCACGATTTATGAACATAAAATTCATACCCTTCTTTTAGGCACTTCAAAGATACCTCATATATGCACTCGCCTTATCATCAAATCTATCATTCACTTTCATAATACCTCTATCTTTACTTTCAACTCGCTATCAATAGGTGGTGGTTGGGGTGTGGGCGGTATATGAGTTAAGTTGTTTCGTTGCCATGTATTCGCATCTTGCTCGTGTAACAACGTATCATTAAGATCCACATGTAAGTGTGGGGAACAAGAAGACCGGGTTACCACAACGGGTTCTTTAACTTGGTTGATGCATATGGTTTGCACCTCGATCGCGACCCATCAACCATACTTTTGAAAAATCCAAGTCATCGTCGTCAAGTATGTTCGTTGTGGTTGAGGCGATGTTGTATGTTAGAGTTATCCCGCTTACATCAATAACTTTGAACTTTTTCTTGATGTACCGCACAAGACTAAAAAATTAATGTCAATCGGGAGTAAAACACCACACACAAGATCTTCATACCGCATAAACACCTTGCATTTCGCAATGTAGTTCATTTTTTTAATGATGTTATTTTGATTTGATAAACTTTTTCATTGTTATGTGTTGAGTCAAGTAAATAAGCACATGGAAACTAGGGTGTGGTTATATTTGGTGAAAAGCTATAAAACACTAATAGTGTTGTCGTCAAAGAACTTTGGGAAGAGTTGAAGGAGCGTTATGGCATTGGAAATGCTCCTAAGATGATATGCATATGATTTAAGGTTGCCCAACGTACAAGACATATTGACCAAGTATGTCCTATAGTTGCCTGTGATTAGCGCCTAGAAGGTTGGTCTGAGGTACAAATTAAGTTCCCACATGACACTAAAAGTTGTTGCCCAGAGTACATCTAAAAGTGTGGGCCAAAGTACCAATAAATGCTAAGGACCCATTGTACAATATATTCTTTAAATATGTAAAGGTTGCCTAAAGTACTAACTTGGTAGCCCAAATACAAATTTAGTTGCCCAGATTACATCTAAAAGTGTGGACTGACGATATACCAAAACGAATTCATCGGTGCCATGTGTCGAATAGTCCATTAGGCCTCGCTTGCTCCTTTTTGTATCCAAAATTTGTGGCACGAACACTTATAAACTACTTATTCCGTCATTAACAAATTCTAACAAGAATTGTTTTTAAAAGTAGTAATTCGACAATTGTTATACTTTTTTTAAACTTTAAGTTGCTCCAAGTCGAGTGAATATCTAGTCGCAACAAAAGGGGTACTATTTATTATCGAGCAGCAACGGCAAACAATTATTCCTCGACTAAAATTAATGAACCCGATTGTTTACCCTCGTGTTCAGTTTATTATCAATTCAAACCATAATCACCAATCCAATAATAATGTTTACTTTCTCAGTTTATTTTGGCCACAAATCATGCGTATAACTAGTTCTTTCATCAAGTATTTGCAAGCTTTTGGATGAAGCTTTATTCATGTCTTAATTTTTTTTGACGCCTTTAGTCCGTTTTCCCGCCCAAAGTCTTGGAAACCGTCCATCTACATACAATACTTTGGGTAACCCTTAACCCAAAAAATAAACTACAAAAATTAAAAAAAAAAAAACCGTCCATTTACATCTACAACCTCTTTATAGCATCGATTGTATACCAAAAACAGACACACATAACACGATTCCTTACAAAATTACCACATCAATGGTCGCAAATGGTTACTTTGAAAATGATGCGTAAGAGTACGCGTTTGTGTTAAACAACTATTTGTTGTTTGACGCGTTATTGATGCTTTCGGGAGGAACCCATTTTAATTTGGTTCCTATAAGGAGGTAGATACGAGGATGAGGAAAATTATTTTGAACGGCTCCATACAAAAGACTTTACTTGGGATGAGGTTTATGGAATGAATGATCCGGAGGAGGACGACGAAGATGAAGATGATGAGGAGGTCGGAGATGAGGAGGATGATCAACAGGATGCGAGAGGTGGTTCAAAGTCGTGGTGGATCGCACCAAAATCGGGTGGAGCAGCATAAATGTGGTAGTGCATCAAAACCGGGGACCAACAACATGGGTTTGAAGCCCTTATGATCCGGAAAACAGGATTAGCCGGCTTGAAATTTTGTTTCAACAACTCAAAGCCGTGAAGGAAATGAAGGAAAACAGGAAGAGAGTTGTGGTTCTAACAACTTGGTTTGAAATGGGGGGTGGTGGAGCGATTAACGATGATGGTGGTTTGTTTTTCGTGTGTGTGTTTTTTTATAATTTTTTTTTTAATTTTTTGAGGTTTTTCGTTGTTTTACTTGTTTTCGATTTTTCATCCTTTGTTTTTAGGTCGGATAATTAGATGTATGGTTGCACTGTTATGAATGTTTGTTGGGTTTAAAAAAATATGAATGAAAAAGTAGCAGTTGCAATTGAGTTTCTGGTGCCAACCATGAGATAGTGAGCGTAACTAAGATGTTAGATTTATGCTGTTAAGTCTAGAATTTATAGTGAAATGGTTAAGAATTATGGTTGCCCGATAGTACATGACATATTGCCCAAATATGGCATTTAGATGCCCATATTGCATATTGCAAATTAGAGGGTGGCCTTAAAGTCCAAAAGAAACTGCCCAATTACATCATTATTACAACATAAAAAGGTTGCCTGAGGAACGAAACAGAATGGCCAATTAACTAAAACTGTGGCCCACTAAACAAGTGGCTCTACTTTTACAAAAAGCATGACCTACTAGCAGTTCTGCGGTTGTAGTCACGTACAAAAGTTGGTGTAAAGTAGAAAATTTACTCTTAAAAACGTGTCATCATTTCGTTCATGTCTTCTATCACTAGCAGTAGTTAATATAACCAGCAGTTGTAAGTATACAACCAACTCGCTTTACTATTTAAAATAACTAGCGGTAGTCAAAATAACTAGCAGTTGTATGTATACAACCATTTCATTTTATAATTTCAGATATTTTATTTAAGTAATCGAGCATAAAAGTAGTGTCGTATTTTTTTAACGTTTAGGAATGTCACATAAAGTTCAAATAATAAACTCAAATCAATGTAACTCTACACATCCGATAACCCAAGCCGTTATGTGTTTACGTGAAAGTCAACATGTTGATGATTTTAGAATAAGTGATGGTCTATAAAATAGTTTTGTTCCATCATAGAATAAATGTAGTCGAAGGTAATAACAACTACGCAATTATATTGACTCAGTTATAAACACTTTGAATTTATCGTTTTATTAACCAAGGCAGCATTTACTTTGAATATTTACGCCGTTAAAATAATTAAAGTAAACTCTTACATATGCACAGGGTACAGACATTAAGTGCAATACAATATTACAGTTGGCCATTGTAGAAAGAATTGTACATGTCGAATGTAAAATATTAGTTGGCCTGTGTGCCACAAATAGTTGCCCAGCTAAGTAAAAAAATTGGCCAACGTCTGTAACTAGTTGCCCAATAAAACTGTAACTAGTTGCCCAAAAAAACTGTTTGCGTTGTAACTTGTTGCCCAATAAAACTGTTTGTGTATGAGACAAACCTCATTAACTCAATATTTAATAAATTCAACTAGTCACCACTTGAATACACCTATTACTAGTTTTTATTTGACCGAATGCAAATAAAAAACATTCAACCACCAGCCATTTTGCATACATCACCGCTGTACTATATGTACTGTAGCAGTTGCCATGTGTACACAATTTTAGTTGCCCAAAGTACCATTTTCTAGCTAAGAGATAGCAAATTCGTCATAAAAATAGTTTAAAAATTAAACGAAGGTACTGTGAACAACAGATTGTGGGTGGGTACCTATTTGGGGTTGTGATCCACTTGTCCATGGGAAACAGACAAATGTCATAACTTGTTTGTCAGAATTTTTTGTGTCTCGATAATGTATGACGCTAACGGTTGCTTTAGCTGATTATATATGTAACTAAAACACGTATTATTTGATTTTTTTTATCTCTATTAGTGAGACTCTTAGAAAAACAAACATAACAAGTGTCCCAAAATTGTTTAGTCTAAGTGTCTAACAATGTCTACTGCCATGGTTATATGTGATGAATTACTAAAAGAGATTACGATCGCGTACTATAGGGATGAATTGGATGTTGCTTTACGTGAAGAAGCAGATCAAAGGAGGAAAGTGTTGAAATTAGGGCCCGTGTCAACCGTGAGATGACTAATGATAGCGGAAGTCGAGCTTCTATGCGGTTTGGATTGTTCGTTGGCAACTATTAATCACCTCCTAAGGATGCAAAATGAGGATCCGCCGAGAGTTCCAAACTACTTTTCTTTGTTTAAGAAACATGACCGTGTTAAAGACCGCATGGTTTCATCCAAAAGTTGGAGTCAATGGAGATTTGATGTGCTATGTATTGCTTAGATTGAGGTGGTGGCTTTTGTTTGTTGGGGATCGTTGTTATATTTTTGAGTCACTTATTATCTCATCTTCTATACTCTGCCTATGTTATGTTAACCTATGGATTTGATCCTTTTATGTTAGTTGTATATATTTGTGGATCGTTACTAGTATGTATTCTTTTGCGTAGTTGTTCAATTGTGTGCGATATAGTAAGTCATGTTACAAAAAAATAAAAAAAAATTTAAAAATACAAAATAATAAACATAATATAAATAATAAAAAAATAAAGTTGCTGCTAAAGTAAAGACCGATTTACATGTACCCAAAAAAAAACGTATTTAGTTAAAAAAAAAAGTCATAATGTGGGTGTGTACTTGTTTGGGCTTCTTACCAAGTTGTCGATGCGTGGAAAGAGAGATAACTCTTCTAATAATGTGTGTAGTCTGACATTTTGTGTCTCGATAATAGAAAGAAGATGACGTGTTGAGTTACATGCTTATTTATGTATTATGTATTAAAATAATAATCCTTATTATATCATTAAAAAAAAAAAAAGAGAGAGCGATAACTACGCAAAGAAATTGTAACAACTGCTACAAGTGTTACAACTGCTTGGTCATGACATAGTTTAGACCCACAAAGAGCGTAATTCGGAAACCCCTAACATTCAGTTGCAATCAAGTTCGAGATAAACAAGAATGGCGCCGGAATTTTTTGCTAGAAGTCACAACATGATTGCGTTTTTGAAAAAACCAAAGGAGGCTACAGGGTTTGAACAAATTATTGATTTCCTGAATGCACACCCGCTTAGGTATGCACTCACTGCCAAACCTGTTATCTACGCTTGTTGTATGAAGCGCTTTGGTCTCACCGCAAAGACTAAAACTATTGGTGAGGAAGTACAAACCATGGTAGCGTACATGGCATGCAGATAATTATTATCGAGGCATCAATTAGAGAGATCTTCTCCTAGATGATGCCGACGGTGTTGTGTGTTTGGATAATGATACCATTTTGAAACACTACCGCTTTTGGGGTATGGAGGTGATTTAGGACCAAAATTAAATTTTTTAAACCACCGTTCTCCCACAATGGAAATTCTTGATCCATACCATATTGCGGTGTCTAAGTCCAAAGACAACTTCCGGAATGAGTTTAGTACAAACATAGCATCTTTTGTGATTTGTGTAGCTCTTAATAAGAAATTCAATTTATCCAAAATGATATTTGATGGTTTAGTCAAGAACTTGTTGGATACGCATGCAAAATATTATATTTATCCAAGGTTTTACAACTCGCTATTTGACAACCGCTTTGAGACACCACCCAAACATTCAAAAACTTGGCATGTCCGTTGTCACACTCAAAAACTTATGAGTCACATGAGAAGACAGGCAATAATTTTGATGGGACACTAACACCATTGTTCCCACACATGGTGTTGTGCGCCTCGAATTTGGGGCAAGGATCAGAAGTCCTCTCAATCCCAAAACACACCCGGACGCTTCCTTCTACATCCCAAACCAATGAAACTTCAATGAATCAATTTCAAGTGGAACAAGTTTCATTGATGAACCCACCCAAGCGGAAAATATGGGGATCTTTCTGCTCATGGTAGGCAAGAGATGAGGTGCGACACCTCAAGATTCACCTCACCAGAGTTAACACAATTGGAAGACACAGACAACGGTCCGATATTAAATAAACCGGTGGAAAAGTGTGATCAACTATGTAAACAGTATGTGAATTAACAAAGAAAACTTCAAAGACAACATGCGATTTAAAATATTTGAATAGGAAGATTAAGCGGTTGGAGAAGAAAAAGCCGGTACCACAAAATAAAACGTTTGGTGAAGGTTCAAAACATCGTAGTTGAGTCATCTCTGGAAGAAGCAAGTTGTGATCATGCGGAGGATACTACCAAGCAGGGGAGGCGTACCGAAAAGAATGAAGATGGTTCAGGGGAGGCTGTTGTTGCAGTTGAGAAGTCCGTGGAAATTAATACAAGTGATCACGATGTTGGTGCCTCATTTGAGCCACAACAAAGGTATGCGTGTCATTACATTTCTTAAGCATGTTCATATGTAAATGCATAGTTGTCGCTTGCCTTGACTAGTCAGTAATTGCACAGAACGGCCGTGAAGGATGTGGATGGTTCAGGGGAGGCGCCGAATGTAGTGGAGAAGACCGTGGAAACTAATAAGACTGATCACGCCGTCGGTGCCTCATTTGACACCGAACAAAGGTATGCGTGTCATCAACTCTGCTAAGTATTTGTCGTATGTAAAAGCTTTGTTGTCGGTCACTGTGACTAGTCAATACTTGTACAGCACGAGCGTGATGAATGAGGATGCTTGTGGGAGGTCGCGATCGACTGGAGGAGACATTTGAAAGTAGTAAACCGCTGAAGATGTAAGCGTCTCTTTTGATTCAAAACGAAGGTATGCGTGTCCTTACAATTCTTAAGTATGTTCATATGTAAATGCGTGGTTGTCGCTTGTCTTGACCAACAAGAATTGCACGTAACGGCCGTGAAGGATGTGGATGGTTCAATGGAGGCGCCGGATGTAGTGGAGAAGACCGTCGAAACTAATACAACTGTTCATGACGCCGGTGCCTCATTTGAGTCGAACAAAGGTATGCGTGTCATCAACTCGCTAAGTATGTTCGTATGTAAAAGATTTGTTGTCGGTCACCGTGACTAGTCAAGATTTGTACAAGACGCGTGATGAATGAGGATGCTTGTGGGAGGCTACGATCGGACCGGAGGAGACATTTGAAAGTAGTAAACTGTTGAAGATGTAAGCGTCTCTTTGATTCAAAACGAAGGTATGCGTGTCCTTACAATTCGTAAGTATGTTCATATGTAAATGCGTGGTTGTCACTTGCGCTGACTAGTCCGTAATCGCATGTAAAGATCGGGATGGATGTGGATGTTTCAATGGATGATGCTAATGCAATGGAGAATGTAGTTCGAACTAAAAAGATCGCCGAAGATGTCGTTGCCTATTTTGGTTCCAAAATAAGGTATTAATGTCATTACTCTTCTTTATTATGTTGATGTGTACATGCATGGTTATCACTTGGCTTGACTAGTCCATAATTACACCATTGCCATCGCAGATTGGGAGGATGTTTTTTTGTCAATGCTAAACAGTCTAGCGGACGACAAACCGGGATCCCAGATCCGCCCCAGACAGATAATTTCGCCGCTTGTTCAACAAAACCAAAGATTTTGTCAAGTAATCGATGGTTGTATATCTGTTTATGACGTTGCAAAGCAGAATGAAAAAGCAACAGATTGAACATGACGATATTAATGCAGATGTTATCGCTGTGATTAATAAATATTTTACCTCAAGTGGAAATGAGGAGTCTCATCCAAGTGAAAATAGTGAACCTCAAATGTTACTAATGATACTCATGTGACTAGAAGAAGTGAATTGCCATTCAAGAATGATGCCGCAAAAGATCTTGTTGGGCATATGACCGATGTGACAACAGAAAACACAACGGTGAAAGAGATCGCGGATGCGGTGGAAATGGTCAACTCGAAACCGCCGCTAGTGTCGCCGCAACCACCGCCGCAACCACCTCTCGCAACAAATGGTGCAACCACTTCCATTACAACTCAAACAAATGTCACTCAAACAAACGTCAATGAACAAGGTAATGATGCACCAACAACAATTTTGAACAGAGGTACGGATGCTATGATATGTTTATGTTGGTGCTACAGCTTGAAAGTGAATTACTTAGTGTGGAAACTATGGAAGTCGGAGATGTTAGTAACGCCATCGACGTGCATACAAGTGTTGAAGTAGCATAATGATAGACGGAGGTGATGAAACGAAAACATTGGGACCGCAGAACTTGGGCTAGCATGTTTGAAGAGCGCAAGTGATATGCAAGCTATTATTTCTATCGATTCAAATGTCGCCGCTTCGTTTTAGGAAAGCGTCCGCTGGTTAAAGGAACCAACACAAACGCTTTATCTAAAGAAAACAAAACGAAGTCCGATAACGACATAGCCGGTAAGTTGCAGGATTACTTTTTACGTAAAAAATAAAGATGACAAAGTCTTTCAAACCGATGCGTAATTAGTCGATAAGATTGTCACGACAATGTAACGAAAAAGCAACAAATTAAAAACCCCGTAGATTCTCCCAATGCAAAAGACAGAGCAAGGGTTAAAAGGAAAAGAAAGGCGGATGTTGTAGCTAGACAGAAGTGCGTTGGAACATTGGCATTACATTAGGTCAACAAACAAGCCGATGAGATACTAGCATTTAGGATGCGTAACAAAGAAATTGAAATCCTAACATGTGAACAGCAAAAGAAGCTCTTGATCAAATAGTGATAGAAAGGCAAAATTCTACATTAAAAAAGAGCACAAGAAAGGATCCAAAGCCACCAACGAAGAAAGAACATAAAATCTTCATGTGTGAGTACTTGGAGAGGATGGGAGGCATAAAGTAAATGTCTCATGGATGCTAACTTATGATAAAGTGAAAGAAATGTTTGAAAAGTGTAGAATGAGGCCTCGATAAGTTAACTCCTATGAACAAAGGTACAGTGAGAGAGATGAAGGAAGTTCCAAAAGAGTTGTTGATGATTTAGAGCAGGATCACCAAAGAGGCAGAGGATTGATCCAAAACAAAGGATTGAAAGGTTAAACCATTTGATTGTGCTTGATACGACGGACAAAGATGGGTGCACTTCACCGACAATAACATATCGTGCACGTAACGTTTACTTGACAAATGGTGGCACTGTAATTACCATCAAGAGGTCTGACGGGCTCGAAACTACATTTAACACCTTGGGTCAGTTGCTACATACTATAGACAGACAAGATTTGGAAACTGTTTGGCAGTGCGTTAAAATTGGCTTTCAGACAGGCCGGGACGCAGTTTGCCTAGGAGTTGATAAGTGGTATGGGATGAAGTGCATGTTTGAGCCCGATATAGAGGACGTTGAATGGAAAGAAACACTGGTCACGAGTTGGAGATTGTACGAACAGTGTGGAGTTCATGTGGTTACTACGCCGACAAGTTATCTGTACATGCTGGATGATGCGGATTACCCTCTAACACCAACTCTAGCTTGTAACATGTTGTTTAAGAAGCTGACGACAAATAGAATAAGTGAAGTGGCATATGTGCTTGTTGAAAAGATAGAAGGAATAGCGCGTATGTAAACTTTAATAATGTATCCGTTTTTTAATGGAAAGTTGCATATTTT
Source organism: Chrysanthemum lavandulifolium (assembly GCA_022545495.1). NCBI lineage: Eukaryota > Viridiplantae > Streptophyta > Magnoliopsida > Asterales > Asteraceae > Chrysanthemum > Chrysanthemum lavandulifolium. The sequence goes on along the minus strand of CM040241.1, from coordinate 143,221,359 downwards.
GGACGCAAAAATCAGGTTTGTGTGTGTGGTTTAATAAGATATTCAATGAGTCCCTAAGGTACAAAAAAATGGTATTTGCGAATTAAAAGGTCGAGTAGTTAAATTCAAAGTGTTTATAATTGTGGATAAGCGTTATCCAAATACCAAAAGGATAGAAAATCTATGCTAGTACAACTATGTTAACTATCGCTAGTAGTAAAATAAGAATCGCTAACTATGTTAACTCATCGCTAGTAGTAAAATAAGAACTCGCTAGCTATGTTAACTATCGCTAGTGATAGAAGAAATCAACGAAATGATGCCACAGTCGTATTAAGTCAAACCGAGTTGGTTGTATTGTTACAACTGCTAGTAGTAAAATAAGAACTGATAGATATGTTAACTACTGCTAGTGATAGAAGAAATCAAGGAAATGATGCCACAGTCGTATTAAACTGACAACTGCTAGATAAATTGTACTAGTGTGGAGTGTTAAATATGTTTTTGTCAAGTGTGTAGGTATTAGTGTGGAGTGTTTATGTCAGTAGCTTGTAGGTATTAGTAGATTGTAGAATACGAATTGTACGACTAAAAGGACTACTTCGTTTATAAAAGCCGTTGCTAGGGAAATGAAGTTGCCCTACGAAATGCTGGTTGCCAAGATTACATAAACGCAGGAAATAGTAAATAAGTTGACTTACAACGTTTCATACACACAACCTACAACATATTAAGCGTACTACATAATTATAAGTTTAATGGTTACATAGTTATAGAACCACGTGATTTATAACTTTCAGCGACTACGAAAAAGATAAGCACTCCATGCTTCCTCCCATAGACAGCGTACTAAAACCACAAAGCCTCATTCCCATTAATCATGATCGATAACTTCAGCCGACGCACTGCTGAAAAGGCCCTTCATATATCATTAACCAAGTAAAGTGATAATCTTTTAAAGGAATATGAATAGAATGTTAAGTTACAAAAAAAAAAAAAAAAAAAAAAAATAAATACATACTATACACAAGACGATCTCGTGTGATTTAACAAAAGAAGAGATTCTTTGTATGGGCGATGTAGAAAGTTCCAAGATCTCCTAACATTCCCATGGTGACGAATAATTCAAGTTCTTGGTTGTACACAAATACAGAGTGATGCAAATGATTACCACAGAGGCTTCCACTATTGGAGCATGATGCTTTGTAAAGCCAAGCAAATGAACCAAACTAGGCTAGGGATGGCGAATAGGCTTCGAATGATCGTATGGAACAACCATTCACGCCCAACAACCATCCACAAAACAATGGCATACCTTCACCAATGATCATACCGTAAATGACCGAGAAGTTCCAAGATCCGTAACATAGAATGGGACCTGGAGTTCATTTTGAAAATATGCGGTATGTCGATAACTTTGAATTACCGGTTACCAAATCAAAAGAAATCAACATATAAATCTTGTAGGTAACATCGTCCTCATTAGTTAACTTTTCACCCCAAATCCAATAGATAAAACGACCCACAACCGCTCGAGTTTTACGTTTCAATTTGATTGTTTCACGAGGGGTGGAAATTTTCAAGGCGTGTCCACCGTGAAGAGTTCAAAGAAAAGATGACACATACCGAAACCACTTTGGAAAACAGGATAGAGACCTTCACGATCGTCGGGTCAAGAGTGTCGACGGACGCCAAAACCAAAACAAATCTTTTGAGATTCAATTTGATGCGTAAACGGGACAAATATTGCAAGTGATTTTTTATTGTCGGGTTCCAAATAATGTACATTAGATTAGAACCATAAACAAAACACGAAAGACCATTAGAATTGCCAATCGCAATCAAAGATGAAAGCCTTAAATCAGACGAAGTGGCGAGCGATTAGCTTTTCATCTAAACCTAACATAAACCCTTGGTGACCCGTGATCGAATGTTAGCGTAAAAACACGCATCATTACGACGAACACCGTAATTAAAGATGAAGCTTCCACAATCTATACTAGCCTTCCATAACTTGCAAACAATACGTAGCTGGAGTATAGACTTAAGAGGTAGCCTACGGATGATATCTAGTTGAACATCCAGTGGGATATTGTCAGACATTTTGTTAAAGAAAAGCAGAAAGATTGAGATAAAGATGTGAAGTGACCAAAAGAAGAAAGAAATATTTTGTTAAAGAAAATTAGAAAGATTTGTATTGAAGAAAGAGATTGGGAACAGAGGCATTAAAGGACATGTAGCATGATGTACTTTAGGGCAACCAAATAATATTTAATTCAGGTGTATACCAAATATTAATAACATATACATAACCAATATAGAATTGGTTTACAAACCATACGCCTTTTTGTGTATGAGCTTATAAAAAGATATTCAAAGAGTCCCTAAGGTACAAAAAAATGGTATTTGTGAATTAAAAGGTCGAGTAGTTAAATTCAAAGTGTTTATAATTGTGGATAAGCGTTATCCAAATACCAAAAAGGATAGAAAATCTGCTAGTACAGCTGCTAGTAGTATAGTATCATGTACTTGTTAATTTTACTAGTGCCACTGATAGAAGACCTCAACGAAATGATGTGTACAGTTAAATTCATTTGAGCTGATTATTTTGAGCTATATGCGATATTTGTAAACGTAAAAAAAAGCTGCACTGCTTTTATGCTGGATTACTTAGATTAGGAATCTCAAAACATAAAACGAATTGCTTGTATACTTACAACTGGTAGTTACTTTTACAAATGGTAGGTAGTCAAACCGAGTTGGTTGTATTGTTACAACTGCTAGTAGTAAAATAAGAACTGCTAGCTATGTTAACTACTGCTAGTGATAGAAAAAGCATGCACAAGTCAACATGTGACAATAATTATGGGTCAAAAGGACATTAAGGATGGTACCTTGAGAGACCACGACAATTTTGTATTCAACCTTGTGCTTCCGTATATTCAAGCATCCGTTCACGGTAAGCTAACGCTTGTTTCAAGAGGGTCGTCTACTTGAGAGGTCGGTTACGAGCAACTGCACAATATAATGCAAACCCATACTCCGCAATCGCCATACAAGTCCGATTGTTGTGGGACTTTGGAAACTTGTATGTGATTTTATAATCCTCGGGTGATATGCCCTTACTATGCAAGACCCAAAGATTTGTTAGGTAAAGTTGAAGTCGTGTTTGTAAATCTCTTCAAACCTCGCCACCACCGTGAACTTCTTCCGATCGACCCAAGAGAGTCATAAACGTAAACAACTCCAAAGGCGGATATGGAGCACACCGAGTACCCAGTGGTTTTCGTTTCATTCACGTGAAAATACACCGATATATAAACCAATTGAAGAATATTATAAGTCGTTTATAACAAGAGTGCTAGATGTACTGAAGAGGTCGCCAAACCGACCTTTTCAACATCTCGCCAAGCGATGTGGTATGTTGTGCCATCCGAATAAGTGGTAGGTAGTTTGCCATCTAGGATTTGATCGCAGAATTACACCTTGCCAAAGCCCAATCTGCATCGGTGGTCTAAACAACCACATCAAATCAAGCCATACATCCAAGTGTGCGGACATATAAAGCAAATCAAAACTCATAACATTCGGTTCCAATTTAACAAAAGGAAATAATAAACATGTGTAGGAGACAAGATAAAAATCAGGTTTACTCACTAAGTCAAGAAGCCACCCGTGGGTGCAATCCTCAACACATGCCAAGGCTACCCAAAACCCTCAGTAAACAACAACGGCACGGAGCCCCAAGGAACGATAAAGTAATGGTTTTTAAGCTTGAAATAGGTGCGAAGGTAATCAGCACAATAACCTTCTCCTTGTTGCATTTGGGTGTCGTAAAAGTTCCTAAATATATATATATATATATATATATATATATATATATATATATATATATATATTGAATAACATTAACCATATGATAATGATGTTAATGGATTAACAAACGTAAGATACCTCTACAAACGGTTCAATTTCGGGCGAATACAACCGACTAACGCGACGCTGTTTTGGGGTTTCTGAATTTTCCGAAACACACTTGAAAAATAAGGCACAAACATAAAATATTCATTTCGTTAGAATTTAATATGGTGCTTTACATCGAACCGCACCGGATAAAAGCCTCGTTAATGACACCTTGCGATCTTGTAAGACGGCGGCAAGGAGTAGCCGATGTTTTTGATAGGCCATTCATGAGTTGATGTAATCACCATCTTCTTATAATGTTTTACAATGATGTTTTTTTTATCGAGGTTGTCGCTCAATTTTACTCTCTTTCTTTTGTTTGTATTATTATGGGAGAAAAGTTCTTCCAATGGAGGTTTGTCATTAGGACCTACCACATTTGCAAATGACAATTTGTTGGATTTAACCCGAGATTTAGGGGCTTGTGGTCTTTCTTTGTTGGTGTTTCTTCGTGGGTAACAAAGAATGACATCATTGTTACCGCTCGGAGGCCAACAAACGAGTTTTCCTCAACCACATTCAATTCTTGCTCATCAAAATCCATTAAATCTAAAGACGGAACAAACAATGTTTTATCGAGGCCTTTGTTGAAATTATCTCCTGAGGAAACACGTCCCAACATAGGTGTGTCATTTTCGCCAACCACATTTACATTTGACAAAGTTATTGTCTTTGAACCGCGATTTGAAAATATAGTATGTTAAAAAAGACATTAAAATCTTTTATTTATCGGCGTTGTTTTACCGATAATGTAGATACCTCAAGAGCTTTGTTGGTTGGTGTTCCTTCTTCGTCTCGCACACCAACAATATTGTTAACGGGTTCAGTTCCCTGTGCAATTGTTTCGAACCACATCTTGGTGTTCATTATCACAATCCATTGCATCTACGTAATTATCACACGAAAGTTTATCGTCGCTTATGTACGACGACCAATCGATACCACAATCCGGTTCTCGATGAATTTTAATTATATATACATAAGTATGGACATATGTTATACTTGATATGTAAAGTCTAAATGAAAGATAACATACAATAATGGGGTCACCGGTTTTTTTTTCATCGTTTGGTGCAAGTGGTTGAAGTTGAGTAGTGCGATCACCTCCATATTCCATAGCGTGACATTTTTGGGTCATGGCACAAGCTTGTACAAGAATCCCAAGGTTACATGGTTGCGTTTTTAAGCCCATCATCATTGTCAATGTCCGCTGCATCTTCCGTGATCGACGACCTTATCCACGTTAGGGCCTAGAGTATGACACGACGTGGCCTGTAGCGCCCAAGGTTTGATATAAGTGTACACACGAAGGATTATTTGGGTTTGGTATAACATTGCAGGCAACCTTAAAAGTAAATACAAACCTTCGGATAACCAGGATTAACGTCAGAGTCATTTGTACTGGCACAACTTTTTGATTTTTCAGGAACGAAGGTAGGATCATTTTTAAGACCCAAAAGTTGTTGTACTTTTGAAACTCTGCTTTTGACATTCGTAAACACATCAAGTACGACCGGTGTGTTTCTGACCGAATGAATGCCATTTTCTATCATCAAAAGTTTTGATCCAAATCCACTAACTCACGAATTACCCTCGTTGAAAGAGTGGTCCCCGCTTGTTCACCATTTAAAGAATATTGTTGCTCAATGTTGAGTTGCAATGCGTTTCTGTGTAACCCCGTAGTTGACTTTCCATGGCGGTGTGTAAATTGAAAGCGCCCACGAATTGATTAGAGTGTTGTGCGTCTTTCACAACCGTCGTCGTGTCCGCATGCATAAACCATCTATATATTGGGCAATCAGAATACACCACGGTTGCTTCATTTCACTTGTGTTGCGTAAATTTCAACAATGGGAGTTGAGTCCTAAGAACAAAAAGAGTTACAACCATCGATATTGTGAAAAAATTTAGGTACAAGTTAGTATAGTCTGCATCATAAGACTGTGTGATGCCTACCGGTCCAAAGAGAGTACAACATCCTGCGTTCTGAAACTTTGCAAGTTCTGACCAAGCAAAACCACGTGGAATCACCTTGTTGTCTTTCACCCACCAAAGTGAGCTTCGAGGAAAACTCTCCAAAATCCAAATCTGTAATAGGCAACCCCGTCATCGTTAAAAATGTCTAGCTATGCAGTTATCATTTTTTAATTTGTTTAAAGTTTTAACAAGCTAAATGTAATCTGTTTACGATGAAACAATACGTTTATCATGACAATTACAAAAAAATCGCAAACTAAAAAGTGTTATAACATTGCTGTTATATAAATTACGGGTAACATTTATATTACGTGTATACACAGCAAAGATAAGCATTGCATAACAATTAAAAACATCATTATTTATAGGTAATTTTCGATTGAACAAAATAGAATCAAAAGCTTTTAATAACCTGTTTTCTAAAACAAACGTGTTATCAAACAAAGACATACATACATTAGTACAAACTACAGAGAATTCAAACCTTGAAAGCCCAAGCGAACCCGTATAGATTGTATGTGGCACTGAACTTTGGGTTTTTTTTTTAATTTTAACAGATGATGTTTTCTGTGAATATGAACAATATTGACAGTCCTTTGATAAAATTTATGCCACATATATTCACCCCAAGGAAATACATTCCAGGCTTCAAAATCATCAACCAAGGACAATAAGTGATTATGGATGCAATTCCTGTCTTCTTTTCCCATAAACACCACTCTGCAGACTACCAATGTACACACCCTAACAAACATCCTCATCGTAAAGCGATAACCACCTTTTTCCATCCTTTTTTGAATCATTAACAAGTTCCAAAAGATCAATGGCATGTACATTTGTTATACCATTACTCTTTTTTCAGGAAATACACGATCACAAAAAGCGCTAGATCGTTTTTTCGCTTTTGAAACTTTGCCAAATCGAAACCCCGTTATCGACAAAATTCTTTCCGACCAAACCTTAACGAATGCTCCCTATTTGGAATGTTAGTGGAGGGAATCGAGGATATGTTAGAAACATATACCGGTGTTGCAAAACATAATGCATCGAAGGCGTCATTCTCGCACGACTTTATATCCAACCATGGACCAAATACTTTTGCCTCGAACAACCTTTCCGGTTTCGTTCTTTGACAAACGAGTTTAATATCCGCAAAGAACTTCAATGTAGAACGAACTGCGATTTTACAATTGTACAACTTTAATTTTGTCATACGTAATTATACAGTAAAATTAATTAGGGGGTTAGAGGGTTCTGTGAATAAGATGTGGTTTGTGAGTGTGTGCGCGTGATCTAGAAGAAGATGTTTAAATGTAGAAGCTGTTAAATTGTAGTAGAAGATGTTTGATTGTGTGTGTCTGTGCGCGTGATGGTGTGTGAGTACGTGTCTGATTTATTAATATTACTTTTATAATACAGCCATTGTAAATTGACCATATTATCCTCGTGTATAAATACAAGTTGCCCAATAAAATATAGTTGCCCGAAAATACATTTTGGTTGCCCAAAAAACAATACCTTACAATACATGACAAATACGTTCAAAATATGTACTTCTGTCGTACCTTTGTCGGACACGTGGCACCATATGGTTGGCTACGAGAAAATCGTTGGGCAACAAGTCCATTTCCGTAAGGCAAAAAAGCGTGGTCCATATAGTGATATGCATCAGGGCGCGCGGTCTATTTGGCTAATTTTCCTAAGAATTTTTATGTGTGAAACCGCAAAAGATATTTGGGAATCTTTAATTATTACACATCAAGGAAATTCACAAGTCAAGGATAACAAAATTGATCTTCTTGTTCAACAATATGAACAATTTGTTATCCCTGAAGATGAAACCATTGATTGTGGATTTGCTCGCTTTAACACTATTGTTACTTCTCTTAAAGCACTTGATGAAACTTTTCGTAGTAAGAATTTTGTCCGGAAATTTCTTAGAGCACTCCATTCGAAGTGGAGAGCAAAAGTAACGGCTATTGTGGAATCAAAAGATCTCTCAATAATGTTACTTGACGAGCTAATTGGCAATCTCAAAGTACACGAAATGGTGATGGAGAAAGATTCGGAGATCATCAAAGGAAAAAGAGAGTAAGTCAAATCCGTTGCTCCAAAGGCAAGAACGAATCTAGTGATGATGAAGAATCTTGATCGGATAGTGAAGATGAGGAGTATGCCATGGCCGTTAGAGATTTCAAAAAGTTTTTTAGAAGAAGAGGAAAGTTCGTAAGGCAACCCCGAGATGAAAAGAAGTCATTTCGGAAAGACAGAGATGACAAAAAGGGAAAAGGTGAAAGGAAGTATTTTAGATGCGATGATACAAGTCATCTAATAGGAGATTGCCCCAAGCCACCTAAAAGCAAAACTCAACGAGCTTTTGTAAGCGGTGCTTGGAGTGATAGTGAGGATGATAAAGAATCAAGCAAGGATGAAATCGCTCTAATGGCACATGAATCAAACGAGGTACATTCCGACTCATCTTACTCTTCTAATGATGATGACACTTTGCAAAAACAATATAATCAATTGTGTGAGCTTAGCTTAAAAATCATAACTAAAAACAAGTTTTTAAAGACTAAAAAGGAATTTTTAGAAAACGAAGTTTATGAGTTAAAAGAAAAGGCAAAACGATTAGAAATGGGCAAATCAAATGACGATGGTTGTAATCATGTCAAGAGCTTAGTCTTGAAATAGAAAAGCTAAAACTCACACAAGAAGTTCTCATCGAACATAACTCTAAATTTAAAAGATTTAACAAAAACTTTTCTTGTGCCGATGAAATAGTAAGAATTCAAAAAGTACCAGGAAATACAAGTGGATTAGGTTTTAATGAAGTAACGGTTCCAAGTAGTCAAACCAAAACGGCCGAAAAAGACAAACAAACTATCACATCTGTAACAGTACAGCACGAACCAGACGGACCCAAAAATTTGGTTCCGTCCGTTGACAAAATTGGGTCCGTGGTGTCTGTAGTAGGACAGCAGGTTTGCAAAATGGACCGTAGTGAATTTGTCAAGGTAACGAAGAAAACCAAGGATGTTTTTAAACTAAAACCTGCTGTTACATTATGAGTAGGACTTGCTAGAAATGAATTTAGATCTAAAACTACTCAACAACGGCCTAAAACACCTATTGCCAAACGCCCCTTTCCCAAAAGCAACTACAACATACAACCCAACTATCAACATACCGGTTGGAATCAAAACTACCCTAGACCATATCAAACTCCAAATTACATGCCATGGAACCCTTACTCATCATTTCCATACATGAACCAAGTAAATGGTATGTTTAACCCAAACGGACCCATGAGATATTGGGGACCAAACGCTTGAGTTATTTGTGTCATAGGTATACTTGAAATTTGGCTTAGAACCTGATGAATGGATAAAAGATAGTGGATGCTCAAGACACATGACGGGTAACAAAAGTCTCTTCTCAACATACCAAGAGTATGACGGAGGTAATGCCACTTTTGGTAGCAATCTCAAAAGCAAAATCATTGGCAAAGGTACGATCGCTCATAACTCCTTAACGATTGAAAATGTTGATCATGTTGATAGATTAGGATTTAATCTACTTAGTATTAGTGTTAGATATTGGTTTTCACAATCACACAAACAATCACATATAGGGTCGAATTATGCAAGAGTTTAGAGAGAGAAAGTAGAAGATGGGATCCTTTCTAGAGAGAGAAAGTAAACAAAAGAAAGAAAAGTTAGATTGAGTGAAAGGTCCACCCCTTCCAAGGATGGAAGGGGTATTTATAGTTACCACTAATACGTCCTCCGCCGGATCGTGGATCGAGACATCTGATGGGTAAAGACCAGTCCTTCCTCCACGATGTTACTCTAAACTAAACTAAGCTAATAACTAAGTTAATAAACATATAAATAACGATATGTCTACGAGCTAACTTATGCTAGATTATATTTGGGGTGACCGACTCTTGATAATGGAATTTCTAATTCCTAACAATCTCCCCCTAAGGGAGGTCACCCCATGTTTTACATTTCGAATCCTAGCATTCTATTTTATCTTCAGTCTTGAGCTCGTAGACTTTAATTCTTCACTTCCGCAATCTTTGTGCTTAAGTAGTGATTCTTCAAAGTCCGACTACTTTGTACTTTAAGTGGAGGTCTTTGATCTGATCCACATCTTTGATGATCTTCGAGCTTTCTTTGAGATCATCAGCCACAGTAAATCTCTGGATCACCCTTTGTTGTGTTGCCTTCATGTGATGTTGTGACTTTTGGACCGACATGCTCACATTTTCTGGATCATGACATCTTTTCATCAGAGTAGCGGAAGCATCTTTGTTGTATGTCTTTGAAGGTCATGATTTTATTCAATTAAGCGTGAATGCTGTGAGCATGCGGTTGTGAAATGACTTCTCAATATCGATCAGCTGCAACCGTCCAATGTTCCTGCAAAAAACAGTTAGCACTAAAACATACGAAAGTGTCTTTGTTCACTTTCGTTGAATATAGTTGCAAGAACTACGGTTCCCCGTTGATCGATATAAATCCGCCCGTGATCGGTAGAGTTCAAGAATCTCCTTGACGGGGTTTCGCGTTGCTTTAGTCGTTCTCAAACCGGAGCGTCCCAAAGTAGACAACACGGAGTGAGTGAACCAAATAATTGAGATTCACCGATTGATGAAAATTGATTTGAAAACAATCGTATTGCTTAGAAGAAAGAGTTTTGCAATACGACGAAGGTTTTATAAGAAAGATCAATTTTCAATCGAAATACCTTTTGTGTTTGAAAATGAATACACATTCGATGTGCTAGAGAAAGAAGAGATTTGCACATCGAACGGTTTTTCCAAAAGTATTTTTTCAATCGAGATACTTTTGTGTTTGAAAATGAATACACATTCGATGTGCTAGAGAAAAGAAGAGATTTGCACATCGAACGGTTTTTCCAAAAGTATTTGTCAATTCATTTCCTGGACCAAGTTTGATTCAAGAATGAATCGCCCCATTGTTTCTATCCAGTTGTCACAAGCTTGATCTTTAGAAAAGATCTCACATGTCACCCACCAAGAGCTTGTTTGATGTTGGCTCTAGAAGGATTTCCATCTTCATCGTGAATATTTAACATATCACTCGGATGTTCTGGCAATACCACAAGGATAATGCGTAGGACTCTTAAAATATTTTCTCACATTCCACATTGTGTGAAACTGTGAGTCTTCATTAATTTTGTGTCCTAATGAGATATTGTAGATGATCTCTTGGCTCTAGACTCAATAGTGCACTTTGGTTTCCTATGCTGGAGACTAGGGAGAGGGCCTCCTTCTTCAATATCAACAATCTCTAAGAGAAAGCCGATAGATTATGTAGGTTCCCCGTGAGAATGAAACAAGTCCTTTTAAGAGGAACTTGAGTAGCTTGGGAAGTTTTAGTGCAATGCGTCACAGGGTCCATGACGTCTTGTCTTCAATACCAGTGTTACCTTGGTAACAAAGTAGTATATGAATTGAACCCGGTTTACGCCTAAGGTTGAATTATTGAGGCTATTTCTTTTCACCCTTTTCACATTCATTTCTTTTCATTCTTCAACCCCTTTGCTTACCAAGACTTCATTAATAGAACCTTGTTGGGTTTATTCCAGTTCTAGCTCTATCTCGATCGGCACTCTTCCTTTATTCTCTTCGTTCTCCTTTTTCATCATACCTAAGGACTTCTACACTAACTAGTGGATTGTCCTCGGTAGATCCCTCCGCTCAAGGGATCGTGGGAACTAATACCTAACCTAACCATCCTTATAACACCATGCATAAAGTAAATTGGTCGGTCTTTTGGTATAGTTCATTCCTTCGAAACCAATTGAAAATCATTTGGAAAATCAATCAAGGTGCTTGTGATATAATATCAAATCATTTTGTACCTTAATTATTTTGATCATTTAGAAATGCTCCCCCTCAACATGTGTATATGATTTTGAAATTGTTTAGCACATGGAGGCAAGAGTTCTTTGAATTAATTTCTTGATCACAATTTCCGTGGAAAAAGACATTTGATTTTCTTGGTAAATTCTCCCCCTCAATATGTGCGTTGGTTATTTGAAATCATTTATCACATAGAGGAAGGAGGTTTTCGAAGAACTTCCACGATCACATTTGCCATTGAGAAACCATTATAAAATCAATCAAGGTACTTATGTTAAAACATAAAAGCATTTGTACCTTGATAGTTTATTTTCTTTTGAAATGCTCCCCCTCAATATGTGCTTCGAGATTCGAAAGCATTTAACACATATGGGAGAGCAGCCTGCACAATTGAATCAAACGATCACCTTTTATCAGATTTCATATTAAATCACAATATCTCCCCCGATCAAAAATATCAAACCATTTGAGATTTTGGATCCCAAGTGATTTAATTAGGTTTAGAAAACTTGGGAGAATATGTGGCCTGGTTTAAATACTCATCTTGTTTTTGGATAAATGCTCTTCCTCAATCATGTGCATCATGTATATGAAATCGTTTGGCACATGGAGGCAGGAGTGCCTTTAAAGGACTAAAACAGATTTGAGATTTAAATCGCGATCTCTCCTCCGATCAAAAATTTCAAACCTTTTGAGATTTGTGATCCCAATTGATTTAAATTATTTAGAAAAGTTTGGGGAAAGACGTGGCCTGATTTAATTTTGAAAATTGACTGATGAGGACCAATTATAGACATTAAAGATTGTTAGTGTCAGATATGATAGTTTTTAAGAGATCTTTAAGTAAAATAAAACAATTTCACAATCAAACAAAAACAGAAAAAAAATCATTTTGTAAGATCTTTGAGTTTTAAAGAAAATCATACCATGACATAACATTAAATCTTTAGATCCACTTATTTTGTACAAACGGACTTTAATGATGATATATTGTTTAAAAATACTTAATTTGAAATCACTCTCCCCCTCAATCCATGACCGTAGTCCTTGATTGAGTGACTTAAGTTTTAAAAAAAAAGAAGTCTGGTTGATTTCTAAAATTTAGTCTAATTTATTTTCAAACAAATATTTTTCCATTTTCAAAACAATATTTTCAAAATTGTTTTAAGAAAAATGGTAATATCCGCTACTTTTTCCTGCACAAGATATGTTAGGTGGTTAAGAATAACAAGTTGCTTATGTTGTTGCTGAGAGGATGAGAGAAAACCATCTGCTGATGCAGTGAGACCTCTGAAGTTGCATCTATCGTGCCAACTATCCATAGAGAGATCCAATTAAGCTCCGTTTCTTCTTTTGTCGACCCAAGAAATAGTTACCCTTTCCATTCAGCATCCAATCATCTTCATTAGTGGGATCCGGATCGGGAACATTCTTATGAACCATGATATCTGCATACGTTAGTGGACATACAAACAGATATATGGTGGTCGACAACACCCAAACAGCAATCGACTAATAAAAGTCAATCCAACATATCAATCAGTTCATATAAGGCATGGGATTTATGTGTTCATCAAACTCTAATCATCTAATCCTAACAATCATATCCTAAATTCCTAGTCCTTCGACATAGGCAAAAATCTTTTTTAGTTAAGCACGTAGGAAAATGTAGATAAGCCCGATAGATGATATAAATTTGAAAACATTCTCCCCCACAATCAATGGCTCTTTCTATGAAAAATTTTAAATAAGCTGAAGTCATTGATTAGGTTTTGCAAATTTATGAAAACATGATTCTGATTGATTTTCAAGCAACTCATTTACCACCATATTGTTAAAACAAATATTTTTCTGAAGAATTTTAGAAGGAAAAATATTTGAGTAGGAACAGCAGTCCTTCGACATACTTTCCTCATTTTTTGTTTTAGGATAGGTGCATGAAATTTTTGAAAATTAGTTTAGCACAACACTTTCCTTCTTTGAAGAACGGGTTGCTATCAGAAATAATAGCAAACCATGGTTTTAGCGCGGGTTACAGTCTGAAATAACTGCAAGCCATAGTTTGTGACATGTTTTGAAAAGAAATATTTACACCTTCTGCTCGAACTTCATCTATGGTCCCGTGCCATTGTTGAATGACATTTCTAAGACCGTAGATGTTATCGATACCGAAGACATGTCTTAAGAAAACATATTTTGGTATTTTTGATTTTCGATTTTTATGGGTTTTGAAGGTTTTATATTTTCTATTTTCTTTTGTTGGTTTTATATTTTGTATTTGGTTTTTGATGAATATTTACAGATAGAGTAGATGATATAGTTTAAGAAGATGATGATATGAGTACCGAGATAAGGATATCGAGCAGCCCCGTTGTAGAAGATAGAAGTCATCATCTCTTAAACATTCACCACCAAAGCTTTCGAGGCTCCTAAATTGAGAGAAATTGAGCCATCTGAAAGTCATACTTTGGCAGCTTCCCCCCGAACCGAAAATCCTTTTGTTGAGCAGATTCGAAGCTCTATTTCAAGCTTGCCTTAGCCAGGTGCACAAAGAAGCACACCTTTATCATCGATCTTGCTGCTTTTTTTAAGAATAATCATCGTGATTCTTCATTCGAGGTTATATCATCCAATAGAACAAAGAACGTATCATCCCACATAAAACAATCTTCTCATATTTCTTTTCTCTCGACGTCAGGCGATCCATACCAAAAGTTATCCGAGACCACTTACCCCAAGTAGATGAATTGATGCATCGGTCTCATAGAATAGAGCTCACGAACCCGAATACACATATACCCAAAGACAGAGAAGCTTATAACATCAAGTAGCAGTTAAGTCCGATAGCCAAAGAATAAACACGATGTATACTTTTCTCTCCTCAAGAAAGTGTATGAAGCTCAAGAACCCAAGTATCCGAATGCCCAAAAGAGAATAATCGATAACATTGAAGAAGGGGACGAATCACTGATTATCTCTGCGGATGCCAACTCCGGAATACGTGATTATATCTCTGAATCACTGATTAAGCTCTCAAGTGAAACTGCTGAGAATCCCCAATGTACACAATCTCTCTCTCCCCTGATGATTGTGATGATGGAGATCAAAATCATCACACACTTGTGTACCTATTTTATCTTCAGAAACTAACTCTTCCATCTCTTCCCCCACATAGTTGGAATAAGGACACTAAACGCCATGAGTTAAACCTTGAGTTTCTCTGCGGTGATGACATTCGTCTTCCTGGGATATCTTCAATCACTTAGAAGTATTAAGTTCATCAAGTTTACTCGCGTTTAGTTGCTTGTCTCCTTCCCCTGTACTGGTTTTGATACTTTAGAATCAGCAACATATTATAAGCCCAGATACTTGAAATCTTTTGAGAAGATCGCTTGAAGTCTTTGTGAGAATCAACTTGCTGAAGTACAGTGTGAGCAAATCTAATTAGGGATTAAATCATACAATTCACTCTCCCCCAATTAGTGCTCTCCCCTAAACTGACAATCTTTCAAATAAATGCCCGAAATAAGAAGAAGTCTTTAGATCATTAAATGCAATTCGTCTTTTAGTCTTCTAACATACAGCAGAAAATGTAGAACAGACTGTAGACTCGACCTTCTTCAAGATTGTCCAGTTGGGGATCAAAAAGTTAACATCTTCTTCTCACCAAATGCATTCCCGTTAATTTATATATAGCAAAATCCCTTAACTAAAATCCCTCCCAATCAAACAAGAACAGAAATATGTTCATCAAGGAAATCAGCCCCGCAACTGGAAGCATTTTGTCATTTAATCATATCCGCCCATGTGAAGATGTCAACCAACGGCTCTTAGAAGAACACACTTGCTTCGTTAATATGTTAGTCATAATATGTTCTCTGTTGGTCAATTCAGTGACTCTGATCTTGAAGTGGCCTTCAGAAAACACTCTTGCTTTGATAGAAAACCAGATGGTGTTGAACTTTTAAAGGGAACACGTGGAACTCATTTGTACACCATCTCTATCGAAGACATGATGAAGATGACCCAATAAGAAGAAGCTCGGTTCTTACATTAGTTTGGAGCCATATGACCATTTATTCTCATATATCAATCAACCATGCAGTATTATCACACTTCTTCTCCCCCTCAAGAATTGCATACGGAGATGCCATTCTTGATTAAGTAAGTGAAATCATCCAAATGTAGTTTATTCACACTTCTCCTCCTCAAAGGTAGCATATGATGTCGCCATCGTCATTATAATTGAGCAAGTGGAATAAGAAGACAATCAACAGTAGTTCGGTTCACTTGATGACTGAAGGCGCATAGAAAAATCATGAAGCATGTTGATGAGAATGGTCATAATTGAGAAGATTTCTCTTCTTCAGAAGATAAAGCGCACTTAAGCGTACACTTTTCTTTTCTTTGAGGTACGAGGCTTGAACTGTTGTGTTCAAACGTCATAAGAAGATTTCTCTTCTTTAGAAGATAAAGCACACTGAAACGTACACTTTTCTTTTATTTAGAGTACGAGGCTTGAACTGTTGTGTTTAAACGTCATTTCCGATTGAATATCAAGGTTGAGTTACTTGAACCCGTGAGTTATGAGATATCAATCCTTTTGTTATCCATACTTTAAGCCAGTCCATGTATTGAAGGATCGAAGTATCTGCAACAGAGTAAGGACTACCTGTACTAACATTACAAGCTTGATTGCATATATATTGGTTAGTGACATTAGTATCCAAACTCTTTGGGGTTTCATGAACAACCTTGATTTTGCCATCAGTAAATAGCTTTCCGGTAGGTATCCACCTAAGTCCAACATCCTTAAACATTCTACCAGACGGTATCCACTTATGGCAAGGTCTAGGATTGTTGATATTCTTATGCACAGTGGAAGACTTATCGTTATTCCTAGACTCCAAAGATTTAGCAGTTGGGATCCATCTATGCGAAGTTTTAGGTTTGTTTTGCTTCATAACATGTTGAACATTAGCCATGTTAGTAGTCTTAGTGGATTGTACCTTAGCATGTGAATTAGGAAAATGTTTCTTATTCGTAAAAGACTTAGAATTTCCAGTTTCATTTTCTACATGCTTAGCATTCTTCTTCATATAACTACTCTTAGATGCAAGCCAACCCCTAGTCTTTTGAGTGTTCCTAGGTAATGGTTTACTATTACTAGCAGTGCCTTGAAATCTCGTGGAATTCATCACCCTAGGTCTTGCACCTAAAATTCCGTCTTTTCGAATCTGTGCCTTTTCTCTAGCTTCTTCTAGAAAATAGTTCTTCCACAAGTCATTCATATCATATGAATTCTGGGTTTTAATGATTGGTTTTGACACTGTTTTCGAACTATTCCTAGAGGTTTTAGGAGTAGAAGTAGCTACTTGTTGAGGGTTAACGGAGCTAGAAGCATTATTCTTAGGTAACTCAGGTGAAGTGA
The DNA here is from genome assembly GCA_022545495.1 of Chrysanthemum lavandulifolium. NCBI lineage: Eukaryota > Viridiplantae > Streptophyta > Magnoliopsida > Asterales > Asteraceae > Chrysanthemum > Chrysanthemum lavandulifolium. The sequence goes on along the minus strand of CM040241.1, from coordinate 143,204,113 downwards.
CTGGTTTTGACAAAACTTGTATCGCATCAACTTGGGAGGCAAGCCTTGTCTTTAAAGATTTTGTTCTTTCGGATATAAATGCAGAGGGTCGCCTAACAACGGACCGGTCTCTAGTGGGATGAGAAAATGGCTTCCCAAGGTTGATGGTTTTGTAAACTTAGTGTTCACACTTTTCCTACGGTTTTCTAAGCTCATTCTTTAAGGCAACAATAGAGAAACTCTTTTCCGAAGTTGAGATTTGATTTCATCAATTTTGCTATCAAAGAGTTTGTTTGTTCCATTGACTTAGTTCTAGCTTCTTTGTGAGTCACTTAGTTCTATGTGATGCTTTCTCAAAGTCTCATTTTCCTTTAGTAATTTAGCCACATAAATTGACAGTTCATTATTTCTTGTTATAATAGTATCAATGTCTTGTGCGTCTTGGTGAATTACTTTTCACATGCATACCGTAAATATGTTTCTTCAAATTGTTGATAGTCTAATTTTTGGCTTGAAGTTGAGCTTTTAAATCGTTTATTTTAAAAATTCACGAAATTCGTGAAATTCGGATTTTACATGGTTTCTTAGTTTGAAAACTTTGCTCCTTTCTTTGTATTGCAATTTCAAGAGAAATGCAATGTTTTTCAAGTTTTGAGAATTTGTTTGAAAGTTCATCAAAAGCCTTTTTATCAACCATATCATTTGTTTTGAATTTATTAGACTCACCTCAACCAAGGAACATTTATCGAATCATGTTTAGTATTAAGATCGGTTAGTTTAGGTACATTAGCGATGCACTATATTGATCGCTGAAGGGTACCTCATCACATGACACCGTTCATTTGTCGGTCCGATATTTGCATCCACATCATGTGTAACAAGAGTCATCGAACTACCGGTTGTTTCAAGCTTATCCGTCTCGAGCCTCAGATTCGGTGTCGGTTGATCCATCATCCGATGCCTTCTCGGTCTCAACACTACAATTTATTGATTGTACCCGACATTCATTCACCTTTTCGATCACAAGATCCACTTCTTGTGTGACGGGGAGTTACTTGAGTTGTCTCGATATTACGCATTCAAGAAGACTCGACCTTTCAACCGATACATTACCCGACTCATCACAACTATCTCTCAATTGCACCGACACTCATTCACGTTTTCATCGTTTGTGCGGCTTCCTCAATGTACTTTTCCACGGTATCCATGAGTCGGATAAATGTCTCAATGAATGCGTTAATTTCCATTCCGGTGTGTCTTTTGAAGGACATTTTAGTCATGTGATGATCATAATCGATGAGAATTTCTCTAATGAATGGTGAAATTGTTTGTAGATCACTTGAAGTGCGAGATCGAACTATCCTTTTGAACCTTCTCTTTGTCAAGTTGTAGCTCCAATTGTTCTAAGTTTAACAACAAAGTTCCTGTTAATGTGGATAAGTCCTGACGGAAGAGGGCAATACATGTTCGTTCCATTGTTATGGGTAGAAGTAACATGAGGTGAGAGTGAAGTTGTTGATAGGGTATAATGCAGCATTCCTTTTGCATGGCATTCTGTAGCACTAGCAGGTGCAATTCTTTCTCATTGTACTCAGAACATGAAGATCTCACATCCTCATTGATTAATTCAATCATCTTTAATCGTTCAGCAGTAGCATACATTATCATTGTTGCCCACAAGACATCATACAATTTAAGTACTTCAAATCACCGAATCGGGAGTGTAAGACATGATGTTGTTTGTGTACACGGGATTTTACAAGTCCGTGATTTAAACCGAGAAATAGAATCTTTCGCGAGATTTTACTAAAATCAAGACCAAATCGTAAGAGAGTTAGACGTAGGATGTAGTAAAGGAACTAGAAGATAATAGTAAAGGAACTAGAAGATGATAAGGAAGTAAAGATGAATTTGGTGTTATGGTTTGTGATATTCCCTAATTCTTTATATATACCCCCTGTTTCAGAAAATTAGGGTTTGAAAACAAGGGTTTTGTATGTTAGGTTTAGAGACAAATCGCAGGAATTGACAAATCTCAGTCCTTGACAAAACGCACTGACAAACCGCTCTAACAATCCTCTTTTTGACAAATCGCTTCAGACAAATCGCACAGATGACAAATCGCATTGGAGACAAATCGCATAGGAGACAAATCGCACAGGAGACAAATCGCACTGATGACAAATCGCATTGGTGACAAATCGCACTGATGACAAATCGCTTAAAATAAAAATCGCATAACAGTCAAATCGCATAAATAGACAAATCGCATAGTACACAAGTACACCCACTACTTCCACTACTTTGTCCTTTCTTGTCGTTTTGTCTCAATAGACAAATCGCATACTAGACAAATCGCTTCACAAAAATGACAAATCGCTTCAAGAAGCGTTCATTAAAGAGACAAATCGCATAGCATTTAAGGACAAATCGCATAGAAGAAGGTCTATACGAGACACAAATCGCATAGAAGAAACTTTCAAAAAACACCACTTTTCAATCCAAAAACAACCCAACCACGATGATTCAAGCCTTCCAAACCAAAACCTAAACACTTATAATGATTCTAAACACAAAAGTACTATCAAAATCCAAACTTTAACACACGAAATGATCCAAATGATGCAAACTACTCTAAACTCATTCAAACCCAAAAACCTTATGAAAACCACTAGAAATCCAAGAACATGAAAGATGAGTGATCAAACCATGGCTCTTGATACCAATTGTTAGATATTGGTTTTCACAATCACACAAACAATCACATATAGGGTCGAATTATGCAAGAGTTTAGAGAGAGAAAGTAGAAGATGGGATCCTTTCTAGAGAGAGAAAGTAAACAAAAGAAAGAAATGTTAGATTGAGTGAAAGGTCCACCCCTTCCAAGGATGGAAGGGGTATTTATAGTTACAACTAATACGTCCTCCTGTCGGACTGTGGATCAGGCATACAGTGGGTAAAGACCCGTCCTTCCTCCACGGTGTTACTCTAAACTAAACTAAGCTAATAATTAAGTTAATAAACACATAAATAACGATATGTCTACGAGCTAACTTATGCTAGCTTATATTTGGGGTGACCGACTCTTCACAATGGAATTTCTAATTCCTAACAATTAGCCAACTATGTGATAAAAAGTATAAAGTACTATTTGAATAAAATGGTAGTAAAATACTAAAAGATGGTATCACCATACCCAAAAGAGTTAGGAAAAATGACATATATGTCATGAAAATAGATAGAACATCTAAAGACAAAATTTGCCTAACAACCTTAGATGATAACTCTACTCTTTGGAATATATGATTAGGTCACACTAATATGAGACTCATCAAAAACCTATCCTCAAAAGAGCTAGTTAGAAACCTACCCAAATTCAAATATGACCAACACTTTTGCGACGCTTGCAAAATTGGTAAACAAATTCATAGTAGCCATAAGGCTAAAAACATGGTTTCCACATCTAAGTGTCTTGAGCTTTTGCATATGGACTTGTTTGGTCCATCCGCTATAAGAAGTTATGGAGGCAACCTCTACACTTTGGTCATGGTATATGATTACTCAAGGTTTACTTGGACAATGTTTTTGAAAACTAAAATGAAGCCTTTGATAAATTTGAAATACTTAGTAAGAAAATTCAAAATCAACAAGGTGTTAACATTGTGTCGATCCGAACGGATCATGGTCATGAGTTCGACAATGAAACACAATTTGGAAACTTTTGTGATAAAATGGTATAACACATAACTTCTGGCTCCTCGAACACCCCAATCTAATGGGGTTGTAGAACGAAAATAGAACTATTCAAGAAATGAGTAGAACAATGCTTAATGAACAAAACATACCTCAAAATTTTTGGTGTAACGCCGTTGATACTTCCACTTATATCTTAAATAGAGTTTTAATACGTCCTTTCTTGAACAAAACACCCTATGAAATATATAAAGGCAAAAAGCCTACTTTAGGATATTTTAGAGTGTTTGGTTGTAAATGTTTCATTCTAAATACCAAAGACTATCTCACCAAATTTGACCCAAAGTCTTATGAAGGTGTGTTTCTTGTTACTCACAAACTAGCAAAGCATACATAGTTTTAAACAAAAAACAATGAGAGTCGAGGAATCGTTGAACATAACATTCGACGAAGTCCACCTCCTCTAAGACATCACCTTTGGTAGATGATGACTTAGTTGAAAGTCAACTTGTTGAAAGTCAAGAAATTAATGAAAACGACAAGGAAGATGAACCATTAAATAAAGAAATTATAAACATCAAATAATCCAAAAGTCACCCTTTAGAAAAAGTCATAGGACAATTAAATCAAAGAACATTAAGATCACAAGCCCAAAATCAAAGTAACTACTTTTGCTTTGTATCGTCCGTTGAACCGAAAAACATAAACGAAGCAATAAAAGACGAATCTTGGGTAATTGCTATACAAAAAGAGCTAAAACAATTTGTTAGAAATGATGTTTGGAAATTAGTTCCAAAACCTAAAAATCAAACTATAATTGGAACGAAATGGGTTTTTCGAAATAAAATGGACGAAAACGGTGTAGTGTCTAGAAACAAGGCTAGGCTTGTTGCACAAGGCTATAATCAACAAGAAGGAATTAATTACGACGAAACTTATGCACCGGTAGCTAGGCTTGAGTCTATTAGAATCTTACTTGCATACATGCGCTCATGACTTTAAATTATTTCAAATGGATGTTAAAAGTGAATTCCTAAATGGGTTCATTAACGAAGAAGTATATGTTGCTCAACCTCCCGGATTCACCGACTTTGAAAAACCACATCATGTTTTCAAACTTAAGAAAGCATTATACGGACTTAAGCAAGCACCAAAAGCTTGGTACGATCGGCTTAAGACTTTCTTAGTTGAACACAAATACACCATGGGATTAGTAGATAATACTCTCTTTACCAAGAAAAGGAATTACACATTATCATAGTTCAAATATCGCTTATGACATCATATTTGGATCAACTTGTCAAGAGCTATGTGATGATTTTTCTAAAATCATGCACCACGAGTTTGAGATGAGTATGATGGGTGAGTTAAACTTCTTTTTAGGACTTTAAATTAAACAACTAGAAGATGGCATATTCTTTAACCAATCTAAATACATAAAGGATATGCTTAAGAAATTTGGTCTTGAAGACTTAAAACCAACTAAAACACCCATGTCCTCGAAAACGAAACTCACGAAGGATGAGGAAGGTGAATCCGTAGATAACACCAAATATAAAGGAATGATCGATAGCCTACTTTATCTTACGGCTAGTAGACCCGGCATTATGTTTAGTGTTTGTCTATGTGCTCTCTTTCAAGAAGATCCTAAAGCATCACACCTAGAAGCCTTGAAACGAATTTTTAGATACATTAAAGGCACTACATGTTTAGGATTATCGTATCCTAAAGGAACGGGTGTAGAAACTATAGTGTATGCCGACTCAGACCATGCCGGTGACTATGTCGATAGAATGAGTACAAGTGGTATTTGTACTTTTGTTGGACATTGTCTCACCTCATGGTTCAGAAGAAACAAACGGCTCGCTATCTCAACTACCAAGTCGAGCACGCCTCGGTAGGAAAGGCATGTCAACAAGCTTTTTGGATGAAGCAAGCTCTCGTGGATTACGGAATTCATCTCAATGACATCTCTATACTTTGTGACAACAAAGAAGCCATTGATCTCAGGAAAAACCCCGTCCAACATGCTCGAACGAAACATATTGAAATTCGCCATCACTTCCTTCATGACAATGTTCAAAAAGGAAACATCTCAATCGAAAAAGTATCCTCTGAAGATAACATTGCCGACATCCTAACTAAACCTCTTAAACGAGAACCATTTAATCTTCTTAGACTTGGTTTAGGATTAATGGAAAACATATAGTTAAAACATAGCCTAAACCTTAGAATAACCAAAACAAAACAATTTAGCAAAACTTTGTTGCAGTACCCATGACACCAAACGACATCAAAGACGTAACCACTTTTTTGGGTCCGTCTGGTCCGTGGTGTTAACAGTAGCAAAAATTTTAAATACAAAACACCTTCTTCTTCACAATCCACTTTACCAAAACGAGCCACAAACATACCTAACTCATTATTAAGGTTTTTTCTTCAACTAATCACAACCAAAAACATCATTGTAAGTATCCTAACTACATTACTTGTCTTAATTCTGAGTCTAGAGTTCTAATTTATGCACAAAACCAATACATGGGGATAATGTATATTCTTGCACAAAGCATGAACTACATTGTTAAATTGCATAGCTAATTACAGAAATTATGAACTACATTGTCAAATTGCATAACTAATCATGTTTCTCACTAGTTAGAAGCTACTTATCATAAGGCATTATCCTAATTAAAATAAAAACCCCATGTCAAAATTTTGAAAAACTTCTCACTTGTAGGAAAACAATTTCTCATTGTTCATACAAATAAAAATATTATTTTCATCACTTGTATAATGTCTCTTGAATACTAAAGGTAATGCATAACTAATATGCATTTCCGAGTATATTCAAATGAAGCCACATTGAATTAGGAGCGTTTGGGTTTTCTCTTGCTTTTTGTCAAACACTACTAATAAAAATTATTTTATGCATAAAATGAGTCGAGATAACCGCAACTCCAAATTGTTTGCATATAGGCACACACTAGAACAAAAACGCTAATTTAGTTTTTGTTTTTACTAAAACTTGTAAATTCTTGCTCCTAGGAACAAACATGGTAGCCGTAAAATTTTACGATCACAAAGACACTCTTGGATACATCCCTCAACACCACAAAACTAAGGGCCTTACCAAAGAACAAGTTGAAATCTTTAAGAGTCTAGAGAAAAGGTATTTTCATGAGGGTAGGACAATTTATTCATCTTTTGTCGACGGAACAAATCTCCGTCAAGAACTAGCCACTATCAACTTTGATTGTCTCCTTGACATCGATGAGCCAATTTGCCCTAGGTTTGTCCTAGAATTCTATGCTAGTGTTGTTTCCATAACAAATGAGGATGATCAAATGGCTCTCAAATTTAAGATCAACCAAAATGACTACACAATTTCTCTCAACCAATTTGATCAAATGTTAGGAATTCCTTGCCGTGGTACTTGTCTTTACTCGGATAAGTGGTCACTCACTATCCTTGATGCTATTCATGACCGTTCTCCTCCTTACCAAACTCATTTGGTTGACAAGGATGTCATTCGTGAGCATCTCTTTAACGATAGGGTATCACTAACCCGTGTCACTCGAGCGGGAAAGGAAGTCAATCGAGATCCATATGATATGGAACTCAATGAGCTTAAGCCTCAATTCAAAAACTGGGAGGAAATCCTTAGAGCCAATGTCATTAGCATCATAGGAAACCGAGCCACATCAATGCTTGCCTTTGCTACATGCTTTATAGCTTGTCTACTCGTCAACCATTCAACTTGGCTTACTACATTTCTAGGAGAATGGTAGACATTCCTATTCAAGGCTCTGTTGCTCTTCCATACGGGATGCTACTTACCCGTCTTTATAGAGCTTATGCACCCATTCCACCATGTCCTAGAGGGTTGAAACTAGACTATTCTCTCATCCCTCACATATTTGTGCCCTTGAGTGATGAAAGAGTACCCAAAAACTAAGGCAAAGGGAAAAAGGCCAAAACCTCCAACTCCTTCATCATCATCAAATAGCTCCGAATACGGTCTTCCCAACTCAAGGCTTCAACCACATGAGTACTATTCATCACTTCAAGAAGTGTAGAACCCTACCGAGGAGTTCAAGCAAACCAAGGGGATGATCAAGTGCCTTGGTAGGATGATAACCAAGATTTACAAGAAGTTGGATGAGTGAGTTGAGGTTTAAGAGGGTGGTTGGAATAAGACAAGAAACAACGTTGTATGATATTATTTATGTGTTATCGCTTCGTAGGATGATAAACTAACTTAAAACATTGATGTATACTAACGTTTTCACGCAGGGGGATAACACACGGATGTTATCAAATTTTACCCGTTTTCATTTTTAAGTACAAATCAATAGCCCTTGTTGAAAATAGATGCTCCCTTATGTTTATATGTGTGTTATTGCTTGTTCCTAACTAGAAATAATTATCTCCATATGTTTTAAGAAATATTTCAGGATTCGGAAAACTCCCCGAGGGTCAAAAATCGCCACTGCCAAAAAAATCTGCACTGACGGATCTTACGGAACCAAATTTTTGGTTCCGTCCGTTCAAAATTTTGGTTCCGCCATTTCTGCACTGACGGGCCAGCCGGACCCAAAATCTGGGATCCGTCTGTGTATTTTTTTGGTACCGTGGGATGCCCAAGTATGTTGCTGAATTTCACTCATTCCCGCATTCTAAATTACCAAAATTTGTTTCTAGGATAGTTTTTACTTCTTTTTATTCATATTAGAACTAGTTTAACTTACTTAGACATATAGGATATCCATTTCCCACCAAAATTCAAAAATTCTCAAAATTCACCCAAGGAACCCTTTTTCATAAAGGAAGGAATCAAAATTTTGGTTCCTTGAAATCCGTGGGTGATCTGAACTTCAAGATCTTGCAATCATTAGGACAAATTTATTGCATATCTTGGTCTTTTCACTCAAACCTTCTTGTATGTCTTGACTTAGATGATATGACTAGCATTAAAACTCTTCCAAATCATTAGAAATCACTTCATTTCTATGGCTTAACATCAAATCAAACACAATTATCCATAATCTCATAATCCTATAAATTAAGAGCTTCAAAGATGATCATCCCCACACCTCAACAATTTCTCTCATCTTCTCCTATAATAATCTTAAGCAAAAATGACAAAGTCATCCACATCATCCCCATCAAACAAACCATGTAAGAAAACCGCAAGAATGAGTGTTAGACATTGTTGTTTTGTAAACATTAGCTCCTCCTCCGATTCCTCATCTCTAACCACTTCATCCCCCATAAGAGATGAAAACTTTCTTACTTTAAGCACTCCAACACCACCTCAAAAATCACCTATTACCATCACCATTCCACCACCTACAAAAACACCCATTGTCACCTCTCCACCACCGGCTCCAATCCAAACATCCAAATCACCATCACCACCCAAATCTCCAAAGCTCATACCTTTAGAACTATTCTCAACTCCACCAACATCTCCAAACCCATTCCTAGAAGACTTAGAGGACCTACCTCCTAGGCCCGCAAATCCACCTCCACTACCATCATTCGGTACCATTGAGCGAATCGCTCATGAACCACCACGTCCAACATTTGAACCAAATACCCCTTTAGAACCTAGGCCTCGTCTCTTCCACCCAATCCATAATGACATTCATGGATTATTGTATGGGGACCATGCTCTACCACCAACATCCTTGTCTCCTCATATCGATGACATTGATGAATCTATGTGGGAAGATCATCCACAATCACAAGCGGAGATACAAGCCCAACTAGAAAACTTCCAAAACTTCTCCAATATGGTGGATTCTCACCTTAGTGAAGCTATGCAAATGCAAACTGCTTTGCTTTCCATCTTTATTACTCCATCAAACACCAACAACACTTCCACAAATCCACCACCACCTAATCATGATCCTATTTTCCCACCTAGACACGGTTGCTCAAATTGTGAGTGGACCGCCCATATTAGCAAACGGACCCTGATCATGGTCCACGAGTTACAAGATGAGATGAGGTTCATCCTCAATCACATCCTTGAGCGTATCAACGCTCTTTCTCATCCACCTCCTCAATATGATGGTTCTAGACTTTTCTTCAGGATTTTTTTTATCTTCTAAGTTATTTTTTTTTCTTTCTAGGATTTTTATTTTTATTTTTAAGTTCTTTTTCAAATTTTTATGATTTCTTTATGTATCAAACACATCCATTGTGTTCCCCTTTATGACTTTTAAAGTCATAAAAATTTTAACAAATGAATGTTGTTTCTTATATAGTTGTTGGTTGTTACTTGTTGGTTGAACTTACTTGTATAATTATGATGATGCTTGTTACTAACCTTTCTTTTGTAGCTTTTTCACAATTCATGTATCTTTCTCTTGGCACCCAATTTAGGAGAGCATTGGCCAAGGGGGAGAAAATGGCTCGGACTCATTGCATTTTCCGCCTCGCCTCTTCTTTTTGTTCGACAAAAAGGAGGAGAATATTATTGAACTTGAACTTTGACTTTCAAAAAGTCAACACCATGCTTTAACTTTCAAAAAGTCAAAATTGTTAAAAACTAAATAATTGGATAAACTAGTCATAAGATAAAATAAACTTTTGATTGCCAACTTTATCTAACTAACTAGTTCTTTCAAGTTCAAATTAATCTCATATTTTTATAAAATCTTGTACAACTTTGCATCTTTGATAAAAATAAAATTTATATTTTGTCCTCAACAAAATGGGGGAGATTGTTACTACAAATATCGTCATTAAACGTTATTTATATTTTATGATCTTTACCTAGTTTTGTTAACGACAAAAGTAAATTTTATTTTTGTAAAGTATAAAGCTTGTCAAGATTAATAGACATTAAAACAAGTTTTCCTTAAATAAAGTATTCATCAGTTAAGCATTTACATTTTGACTAGTTATGTATCAATTAACTTTAATATCTTTCTAAAACCATATCGTGCTTTAACATTTTTAGAACAAGTATGTTTTAGTTTCTTAAACACAACATTACATATGTATTTGCATTTAACATATTAATTCTAAAAATAGAAAACAACATATTACATCATGGCTTGCATCACATTGGAAATCTTTAGAAGATTTCATATAATATTTTGTTTAGATTTGGACTCTACATATCCTACATGATCTTGGTTAGATTTGGGTGATCTTGGAAAGATCTTTGTAATCTTGCTGTCAGATCAGCGGAACCAAAAAAAATACAAGGGCGGAACCCTTTTTTGGTTCCGTGGTCCGTGGCCACTGCTGTTTATTTTGGCCTATAAATAGCAAGCCAACCCAAGTTGTTTTCTCATCCTTTCTAAGCATAAACACATACATTCTCTCTTTCTATTACTTCTAACTCAGTTTCATTTCATTCTAGTGATCCTATTTTGTAGCAAAGAAGATCAAGGCTAAATCAAGCTTCAACAAATAGTTGGAAGGCTTGTTTGTTTTGTTGTTGTATGATCTAGTCTTGTTCATACGTCATTGTTGTACCAAACCATCTTAAACCTCTGAGTGTGAGTGGTTAGTATTTTAGTCTTCAAAATACATAGTGTGTGGGAGTGGTTGTACCCTTGTAAAAGAACTCGAAATCTAGCTTTGTGTCGGAAATATTGTGTAAGCGACGTGTAAAGGTTTTCTCCGCAGGTTAAAGGAGCTTGTTGATTAGTGAAGATAACTCTCGAGTTGGAGACTCGGGGACTGGAGTAGGGCAAGGAAAAAGAGTCCTTGTAGACTGAACCACTATAAACAACTTGTCGTGGTTTGATTGTTTATTTCCTTATTTACTCATTATATATTGCTTGCATATTGTTTATTCTTCACTAACATATCTTTGATCAATATCAATTGATCTTACAATAAGTTTCAAAACAAAGATTTTAAACGGTAAACTATTCAACCCCCCTTCTAGTTTTCCACATACGGGTTGCACGCAACCCTAAAAGCATATCTATAAGTATTGGGTTGTTTCCTTGATATGGACCAAGTCATTCCCAACTAAAACTTTACACACACTAGTCACCTCGTGAGTGTTACCCCAACTCGTGAAACCAATCACACCTTGAGGTCCTTACCGAACGTGGGAAACCAAACGAGTGACTAACTTCAACCCTCAATATGTATTATACATAAACTTGACACCATCCGTGATATACGCAACTTAACAACAAGCCACCATTTCATTTTTCCATATACCGAAAAACTTCCTAGTTTCATCGGAGAACTCTATTTTGCGTAAAAGTTTCACTGTTTGATCATCAAACCACAAAACAAGAGTTTTAACGCGAAAATCAATATTTTTTTCGACAAAACTTTAAAAACCTAGGCTCTTTTTCGTGAAGCGACCCGCGAAAAACCCTCATTTTCTCCACAAAAATACCGATTCACAATTGCGCGAAAATCAATGTTGAGTGATGCACAATAGCGTGAATGGTGTGCGCGAATGGCTATCTAGGATTTAAGTTATATATAGAGTTTGTACACTCTGAACCAAAGAAGTACAAATATCCGGACTCCACCACTTTTCACCAACCACCTCACTCGCACACGTTTCTCTACAATGACCAAGACACCCACAACTATAACAGAACTCACCCAACCCCTCATACTTCAGTTGCGTCCACGTCTCCCTCCAATCCCCACGCGGAATAAAAAAAACACCGGAATAAGTGGTTTCGTCGCATCCACCTCCACCCTAAACTTCAAAAGCCCCTATCCATCTATAGCCCATTTTACACACAATCTACCTATGCTAACCTCCCCAACATTTCCACATATTTACTCGCACACTCACTAGTCAACATACCTAAAATCAAATCATGAAGTTGTACCCAGAACCCCCCTCTACTAAACTCCATCTCATCCAAAGTTTTTTCAGAGTCCCACGCCATTACTGCTACATAAAATCCCATAACGAAATACGGAAAACCGCGTAAAACGTTTACTATATCTGATTTCCCATGAAATTAAATGTTGTAAAAGTTTTATTTCCATGGTTTTGTAGTAACTGGGCTACACAGGAGGGTTTTGAATGAGTTAGTTAAAGCAGAAATAATTGATTTCTTGTCTGATAAGATTATGGCTATTAGACAGTTTTCGAGGTTAGTTATGATTTGTATGAATTTAGTAATGTGGTATCGTTATGTTATAGAAAATTGAAAATGTGAGGTTGAGTGGTGAAACTTACAGTGATGACGGGTGGAACACATGGTGGGTGATGACAATGAAGGATAATCGGCGGTGGAGCTAAAACTAGTGATCAAATAATTATATTCTCGGTTTTTGTGTTTGGGAGTGTTGCATTTTAATTTAGAAAATCAGAAAAACACTTTTCACAACCAAATACTCAATTTTTCAAACCATGATACTCAGGGTGCCTTTAATTAGGGAAAAATCTTTACTTTTAGTTTTTTAGGAGTTTGAAAGTGATTGTTATCTGGCAAAAAGTTGAAAACCTAAAAAGCAAAAACACGATTTATCTGATTTTGTGTTTTTAGTTTTGAAGAAGGGAATAGGGGTTTTAGGTCACACTGAAAAACATTAAAAATATGGTTTGTAGTTTTACTTGTCAAGTTAGGAAATAGACTGTGTTTAAAAAAATATGGAATAAAGAGTTTCTATTTAATGATTTTTTTTTTTTTTTGTAAATAAGTAAATTGAACGCAAGCATGAATGTTTTCTACAACTAAACGTCACTTTATTTTTGATGTAGGGTTTGCGAACCCTTTATGAATAATTAAAGTTAAGTAATGATAAAAAGGCCTATAACTAGACCTATAAATACGCCTACTACATTTACATATTTAATTTTTGAAATACATCATTTCTCTCTTCTCATATTCACCAATTACATCAATCACATTTGTTGGTCTTTTTTTAGCTCCATTACTTAGGCCTACAAATCATTTTTCATTAAAGTTTGTCAAAGTTTTGTATCTTGCGAAATATTTTCTAGTATATAACATCTAACATTGCGATTCGGTAAATGTAAAAACAAATTGCAAGCTTAGCCCAATTTCTGACGATTTCATTATAAATCATGGATTATCTCGATATATATGTGGTATGCTTCAATCTCTAACTCATATATAGTTCATATTGGTAGCCTATCATCCGATTTAGTTTAATTTAAAGTTTTTTCTTTTGGAGGTTTTTTGAATTGATATATAAACTCAGTTTTGGTTGTGGCTTGATGATTATTCTGTAATATTATTAGTATCATTGTGAAAAGAAAAAAAGGCTTAAAAAGTTATATAAGATCATAAGAGAAAGATAATAATAACAAGGCTTATCAAAACTTCTTTATCTAAGTTTTAGCTAGACTCTCGTATGAAATGTTATTCAAAAAAAAAAAAAACCTTCTTTATCTATATCTAAAATCCTAGTTTAAGAAATATGTCACAAGTTAAGTCAAGTTGGAATTAAATGTCATCTTGGGTCACAGTTTGCAAATTTTCATAGCTAACTTTAAACAACATCAACCTCAATATCATGCCAATTAAACAAGTAAAATCCTTCGTCCTACAAGAATCTATACAAAATATTAATCGATATTAATATATAATGAAAAATTTATGTAAAACCCGCACGTATGCGAGCATTATAACTATACAAGTATAAAAGATTTTACGAAATGTTATAGATAAATCCTATTTAACAACACCGTGTGAGCACCAGACAAGCTTTAACATTCTAAGATAGAAATTTAGTACATTTGGTAACACATTCGCGGTTATGCTCGTATATATGTTCATAAGGGTGTTTGTGACGGAGTTTTTGACCGACTTATGGCTTTTGTAAAACATATTTACTAATGTATGACGTCTTCAATAATATTGACAATTGTATAATATCTTCTTATTGTTATTTTTCACATTTAATTTTAACCCATCAATTTTAAGCCAACATGATATGCGCGAACAACGAAGGTAATTGAATTTGTGTGGAAAAATAGCTCATTTGGTATTTTCATCCCACATGTTACAAATATATACTATTAAAAAGTGGTTGGGCAAAACTATTGATATGTTCACTACATTACAAGTTAAAGAATTACATTATTAAATTTTAACCAGTTTTAAAAGGCGTGACTGAGGCGCACCTCAACACAAGGCTCAAGCTTTAGATTTTTTTTTAGATCGAGGCTCATGCATAAGGCTCATAAATAGCGGGATGCCTTGGGCTTTAGAGCCTTGCACCTAGGAGAGGTAACGAGTTTTGAACAATTTGTAGAAAACTAGAAGGGGGGTTGAATAGTTTACCGATTAAAAACTTTGTTTTGAAACTTATTGAAAGATCAATTGATATTGATCTTAAGTATGTTAATGAAATATGCAAGCAATATGTAATAAGTAAGTAAGGAAAGAAATGATCAAACCACAACAAGTTGTTTATAGTGGTTCGGCCTACAAGGACTCTTTTTCCTTGCCCTACTCCACCCCCGAGTCTCACACTCGAGAGTTTAACTTCACTAGTCAACAAGCTCCTTTCACCGGTGGAGAAAACCTTTACACTTCGCTACACTATTTCCGACACTAAGCTAGATGTCGAGTTCTTTCCAAGGGTACAACTACTCCACACACAATGTATTTTGAGGACTAAAATACTAACCACTCACACTCACAAGATTATGATGGTTTGATACAACAATGAAGTATGGATCAACACTAGATCATACAACACTAAACAAACAAGACTTCCAACTTCTCGTTGAAGCTTGAATATGACTTGATCTTCTTTGCTACAAAAGAGATCACTAATATGATATGAAACCGAGTTAGAAAGGTTAGAGAGAAGATATGTATGAGAGTATGTTAGAAAGGGATGAGAAACTACTTGGCTTGGCATTGCTATTTATAGCCAATTTGACGAGGCGTCCACGGACCGCGGACCCTAAAAAGGGTTCCGCCGTGTACCAAATTGGTACCGCATGATCGACGGTCAAGATATCAAATCTTGCCTAAAGTCAACTCTATCTAAGTAAGATTGTGCAAGATATGAAGAGTACAAATCTTCACAAAATATCTAATGGAATCTTCCAATGATCTCCATGATGTAATACATGATGTCAAATGTTGTATTACTATTAATAGAAATATGCAAATGCTTAAGTAGTGTTTGGTTTTAAGAACCTAACACATTCTACAAACTACTATCATACATAATGATTAGAGTCATATCAAGATGTTACTAATCATAAATATAAATGCTTGAATGATGAATATATTGTTTGAGAAAGCTTGTTTTAATATCTAATAAACTTGACAAGCTTTAAGCTTTTATAAATTAAATTTACTTTTGTCGTTAACAAAACTTAGGCAAAGATCAAAAATATAAATAACGTTTAATGACGATATTTGTATTAACAATCTCCCCCTTTTTGTTGAGGACAAAATATAAATTTTATTTTATAAAAGAGACAAAGTTTGTACAAGAGTTATAAAAATATTAGTTTTAGAACTTTGAAAAGGAAATGATAATATAAGTGTATGAATTTTGACTTTTATGAAAGTCAAAGAATTCACTAGTTGATGCATGATGTTGACTTTTCGTAAAGTCAAAGTATGCGCTTGACTTTTTAAGAAAAGTCAAGTATTATCAATGAGGGTTCTGTTTGACTTTTAGAAAGTCAATTGTATGCGCTTGACTTTTCGGAAAAGTCAAATATAAATAATTCCAAGTTCTATATTTTCTCCCTTTTGTCTCAACAAAAGAAGAGGCTATCTTGGAATGTAATGAGCCCGAGCTTATTATCTCCCCCTTGTTCAAAGCTCCCCCTAAATTGGGTGCTTTAATGGGAAGATACATGGATTGTGAAAATAAAGCTACAAAAAAATTGTTAGTAATAATGATCATTCACAAGCATTTCCAAACACTATGTAATGACACCAACAACATAATAAACAACATTCATTTGTTAAAATTTTTCATGAGTAAAGATCATGAAAAGAGAACACAATGATGTGTTTCTAGTACAAGAAAAAAAATTATCCTAAAAACAAAAACAAATAAAAGACTATTCTAAAAACCATCCTAAAGAGATGGTGGATGGGAAAGAGCGTTGAGACGCTCAAGAATGTGGTTGAGGATGAACCTCATTTCTTCGTGGAAGTCATGGACCATAATCCGGGTCCGTTCCACGGTTTGACCCGTTTGCTCACAAGTGGAGCAACCATGTCTTGGTGGGTAGAAAGTTTGCGGAGGTTGTGGTGGTGGAATGGTGGATGTGTTGGTGGTGTTGGGGATGTTTGGAGTGGTCATGATGGATGCAAGCAAAGCACTTTGCATTTGCATTGTCTCACTTAGTGAGAATCCACCATGCCTTTGAATTGGTGGAGGTTGTGGAGTTCGGCTTGAATCTCCTCTCTAGTGGGATTGTCATCCCACATGCTCTCCGGAATGTCCTCAATATGAGGGACATTGATGATGGAAGTGGATGATCCCGTATAAAGGACCATGAATGTCCTTGTGAATGGGGTGGAAAAGGAGAGGTCTTGGCCCTAATGGGCGTTTGGGTCAATGGATGACCGAGGTGATTCATGAGCGATTCGCTCAATGGTGCCAAAGGATGGCAATGGTGGTGGATGACTTGGCCTAGGAGGCAAGTCTTCCAAGTCCTCTAGGAAAGGATTTGGTGATGTTGGTGGAGTAGAAAATAACCCATGTGAGTGAGAGTAGGAGACCTTGGTGAAGGTGGTGAGGTGTTTGGATGTTTGGATGGGTGGGTGGAGGTGAAGTAGGTGCTTTGATGGTGGTGGAGTGGTGATCACAATGTGTGATGAAGTGGGTGTAGCTAAGGTAAGGTGTGTATCATCTCTAATGGGAGATGAGATGGTGAGTGGTGAAGATTCGGATGATGAGCTAAGATTAACAAAACAACAAGGCCTTACGCTCATTCTAGCGGTTTTCTTGCAAGGTTTTGGTGATGATTTAGTCATTTTTAACTTGGGTTTTGATTTGCTAGATAGTAGTGAGAATGAAGAAGGTGTGAGGATGATCATGGTAAAACCTTTCAATTTATAGAGGTAAGAAATTGTTGAGAAAAGGTTTGATTTGATGTTGAACCATTGAAGAGATGAGGTTCCTAATGATTTGGAAGTGGGTTGAATGCTAGTCATATCACCCAAGTCAATCCATACAAAGAAGATGGAGTGAAGAAGAAAGATATGCAATAAATGTGTTCTAGTGAGTGGAATTTCCTAACATTGATTACCACGGGTTTGAAGGTACCAAAAATTTGGTTCCTTCCTTTATGCCAAAGGGCTCCTTGGGTGGATTTTTCAAATTTTTGAATTTTGGTGGAAATGGATTTCTTACATCCCTTAGTGAATAATACTAGTTCTAATAACAGATATACTAGTTAAGATTGATTTATAAGTGATGGAAGATAATTTGGAATCACGAAAGAGTCGAAATTTAAAATTACCCGGAGGATCCACGGCACCAAAATCATACACTGACGGAACCCAAAAAGGGTGCCGTCTGGTCCCTGCTCTGAGATATGGCGGTACAAAATTCATAAAGGACGGTACCAAAATAATGGTGCCGTCGATCCGTGTCTTTCAAATTTGGACGTAATGTTTCTTAAAACCGAAATTTCCGAAACACGAATTTTTTCTAAAACCTGTTATACTAAACATTTCTAGTTAGGAAAAGTAAATAACACATATGTAAACACAAGTGGAGCATAGATTAAGAGCAGGCTTATTGATTTTCACAATATAGTGAAAATGGGTAAAATTTGATAGCATACTTGTGCTATCCCCGCATGAGATTGTTAGCATACACCATTGTTTCAAGTCATATTATCATCCTACATAATAAAAACAACTAAATAGTATCAAACATTAACGATAATGCATTGTTCCAAACACTCCTTAAAGTACCCTTATTTGTCCAACTTCTTGTAAATCTTGTTCATCATCCTACTAAGGCACTTGAACATTCCCTTAGTTTGCTTGAATTCTCACGATTCATTCTCAATCTCGGGAAGAGATGTGTAATACTCTTGAGGTGGAAGACGAGAGCTTGGAAGACCATCCTGAGCTATTTGATGATGATGATGAAGGAGTTGGAGGTTTAGCTCTTTGCCTTTAGTCTTAGCAACTCGAGCATCACTCAAAGGCACAAAGATGTGAGGGATGAGATCATAGTTAAGGTGCATCCCTTTTGGGGTAGGTGGAATTGGAGCGAAGTTTCTATAGAGACGGGTGAGAAGCATCCCGTATGGAAGAGCAACGGATCCTTGAGTTGGAATATCAATCATTCTCCTAGCTATGTAGTAGGCTAAGTTAAATGGTTGTCGGGTGGATAAGTTGTAAAGCATGTGGCAAAGACAAGCGTTTATGTGATCCCTATTCCCTATGGTGCTAATGACGTTTGCTCTAAGTAACTCCTCCCATTTCTTAAATTCGCTTAAGTTCATTGAGCTCCATTCCATATGGATCTCGGTTCACCTCTTTTCCTTTCGGGTTACCGGGTTGTATCCGTTTTGGGTTAAAAGGTGTTCACGGATGACATCCTTATCGGCTAAACGGGTTATGTAGGAAGAGAGCGGTCATTGATTGCATCAAGGCGGTGAGTGACCACTTATCCGTAGACACAAGTTCCACGGTTGGGAATTCCTAGTACTCTAGCAAAGTCACTTAAAGTGATGGTGTAGTCATTTTGGTTGATTCTAAAGCTAAGACAAAACTCATCATCTTCATCACTAAAACCGGTCACACTAGCATAGAATTCTAATACGAACCTAGGACAAATTGGTTCATCAATGTCAAGAAGACAATCGAATTGAATGGCGGCTAGTTCTTCACTTAAGATTGGTATGCTCAAGGAAGGATGAGTGAATGGTTCTACCTCGTGGAAATACCTTGATTCTAGACCCTAAATATTTCTACTTGTTCCTTGGTGAGTCCTTTGGTTTTGTGGTGTTTGGGAATGTAGTTAAGAGTGTCTTTGTGATCATAGAATCTCATGGCTACCATGGTTATTCCTAAGGATAAGAATTAACATGTTAAAAAAAATTTAGATAAGTTTTAATGTTTTTGATTTTAGTGTGTGCCTATATGAAAACAATTTGGAGTTGCGGTTATCTCGACTCATTTTATGCACAAAATGGTTTTAGTGGAGTGTTTGGCAAATACCATGAGATAACCCAAATGCTCCTAATTCAATGTGGCTACATTTGAATATACCCGGGAGTGCATATTAGTTATGCAATACCTTTAGTATTCAAGAGCATGCAAGTGATGAAAATTCTAACGTTTCTATTTGTATTAGCAATGAAAAAAATGTTTTCCTATAAGTGAGAAGCTTTTCAAAACTTTTGACATGGGGTGTTTGGTTGTTTGAATAAGGCCTTATATTTATTATCTATCAATTAGTGGGAAACATGATTTTGTTTATGCAATATGATAATGTAGTACCTAATTTGAATGACTAGTTATGCAATTTGCCAATTGAATTCATATTTGGTATAAAAGCATACATAAAACCCCATGTAATGATTTGTGATAGTTTTGTGCATAAATAAGAATCCTAGACTCGTAATTAAGAGATGAAATGTAGTTAGGATACTTACAATGATGTTATCTTCGTGATTAGTGAGTGGGAAGATGACAATAATGAGCTTGGTTTAAGTTTTACACGTTTTGGTAAAGTGGGTTGTGAGGAAGAAGATGTTATGTATAAAGTCGTTTGTTTCAGAGACACCACGGACCGACGGCACCAAATTTTTGGTTCCGTCCGTGTTGTCGTTTGTGCCGTGGCTACTGAGAGCGTAAACAAGACAAAATTGTTTTGGTTTGACTATTCTAATGTTTTAGGCTATGTTTATCCTACATGCTTGGTTCCATTAACCCTAAACCAAGTCTAAGAAGATTAAAAGGTTCTCGTTTAAGAGGTTTAGTAAAGATGTCGGCAATGTTGTCTTCGGAGGATACTTTCTCGATTGAAATGTTTCCTTTTGAACATTGTCGCAAGAAAGTGATGACGGATTTCAATGTGCTTTGTACGAGCATGTTGAACGGATTTTTCGAGATCGATGGCTCCTTTGTTGTCGCAAAGTATCACAATGTCGTTGAGATGAATTCGTAGTCTACGAGGGCTTGCTTCATCCAAAGAGCTTGTTGACATGCTTTTCCCGGTGAGACGTATTCGGCTCGTAGTAGAGATGGCTAAAGCCGTTTGCTTCTTTGCAAACCATGAGGTGAGACAATGTCCAACAAAAGTGCAAATACCACTTCTACTTTTTCTATCGACATAATCACCGGCATGATCCGAGTCGGCATACACTATGGTTTCTATACCGTTCCTTTGGGATACCATAATCCTAAACACGTTGTTCCTTAATATATCTAAAAATCCTTTTAATGCTTCTAAGTCTCGATGCCTTTGGGTTTTCTTGAAAGCGAGCACATAGACAAACACTAAACATAATGTCGGGTCTACTAGCCGTAAGATAGAGTAGGCTACCAATCATTCCTCTATATTTAGTGTTATCTACGGATTCACCTTCTTCGTCCTGGTGAGTTTAGTGTCCGAGGACATGGGTGTTTTAGTTGGTTTGGAATCTTCAAGACCAAATTTCTTAAGCATGTCTTTTATATATTTAGATTGATTAAAGAAAATACCATCTTCTAGTTGTTTAATTTGAAGTCCTAGAAAGAAGTTTAACTCACCCATCATACTCATTTCAAACTCGCATGCATGATTTTAGAGAAATCATTACATAGTTCTTGACAAGTTGATCCGAATATAATGTCATCAACGATATTTGAACAATAATAATTTGCGATTCCTTTTCTTAGTAAAAGAGTATTATCTACTAATCCCATAGTATATTTGTTGTCAATAAGAAAAGTCTTAAGACGGTCGTACCAAGCTTTAGGTGCTTGTTTAAGGTCGTATAATGCTTTCTTGAGTTTCAAGACATGATGTGGTTTCTCAAAGTCGGTAAAACCGGAGGTTGAGCAACATACACTTCTTCGTTAATAAACCCATTAAGAAAAGCACTTTTAACATCCATTTGAAATAATTTAAAATCATAAGCACATGCATAAGCAAGTAATATTCTAATAGATTCAAGTCTAGCTACCGTGCATAAGTTTCATCATAGTCAATTCCTTCTTGTTGATTATAACCTTGTGCAACAAGCCTAGCTTTGTTTCTAGATACTATACCATTTTCGCCCATTTTGTTTCGAAGACCCATTTTGTTCCAATTATAGTTTGATCTTTAGGTTTTGGAACTAGTTTCCAAACATCATTTCTAACAATTGGTTTAATTCTTCTTGCATGGCCATTACCCATGACTCATCTTTTATTGCTTCATTTATGGTTTTTGGTTCAATGGTGGATACAAAACAAAAATGATTACTTTGATTTTGAGCTTGTGATCTTAAGGTTCTTTGATTAAGTTTTCCTATGACCTTTTCTAATGGATGACTTTTAGATTCTTTTATGTTGACAATTTCCTTATTTAATGGTTCATCTTCCTTGTTATTATTAATTTGACTTTCAATTATTTGACTTTCAACTAAGTCATCATCTACCAAAGGTGATGTCTTAGAGGGAGGTGGACTTTCGTCAAATGTTATGTTCAACGATTCCTCGACTATCATTGTTTCTTTATTTAGGACAATGTAAGCTTTACTAGTTTGAGAGTAACCAAGAAATACACCTTCATAAGACTTTGGGTCAAACTTGGTGAGATAATCCTTAGTGTTAAGAATAAAACATTTGCAACCAAAGACTTTAAAATATCCTAATGTTGGCTTTTACCTTTATAAAGTTCATATGGTGTTTTGTTTAGGAAAGGACGATTAGGACTCTATTTAAAATATATGTAGAAGTGTCAAGCAGTTACACCAAAACTTTTGAGGAATGTTTTGTTCATTAAGCATTGTTCTACTCATTTCTTGAATTGTTCTATTTTTACGCTCTACTACTCCATTTGATTGAGGTGTTCGTGGAGCGGAAAAGTTATGTGTTATACCATTTGTATCACAAAAGTTTCCAAATTGAGTTTCGTTGTCAAATTCACGACCATGATCCGTTCGGATCGACACAATTTTGACACCTAGAAGATTTTGAATTTTCTTGCTAAGTATTTCAAATTTATCAAAAGCTTCATTTTTGGTTTTCAAAAATAACGTCCAAGTAAACCTTGAGTAATCATCTACTATGACCAAAGTGTAT
The DNA here is from genome assembly GCA_022545495.1 of Chrysanthemum lavandulifolium. Lineage (NCBI taxonomy): Eukaryota > Viridiplantae > Streptophyta > Magnoliopsida > Asterales > Asteraceae > Chrysanthemum > Chrysanthemum lavandulifolium. Next base: position 143,181,245 of record CM040241.1, on the reverse strand, counting down.
AAGTTGCCTCCATAGCTTCTTATAGCGGATGGTCCAAACAAGTCCATATGTAATAATTCTAGACACTTAGATGTAGATACCATATTTTTAGATTTGTGACTACTATGTGTTTGTTTACCAATTTTGCAAGCGTCGCAAAAGTGTTGATCATATTTTAGTTTTGGCAAATTCTAACTAACTCTTTTGAAGATAAGTTTGTATAAGTCTCATATTAGCGTGACCTAAGCGCCTATGCCAAAGAGATGAGCTATCGTCTAATGTTGTTAGGCAAAGTTTGTCATTATATGTTTTATCTATTTTCATGACGATATGTTATTTTTCCTAACTCCTTTAGCTATGGTGATACCATCTTTTAGTATTTTACTACCATTTTCATCAAATAGTACTTTATACTTTTTATCGCATAGTTGGCTAATACTAAGTAGATTAAATCCTAACCTATCCACATGAGCAACATTTTCAATAGTTAGAGAGTTATGAGCAATCGTACCTTTGCCAATGATTTTGCTTTTGAGATTGCTACCGAAGTGACATTACCTCCGTCATACTCTTGGTATGATGAGAAGAGACTTTGTTGCCCGTCATGTGTCGTGAGCATCCACTATCTTTTATCCATTCATCGGTTCCAATCCAACTTTCAAACATACCTAAGAAGCGAATAACTCAAACATTTGGTCCCCAATATCTCATGGGTCCGTTTGGGTTAAACATACCATTTATTTGATTCATGTATGGAAATGATGGATAAGGGTTCCATGGCATGTAACTGGAGTTTGATATGGTCTAGAAAGTTTTGATTCCAACCGTTGTGTTGGTAGTTATGTTGAACGTTGTGGTTGCTCTTAGGAAAGGGCGTTTGGCAAAAGAAGTTTTATGTCGTTGTTGAGTAGTTTTGATCTAAATTCATTTTTAATAAGTCCTACTCGATATAATGGCTGGTTTTAGTTTAACATTATCATTGGTTTTCTTTGTTATTTTAACAAATTCAAGACGGTCCAGTGCGAACATTACATGCTCATGAAGTACCATGTACTGCTTTTTACAACGGACGGAACCCTTTTTGGTTCCGTCGGTCCGTCTTGTCTGACAGCTTTTGATGAATGTTCGTCCTTTTCGCCGCTTTGTTTTGACTCTTAGGAATTAAAACTTCATTAAACCCTAGCCCATTCATGTCTCCCGGTGTTTTATGGATTTTAACTATTTCATCGGCAATAGCGATGTTTTTGTTAAACCTTTTAAACTTAGAATTATTTTCTATTAAAACTTCTGTGTGAGCTTTAGTTTTTCTATTTCAAGATTTAGCTCTTGACATGATTTACAATCATTGTCATTTGCTTTTCCTTTTTCAAGTCGTTTTGCTTTTTCTTTTAACTCATATACTTCATTTTCCAAAACTCCTTTTTAGTTTTTAGAAATTTATTTTAGTTATGATTTTTAGACTTAGCTCACACAATTGATTATATTGTTTTTGCAAGGTGTCATCATCTATGGAAGAATAAGAAGAATCGGAAAGTACCTCATTTGACTCATGTGCCATTAGAGCGATCTCTTCCTTGCTTGATTCTTCATTGTCTTCACTATCACTCCAAGCACCACTTACAAAAGCTCGTTGAGTTTTGCTCTTAGGAGGCTTGGGACATTCTCCTATGAGATGACTTGCATCACCACATCTAAAACACTTTCTTTCACCTTTGATCTTCTTATCATCCCGATCTTTTCGAATGGCTTCTTTTCTTCTCGAGGTTGTCTTACAAACTTTCTCTTCTTCTAAAGAACTTCTTGAAATCTCTAACGCCATGGCATACTCCTCATCTTCACTATCGGAACAAGATTCACCATCATCGCTTGATTCCGCCTTTGCTTTAAGAGCAACGGATTTGATCTTCTCCTTTCTTCCTTTGATGATCTCGAATCTTTCTCCATTACCATTTCGTGAACTTTGAGGTTGCCAATTAGCTCGCCTAGTGACATTATTGAGAGATCTTTGATTCTTCAATAGCGGTCACTTTAGCTCTCCATTTGGGATGGAGTGCTCTAAGAAATTTTCGACAAAGTTCTTACTACGAAAAGATTAGTCAAGTGCTTTAAGTGATGTAATGATAGTGTTAAACGAGCAAAGCCACAATCAATGGTTTCATCTTCGGGATAACAAATTGTTCATATTGTTGAACAAGAAGATCAATTTTGTTATCCTTGACTTGTGAATTACCTTGATGTGTAACAATTAAAGATTCCCAAATATCTTTGGCGGTTTCACACATAAAAATTCTTTCATATTCTTTTCTAGGTAAAGCATTATAAAGCATCATTTTAGCTTCATTATTTTTAGCAACTAATTTCTTTTGTTCATCAACGGAAATATCCTTTGTTGTAGAACTAAAATCTCCTTTAACAATAATAAACCAAAGATCTATATCTTTTGATTTTACATATGTTTCAAAACGGTTTTTCCAATAGATAAATCCATTGGTTTCAAAGAGTGGTGGTCTTTGCATAGATTGCCCTTCTTTAAAGTTTTCAGAATCCATGGATCGTTTCAAGTTTATAAAATACAAGTTATTTTAGAAATTCTTGAGCAACGAGGCTCGTACCAATTGTAGAAAACTAGAAGGGGTTGAATAGTTTACCGATTAAAACTTTGTTTTGAAACTTATTGAAAGATCAATTGATATTGATCTTAAGTATGTTAATGAAATATGCAAGCAATATGTAATAAGTAAGTAAGGAAAGAAATGATCAAACCACAACAAGTTGTTTATAGTGGTTCGCCTACAAGGACTCTTTTTCCTTGCCCTACTCCACTCCCGAGTCTCACACTCGAGTTTAACTTCACTAGTCAACAAGCTCCTTTCACCGCGGAGAAAACCTTTACACTTCGCTTACACTATTTCCGACACTAAGCTAGATGTCGAGTTCTTTCCAAGGGTACAACCACTCCCACACACAATGTATTTTGAGGACTAAAATACTAACCACTCACACTCACAAGATTATGATGGTTTGATACAACAATGAAGTATGGATCAACACTAGATCATACAACACTAAACAAACAAGACTTCCAACTCTCGTTGAAGCTTGAATATGACTTGATCTTCTTTGCTACAAAAGAGATCACTAATATGATATGAAACCGAGTTAGAAAGGTTAGAGAAGATATGTATGAGAGTATGTTAGAAAGGGATGAGAAATTACTTGGCTTGGCATTGCTATTTATAGCCAATTTGGATGAGGCGATCCACGGACCGCGGACCCCTAAAAGGGTTCCGCCAGTGTACCAAATTGGTACCGCCGATCGACAATCAAGATATCAAATCTTGCCTAAAGTCAACTCTATCTAAGTAAGATTGTGCAAGATATGAAGAGTACAAATCTTCACAAAATATCTAATGGAATCTTCCAATGATCTCCATGATGTAATACATGATGTCAAATGTTGTATTACTATTAATAGAAATATGCAATGCTTAAGTAGTGTTTGGTTTAAGAACCTAACACATTCTACAAACTACTATCATACATAATGATTAGAGTCATATCAAGATGTTACTAATCATAAATATAAATGCTTGAATGATGAATATATTGTTTGAGAAAGCTTGTTTTAATATCTAATAAACTTGACAAGCTTTAAGCTTTTATAAATTAAATTTACTTTTGTCGTTAACAAAACTTAGGCAAAGATCAAAAATATAAATAACGTTTAATGACGATATTTGTATTAACACAATTTTTTTTTTCAAATAACATTCATCGATCTCACATGTTAATGAAATCTAACCTAGAAATTAACTAAATCAGATAATTTGAGAGTTTTATCTTTCAATTCAAGTTTTTATACATACAAACCTTTTTTTCAATTTCAAGCATGAGATAAAGAAATGTCAACATGTCATCATCTTGATACATTGATTGATTGATATTTTGGGTTTGAATCAGATACTTGTTTCGATATATAAGTATTTTAATGTTATTTAAGTCATCATTAATACATAAATTGTCGCACAAAACTTTTAAAAATGTATTCAATTAATCAATTCTGCGTCTCATATTCTTAAAGCTCGCGCCTAGATCTGCGCCTCACCTCAAAGCTCCATAAACCTTTGCCTCTTAGCGCGCTTTGAGCCTTTCAAAACATTAATTTTAACATATTACAAAAATTTACTTCTAGGCGAAAGATATACTAGGAGAAAAGAACATCCAACAAATAGATTCACGCATGATCAAAGAGTTATAGATGCTTATTAGCTAATTGTATTATTAAAATTAGGTAATGTACGATTCTCAAGCACAAATAATTAAAACTTAGATATATCATGGCTTATGTTAAAGCACATTTTATAAGATTTAAAAATAAAATAAAATGTGTTGTACTCATAGACAGGGGCGGAGCCACGTGCAAGGTAAGGAGAGCACTTGCCCCCAACACTTTCTTCAGTAGTCTAGTTTCTCGATGATAATATTTGGTTTTTGAGATTTTAATGGTGTTGCCACCATCATAAAAATGATTATGCCCTCTGTAAGTCTCATAGTTCTTGAAAATGAGTTCAAGATAGATGGGGAAGATGATGCATCGGAGCTTGGAAATGAAGTTATTTATTATCTTTTCTATTTCATCTTAATAATGAATATGATTTTGTGTTTGTTTACCAATTGTGTCAATTTAGGTACGGTGTAAAAGTGGATAGATATAAAATATATGACTTTTAATGTTTCATGATTTTTCTTTCTCTTTTTTTTTTTTTAATTATATGTTATGATTTTTTAAGTGTCTAGTTAATTCGTTATGATGTGAATGTACGAAACAATAATTGTGAACTTTGTTACTTGTTATATTTTTTGGGCACAAATATGCAATGAAAAAAAGGAGAAATTTCATCTTCAACAATATCCTCTTATATTGTTTGCTATTTTTATGTTTTTGCTCAAATTAAATGTCTAACTTTTCTTCTAATAAATATAAACCGTTTCTTTTGATGAACTTTTATTTATTTTTTATTTTTTTTTCTTCGATAAATCGTTTGTGTTTCGCTTAAGCTAAGGTGTTATTGTAGGTTATTTATTTATTTATTTATTTGGGTTTCTAACTCGATATTACAAGCAGATTAATCTTAAAGCGACTACCTTTATGAATAGCCCGAAGTCTGCAGAGACGAACCTCTGTAGCACTTTATGTTGTAGTTTTTTCCCAATAGAGACATCAGTTTTTCATCTGCATTTTTTTGGCAAGATTTTTTTTTTGTTGTTGTTCACATGTAGTTTTCTTTGTTTTAAGCTATTATTTTAGCATTGGATAAGCTACTCTTTTACATAATATATCCTGTTATTTTGGTGCAACTATTACGCAACTTAAGTTGGTTTTGCGCAATATAAGCTTTTTTTTAACGACTTACGTTAAGGTATAAATTTTTTGCCCCCCATATTGTGTTTTCCTGGTTCCTCCATTGCTCATAGAGGGTACATAACTAGTCTTTTATATATATGCATATAAGTTTTTACACAAATGAGTCAAGATAGTATAAAAATAAAGACACGCGCATATTAAAAGTGTAAGACTTGGGACTATGAGTATCGGAATAGTATGAGTTATGTAAATCCACCACTCTTAATGGGTATAGACTATGGCTAGTTTGATAGGTTTCATATCCAATTTCATAAATACAACCCACGGCACTAACCAAACACTTTATTAAGAATAAACGCAATTCCTTTGTTCCTATACCCATAAACCAAAGACACCCTTGTTTTTTTATGCTAACAGTGCTATACAGCTTTATACTCGTTTTTTCTTATTTTACATCAATTGTTATACCAAACATAATATTTGTCTCATCCCTAGCTACTTATAAACAAACTAATTATCTGTTTTTTGTTGTTGCTATTCTAATTCACAATTTGGCCATATTCGTTCATTTAATGCTTTGTGACATTTGCATTTGATCAGATCATCACTCACTGCTGTTGTTTTCTAGACAATTGGACTTAATATTTTGGGGGCAAATTGTTTTCTAGACAAAATTCTAAAGTTCAAACCAATAAAAAATTGACATCGAATAAAATACCTAATGAAAAACCAAAAATTGATCCGGAAAAACGAAAACCAAACCCACAAAGGACAAACAGTTTATGGTTTTAGAAAATGCTAAAACCAAAGTCTCGGTTCGGCTTTTGATTTTAGCCAAACACAGCCCCATGCTCACCTAAAGCCAAACACTAACCAGATGTGATAAAATAAAGTTACTTGTTGGAATCACTCCTAAACTATAATTCAACTATTCAAGTGTTAGTTATTCTTATGTAATAGGTAGCTTATTATGGCCTTTATGTTTGTTATTAGCCTTAAGCTTATGTAGAAGGCCCATGAGCTTAGGCCCAAGCCCATTAAAGAAATGATGGAAACTAGGAGTGTTGCCCTAACTTTCCTCCTATAAATACCTTATGTAAACCCTCACTTGAGGGTTGGTTGTTCAAGTTATTCTCCTTCACATACTCCTACGCATAACCGGTCATATATTATCGTGTGTGTGTGTTTGGTTCTTGTTCAATCGCCTTATCTCTTTCTATATTACTTGTGTTTGTAAAACTAGTGACCTAACAGTGGTATCAATCGCCTAATAGTTGAGTGAACGTATTGTTTGAAGTGAGTTTTGGTCTCACGCTTAACTTGCGTATCCGAAACTTTGGCTTGATCAAAAACGTATTTTTACACTTTTAATCCAAGATTCTTGTCCTTTCAACGTTATAAGGTGTTAAACTTCTTGTTTTTGGCAAAAGTTTTGAACTTTATGTAGATCATTGTTTTCATCTAGTTTTGAACGAGGGTTTCAACTCACGATAACTGCTTTAAGAGTTTTGGTTCATCAAGTTTCACACTTTTGTGTCTTTTGGTGTTATTGAAGCTATTTCATCATACAAAACCGGTTTAGAAACAAATTTGAGCATAATCATATTTACGAGTAATCTACTCGTAGCAAAACCCTAAAACTACGCTGTAAGGTTATCCTTGGCTCGATCTTCGTTTTCGTGGTTTACTCCGTGTTTTCTTGCTTGGATAAGCCTGAAAATACGTCGACTTTGGATATCTTTTGCACCGTGATAGTGTAAAGATCATTTGGGCAAAACCCTAAAATTACGCATAAGCATAAGCTTACGCCAGAGAAATCCCACGCATAAGATTTATCTTACGCCTAAGCTTAGTCTTACGCATAAGATAATCCTACGCCTAACTTTCACGCCTAACTTTTGTCTACGCATAACTTTAGCGTCTTTTCCCTACTTCGCCAGAAGCTAAATTCTACGCCAGAACTTCTAATTGTTACGCCGTAACTTTGGTGTTTTACGCATAAGTGCTACTTGGATAATTGTGATTTCTACGCTAAGGACACTTCTTCAACAAAGGTTCATTCGACTACAAAGATCCATTTTACCAACACAAGTTTTCAACATGTCACAACCACCATACTCTAACTATTTCCTTACACTTATCCTCAACGACAACAACAACTAAGTCCACAACATCAACAATGAAATCAACAACAAGCTATTTATCAACAACAATTTAATCAACAACATACTCCACAACTTGGAGCAATTCCTCCACCACAAATGGTTCAAACACCGCCAAGTCTTCAAGTTCAACCCTACACAAATGATTTCAATCAACATCCATCAAGGAACACTATGAAGGAACCCACTTGGTTTGCAAAGATGTGTGAAGCTTTAGCGACCAACAATCAATTCATGAGGTCGGATCACTTGATAGACCTCCAATGCTCACTCCAGAAACTACGATCAATGGGTGATAAGGTTCTTTAGGTTTTGTGATCCAAGAAGCCACATGGAAAGTTCTTAAAGAAGGTTATCTTGGAAGGTCCATTTGAGATGCCCTCATCATTGTACCGGAGATCCAAATGTCATTCCACCAAGAGATGAACAAACGAACATTACTCATTACAGGACTTGAATCCTCAAGAACTTCTACACTATGAAGTCGATGAACTTGCAATGGAATATATCCTCTTAGGATTACCAAACCCAATTCTTCGTAGTGTTGATGCTCAAAAGATCGCATGAAAATGTGGGATCATATTCGTCTTCTTATGGAAGGATCGGTACTCAATCGGGAGGATTTGGAATCCAAAATTTACTTGGCTTATGAACACTTCATGATTGAACCCGAGAGACACTAGAGTCCTATCATCATCGTTTTCGAGACATCATCAATGATTTGGATAAACACAACATCATCATGCCAAGAATTGCGGTGAATACTAAGTTCCTCGAGTAGTCTTGGTCCCGAATGGGAGAAGTATGTCATTTTTCTCCGCTGCGAAGAATATGCATCATTATACATATGGATTGTTGTACGATTACTTGAAGCCTCATGAAAAGGAAGTTGATCGAAAGGATTCTCCGTGCTCAAATTGCTCCACCTACACATCCGGAAAATCAACAACTTGCCTTATATGCTCAACAAAGTTATCCTCCTCAACAAGCAACTCAACCAAGCGCCTCACCACACCAAACGATCAATCACAAGAACCTCAACAAAATCAATTGGTTCCTTACAACAACAACAATGATCAAGCACTTCATAGTCAAACTAATGAGGAATCGATCCGTTCGAAGCATTGCAACAGGATTTGTTATGATTGCTAATGCTTTTAGCCGTTATACCAACAAATCCAACAATCGTATTCGTTCCTCATCCAATACACGAAATCAGTTGTGAACAATGGACGAGTTGAAGTTTAGAATCGTGGTTATGGTCGTCAAATGGGAGGTGGTCAAGGGTTTAATGCTATGGGTAGGAATAACAACGAGCTCCAGTGGTGGAACAGGAAATGCTCGTAATGGGTTGAATGGTCTTGATGCTACAACCGCAATGAGAAGGGACACACTGCTAATGCATGCCCAAAGCCAAGGACTAGGGGCGTGCTTATTTCAAAGAGGCTCTTCTTTTGGCTCTTAAGGATGAAGTCGGTGGATCTCTCACAAACAAAGAATGAGCTTTATGGCGATGAGACTCGGATGATGATATGGAGGACTTGCGGTGCCAATGCACCGTTATGTTGATGGCTAATATGCATGAGTTACACATGAGTGAAACAGCCCGATGATGACACCGATGGCTTGTCTCGGTGCACCGAACAAACCATCATCATATCTCGAACTAATATCTTCGCCAATATTCGAATCAAGCACGGCTCGATCGCTCAAAATGAGTCATCTACATCTCATTCTCGACGATTTTCAAATAAACCTCAGAGTTACATTTGACGATCAAGATGACCTTATGGTTTCCTTTGATAATCAAATTGACTCGTGGTTGTACTTGAGGATCTAAATAATGATCATGTTGTGACTCACGTTGAACAAGCCGAACTGTTGCCTCATCCAGATTTTGCTCGTTTAATTCAAGACCATCAAATCAAAATGGAGGAATGTTATGCATTAAATAAGGAATTAAAAAGCAAAATGCATGTTAACCAAGGATTTTGAATGCTTACAAATGCAACTCAACTTTTCCAAAACTCAAGAAAAGCGTGAAAAGGTTTTGAAGCCGCTTTTGCTAAATCTCATCAAACGAAAAATATTTAGAGAGACAGATCAGTGATCTAGCCGCTTGAAGAATGCTTTGTTATCCGAAATAGAACAATCAAACATGAACATAAAAAGCAAATTAACGCTCTCACCTTGGAAAATCAAAAAGCTAAGGTGAGTTGTTAACTTGTCAAAACAGTTCTCCCATACAAAAGCATTCAATGAATCGGGTAGATGACCTTCTTGAAGAAATTATCGGCTTGCAAAACAAAATTAAAGAGTTTAAAACTGTTGTTTACAAACATGGTGAATCAATGAATGACTATTGAAAAGTTTACTTTAAAACCCAATCCAAAAGGATATGGACCAAATTTAGCCGATTACAAACCAAAGCTTTCACAAAAAACATTCAAACCAAACTCAAGTTTCCGGTCACGAGAATATAAAATTAATGATATTGTTATGAGTGTTGTTGAATATCATCGTCAAGAGGAATTAGATGCGTAAGACGAGAGTCGATCAAAATTAAAACATTGTTTACAACAAACCTTTAATTATTCAAAACCGTCACTTTCGTCATACCAACGGATTCTTCTAACACACCAAGGGTTATCATCAAAACACCGAGTCTTCTAATGTTAATCCCCAACCGATTATGCACAAACTTATGGTCCTTTACCTTCCATCGGTGAAGTAAACTCAAAACCGAAAATCGAAAAATTCTTAGATATTTTGACATTTTCATGGTCGACCTCAAAATTTTACAACATGAGATAGAATATCGCTCGAAATCAAAATTGATCATTTTCAATCGCCTTTAGCGCGAACAAAGAGACATTTTCGAAAAATCTTTACCTAACGTTAAAATTTGAAAAGTTGTGCATTAGCTTGGGAAAATGATTTTCATAAGGAACTTGAGTGATGAAGGTCGTTTCGAGAAAACCTGAAACATCTATTTCTAATACTAAACGTAAAAAGAAAATGTTGAGAAAAGATGTTGATCGACTCTTGAAAGATGTTATCTGTGCCGATATCCATAATGTTGTGTTATTCTATTCTTTGCCACATGCATCCGATTATATCTCTGCGATAATGTTGACTCGTGGTAATCTGCTGAGAATACCGATAAGGTGCTTCAAATCGAGTCTTTAAAAGCTGAAAATGAACGATTACTTAACGAACTTTACAATGCAAAACGTCGTCTTAATTGGTGTGAAAAGATATTCACAATCAACAACTTGGTTTTCAAAAGAAAATCGCTCAGTTGCAAACAAAATCTTTTGATCCTAAAATTGAGCAACTGGATGATCAAAACGTGTCTTTGAAAAGTCAAATCTCAAAATATGAACAAGAACTTGTAACGCTTAAACAGAATATGGTGTCATATTTGATTTACTCAATAAGACTCGTCATGAAGCATCCAACGAACTTGATCACTATCTTGCTCACACTAGGAAGTCATGAATTTTGTCGGTAATATTCGCCCGAAAATCAAGATTTGCTTCACACTATCTCTAAGTTAAGAGAAATGTTAGGAAAGTATGAACAACTTCCGCCAACCATCATTAAGAGATTAGCACCAAGAACACTTAGTAATCGCACCTAGAATCCCTACCGCCAAATCACAAGTTGCTAACGTGCTTCCTTCATCGAAACAGAATAGTTGAGTCTTTTCCAAACGTCCGCACTTCACGACCTAGGAGCACTCAATCGAAGAATAGGAAGTTGCGACCTAAGAAAAGATCAATAAGGAATGCTAAAGTAGAAGAACACCCTAGGACTATGAATAAGACTCACGTTGCTTCCACTATAGATATCAAGGTCCGCAAATGTAATAGAAATAGTGATGTAACGAATGCTAAACCGTTAAGTACTTTTGATATTCATCTAATGCACCTTGTGTTATTTGTCGTAAAAGTATGAATTCGATTGTCATGACAAATGTGTTGCTAAAGCTATAATCTCTCGCTTACTGAATCCTAAGAATCGGAATACCTCTAGGCCCACTAATCATTCTAAGTCCGTGCTTGGTAGACCGCCTTCTTTAGATTCTACGTCATGTGTGGTTGTCCCCGTAGCTCCAGCCACCTCCTAAGAATATCGTACCACCTAGTGAATTCACAAAGACTAAAGCAAACAAGAGTTATAGATGGCGAAATGGATATATAACACATTAGGATTTAAATGGATGCCTAAAGTTATTAATGTGTATGTCACTATCATCGCTTTGGAACCCTCTAACATTTCGGGTTCCACATCTACTCTATTCCATCCGTGTCGTCTGTGTAATGCAGTGTGATACATATCATTCTTTGATTGTTGATAGCGGATGTTCCCGACACATGACAGCAACCTTAAACTATTATCAAACTTTATTGCAAAGTTCATTGGCACTGTCAGTTCGGAATGATCACTTGCACTATCATGGGCTACGGAGATTATGTCAATGGGAACATCGAAATCAGCAGGGTTTACTATGTGGAAGGCCTCGGTCACAACTGCTTTCAAGATAGGTCGGTTTTGTGATGGAGATTGGAGGTTGCTTTGGGAGAAAACTTGTTTCATTCGTGATCTTCAAGGAAATGACCTTATGTCCGCTCGTAATTCTAGTCTCTACACTATCTCTATGCAAGACATGGTTGCTTCATCTCCCATCCGCTTACTTTCAAAGTCAACATCAACAAAATCCTCGGCTATGGCACCGCTCGCCTCTCACATCTAAACTTTCAAACCATCACCAACCTTGCTCGACACAAACTTGTTGAAGGTCTCCACGATTCCGGTATTCAAAAGATCACCTTTGCTCACGACTGTGAACAAGGAAAAAGCACTCGTGCTCATTTTCCTTCAAAGGTGGAAACAAACTCGAGCATGTGCTTCATCTTCTTCACATGGATTTGTGTGGCCCAATGCGTGCAAACAATCAATGGAAAACGCTACATCTTAGTAATTGTTGATGACTACTCACGATGGACTTGGGTCTACTTTCTTCAAGCAAAGACCAAGCTCCACAAATGATCATCACCTTCTCACGAAAATTCAAGTTCAACTCCTAACACCGTCCGCCAAATAAGAATGCATAAAGGAACCGAATTTGTTAACCAAACCCTTCGTGAATTTTATGAGAAAGTGGAATTCAAAGATCAAACATCTATTGCACGCACACCGTAACAAAACGGAGTTGTTGAAAGACTAAACCGAACGTTAGTGGAAGCGCAAGAACAATGTTAATCAATGCTAAACTTCCAGATTACTTGTGGGCGTGTCGTATCTATCGCATGCTATACTCAAAACCGTTCTATGATCACAAACGCCACAACAAAACACCTTTCGAGCTTGTCCACAACCATAAACCGAATCTCAAACACTTTCATGTATTTGGATCCCTTTGCTATCCGAATAATAATCGTGATGATTTTGGAAAGCTCAAAGCCAAAGCCGACATTGGAGTCTTTATTGGATATTGTGGGAATTCTAAAGGTTACCGGATCTGGAATCGTCAGACAAAACAGTGATGGAAACGATTCATGCTCATTTTGATGAACTCACGAAAATGGCTTCGAGTACAACGACTTAGAACCGGTCACAACCGCTTAAACTTCCTCAACCCCATCATCACCGAACAAAGCCCCCACTCACTCGTCAACAAATGGAAAGGTTATTTGCTCACTGCTCAAAGGTGACGATATTGATGAACGTGCTCTGTGTATCCGTTGCTTCACCGCTCAACCCGATAATATTCCTATACCGATACACTGCTACAACAACCATCGTTGAAGAAGCACCACCGATTGACTCCACCACAACAGCTTGAACACACCGCTTCCAACAATGATGAACCGGTGATGATGATTTTTCGAATGAAGTACCCCACCGCAGATTTTGATCCAAATGCGTTCTTTAACCCGTTTGCTAATGACATGTTGCACCCGATGTCGCGGAATCATCAACAAACCATTTGAATCCTCGTAATCGCACAATGTATACCAACATCAACCTCTACACATCGATGGACAAAGACCATCCTCCGCAAATATTATTGGCAACCCAAATCAACCGGTCGTTACGAGACAACGCGTCTTCACACGATGGTGAACATTGCATTTATGCACTCACCGTCTCGCCAACTGAGCCTAAAACATTAAAGACGCAATGACAAAAGACAACCGGATTGAATCCATGCAAAAGAACTCAACCAATTCAAACGCCTTGAAGTTTGGGAATCGGTTGAAAGACCAACAGGGTCTACGTCATTGGTCTCAAATGGATTTGGAAAACAAATTGGATGTCAAGGGAACGCCATCCGAAACAAGTCACGCCTAGTTGCTAAGGGTTATCGTCGTGAAGAGGAATAGACTTTGAAGAATCTTTTCTCCGGTTGCTCGCCTTGAGGTCGTTCGGATATTTCTCGCGTCATGCTCATATGAATATGACGGTCTTTCAAATGGATGTCAAACCTGCGTTTCTCAACGGACAACCGAAGAAACGGTTTATGTCACCAACCCGAAGGATTCGTTGATCCAGGTTCCCGAACCATGTCTACAAACCGAACAAAGCTCTTTATGGTCTCAAACAAGCCCCTGCATGGTACGATAAGCTATCATCTTTCCTCATTACTAATAATTTCACCAAAGGTTCGGTTGACCCAACTCTTTTTATACAATATCACGGGCACATATCTTAATTGTTCAAATTTACGTGGATGACATCATTTTGGGTCTACACATAAAAGTTTTCAATCGCTTTTGCAAAACTAATGAAGAAAATTTTGAAATGTCCATGATGGGTGAACTTACATTCTTTCTAGGATTACAAGTTCATCAATCACCCCGTGGTATTTTCTTGAGTCACCCAAATATGCCCTTGAATTGTTAAACAAATTTGGAATGAAAACACGTGATACTTATGCCACACCAATGACTCATACCAAGAAGCTAGACGACGATTTACATGGGAAATTAGTGGACCCTACCAAATACCAAAGTATTATTGGGTCTCTCATGTATCTAACAACTAGCAGTTCGATATTGTCTTTGTCGATATCTATGCTCCGTTATCGATCGCGACCAACTGAAACCCACCTCTCGAGTCTAAAAGAATCCTCCGATACATCAAGGAACCATTAACTTGGGGATCGGTATCCAGAAGGATTCGGTTTTGAACTAATCGCTTTTCAAACGACCACGCAGGATGCTTAGACTCAAGGAAAAGTACTTCAGAGCTCTACAATTTCTTGGTGATAAACGGTGTCTTGGCAATCAAAGAAGCGGGATTGTACATCGATGTCATCAACCAAGCGAATATGTAGCCATGTCCGCGTGTTGTGCTCAAGTCATCCGGATGAGAACACAACTCAAAGACTATGGTTACGATTTGATGTAATCCCGATGTATGCGACAATCGGAGTGCCATTGCGATCTCGCAACTCAGTCCAAAGACACTCGAAATCAAAGCACATCGATCTTCGTTATCATTTCATCAAGGACCACGTGGAGCAGTGCAGTTGAATTATACTTCATGGTGCAGAATACCAATTGGCGGATCTACTCACCAAAGCCTTGCCTCCCGCTAGGTTTAATGAGTTGGTCCACCGGATTGGTATGAGGTTTTGACTCAAGAGGAATTGGATGACCTCCAAAAGCAGTCTTAAAAACCGTCAAACACCAAAACATATTTTGTAAATAATTTTTCAAAAACAAAATACAAAAATATAAAACCCGATAAAACAACAAAATATTCTTCTAATCTAATTTTCTTTCAACATGGCAAGTACATTTCTTCCATCAACACTTTAATCTTTCAAAATTCAGATTTTTCCGATCAAGTGTTGAGGGGAGAAAAGTATCACTTAACCTGCTTCAAAACATCATGTACTTGCATGTTATCATATCCGGTTGGTTATTTTATCAATGGTGGTAAATTTTCTGTTCATCGACACTCCTCGGACTAAAATTAATAATCTTTCAATATTTCTTAAGTCGAGGGGAGTGTCGTCAAGTTTCTTTCTTAAAATCTTTCGTTTGGTAACCAAAATGGAAGTTAAAAGGCTTTGGATGTAAAAGGAAAAGGTGGAGGGACCAAAGCGCCAAAATGTTAAACTTATTTTTAATAAAACACCTTCCACCTAACATTATCATCTCATTTATTGCTAACACCTAAAAGATCCTACGCCTAAAATTCATTCAAGAAACGTGTTTCGATCATCAATTTGTAAGTTGTTTTATGATCTTAACGTGTTTACAAACATTGGTTTTGATTTTTATACTAATCCAACGGTCAAATTTTTGTCCATGATTGATTTAGTGTTCTACGATAAGCGTATGAACACTCAATCAAGAATGGTGTTTGTGGTTAAAAGGGTGTGTCAAAATGTTTTTCTTACATCATTGAACACATTTTTATCACTTAAACATTCCCGGATACACGAATTGAGTGATTTTGATAATTAGGGTTTATGAGTCGATTTGGGTGTTTTCAAATGTGATTGTATTTGGTCAAAAGATTGTTGTGTGATGTTAATACCATGTTGAATTGATGATATCCGGCCCTATAACAACCCGTAAACACTAATTGATTAAAAATTGGAATTTAGGGTTTAATGTTCTTAGGTTTGGGCACTTTTGATTCATCGCTAATTAGGTGTTAAAACTTGGTCATTACACTCTCACAACATCTTAGACTTACCGAAATACTTTGGTGCATATCCTATGGCTAGATTTCATACGCGTAAATTCGAACTTTAGGGTTTTAGGCTACGATAAGTATCTCTACGCTTAATTGTTTGAATGAATGTTTGTGCTTAAATCTGTTATAGAATGAATGTGTATGTTAATATTGATGTTTTGATGAACTTATTTCGTGGTTGCAAAACGTGAAAATTCGAATCAAGGTTACTAAGCAACCACGCATAAGGATCACCCACGCGTAGAAGGTTATGCGTAAGAGTAATCTTACGCATAAGCGTCCACGCATAAGGTTCTACAATGGGACTACGCGTATCCCGTGAAGGATATGCGAACAATGACCTCACGCATAAGGTCTACTTCACGGTATGCCTTACGCGTAAGGTTAATATACGCCTACCGTAAGCTCTCACGATAAGGTCCCCTGTTCCTACGAGTAATATTTCTTACGCAGAAGTCGGGATCCCACGATAAGCTTTCAACCACGCGTATACCACTCCCACGCATAACTTTGCCATATCTACGCCTAAGCCTTGATTAACCTTCGTTATGAATTGTTACGTGTACAAACTTGTAAATAATGAAATCATAACGTCACGAAACTAATAATGTCACTAATAAGCTTAAACGTTTGATATGTTGTGAACTATAAGTGATAACATATACTTTAAAACTTAAAGTTAACTAACTCACGAAACATTTCACGATGTCATTGGACTATTGGACTAACAAGTGACTTAGGACTCATAACAATCATTAACACTGTACATTCAATAATTAGACAATATAACCTTCTGTTGACTAACATTATGTCTTTCGATATGTTGGTTCTTTTGGCTAATGTTATTTCAGATCACGACATGGTCGCCAATGAATGTGGATGCACCGAAGTTCTCACAACTCACGACATCTTCCCAATGGCTATCCTAGAAAGATTGGAAAGAACAACCTTAGGGTGGACTTTGAAACCCTCACATGCTCGTAATCTTCTTGTCTCATTGTGGATATTCTAAGGAATCATCCCTACCGAACATGCTCTCACACTGCCTCTGTCTGGAAATCTACATTCAAGCAATTCGGAATTCTATGCAGAGGATCACAGTCAAAGTGCAAGTGACGGTGACACTTAATCACAAACAAGTCACCATCACTCATGCGACTTACGGGCTGTTCTTCTCATTCCCAAATCGAGCCAACCGACTTCTTTGCTACACCCATCAAGAGACATTGTCATATTTCTTCTTGACATTGGATATGATGAAGCTTGAGGATTATTACTAAGCATTCTCACGTGGAGCTTAAGAACATTCCTCAACCGTGGAGAACCCTCTACATCATCATTACCAAGTCATTTCGGTCGTGACGGTGGTTATGAGCATCCAAAGCTCATGGAACGCAAATCTTCCGGTCTTTGATCAATAAGAAGGACATCGAAATCAAGCAATCGATATGGGAGGACATGATGCTATTTCACAAGAAGCTTGGCTCAAAGATTCCCTATGTCGATACACAAAGCTTTTGATCCGAGAGAGCACTTGGACTTAATCTCGATATCCCACGAGGCTCAATGACCCCGACAATCACGACTTGTTGTCCGAACCTATCCTTTCTATCGTAATCAAGGAATCGACAACTAAGAAGCGAGGTGCCGTCTTGCTGATCACCTTTATCTAAAGAACTCAAGAAGCTTGAAACGTACAAAAGGTATCTAGTAGCCGTAAAGAAGGCAAAGTTGGTCATCTTGATGAAAACCTTCGTGAACTCCTACCGGAGAACCGTAAGAAGAAGTGGAAGTACAAGAAGTTCGAAAGTCATAGGAAGCTTCCCAAAGGAATCCTCCTCGTAAAAGGATTGTTCCCCAGAAGGAAGTCGAACCTATTCCCACACCGAACCGCAGAGAAAGCTAATTGACGAGGACTCAAGGTACTGAATCGAGAAGAAGAGATTACGACTAAAGCGCTAAAGATGAAACTACAACAAGATCTAAACCTCCCGGTCCTCCGGTGACCTAGGAAAAGGAAAGACTCATGTACTTGTGCCATATGAATAAAGCTCGAAAGTGATGAAGAGCAATGGATAAATCATACAGAAGAAGTTTAAATTCGCCAGCACCTTCAAAAAGTCAAGAATTTGCAAAGACCAAATGGGTGGCCCAGAGGATCAAGTGGTCTTTGCCACTCTTCACCGAGATCTGATGCGGTTAATCGACCCGATAAGGGATCCGTGCCACCACTCTTGTGCAACAACAAAGGCTTGTGGAGGATACTATCGAATATGAGTTTGAGAAACACAAACCGAGAAGTCCGAGAAAGATAAAGATGCCGATTATGACAAGTCGCATCGAAAGTCCTACACATTCACGTAAGGAAACTTCGAACCGCCCAAGGACCCCGAGTCTCCTCATGTCTCCTCCTCATCGATTCTTCATCTCACCTCACCACCACCATCAAAGAAATCAACCAAATCAACATCCAAATCGTGAAGAAACCACCTCGATCTTGGATTTCTCATACACATGAAAGAATTATGAAAGTGTCAAACAATTGAGAAAGAAAGACATGCTATCTGAAGTCGAACTTTCTCAATCAACAAATACAATATCTACATGACGAGAATGACAAGATGCAAGAAGAAAGGAAGTTTATCCAGAATTCATGAGAAGTCATCGTCAAGAGGAATCGAACGAAATGATCGAAGGTTACACTAATAAGTACCTTCGAGATATCATTCATAAAGTCACAAAGGAGATGTTTACCGCACAACTATATCCGAATCTTATGTAGATAGCCAAGCAAACTATAAGATCAACACCTTTAACCATCACAATCAATCCATCGATCCTGTAGTTTTCTCGGATAATGAATTGGTGGCCAAGCTTGTCACACAAATGTCTAAACAATGGGACATTTACTTCGATGAAGGAAAGTTGTTTCAAGCATTCTTGGACTACCAACTCAAAGAAGCATGTAGATTCGAAGCGAGAAGGTCTAAACGTCCTAGAGGCGATGAAGATAAGGATCGGGATAAGAATGATGAAGCTAAACGTCAAGAAGTCCGGTGAATCATCTTCTATGTTACCTCTCTCCAACGGACTCCTACTCAACAAAGGTCTCCTCCCGCTCTTCTACCGATAAACCTCAAGATTCGAGTTACCGCCCGAGACTCAAAAACCGGTGATCACTTTGAGTATACGGGTGGTGACGATGAGGAAGTCCGTGAGCCCCTACAACAACCCACCTCTCCCAAACAAGTTAAGAAACCGTAATCCTCATCTAGGCCAAAACAAAAGAAGAAGAAGGCGCTAATGACCGACGTCGTATCATGGCTAGATGAAGATACAACACAGAGTTTGAATGGTTTTCACACTTGTCAATTCCACTCCTACCTCAAGAAGGTCAAGATCCGTAGACGGTAATACTTTGGAGCATGCTAAGATTATGCAAGAAAAGTTCCATGTGAAGAAGATGACGAAACCGAGTTGAGGCGAATCAAGAATGAAGCTTTTCAACTGTGGAAAGATAGCTCGAAAGTTCCATCGAGGTCGAATATCACCTTGAAAACATTGCTCGAGCTATGTCTAACAACATGGATTGGCTCAACCCGAAGCAAACATCGACTTCACCAAACGGAAAACCCTCCATATTACACCGATCGGTCTAAACCACTACCAACAATCGCCAACCAGATGAACCTAGGATCCCATTCGGATATTTCTTCAACAAAGACTTGGAATTTCTTCTACACGGTGGCGATGGATCAAGGAAATACGCTACATCTTTGACACTTCCATTCCAAAGACCATATACTCAAACCGCATAGCTATCGAGGAAAGAGCTAATCACTTGTTCTCCAACAACGTGGAAGCATGCGATCGAGATGCAATGTACAGATTCATCATTGGCCGAACGCCAAAGAATCTACTACCGGTTGCCGTGTTCGTAAGTCTCAACATGCGGTGTTCAAGACTAAGGATATCGTTGCCATCAAACACGTTGATCCGTCGACCAAATGGGACTACACCTTCTCAAGAAGATTGTGGTCAAAAGGCAAGATGAACGGGATTATTCTTTCTCTCAAGTCGACTTTGAGAATTTGTCTCTCAACGACATTGAAGACATGTACCTTGCCAAAGTACGGTGGTCGCATGAGGCCATTTTCAACCGAAGTACAACGTGAATTCATCAAGTCACCGCTCATCTTCATCGAAGCATAGTCATCAAAGAACGTGTAGAAGATCTCCGGTGGTCGTTGAATCTTATCAAACCCGTGTCAACATCACTTCACCTCAATTTGATCTTCCCGACATCAACCAGCTCTCACAATATACACTCATCAGCAAACCATTCGGAGTCGTTTACCGCAGTGAACTTCAACGAAATTGCTTAATGGCGTGTAGTGATCTTCACAAGTTTGGAGATCACACTTTGAAGATGGTTAGGGACGGATTGGCTTATAGGTTGAAGGATATACGACAAAAGATTGGGTCTCCTAAGCGATGGAATTCTCAGGATCGAAGGGATGTGAGGAGAATCATCAAGATGATTGATGAAAGGTTGTATAGAAGGATCGATTCGGAAGATTGGAAAGCTATGTTGGTGGTCACCCAAGATTAACATCACCGGCTTTCAACGCCCGATTCACACCACCTGGCGACATCTATGGACTTCGGTACCCTTGAATTGCTTCTTTCATTATAAATTTGGATGTGTGATTATATATGTCTATGGCTTGTGCACATTACGATGTACAACCCGTTCTTGTCAAGAAAGGACCACGTGGTACGCTTGATTGCCACAATCCTTATAAAATGAGCGAAAGCTTCTTACTTTTGAGTAAAACCTATCAAACCTTTCATTTTCAAGGTTTTGCTCAAAAGGACAAGTACTTTTCCGTATCATTTTCAAAACCTCAACCGTTTTTATCACTTGTTGAGGGGAGTACTTGAGTTAAAACTTTGTTCACAAATTGTTCATAGTGGTCATCTTCCCAACACTCGAAATGGTCATATTTATTCTCAACTTTTCAAAAATAACATTTTATATGCCATTTTGAGGGGAGAAAATTATGTGATAAGAAATATGTTGTGTAAATGCAAATGAATCTTTGTGTAATAGACTTAACCAACGAATTAGCGGTACTAAACTGTTAGTAACTCGAAAAGACTTGTCTGGACGGGTAATAATTTCAAGCTAGTTCGCTAGTAATGTAAACGTGTCTCGCAAAGGACTTGTCCGAGTAGAATGTATCATTCGAGAAACTCTTGGTAGACATGAACTCGACGGGTTTGACAACCTTTCGAGGTTTGTTTACACCTTCAAGGTAGTTATTAGAGCTAGTTGTCACCTAAAAGGCGACAATATAACTCTTTAACTATGCAATGTAACCGTGTCTCATGGGATTGTCTATCTTGAGTGGATCAATTCAAAAAGTGCGCGCTCTTTCCTCACTGTGTAAATAACCGTTAAAACTCTTAAGCACATGTGGAGGGGAGTATTTATGCAAAATCTTATCTCAACAAAGTGGTTCAAAATGTTTTCATTAACAAACACCGTGAGAGATTTTTCAAGTAAATGGTTTTATGGCAACATAGGTTAGTCATGGAGTGATAAGGTGACTAAGGTTAGGAATAATCGTCCTATGATCCGCCAGAGTCGGAGGGATCTACCCAAGGACATCACAAATAGTTAGTACTTAGAAGTCCTTAGGTACGATTATAAAAAGAGAAAATGAGAATCGGAGAAAGAAGGAGTTGAAGAATTAAAAGAAATGCAAAGAAAAGGGTGAAAAGAAATAGCCCTCCAAATTATTCAACTTAGGGGAGACACGGGTTCAATTCATATACTCTTGGTTGTCACTTAGTGACGCCGGTATTGAAGATTAAAAGTCGTCATGGACCCGTGGCGCATGCACTAAACCTTCTTAGCCACTCAAGTTTCTCTCATCGAAGCTTGTTTCATTCTCTGTGGAACCCTACGTAAACTATTGGCTTTCTCTTAGAGATCGTTGGTATTGAAGAAGGAGACCCTCTCCCTAGTCTCCGCTCAGAAAACCAAAACGCACTATTGAGTCTAGAGCCACGAGATTCATCAAAAGATCTCTTAGGAACACTTGACATCTCATCACTTGTTGATCACCAAATAAGATCATCGATGGTTCATATCGAGTCCTTCACGGATCTTAGCAATGTCGAGAACATTTATGAGAGGTTCACAACCTGTGATCCTCGGTGATTGAATGGAAATTCTGCCGTGGTCAACATCAAACGACCGACAAAGCAGTCACCGGTAACTCCCGTGGATTACGCTTAGTGTGTCTCAAACGGTCTGATCGTGAGGTGACACTTGGTGTACCTCAAGAACTCATCTCGAATAGATGTACTTGGTACATCGCGTTATCTCACTTGTGGGACTCCGGTTCAGAACGGCCTTTGTAAGAATTAGAGATGTGTTTTCACACTATCTCGTTAACACTCTCAAGCTCAAACTTGTAAGTGCGGAATCCGCTTATTAGTAACCGTTTGAAATGTTTTCTTCTTATGAAAGCTCCGAGCGGGATGATCGTCTTGATTCTTCTCATGCTCACGCCAACATCATCACTAATGGAAGTTCTATCCAAAAGCAACACAACAATGTAATGATTCTTCGTCAAATCAAAGAATCTACAAAGTTAAAAGACTTAAAGAACTTCATCGAAGATGAATCCAACGTCAAAGAGCATGTGAGCATGTTGAAGAATGACGTGGAGACACTATAGCAAACAAGCGGCACTGAGGCGAGCTTGATGCGCACAACAACATACTATCACTTTCATCACAAAGAACAATGATCAAAGAACAAAGTTAAAGATGATGTCAAAGCATAACCGCTCAAAGAAGACAATTTCTCTACACCTGGGAGATTGTTCGAATCAAGGCAATTCTTCTCACAAGAAAGAAGAATGTCGAAGACGCCGAGCTACTATTACATCAACGCCTTCACCGTTCATCACCAACACTTGAGGGGAGATTGTTGGAATCTCTCCTAAACTATAATTCAAGTGTTAGTTATTCTTATGTAATAGGTAGCTTATTATGGCCTTTATGTTTGTTATTAGCCTTAAGCTTATGTAGAAGGCCCATGAGCTTAGGCCCAAGCCCATTAAAGAAAGGATGGAAACTAGAGTGTTGCCTAGCTTTCCTCCTATAAATACTTTTATGTAAACCCTCACTTGAGGGTTGGTTGTTCAAGTTATTCTCCTTCACATACCCTACGCATAACCGTCATATATTATCGTGTGTGTGTTTGGTTCTTGTTCAATCGCCTTATCTCTTTCTATATTACTTGTGTTTGTAAAACTAGTGACCTAACGGTGATATCAATCGCCTAATAGTTGAGTGAACGTATTGTTTGAAGTGAGTTTTGGTCTCACGCTTAACTTCATGATCCGAAACTTTTGCTTGATCAAAATGTATTTTTACACTTTTAATCCAAGATTCTTGTCCTTTCAACGTTATAAGGTGTTAAACTTCTTGTTTTGGCAAAAGTTTTGAACTTTATGTGTAGATCATTGTTTTCATCTAGTTTTTGTATGAGGGTTTCAACCTACGATAACCGTTTTAAGAGTTTTGGTTCATCAAGTTTCACACTTTTGTGTCTTTTGGTGTTATTGAAGCTATTTCATCACACAAAACCGGTTTAGAAACAAATTTGAGCATAATCATATTTACGAGTAATCCCACGCGTAGCAAAACCCTAAAACTACGCGTAAGGTTATCCTTGGCTTGATCTTCGTTTTGGTTTACTCCGTGTTTTCTTGCTTGGATAAGCTTTGAAAATACGTCGACTTTGGATATCTTTTGCACCGTGATAGTGTAAAGATCATTTGGGCAAACCCTAAAATTACGATAAGATAAGCTTACGGCGAGAAATCCCACGATAAGATTTATCTTACGCTAAGCCTAGTCTTACGATAAGATAATCCACGCCTAACTTTCACGCCTAACTTTTGTCTACGCATAACTTTAGCGTCTTTTTCCTACTTACGCGTAAGCTAAATTCTACAGAACTTCTAATTGTTACGCGTAACTTTGGTGTTTTTACGCATAAGTGCTACTTGGATAATTGTGATTTCTACGCCTAAGGACACTTCTTCAACAAAGGTTCATTCGACTACAAAGATCCATTTTTACCAACACAAGTTTTCAACATGTCACAACCACCATACTCTAACTATTTCCCTTACACTTATCCTCAACGACAACAACAACTAAGTCCACAACATCAACATTGGAATCAACAACAAGCTATTTATCAACAACAATTTAATCAACAACATACTCCACAACTTGGAGCAATTCCTCCACCACAAATGGTTCAAACACCGCCAAGTCTTCAAGTTCAACCCTACACAAATGATTTCAATCAACATCCATCAAGGAACACTATGAAGGAACCCACTTGGTTTGCAAAGATGTGTGAAGCTTTAAGCAGCCAACAATCAATTCATGAGGCTGGATCACTTGATAGACCTCCAATGCTCACTCCAGGAAACTACGATCAATGGGTGATTGAGGGCCACAATGAATTTTAACATCATAAAATTAGCATAGGCTCCTGTTGGTTTTATGGATATAAATTAGTAGACGAGAGTTAGGATCGAACTTGAGACCACGGGAATGCACACTTTACGTATGAGAATTAAAGTTAATAATTAAATATAAATGTTGTATTTATTTATTAATTAAACGAAATAACTAACGGACGTTAAGTAATTAGTTGTAATAGACTAACGGTCGTTAAATGTAATTGGAAAAGGACTAGATTGCAAATATTATGAAGGTTCCGGAAATCCTTGTGGGATAACACCACCGATCGGCCAAGGATCCCCAACCCAACCCAATTACAACTCAAACTTGTTCACCAAGTTTAGTTTAGTATATATACAAGGCTAGGGGTCTTGTGTTTTGCATCTCTTGTAGTCATTAAGCTAAACCTAAAATCTTGTTTGTGCGTGTTTGCTTAAAACCGATCGGCCACATCTTGTGGGTGTCGATCCTCAATCTTTTTCCATACAAAGTTATTTGTTTAATCAAAACTAGCATTACTTTAATTCGGTTTAGTACGTGTGTACAAGAAAGTGGTACTAACACAATATTGTTAGTATTCTTGGATTGAATTACAAAACGGTAAGGGGTAATTCATATAATCCTAATTAAATCAAATTAGGGTTCTTCCATTGCTAGTTTGTGGATTTAATTCTTGTTCGGCTAGAATCAAGTAAGGTACGCATATTTTTGTTTATGTTAATTAATTATTCGTTAATAAATCCTATACGCTTCCGCATGTATACTTTGATGTTTTGTGATTATTTATTGATTGTCATGTTATATAATTCCAACAGTGGCATCACGAGTCATTGGTTTTTAATGAGTAATTAATTACTAAACGCGTAAAAAACGAATAATTGTATGTTGTTTGATATGGTTAATCTAGGGTTTGATTATTTTTTTTATATGGGTTGATTTATTTTTTTAATATGGGGCGTACCCCTTTTAATTTTTTAGTCGACACACTTAAATTTTTTTTAGGGTTTGAAAATTGTTTGCTAACCTTATCGAAACCTAGAATTAATATATATGTTACGTGATTAATTCATGAATAATTTGTTATGTGACATGGGATTATTGATATGCGATCTTGTGACTATTTGTATAATTGTTATGATATATCCATGATGATACATGCATGTTCGTCATGGATAGTTGCTTTGATATTTGTTTAATTGTTAAGATATATTTATCACATATTTATTTACGATAAATCTTGAATTGGGGAAGACTCCAATTACATATATTAATGAATCAATTATGTGCTATTTGGTATATTTTAATTATGGGTTTACGCAATCGATTCCTCGATGTATGTGGCTCACTTTCAATTGGGAGAGTGAAAGCCCTAATTAATATATACATTAATTTAACGTAGATATTGATTATTAATAGGGTTTTATCGAACAAGTTGCATGTGGCTACTTGTTTACACGTATTAAATTGTTTATTATGTGCGCATTGTTTTTTAGTTGTTTATTTTTTATTTGTTTACTTGTTTGTTTATTATGTATGACAGTTTTAAGCAAAGGGTAATTTTGAATAGAAAAATAATACGGACTAAACAATGGTGAAATTTGATTTGTTTTTTTGAAGAGTTAAGTTTTCAATAGTTTAATTGATTGATGATTTTGGTACAAAAGTGAGAACGACTCACCCAATTTGATGATTTGTGTGGGAAGTATTAGGAGGGAGTGCATTAAATTGTTACCCTAAAGAGGAGGTTATTGCTTTCAATGACCAAACCCTCCGCTTGCTTGCGAGTCAAATTGGAGTTACCAAGTAGGCTATGCGTACAAAATCATCTTAAGGCGAATTAGTTTTAATTCCATGCGCCACCGGTGGTAATTACCGAAACACTAAGTGTTTACACTTATGCAAAAATGCGGTATAATGGACGATAATTAACGCTAAATTTCTTGATTGGTGAACCCAATACCTCAATCAAAACTTTGATAATTTGATCTTTATGAATTGGTAATAAAAAAAAAATTTATTAAATTTATGCTACAAGATGAATGCATGACATCTTTGTACATATTTGATTTGACCACATAAAATAAAAAACTATTACCCTTTTAAATTGAGTCATGTGCCATCTAATTAAAATGAACACTTGAAGTTGCAATTTACGTCATGACGATTACTTGGCGAGATTGTAATGGAGAGTAAATCTCTATGTAAAGTCGGACCTTACATGGACATATTTGCGATTCTTTAAGTTAGACACTTAAGTTGAGTAGGAAGTGAGAACTGGACTCAAGGCATAAGATGGGATGAAACATGTTTATATTTGCAATAACGTTGGAAAATATAAATCCCATAATGATCTAGGAATTGGAAATTGTTTGCCAATTATTGTTCGACAGATTACCTTATTATATGCTTTCGTTACTAGCAGATCAACTGATGTAATGAACCTATGATAATTTGGATCCTAGTTTTTCGAGAAAATTATATGGTTATATGTTTATATTACCTTGGGTATATTTATTTTCTTGAAAAATTGTATTATCGAAAATACTAATACTTGAACTTTTTTCTGTAGAAATGGCTCAAAACAACGATAACACTAACACTGCACTAAGTTATGCGTTCAAAAGCTTTTTTGATCGAGAAAAGTTGACTGGCTCTAAGAATTTCAATGATTGGCACCGCTCTTTGAGAATTGTCTGTAGAGTTGCTGACCGATTGAATTATTTGTATGAACCTTGTCCTGCTGAACCAATAGCACCTGAAGCTACTCAAGCTGAAAAGGATGCTTTGAAAATTGAGTATAAGCGTCATAATGATGTGGCTTGTCTTATGTTGGGAACGATGAAACCTGCTCTCCAAAAGCAGTTCGAAAACTACTTCCCATTTAACATGCTCAATGAACTTCGAACTATGTTCGAGAAACCAGCTGCTGTCGAGATTTATGACTTGATCGATGCATTACACAATCAGAAGCGGGGAGAGGGTAAACCCGTGAGTGCTCATGTCTTGGAAATGAAAAGTTACATGGACCAATTAAGGGCACTTGGCAAAACTTATGAAGATGATATGGCGTGAACTTGATCAACGGATCCCTTAACAAGGATTTCAATGGTTTTGTTCGAAACTTCAATATGCGCTGCGTGGGAAGGCGATTCTTGACCCACACGCATTGCTAATTGATTATGAGAGTGGTTACCTCAAAAGCCTCCAACTCCCTAGGTACTTGCTAATCGGTGGAAGGATAAATAAGCCAAAACCGCGTGCGAACAACAAGAAGGTGAAGGGCAAAGGAAAGTTGATAAAGGTAAAAAGGTTATGGCCTATCAACCGTAACCCAAGAAGTACCCTACTCCTAGGAAGGAAAATCCTAAAAGGATCAAGCATGCCACCATTGCAAGGTCATTGGGCATTGGAAGAAATTGTGCTCTCTATCTTGATGAATGCGGGCAAATAAGATGAAGTCTGAAGGGTCCTCATACGGTTCTTGGGTAATTTATTTGTCATTGAATTATTTACTCTAAATCATAAAAATTCTGGGTATATGATCTTGGATGTGGTATTCACATTTGTAATACACGCAGGGGTTTAGAGTGGAAAGGAAGCTAGCCTATGGGGAGCAATATCTCGACGGGAAATGGCGCATCACGCATTGAAGCCATAGGAGCGTTTAGTTTAGTATTGCCTTCGGGCTTAGTCTCATTATTGAACAATTGTCATTACGCACCTTCTATAATTAGAGGTGTTGTTTCCTTTCGATTTTGTTGGATGATGGTTTTACTCATACTATTTCACGTAATGGAATTTCTGTTTCTTTAAATGGTGTAGTTTATTTTAATGCGATTATTGTGAATGGTGTGTTTGAAATTGATGTGATTGAAATGAATCTAACAAATATAATAATTCGATGTTTAGCATCAATAAGAAAATAAAGTTGGACTTGAATTCTTCTTATCTGTGGCATTGTAGACTTACTCATATAGGCAAGGCTCGCATGCATAAGCTGCAACAAGAAGGACTTTGCAAAATATCAATGATGAATTATTTGATAAATGTAGTCATGCATATCCGGGAAGATGACGAAAAAACCTTTTCATAGCAATATGGAGAGGGCTTCGATCTACTTGGTCTTATTCATACCGATGTGTGGACCACTTAGACATGTGTCAAAGAGAGGTGCTAGCTACTTCTTAACCTTTCTTGATGATTTCGGCCGTTATGGTTATGTTTATTTACTTAAGCATAAACATAGGGTGTTTGAAACATTTAAGGTTTTCAAAGCGAAGTAGAACCGCAATTGGGAAAGAAGATTAAAGCTCTTCGATCCGACAGAGAGGCGAGTATCTAAGCCAAGAGTTTAAAGATTACTTAGGCGAGAATGGAATTTTCAGAATCTCACTTCTCCATATACTCCACAACAAAATGGTGTATCCGAGAGAAGAAATCATACATTGTTGGACATGATACGATCTATGTTTAATCTTACTACTCTACCTTTATCCTTTTGGGATTATGTTTTAGAATCAATGTTCGCATTCTAAATATGGTTCCCAAAGAAGGTTGATAAGACACCATATGAAATATGGCATGGTAAAGCTCCTAACCCTGCCTTATTTAAAGGTCCAGGGTCATGAGGCGATGTTAGACGCGACTCAAAAATAAACTCCAACAAAGATCCAGAAGTATATCTTTGTAGGATACCCTAAGGAAACTATGGGTTACTACTTTTACTATCCAACCGAAAATAAAGTAATTGTTGCTAGGTATGGAGATTTTCTTGAAAGTGATCTCGTATCTCAAGAATTCGGTGGGAGAGTTTATGATCCGGAAGATGATCAAGAAGATGCATTACCTTCCGAAAACACTAACGCATTCCTCCAGAGAACCCGATAGTCGGGTCCTCTACCGTGGTTGAAGTGATTCCGTTCAGATCCGTAAGGTCTACGCTGCACCGAACGCCTATGTCTTAACGTGAGGTTGAGGAAACTATGTTAGGAGATCTTGGAGAGCCTACTAGTTATAAAGTCGCCATGGCAAGTCCCGATAAGGATAAATGGCAAGTTGCAATGAATGGGAAATGCAATCCATGAGAAAATGAAGTCTGGAAGAGGGTCGATTTACCTCCAAACGCCAAGGTGGTTGGAAGTAAGTGGCTCTATAAAATTAAGACCGACATGGATGGCAATATACACGAATCGGTAGTTATAAGGGTTGTTTTAAATGTTACAAAGTTTGTGGGTTAGTCTCGTAGTCAAGATAGAATGTCCTTCAAATTTATTTGGAGTTTAACATTGTTGGGCCCTCTTGGCGTTGACAAGATGTTTGTCTTGCACCCAAAATCTCCCTAAATATGTTTAGAAGATTTGGTAATCTTGGTCAATCACTTACAACGAGAAATGAATAGTTTAATAAATAATGACTTAATTTCATATCTTTATTTAACGTGGTATTAGAAACAAAGGATAATAATAATGAGAAATCATTAAAAGGTTTTCCAGAGCCTTACTCGAGTCTTACTAGAGGCATCAAGTGTTGCTAGACGCTAACCGATGTGATCACTCTATTAAGATATATCCAAGTGGGAGCTGTTGGTTTTATGGATATAAATTAGTAGACGTGAGTTAGAATCGAACTTGAGACCACGGGATTGCACACTTTACGTATGAGAATTAAAGTTAATAATTAAATATAAATGTTGTATTTATTTATTAATTAAACGAAATAACTAACGGACGTTAAGTAATTAGTTGTAATAGACTAACGGTCGTTAAATGTAATTGGAAAAGGACTAGATTGCAAATATTGGGAAGGTTCCAGAAATCCTTTTGGGATAACACCACCGATCGGCCAAGGATCCCCAACCCAACCCAATTACAACTCAAACTTGTTCACCAAGTTTAGTTTAGTATATATACAAGGCTATGGGTCTTGTGTTTTGCATCTCTTGTATTCATTAAGCTAAACCTAAAATCTTGTTTGTGCGTGTTTGCTTAAAACCGATCGGCCACATCTTGTGGGTGTCGATCCTCAATCTTTTTCCATGCAAAGTTATTTGTTTAATCAAAACTAGCATTACTTTAATTCGGTTTAGTACGTTTGTACAAGAAAGTGGTACTAACACAATATTGTTAGTATTCTTGGATGAATTACAAAACAGTGAGGTAATTCATATAATCCTAATTAAATCAAATTAGGGTTCTTCCATTGCTAGTTTGTGGATTTGATTTCTTGTTCGGCTAGAATCAAGTAAAGTGCGATATTCTTGTTTATGTTAATTAATTATTCAATCAATAAATCCTATACGCCTCGCATGTATACTTTGATGTTTTGTGATTATTTATTGATTGTCATGTTATATAATTCCAACAGCTCCCATATGTTAGACAAATTCAAATAATCTTACATTTTGTAGGAAATGAATTTCATAGAACCATAGATAATTCACAAAATGCCTCAGTTCTCTACATAATAAGGAAGGCCAAATTTTCATTTCAAAGGTTGCACAAAAGCAACAGCACCCTGTTGATTACCTGATCTAAATTATCTTGCCGTAGTTCAGAATGTTTTTTTGCAGGCAACATCTACACCTTCAAGACAAAAAAATCAACCTCAGTTAGTAGTTTTAACTTCTAAGTTTTAAGTGCAACAATTGCATGGTAACATAAACAAGCATACCTTTCTTGTTTTAGTAGAATCGACAGGCTGAGTTTAGTAGCCATCTCTCAGTCGTAGTATATTCAAAGATATATGGACAGCCTTTAAGAGAATCTCTAGGCATTTTGAAACATTTTATCTTTTTACATCTCTTCCGTATGGCTCCTTTGAGTTCAATGTAAAAGCACCCGCGTAGGTCAAGTAATTCAAGGTGACTACAACCATCCAAAATCGCCTTCAACCCATAGTTCGACATGTTGTTTCCAATAAGTTCCAGGTGAGTTAACCCAGGTAACTCATCCCCGATAGCTAGAGCTGTCTCATCCTCAATCCAATCTTCATCCCAATAAGTATCAGGTCTTTCATTCCCTTTCAGTGTTTTTAGCAGAGGGCAATAACGGCCAAGTTTTTCAACAATCCTTGCAGAGAGTACTGTACTCTGAAGGCTGAGTTCCCCCAACAATGAAAATTTCTTAAAACATTTGAGCATGCTTTCATACAAATAGCCATCACAACATGCAACTTCAAGACGTCTTAGCTGACTTGATCTGTTTGAAGAGTACAAACAATTATATAATGTAAGACTACTATTCAAGCCACTATATACTATCAAATTCTGAAATCCAATGCAAAGAGATAAGATATCAAACCCCAGTGTGGTTCAACAATAATTACTCAGAAAGTAACTCTAAATCACTATGCATCCAGGTTTATACTAATCGTAAATTTACAAAATATGTATTAAAATTAAGGTCTCGTACCTATCAGCAACATAGGTAAGAAGTCTATCATCATCAAAATTCACCATTGTCAAATCAATCAACTGGCCTTGGCTTTTGTCCACAGCATGCTTAAACGTCAAACTCAGTGACTCTTGATATGATTCTGTAGAACCGTCCACATGAAGGACCCTACATATAGAAGGGTCCTTGCAGATTTTACGCCAAGTGGTGCACACTTTCTGGGCATTTTGAAGCATGTCCTTCACGCCAATTCTGAAGAGTATATCTGTCATTATATCTGATGGGAGTTCCAGCCAATTCCTTGTTTGTTGCTCCACCTTCCACTGATGCTTTGTGTTTGGATTCAGCTTTAACTTCTTGGCTATTTCTTGATTCGATTTGGATGTGGATGACATCATCACTTTATGAATTCACAATAGAAACATAAACACAATAATAGATATGAGATTAAAATCATTTTCTTAATATAGTTTAACAATAGCATACACGACAATAACTTTATCAATTTGTAGCAACACAATTGCAGAATGCATTTGTTTATTACAAATAACAATAACATGTTGATATGCAATTTGCAGAAAACTATCAAAGAGCAATAAGCAACATGAGTTTGATTGTACCTAGCACCAGGGACGGAGCCAGGACCAAATATGAACGGGTGCACAAAAATCTTTTGAACCGAATGACCGGGTGCATTTAAGATACATTTAAAAAAAATCGTGTTTTTCAAAAATTAACACTACATCGAAAAATCCATGGGTTCCGGGCACCTGGAACCCCTAGTCTCAATCCTGCCTAGCACAATGGAGTAAACCAACAAACTCGACAGATAACACACACGAATATCCCTCAAACGCTACCTTGTTTATTAACCGAGTTACCACGTAAGGAGTACAAAGAAGGAACCAAAAGTTACATCTTGTATCAATCCTATGCAATTCAATTTTTTTTTTGCTTGCCTTGTACACAAATTAAACAAATCTAATTTTTAGTATAACATTAACTCTATAAATATAAGTGCACTTAAACCCCTAACCTAGAGTAAGCTATAGTTAAACCCACTACGAATTGCTACTATAATATAACATGATGTAAACAATGTAAACACATACATGGTATTAGTATCAACAGGATCATAATTTCAAAGGCGACAAAGTAATAATCTAGAAAGATAAATTAAAAGGGGACAAAAACAGTACTCATTTACTAAAAACAATTTGTAATGCGGTTCATAAGAAGATTTGTGGAGAATGAATCAATGCATAGTAAATCAATTAGTTGCCTTACAAAGTAGAAACAAGTACAATGACGGGTTTGGAGAGTCGGCTGAATGGAGTAGGTATAGAAAGAGTTTTTTTGGGGGAAATAGAATATGGAAATTGGGAAATGGCGGACTTTATTTTGGAACTTCAATTCGGTTTTGAAATTTTAGGACCCATCCATTTTATTCGGGAAATTTGCAAAAATTACTGGGGTGAGCATTGGGTTGGTCGGACGGTTTTAGAGGGAGGGAATGCAAGATCGCAGATCAATCGTCGAGTGGGTGTCTGACCCAGAACACCGCCACCACTTCTGCATCAAAATCGGCACCATTTCGGCCACAAGCCGAGAGTTTAAAGTGAGGGAGGAGGATAGTTTTTGAGGTGTAAGGCTTTTATTGGATGAAAAATCGTGACCCTGGTGACCACTCCCTCCACTTAGGGTATGGTTAGCAGTAAAATTAGGTAGTTTTGATGTGTAAGGTTTTTATTGGATGGAGGTGAGGTGGCACCTAGGGTATTAGGTGACCACTCCCCCCTCCCTATAGTAAAACTTAAAACCGAACATTATAGTAAAACTTAAAACCGAACAGTATATTTTGGTTTTTGAAAACTATAAACCGTTTTTCCTTGTTTTTTGAGTTTTGAGTTTTGATTTTCCGGTTTTTAACATTCAATCCGTACGGTTTCGGCTTTTTTAAGTTTTTCTTACTTAACAACAAGCAAGTTTAATCTTATATAAAGTTTACGTTTTCAAGCAAAAATATTTTTAAATAAATATTAATAGTAGCATAATATCCAACATATAAAGCTATGAAAAACGTATTTAAAAGCCAAACAAGAATCTAAAATAAAATGCATGTCTTTGCGCTTTTCGTCGGAAAAACATTCAAATAACACTATTGTTTGAAAACAAAGATATATATATATATATATATATATATATATATATATATATATATATATATATATATATATATATATATATATATATATATATATATATATATATATATATATATATATTCGAATCATCATTTTTTTATTTTTTTTGAATCATAACTAAAAACATAACATTCCCCCACTTGAGATGAACATATAATGAGAATATGGGGGTCTTCGATGATCTTCAAATATAAGTCTTTGACGAAAGCGTGATTTTCGAACCTCTCTACTTGAACCTTGAACTTAGGCAAACAGTGACTTCTCGACCACAAATTAAGACTACACGGGTATGCTAAGGTGAATGGGCGTAACGAAACAAACATAAAGGGTATGAAATGAAAGGAAAGGCTTTGAAGGGTATATCTAGGGGTATCTTGCACTAAAGGTGAGTGCAACAAAAAGGGTTTAACATGGGGGTCGAAGAGTCGATGTGACTAATCGATAGACACACAAAAATAGGCTATTTGGGTGATAACCCTAAAAATATTGCCTTCTCAAACTGATTATTCCATATATATCAAACTAACTTAACATACCTCGTTTATGGTCTCGAAATGATGCAAATGCCAAGTTCTAAAGTTTACAAGCTACCGACACACTCATAAATTGGTGAATTTGGGTAAATAAGTAGAAACGGATAAGGCTAATTTCACCATGAAATATTAAAGGTTATAATGTGCTCGGCTAAGGTCTAATCTAGTTAAGTTAAGAAAAACATGTCAAAATTTTAAAAATAGCATAATTTTTCAAAATAAACTAGAAAAACAAGGGCAAATAAGTTCAAGTAATAATTCTACTCCCGTCCCCCCACTTGAGATGTACAAAGTCCCTTTTCTACTAAATGTTAAATAAATGTGAAGAGAAAGTAGAATTAGAGCGAGAACTTCCCTAAAATTCACTTCTAAAAAGAAAGAAGGCCCACGAAGTAAATCGTGCCTTCATTAAGCATACTGAGCAAACTTCGATCCCTGAAATCACAACTAACCAACAAGCATAATTCTAAACAAAAGAAAACAAAAACAAAATAAATCTAACTTACTTTCGTAGGAATCACGGTTGCATTTAGTATATGCAACAAGCCTTTTAAACCACTTGGTGTCCCAAGTGGACGAGTGTAGTCTCGTGAGGGCTTACAGGGAACATACCCACAAAGTTCCTTTAAAACTAATACAAGGTTATCGTGCTAATATTGGAAAATTTTAGACTGCAGGATGAATTACAGGCGTAACCATGAGAATGAGTTACGCCGTAATTTTGGTTAAACTCGAATTTGTTTACGAAGACTGCATAGCGTAACAATAGCGGAGATTACTGTTGTAATGGTTGAAAACCCGAGAGAATCACCATCAAGAGTTGTTACGGCGTAACCTTAGAGAAAGTTACGCCGTAACTTCATAACAGGACAGAACATGTCCCAATTTTAATCGCCGTGAATTCGTTTCCAATTCCTGCAAAAATGTTAAAAACACAAAACCCAACAAATAAAAGGAAAAAGAAACAAAAATAAAAGGGATAATTTGGATTGTCTTCCGAAAGAGCACTTTTCTTTATTACCGAGTCTTTAAGTTAGACTCAAAGCCATAGGCCTTTATGGGGGCCTTCGAACTTGGCCATCCTTAGTTGATCTTTTACCGGAGGAAGGCTGGTCCCAAACAGATGGAGGAATGTAAGGAGTCATGCAATATCGAGTATCTTGCAGAATATTAGATTTTGCCATTCATAACGAAATTTAGACTCGACATCCCATTTTAACTTAATAGCCCCAAATTTTACTTTAACCCAGTTCTCAAACGAAATCCCATTGTAGCCGACTTCCTTTCTCTTTTATTCATTAAAACACGCCCACTCCTTACGTTTGAGTCAGTCGGGATCAGGAAATTCTCCTCCATTGCAAAACTTAAGACGAGGATCACACGTAGGCCATGCTTGAGTGGTTCCTCCAGACATCATAATTGCCGGTTCATAGAAATGGATAGTCCAACCTACATTTTAAAACCAATCGGCCATAATATGGTGCTCCCGGAACCAATTTTCCTTAATTATTTTCTCATCTTCGAAACACTACCATACTCTTGCCTCTTTTTTCATTCACTTTACAAAGAATTGGCCACAACCATTGCAATTATTGAGAAACGGGGAACACGTTGGCAAAGTTAACTTTGAACCCTCTATCATAGAAGTGATAGGAGCACAACAATGAAGCTTTCCCGTAACTACAGTAACACCACTTTTGTCTGACACCGTCGGTGAAGTCTGAGCTTCGTCGTCTTCCTCCCGAGAAGATTTATCGCTATCGTCCCCATCACTTGACTCAGTATCCTGCAAATGGCCAAAATATGAAGGGGAAATTATCGCTAGTATTATCAGAAAAAATTTGCTGGCTCTTCTTCAGTAACTTCATTTGCCATGCTTGAGCTTATTACTTCATCATGCTCCTGACACAAAGTTTTATCCATCCTAAACACCACTCTATCATGACTGTATCCCAGAGAAAGTTCCTTTTCAAAACCATTGATCCGGGCGCGTGAGGAAGCAAGGAAAGGTCTTCCAAGAATTAAATGTTCTCTTGGGGTGTTCGTCATGTCAATAACCACAAAGTCGGACTGAAATAGAAACTTATGGATTTTAACCAACACATTTCCCGCAATTCCAATAGGGGTCGCCTTAGTCATATCGGCCATCTCAATTAGCATGCTTGTTTTCCAAAGATTAGTTAATCTAAGTCTTGGAAATATTGAGAGCGGCATGACGTTCACACAAGACCCAAGATCGGCTATGCTGAAAGATCATGATTACCTACAGAACATGGAAGAACGAAACCATCCGTGCAAACATCCTTATTTGGTAGTTGGCCAGGTATTTCATTTGCCAACCTTGGCTCGACCTCTGGTTCATGGTTACTCCATAACGCATCACAAGAGTTACGGGGTAACTGGTAACTATCGTCAGATCCGACCCCCGATTCCAATTTAACAAGAGAGGTATGGAAATCATCGGTTGGTACATTTACCTCTTCTTCAGAAAAGATGGCCTTGCAAACCACCATAGGTTTAATTTCTTCAGGTTCAGTATTACTTCTCTTCATCTCTTCACTGAGTTTTTCCACCATTGCCTCTAGGTTTTTAAAGATGTGTCATGGCTAGAGAGGCTTTTATTCGTATTTTCTTGGAAGCTTTTTAACCACTCGTCCTGTTCCTTTTGTCTTTGGGCCGAGACCTCAAGATATTTGTTGATGGTGTCTTCGATGTTAGACCGTTCTCAAAAGGCCCATGATTGTAATACCCTGATGGTCCTCCACGATACCCATTTCCATTAGACCCTTGAAACGACCTATTAGCTTCACCATACTTGACCTCTTCGATTTTGCTATCTTCATTATTAAGAGGGCAATTTTTAGTGATATGACCTCCACCACAACTTTCGCATCCAACTTGAATAGCGTACACACTTTCTTTGAGCTTTAGCATGTCACGACCAAGAGTTTCAAGTTTGTTGGTAATGGCGGCAATGCCATCAAAACTGTGGAAAACTAGAAGGGGGGGTTGAATAGTTTTACCAATTAAAACTTTGTTTTTAAAACATTTAGATCAACTTATGTTAATCTATTTAGATGTGTATGTTGGACGTTGATAGATAGATATATAAAGAATGTAATGAAAGATAAAGAGTAAGAAGCACATAACCACGACACGAGTATTTATAGTGGTTCGGCTACAAGGACACCTTCCTTGCCCTACTCCACTCCCCGAGTCACCTACTCGAGAGTTCGTAATTGCTACACGACACCAACTCCTTATGGCAGAGAAGCCTTCTGTAGGACCTTACTTTTACACCAACCTTACACGTACATACCTTATCACAAGATGAACACACGCAAACCAAACACACTATTATGCGTAGAAGTAAAGAAACAAAGATGGAAAGATGGTGACTTGATGTTAATATAAGTTATGCGTATGAATGTGTAGAGAGATGAAAACAAGAGATGTTATATTGTTCCAAAGAAAACACACACACACACACTATCAAGCACACCCCTCAAATGAGACTTTGAGGGGTATATATAGTACAAGTAGTAGACGCCCTAATGGGCTTGGCATGGGCTCGTTTGGGCTTGGGTTGGACATGGATTGATATAAGGCTAGCTTAACTTAACTTCTAACCAATTAGCTTAGCCGGTCCACGAGCCCGTTGACTATTCTATCACGATATCTAACACACGCTACAAAGTTCCTAAATGTGAATGACCATCACTTCTAATTAAAACTATTATACTAACAATCTCCCTAAGGGGTGGTCATTCAAAAGATGCTCCACTTGAATAGGTCTTTACTTTTCTCAAGCTTGAACTTTGTGTGTAGATATAGAATAGTCTTAATTCTTTGTTCCTTCATGCTTTGTGATTAGTTAATGTGGTATAGAGCCATTAGTCAACTTCGTTGTTTAGGTGTCTCCACGTCTTTCTCCACCATGCTCACATTTCTATTTGTCTTTTGGTTACCAATGATGTAGTTCTCGAGTCTTTAAACTTTGTAGATTCTTTGACATTGACGAAGAATCATCTTTGACTTTGTGTTGCCTTTGATTTTGATGAGAACTTTCATGTGTTGTTGGTATGAGCATGTGAAGAATCTGCACGATCAATCCGCTCCGGAGCTTCCATAAGAAGAAAACATAAAACAAAGTTAGTAATAAGCGGATTCCAAGACTTACAAGTTTGAATTTCGAGGGTGTTAACAAAGATAGTGTGAAAACACATCTCTAATTCTTACAAAGGCCGTTCTGAACCGAGTCCCACAAGTGAGATAACACGATATACCGAAATACATCTGATTCGGATGAGTCAAGTACAATCAAGCATCACTTCACGATCGTAGACCGTTTGAGACACTAAGCGTAATCCACGGGAGTTACCAAGTGACTGCTTGTGGCTGCTTGATGTTGACCTTGCGGGAGTTTCCATTCAATCATCAAGATCACGGATGTGAAACTTCTCATAAATGTTACGGCGATTGCTAAGATCTGCGTAGGACTCTAGAATATATCACTTGTGTCATTGTTGATGAACAACAAGCGATGTCATGTCAAGTGTTCCTATGAGATCTTTGATGAATCTCGTGGCTCTAGACTCAATAGTGCTTTTGGTTTTCCCGAGCGGAGACTAGGAGAGGTCTCCTTCTTCAATATCAACTATCTCTAAGAGAAAGTCGATAGATTATGTAGGGTTCCCAGTGAGAATGAAACAAACTTTTAAGAGGAATTGAGTAGCTAGAAGGTTTAGTGCAAAGCGCCTTTGGGTCCATGACGTCTTTGTCTTCAATACCGGTGTCATCTAGTGACAACCAAGAGTAGATGAATTGAACCCGGTTCGCCCTAAGTTTGAATATGGAGGGCTATTTCTTTCACCCTTTTCATTACTATTCTTTTAATTCTTCAACCCTTCTTTCTCCTTTCTCACATTACCTTTTTTTTCAATCATACCTAAGGACTTCTAATACTAACTATTAGAGGTGTCCTTGGGTAGATCCCTTCGGCTCTGGCGGATCATAGGACGAATTTCCTATCCTTAGTCACTTTATAACTCCATGATTGTCCTATTGTTGCCATAAAACCATTTTTCTTGAAAATCTCTCAAAGTGTTTATAATAGAAAACATGTTTGAAACACTCCGTGAGTTTTATATTTTCAGAAACAATCCCCCTTCACATGTGCTTATAAGTTTTGACAGAAATCTGCACATGGAGGGTAGAGTTCGCACTTTTGAATTGATCGACTTTAAATAAGCTAGACCGATTCGAGACACGTTTACATCACTAGAGAACTAGCTTGAAATTATTACCCGTCCTGGTCAAGTCCATAGAAAGTTTCTCGAGATGGTACATTATTCCTCGTCAATTCATTGGTTTCAACTGAGTCGAGCTCTTTTGAGATTCAAACAACGAACATTAAACTTTTTGATCACATTTAATCACGCCTCCCCTCAAAAATAGCATATTGGTGATATTTTTATATCAACGGATTAAACAACATTTTAGAATCTTTTGGGAGACAAACGGTTTGATTTAAGCATGAATTTGGAACATTTTTGTTTTTATACTCCCCTTTAATAAAGCATAATCAATTAAAGGGTTTTAGAGGGAGTTATCTTGAGCAAAAATATTTTGAAAGATTTTGAAAATCTTTTGAACAATCTTGAAAAAATGCTCAAGATGATGATGATTCTCACCAATTTTAAATGTAGTGCAAGCGTACACTTGATTTTTCTTTAAAAACACGAGTTTTGATTTGAAATAATCAAAAGTCATCATTTTAGTCCGGGTTTCGCATCAAGTATACGAAAGCCATTTTGAAGAAATTTTTGAGAAACGACATGTTTTGGAAAACATTTAGAGAACTCTCGCTCAAACATCTATGCATGCCCGTATCATTGTTGAATGATATTTCTAGAAACGTACAGAATATCGATTATACAAGAGACATGTCGTGAGAAGAATATTTTTGGATTTTTTGGTTTTTATTGTTTTTGTAATTTTTGAAGGTTTTATATTTTTATATTTTTCTTTTGTTGGTTTTTCAAATTTTGTATTTTGTTTTCAAAAATATTTACTGAGTTTTTTGGAAAATCATTTTCAAAAGATTCGAGAAGACGTTCTAACTCCTCGGGGTTAGGCTTCGATTCCAATTCGTCGAACTAAATCGTCAAACCTTTCTTTTGGAAGGGCTTTAGTAAATATATCGGCGAGTTGGTAACTGTCTTCACGAAAAATAATTCAACAAGACCTTCTTCCACATGTTCTTTTATGAAGTGATAGTCTTTGAGTGATGAACAGATTGCATGATATGGCTATGGCACTTTTCGAGTCACAATACATAGGTATTTTATCAAAAGTAAAGCCATAATCTGCGAGTTGTGTTCTCATCCATAGAACTTGAGCACAACACGCAGAGAGACACATACTCACTTCACGGTTGAAAGTGCAAGGCAATCTTGTTTCTTTGAAGACCGACTACTAACTTTTCACCCAAAATTGTGCTCCTCCCGATGTACTTTTGTCAGAACTTGGTCACCGCGTGGTCCGATCCGAAAAGGCAATTAGATCAATCCGGATTCCTTTGGATACCAAAGACCCTTGTGAATGGATGTCTTCGTGCACCGAAGATCCTTTTAACCTCTTTGAGGTGCAGATTCGGTAGGCTTAGCTCAAACCGTGCTAATAAGCAAACAACAAAATGAATATCGGTCGACTAGCGAGAAGGTACATGAGAGAACCAATCATGCTCGATATTTCTTCGAATTAATAGGTTTCCTAACAAATCGGCTCCAATTTTGAGAAGTTACCATTGGTGTTCAAACGAGTCACAATTATCCATACCATGATTTTTCAAAATCTCGGTTGTATATTTCACTTGATTAATAAAAATTCCACGTGGGATGATGTATTTGTAAACCAAGAAAAACTTTAGTTCCCCATCATGGACATTTCAAATTTGCTTTTCATGAGATTTTCAAAATGTTTTGAAAGTTTCGGATTAGTGGACCCAAAATGATGTCGCCCACGTAATCGAACAATCAAAATGTCGTTTTGCATTTTGTGTAAACAAGGTAGGATCGACCGTTCCTTTGGTGAAATTGTTTAGGATAAGGAAGAGGACAGATTCATCATACCACGCCTTGAGCTTGCTTTAAACCATAGATTGCCTTTTTGAGTTTGTAGACGTAGTCCGGATGTTCCATGTCTATGAAGCCTTCGCCGACTCACGACACTTCTTCTTTCGTAGTTCCATTCAAGAACGCGGTCTTAATGTCCATCCGATAAACCGTGATGTTTTTGTGAGTCGCATAGGCTAAGAAAACTGATCGCCTCAAGTCTAGCTACCCGCGAATGACTCTTCAAAGTCTATCCTTCCTCTTGTCATGTATCCTTTGGCCACAAGACGAGCTTTGTTGCGTAATTACGCCATCTCTTCATCCCTTTGTTCTTCCATAACCATTTGAGATCAATGACTCGAATGTCAATTGGTCTTGGAACCATATCCCAAGAGTCATGTAGACGGTATTGGAGAAGTTCCTCTGCGCATCGCTTCTATCCATGCGGGTTCGCCATTGCCTCCCGAATGTTCTTCTACTCAATATTGCTAATTGAGCAAAGGTAAATGCACAAGTCGCAATCGGTGGCAAGTTAGCGCCTCGTCTGAATTGGCCTTGAAGGTTCACCAATAACTTGTTCAATTGGGTGGTCTTTTGTCCACTTGAGTAGAAGGATACCGTAGATTATACGAGTGCGAGTTAGATGGTTCTCGTAAGCTTGAAGACGATTCACCGATTCCGTAGCAAACGGGTTTTCAAATAAGTCTTCATCTAACGTTGCATCGCTCGGTTTTGTATAGGTTCTTCTTGAAATGATATGTTTTGAATTTGCTCATCAACCGGTAAGACTGTTTGAAGAATTGGAGTTCTTGGAGTAGATGTAGATGATGTTGATTGAGTTGGTGCATTGGTTTCGACCGTTGTAGATGCATCTTCGTTGGTGGCGGTGGTAGATGATTTTGAGTGGGTGCAGCTGGAATGATGGTTTGATGCATTTGTCAAGTTCCACCATAGTATTCATCGAACATTAACTCAAAGAATTTCTACCATTCTTGTTCATGAGGTGTGTCAAGAAAAGTTGATGGAGCTCTTTGATGTACGAGTCTGAATCGATTTGTCAATAATCCGGGTTTGGTGCGGGTTCTAGAGCGAGTCTCTCGAAGCCATTTGTGAAAGTTCATCAAAATTCACATTCATCATCTCCATGATCCTCCTAGTTCTTCTATTAAACACCTCGAATGCCCTCGAGCTATCTCGAATATCCAATGAAGATTCCAATATCACCTTTAGCTTTCGGTTTCCTAGATCTTCTCTCGTCGTTTGTCGGATAGCATAAAGCGCCAAACACGTGAAAGTAAGAGATATCGGGTTTCTCGTTGTTCACTATTTCATATGGGGTTTTATTGAATCTTGGATGGATGAGGATCGGTTCCGAGTGAAACAAGCAAAGGGCAACAACATCGCCCCATAGAAATAACGGTGCACAAGAATAGATTAGCATTGTGCGGCAGCCTTCCACAAGAGTACGATTTCTTCTTTCAACTACCCCATTCTCATTGTGGAGTTCTAACAACGGATGTCCGATGAGTTATTCCAACATCTTCAAAATAAGCTCTTAACTCCTCGATTTGTGATTTCGTGTCGTTGTTCTGCTCTTACAACTCTTACAGGAGCTTGAAGAAGTACTTAAATACGCTTCGTGAAGGTGATGATGATGCTCGGTGCTTCGCTTTTGATCTCGTGAATCTAACCCATGTATATCTTGAATAATCATCGGCTATAACAAGAATATACTTTTTCCCATTAATGCTTTCAACTCTCATTGGGCCACATAAGTCCATGTGCAACATATGCAACCTTGCTTCCGAACTAGGTACGGATTTGGGTTTATATGATGCTCTTTTGCTTTTCCTTGTTCGCATGATGGACATAAGTGATCCTTGGTGTATTTGAACTTTGGAAGTCCATTGACGATGTTGTCTTTGGCCATTTGTTGATGGTGTCGAAATTGAGAAGGGATAACCTTCTATGCCACAACCGTGAATTTGTTCCGGATGCTCGTGTCATAAGACATATTGGTGATGAAGAGGCCATTTGGTTAATGTCGATAGCATACAAGTTTGTATCACGATTCCCGTGATAAGAGATCGGT
This sequence comes from Chrysanthemum lavandulifolium, assembly GCA_022545495.1. NCBI lineage: Eukaryota > Viridiplantae > Streptophyta > Magnoliopsida > Asterales > Asteraceae > Chrysanthemum > Chrysanthemum lavandulifolium. The sequence goes on along the minus strand of CM040241.1, from coordinate 143,137,121 downwards.
GCCATTCAAGTTTCTAACGGCAAGCATTTCTCCTAAAAGCAACCTCTAAATCAGATCACGTAATCGCCTGATCGAGAACAAATTGTGTCCCAACCCTTCGACATAGTAAACCCGAGTGATCAAATAATTTCCAAAAGGTAGATCTCCATAACCCATGATAGTCGCTACATGATCATTTCCAAACGCACGGTTCCCATGAATTGCCGGACAAAATTGATCGCAGATTCAGATTCGGTCATGTGCTTGGAGCAACCCGAGTCGACGATCCAAAGACATATTTCAATAACCCGCCAATAATGAAGAAGAAGATTTTGGAAACCGTTTTGATTTTGGTTCCTTTGGGTTAGAGGTAAAATCGATCACACTTATAGAAGTTATCTATTGGTAAGACAGGTTCATCACTCATCCTACCATTCTGGAGTGTGAAAGTTCTACCCGTGGGTTTCCAAATGTCACCCCTATAGTAAACATTATGCTCCCTATCAGTAGTGTAAAGCCTAACTCTCGTAACTAGTCTTCCTATTCGTTTAGCATAAGTTCTTTTGGGAACATTCTTCTTAACAGGCTTAACAATCTCATTCTTAGAAACACGATCATCATGAACATTAGTTAAAGATTTCTTGCAATTTAAACAAAGAGATTCAACACATTCATTAGACTTAGCAAGTTTCATAGGTTCATTACATTCAGATGAGATGTCTTTCTTATTACAAAGCGGTAAATTCCTAGGGTGTTCTTCTACTTTCTTCTCTTTATTCAAGCGACTACTCTTAGAGGCAAGCAAGACTCTGTTGTTCCTTGTATTGCTCTTAGGCTTTAGTCTGCTGCTCCTAGAGGTGCTTCCTAGTCCTGTAGAAGGTAAGGCACACTCATTAGGATTCACATTTTATCAAGAGAAGTGGTTTCGCTTTCCTAGTCTCTTTAGAGTGCTTTTCTAAACTTATGTCGCTTGTTCCATATGTTTTAGATGTGGAGGCATTTATTAGTGGTACTCGCCTTAAAAGGCCGGAGCTAAAACTTGTGGTTTCTCGATAACCGCTTTTCCTTTATCAACATTATGTTTAGGCAAGGTGTGGGTGATCGCTTTTGATAAATCATTTTTCTCATTGACTTTTGGAGGAGGCATAGAAATGACATTTTTGGTTTTAAAACCGGTTTGGGAACATTTGCTTTCTCCCGAGTCAATGGTTTTGTAATCTTAGTATCCATCGCCTTTCCTTTTTGACATTCGGTGAGCCCTCAAAAGATCATTTTTGCTTTCATGTCATTGTAGGCACGCCATACGACAGTTTGTCATACTTGCATTCCTCGCTTTTTCGATCAAGTTGTTTAAAATATGAGACATTTTCTTTTCAAGTTTCTCAAGTGCTTTTTCATATTTTGAAACAATTTTGGAGGTCTCAGATCGAGTCTTTCATGATCTTCAACAGAATATGTTTGTAAAATAATGGACATAATATCGGTAGTCGAACATCTTCAAGAGAGAGTCATTTAAATTTTCCAAAATTTTGATTTGTTCAACACAGTCATTAGCTTGCTTTACTGTGGATTTATGGTCCTTGACAAAGTCACTGTTTCTTTCAAAACGCTTGTTCAAAATGAATTACCCTTGAGTTGATGTTAGTCACCGAGGGGCAATTGAGTTTCAAAAACTCTCTCATTCGATATCAAACCGGAGAACCAGGTTGTTAGGTGTAATAGTGGTTTTAGTTTTAACAAGTGTCTTGAAGATCCGCAATTCTAGTTTTCACATTTTCTAAAATACTTCTCGCATCACTTGTGTTAAAAGGATTGTTTGAAGACATTTGTTCAATGTTCAAAGAGAATTTGAGACAACTAGTTTTGAAAGCAGATTTTGAAACAGTGTTGACTCTTTGTTTGAAACACTTGGTGTGATGGAAAACTTTGACTTTTCTTTTGATTAACAAAAGTAATTCCGTTAATTTTGTTCCATTTGTTATAATCAATTGGTTTGATTTCCGGATTTTTTTGTTTCATTTTTGATCTACTCTCCTCAGATAGTTCTAACGTTTCAAGAGAATCACGAACAATTATGGGTTCATGTAAAACATTTCCATTGTTTAACACATTCTGAGATTTACGAGCTTTCTTGAGGAACGAAGAAGGGTTGTTACCAAGTGCCATTCTATGATTGGTATGAAACGCCGGATTTACTTGATTAGAAAGCATCTTGATTGTTTGAGCGAGAATGACCCGTTTTAAAAGCAAATTTTCCAAAGTTTGGATTTTTCATTTTATCAAGAATTTCATCAAGAAGAGAATCTTCTCGCTTTGAAAATCATAATCAATCGCTTCTTCTCTTTTCAAGATTAGAAAACATTTCTTTTGTTTAGAAAGTTGGTTATTTAAATCGTAAATTTCCTTGTTTAAAGATTTAATTTTAAGTTCAAATTCACATCAAGTGTGTTATACTTGATTTGCAAAAGTTGTTCTTTAGAAACCAAATTTCGATAACCAATTTCTAATTTCGATTCTTTGTTTTATGAAATTCAAAGGCTTTTTATGCTCTCCTTGTAACTCTCAAGCTCACGTCAATTTAGCATTCACGCCTTAACTTCGCGATTGACCGCTCTAACTTTCTCAATTTCAATGCCACAGCTTATTGATTAATGATTCAAAATAAGCACGTGTTTCCTCATCGCTCAAGATTTTGTGCCACAGCCTCCATTAGGATCCACATCCGGAGTTTCGTAGTTTGTATTACTACAACTCGGATTGTCGGTATGTATCATAAGTAGGTGCCGATGTCACGTATCATCGTTCGTCATGAGTAAACACATCAAATATGACATTGTTATAGCATGGATCAATGATTGGTACCTCGACATCACGCATTGACGCCATAGGCAGGAGGGGCCGTAATCGAGGTCGATTTAGTCTCCTCAAGATTTGCCATGAAGATGCAGTTTGCATTGATTTTCTAGGTCTTCCAAATCATCCATAATAGCGAAAAAATCATTTTCTTCAAAGACTCAACGCATCCTCGCTTGCTTCGTTAACAAAGATAGCTTTCAAGAAACTCAACATTCTTCTTTTGTGGCTTAGTGGGACGAGCCTCGCCATGCGACCCACTCTCGACAGCTTGTAACACTTAACCCGATTACCTTGATTGATTTATAATTCCCAACGATCGAGTCGCAACATTCCCATCTCGATTACCCAACGCCTATTCCCAACATTTTGTCCCATCCGATTTCCAACATTTCGACCCAACTGACACCTCGATACGGAACCGCTGATTACCCATGCGAAATCCAAGAGCATATCCTCGCCGATTCCCAATAACTCCAACCATTTGTCCTAGATGACCCATGTTCACACCCGGTACTGCAATTTGCTGCATGAGTGTTTGATGAAACTTTGGTTGTTGTTAGTTGGTGTGGAATAGCGACCTCAATGCTTTACCCAAGAATGCAAATGCTTGTGACAAAGCTTCTTCGTTCCATTTCAAGATCGGTGATTCCTTGTTCCCGGTAATGTTGTTGTTCGGTGGATAGGTTTGTTGTTGAGGATAACAAACTTGTTGTTGTGGAGTGTATTGTCGCAAGTTGTTGTTAGTGGAAGATGATGAAGCTTGTTGTTGTGTATTCACCGGAGTTTGAGTCTTTGCAATGAGTGCCAATGGATCATGATTCTTTGCTAATCTTTCTTTCGACTTCATTCACTTCATTTTGGTTTTGTTTCGTAAAATCGTTGAGTTGATCAAAGTTCACTTTATGTAAGTCTTTTGTTTGGTTGACAATAGTGACATATCGCCCCATTCTTCGGTAGATTGTTCAAGAACTGATGTTGCTCACGCGCTCGGGTGTCAACTTGTTTATGATAAGCTCATTCATTAAAGTGCGAACCTTCCATCGTAGGATTCAATGGATTCTCCCGGAGTAGATGTAAACTTCTCTCAAGCGCTTAGCGCTTGTTCTCCGTATCTTGTTGACCAATTTCAGCCCATGACAAAGCCGCTCTAACACGCTCCACATATCGAAGCGCTTCACAACCTGCTCTACAACGAAGATATCTCTTGGTAAACCCGCTTGACAATATGAATTGCCATGTCATCTCGCTTCGACTTGCTTCCGATCCTCTTCGAGTATTCCGATTCTTTTGAAGACGAAAAATGGTGGGACGGAGGTGTTGCATCAAGATTTCGTGGTCTTGGACTTGTCGAGGTATGAAGGGTCCATTCGAATGGATTTGATCATCAATTTTCCATTAGGTTTTGTCTTGATGTAACGAAGCATACGACTTGTCCATTGAAGATAACCACCTTTTTCCAACATAGAGGACGGTTTTCCGCACCGGCCGATGAATGTCTTGTTGAGTTGCCATTGATGAAGGTATGATATGATAAAGTTGATGTAGGATCGATTCAACGATAAAGGAGTTGTGTTGGATGAAGATTAAGCTCTTGTTGTTGTAGTGAAAATTTGGTCTAAAAACTTAAAACCTCAATAACTTCTTTTCGGAGCGTTTGTAGGTTAGTTCATTCTGCGGTCTATTCTCCTCGCTCTAACGGTCGTTTTGATGGGTAGATCGAAACGGAGTTACGGTTCAAAAGTTATAGCCGCTTGAAGTTTTGCTCAAAATCTTACTCAGAAAACTGCTCTTAAGCGAGAAATGAGTGCTTATGCGTAAAACCCAACTTACGCAGAACCTTTAGAGTTATGTGAGGCAAAAAACTTAAACATAGAATCCTTATATGAGGGATTTACTTATGCGTAAGACAAGCTTAGGCGAAGAAAATGCTTATGTAAGAAATTATACGCCGAAGATTTAGCTTATGCATAAATCTAGGTTAAAACCAAAAATCCTTTACAATGTCACAAACAGAAAAGATATCCACAAGTCAAGTGTTCCACAAACTTATCCAAGTGAGGAAGCTAATCGAGTAAACTGTTGTTGCACGAAGATTCTTCACCAAAAGTTATGCGAGAAAACTAGGGTTTTGACTTTTGACCTTTACGCGTAAAAATTTCCCAAGATTTCAAACAATTTCGATACACTCAAAGCCTTGAAAACACTCAAATAACACAAAAGTTTTGACCTTAATCACCCAAAGTGCCTTGAAAGCTTATGCGTAGAAACGTACAACGCAAAACATACGAGTGAAAAACTGATGAAAAACACGTAAAGCTTCGAACTTTTTTTCAAAACTAGACTCTTTAACACTATAGGAACCTCAAACCATACGAATCTTGAATATTTTAGTGCAAAAAGTAAAGTTTTAAGCGTGACAACTTTGAATAAAGAGAGCTTACGCGTAACGCTTACACAAAAAAAACTTCAACCACACACTCCTAAACCATTGTTAGGCGATTGATACCAATTGTAGGACCTCACTTTACACCAACCTTACGCAGAATAACACACCTTATCACAAGATGAACACGTTAAACCACAAACACTTATGCGTGATAAGAAGATGAAATAAAGAAAGGAAAGATGGTGACTTGATGTTCTACAAACCGTATGTGAAGAAAGATGAAAACAAGAGAGATGTTTATTTCAAAGGAAACACACACACAACACATTAGCACACCCCTCAAATGATACTTTGAGGGGTATATATAGTACAGTAGTAGACGCCTAATGGGCTTGGCATGGGCTCGTTTGGGTCGTTGGTTGACATGGATTGATATAAGGCTAGCTTAACTTAACTTCTAACCAATTAGCTTAGCCCACCACGAGCCCGTTGACTATTCTATCACGATATCTAACACACATTACAAAGTTCCTAAATGTGAATGACCATCACTTCTAATAAAAACTATTAAGGCTAACACCTTCATAACGTCGCTTACTCTTTTTCCCAGATTAGGCTAACCACGGGTTCTTTCACACCAAGGTGAACCACACCTACCACAACGTCGCCTTACCCTTTATCCCAAGACTAGGCTGGCAACCGAGTTCCATTACAATGGAGGAACTACTACCCAACACTACACAACACCTAATCCCAAAGGAGACCCACTCCTTATTACAACACCATCAAGGATATCAACACCCTTGGAAACAAACTATCACTATGTGTATAACGATGCACCTCATCGATTATATGACCTAGGCATTCTTCACAAATGCCACTTGATTTGATTCCTAGGCATCCTTCACTAATGCCTTTGACACAACGCTTGGCATCTTTCACTAATGCCTTCGTCTTGACACCTTTAGAATTCTTCACTAATGATTTAGACATGGACGTTAAGCACCTTTCACTAATGCTTTCGTCTTGACTTTTTCGGCATCCTTCACTAATGCCTTCAACACAACACATCTACGGAGGAAGAAAGAACTATCAACAAGAGAACCTTAGTAGTCTTGATGATGACAAATCATGGCAACTCATGGACTTGAGCTTGCTTGACTTCAAGAAGTGGTGATCTCGCCTTTAAGAGGAACCTAGAGAATCACACAAAAATAAAAAACAAATTACATAGAAAATCCTTTAGGATCAGTGGTTAGAGAGGTACAATACTTGGGGAAAGTATGTAAGAGTGGCAAACCAAAAGTAAGAAATGGCTCACTATTTATGAGGAGAATGCTTATCGCTCCCCGGATCCTCCTCGAGGGATCCGCTCTAGTATAAAACTAGGGATCCGTGGGACGCTCCTCTTTGCCCATGGGTATTTTGGTTATGGGTCATGGGTCATGGGTTGATCTATGGGTATTTAGTTAGATACAATGTACCTAATGGGTGCAATGCACCTAGTCAAATGGTTATGGGTCAATACCATGGGTTGTAGTTTTTACCCATTTATATTACATACTAGTTATGTATATATTTGCCCAATATGTAAACACTAGTTGTTGTACATATGTATTACTAAATCATAAAATCACTTATACTTGTTTTAGTGTTTTATGTGAAAACGTAAGTGTTAGAAAACTATTGGCTCAAACTATTTACGTATTTTATTTGTTTCGTTAAAATGATTTTACGCTTGTTATCGACAAAACATTAGAAGATCGTAAAATATAAATAAACGCTTTTACGGCTTATTTGTATTAACAATCTCCCTTTTGTTGATGACAAACATAAAATTATTTTAAGGAAAACTAAAATTGTAAAAGTTTGAATTGAGTTTTACTATCTTCTCCCCTTTGTCGAAAAAAAAAGAGAGCCGAAAAGAAACTAACACATTGTTTTAAGAAAACATGTAAGAAAAAATGTAAGGAGAGCAAGTGACGGGAATGGTTCTCGCCTTAACTCCCCTTGACAAGTCCATCCTTTTGTGAGGGCCAAGTAAATAAAAGACTAGTAAGCTAATGTTTTGCAATTTTGTTTGCAAATGGTTTCGCCTCTGTGACGAGAATGCTCCCTGAAGATTGCAACTTTGCAATGGGGTGTCATGAAGTGTAATCCAAATAATGATTATGTTGCAAATGGATTTTAATGTATGATTTGACACAAAGCTCCCCTAGCTTAAGATGTCAAAGTCTTCATGTTTATTTTGAAAATCTACAAGATAAAGGTTAGAAAACAAGAGTATAGTACATAAGTTCCCGCAAATAAGACTTCGCTAGTAGAATGTTGTTCTTTCGTACCACTTGATCCTACGGTGCCTCTTTGTGGGATCCGCCTAGGCAATTTCAGGATCCGTCTGTCTGTGATGATTATTCAAAGAAAGGTGATATACCAAACAATGCTAAACATAAAAGTGAGATATGTATACAAACAACAAACATATACTCAAGGAAATATGGAAAATTATCATTCAATAAAACAAAGAGATACTCAACAAGTCTCTAAAACTAAGAGAATGATCTAGCCATACATATTCTACTAATACCAATGAGTTACTAAAACTTAAAACGCAACAATGTGCTTGAGTCTAAGGATGAGTGGACTTGTTGATTTGATCCAATCTTTTAAGAAGATGATTAAACATGAAATGCAACTCATTTCGTGCTTCTTGAACAAGTCCTTGGGTAATTAGACAATTTGGGCAATTATTGTCTTGATTGGGAACCGGAGGAAAATGGATATTTTGAGGAGGTTCTACGAAAGTTTGTGGGGTTTCATTTTGAGATGTGGGATGAGGTTCTACTAAAAATGTGGGTGGTGGAAATGGAAATTCCTCCATATGATCAAGTCCTTGGTGGTTCCTTGTTTCCCATGATGGACTAGCCGGTGTTGTAGGTGGTTCCCTATTTAACGAGAAAGTTGGTGAGTGGGAGGTTCTTGGTGGTGAATGCTCTAATGAATAGATGTTTGGGTGAGTAAGAGGCTCGTTAAATGAGTGTAGTCCATTCTTAAGGAATGAGGGCTTAGATGGCTTGCTAGAACTAGCTATGTTTGGTTTTGAACTAGATGACCCTTTTTCTAGCCCAAAAGGTTTGATGCTTATCCTTGCGGTTCTCTTAGCAATTGTTGAGTGGGTTTGTTGAGATGGGATTCTAGCATTGTTATCTCTTACGGAGATGATTCTGGATGAAATTTCATGGATCATATGACCCTTCTTTCGATGAGCCTTTTGTTGAAGAGTTGTTGCTAAGAGCTTTGGTCATGGTGATGGTAAGGATGCAATATGATCTTCTAACTACTGACTTTTGAAATCTAGGTGAGAGTGATGACTTAACCTTAAGAGTGTTTGGTTTATAAAGGATAGTTTTGAATTAGGGAATTCAATTCTTGGCCACTAAGAGGATTAAGCATGCACTTAGGATATTGATCAGCTCTGGGAACATATTAAATGATAGCTAAAAGTGGTTAGAAAACCAAAAGGTGACTTAAATTTGAGGAGGGAAGGCGATTAAAGTCACAGTACATTGATCCCACGGATCCCTCTCACCAAGGATCCGTCTGGTTATAAACCTGTGATCCGCCTCGTCGCATGTGTTCTTGATGAAGTGATTATGCTTTGTGTAAGGTCTAGTACCTATGTGTCTCAAGGTTTTGACTTTATTTTGATGTCTTGAGTGTTGGATGTTTTAAATACTCAGCCATAAGGGGTGAGGGTGCTTAATGATGGTTTTGGGTAGAAAAGTGGACTTTAGATAGTCTAACTAAGTGCTTGAGAAGAGTATTATTTGATTTGAGATGGAAAAGAGGTGGTAATTAGTCCTAGAAGTCAGGTTATGCCTCAAGAAAAATTTAATAAAATCTTAAAAATAAGGAAAATGAAAACTAGTTTCAAGCTTATTTTTAGTAATGGTGACTAAAATCAATTTGCTAAAATTGATGGATATATCAAACTAAGTGTTATGAGATGCGAGAAATAAAGTGAGCGTTGGAGCGGAAAGATGGTGAGTTTTGATGAGTTGATAAATCAAAAACATTTTGAAATAGATCTTAGGTAAGCTATGGGTGAGTGTGAAACTTTCAAATGTTTGAGGAAGACTTAGTTGGTTCTAATGTCTTATGTTTGACTAGTGCGAGGTGATCTAGTGAGCTTTTTTTGAGTAAGCAAGTCAGATTGCTCATCCAGTATCACGATCCCACGGTTCCCTCTCGGGAGGGATCCTAGCTAGTTATACTACCGATCCGCCTACCGCAGATCGTAAGACTTTCAAAGAAATGTGCAAATTTACACTCTTTAGCAAATGCTTCTCCTAGTTGTTTCTACAAGGACTAAATGCAACAACACATTAAGTATAAAGCATAACAAATGTGGGGGAACTAAAAGTACCTAAAAATGAGTGACGACGACTACTTGAATGGTTCCAAGAAGTCATAAAATCTCATTCTACACGTTCCTAAGTTAAGATTGTTCAATGCCAAGTTATGGCAAGACCTACATGCTACATTCTACTCTACATAAGTATTGTTTAAATGTTACAACCCATTGTTTGAAATTGTTTTCACAAATTTAGGTCCTATGACCTTACCTTACTTCTCTACCACTCCCCACCTTCACCCATCCTCCACTCTTTATCACACCATCTCTACTTCTTTTTCTTCAAGAAGTTTGCGAAGCACTTGAAGATTCCCTTGGTTTGTTGCCATTCGGGTGATGAGTTAGGAACGTCCGGCAATTGGTTGATGTACTCCAAGGGGTCGATATCGGTACTTCCGAGTGGGTTGCTACTACCTTCACCTTCTCTTTGTCTCTCCTTTTCATCCGAGGAACTGTGGGTGGGTGAGGGTTTTGCCTTCCACCATAAACCTTGTAGTTCTACCGGTCAATGACACCATAACTTTGTTGCAAAAGCTATGATCATAGGTATGTGGAGAAGGATCTAATGCAAAGATGAATTTTGCAAGACGGGTTAGGAGCATTGCGTACGGAGCACCATTTTGTCCATGCTTTTACACTTGCCATTCTCTTAATCAGTAGCAAGGTTGGGCGAGTCTCACTACTAGGCATAGATCATGAAACTTAGGCATGCTACAGTGATCCTTGTTTCCTACTAGGCACAACACATTCTCCCTCACCACAACTTCCCATTTCCTATACAACGCGTACATCTCTGAGAGAGCTCCATTTGGAAAGGATCCCTATAGATCACTTTCAATTCCTAGTGACCCTCGATGGGGATGCTCTTGAATGAACACGTGTCCTCACCGTGGTTACTTCCGGGATTAACATGTGGTAGATTTCATGATGATCAACCATAGTGTGTATCTCTTCCAAAGACTACTCATTGGAAAACATGCAAACACCTTGATATGGAACACCTACTATTCTTCCAAACTCCACAAGCGAAAGGGTGTACTCATGATCATTTATGATGAAGACAATCGAGATGGACCCATCATCATTTCTAACTATCCTCATTGTCTTGTAGAACTCGAGGACGAAACCGGCAAATTTGTCCGCTTATGTCCAATAAACAATCAAAGCCAATGGTCCCAAAAACTTGTCTTATGTCGGTGTTAGCAGGAAATGATGGTTCTACTACTTGACCTTCATGAAAATATCTCCTTCGAGCATTTTAAAGGCTTTCCTATCTTCGGACTAAGTCCATCTTTTCTATGGTACATGGGTATGTAATGAGCGGCATCTTAATAGTCTTGTTGTCGGTTGCTTGGCATGATTGTTCCTAAACAACACAACCATTAATGGGTGTTAATTGTGAATAGTAACCTAAAGGGTTTGATCACAATTTTCCTCAAATCATTTTTATTGCATTCAAGAAATGAGTTTAATTTGTATTAACAATGTTAATTCTTTGATTTGGATTATCTTAGAAAACAATGTGGCAAACAAATTATGATAAACCCATTTGAACCCAACTTCTAAAAAATGAAGAAATTGTAATCCTAGAAATCAATAAATTAAATTAACAATGTAGTGAAGATTATACTTACAAGTGATTGTTATGCTTGAGAGAAATGATCAAATTGCCTCGTGAACAAGAATTGTGTTTTTGTTCGTGAGTCTTGAAGGAAAGTGGTTGTGGAACTTCCACAAGGATCATTTCTAACTTATGTTGTCTTCGCTGCACGGATCCCACGGATCCCTCTCATTTGGGATCCGGCTAGTTCAAGCTCGTGATCCAGCATGACAAGAAACTCAGCTAAGCATTCCTTGATAACTTTGGTTTGGGAGTTCTAAATGCCTAGAATTTGATGTTTAAGCTCTATAACTAGTGATTTGAGGTTTTGACGGTTTGATACTAATCCTATTTGACGTGATCCATTTTTATGAATTAGTCACAACTCTTGGGAGGATTAACAAAGATTATGATAAAATCCCATTTTATCATAATATAAGAAATTTCACATGGATATTTATTGACATAGATGAAGTGTCAATAATCCTTTTGTGATGAATAATGATTGAGGCTATCGAATGACCGAGATATCATTATTGTAGGTTAGTAGTGTAGCCTATATAAATCAATCAAAAAATACCATTCTTGATGATGACTTTAATATGCATAGCTACTCAAGTAATAACTAATAAAGATTATACAGCTAGGATTTTAACAATGATACACAAATGTAAATTATTAACGATCATACCTTTGCTAAATATTCTTTTTAAGGAAAGGGATATTTAGAGAAAATGCTTTGTGATCTTCTTAGAATCTTTAGATCCATGTGTGAGGAAAACAATGCTAAACATTCTTTTCATGAAAAGAAATATTTAGATAGTTTCTTCATGAACTTTGGTATGCCCAAATCCAAGCGTGGAGAATTCTTGACAAGGAAATATTAGAACATTCTATCATTGTCCAACAATAAACACTATAATGATTTTTAAACATGACTTGAAAAATCCTTCTTTGTAGTTTTCAAACATACATTTCGATCGTATCAAGTTTTTAAAGTACAACATACTCTAAGAAACTTGGTAACGAAGCTCGATGCCAATTGTGGAAAACTAGAAGGGGGTTGAATAGTTTTACCAATTAAAACTTCGCTTTTAAAACATTTAGATCAACTTATGTTAATCTATTTAGTATGCATGTTGGACGTTGATAGATAGATATATAAAGAATGTAATGAAAGATAAAGAGTAAGAAGCACATAACCACGACACTAGTATTTATAGTGGTTCGCCACAAGGACACCTTCCTTGCTTCTACTCCACCTCCGAGTCACCTACTCGAGAGTTCAGAATCACTACACGACACCAACTCCTTATGACGGAGAAGCCTTCAACGTCGCCACTCTTTTTCCTAAGATTAGGCTAACCACCGGTTCTTTCACATCAAGGTGAACCACACCTACCACAACGTCGCTTACCCTTTATCCAAGATTAGGCTAAGTACCGAGTTCCATTACAATGGAGGAACTACTACCCAATACTACACAACACCTAATCTCAAAAGAGACCCACTCCTTATTACAACACCATCAAGGATATCAACATCCTTGGAAACAAACAATCACTATGTGTATAACGATGCACCTCATCGATTATACGACCTAGGCATTCTTCACAAATGTCACTTGATTTGATTCCTAGGCATCCTTCACTAATGCCTTTGACACAACGCTGGCACCTTTCATTAATGCCTTCGCCTTGACACCTTTAGCATTCTTCACTAATGCTTTATACACGGACGTTAAGCACGCTTCACTAATGCTTTGCCTTGACTCTTTCGGCATCCTTCACTAATGCCTTCAACACAACACATCTACGGAGGAAAAAGAACTATCAACAAGACAACCTTAGTAGTATTGATGATGACTTAAGCATGGCAACTCATGGACTTGAGCTTGCTTGACTTCAAGAAGTGGTGATCTCGCTTTAAGAGGAACCTAGAGAATCACACAAAACAAAAGACAACCATATAGAAAGATCCCTTAGGATCGTGGTTAGAGAGGTATAATACTTGGGGAAAGTATGTAAGAGTGGCAAACCAAAAGGAAGAAATGGCTCACTATTTATAGAGGAGAAATGCTTATCGTTTCCTCGAATCCCACTTTGGATCCCTCCCTCAAGGGATCCGCTCTAGTATAAAACTAGGGATCCGTGGGACGCCCTCTTGCCCATGGGTATTTTGGTTATGGGTCATGGGTTATGGGTTGATCCATGGGTATTTAGTTAGATACAATGTACCTAATGGATGCAATGCACCTAGTCAAATGGGTATGGGTCAATACCATGGGTTGTAGTTTTTACCCATTTATATTACATACTAGTTATGTATATATTTGCTCAATATGTAAACACTAGTTGTTGTACATATGTATTACTAAATCATAAAATCACTTATACTTGTTTTTAGTATTTTATGTAAAAACGTAAGTGTTAGAAAACTATTGGCTCAAACTATTTACTTATTTTATTTGTTTCGTTAAAATGATTTTACGCTTGTTATCGACAAAACATTAGAAGATCGTGAAATATAAATAAACGCTTTTACGGCTTATTTGTATTAACAAAACATCCGCCTAAACTTCAATGGCTTCCTCCGTCGGCCACTTTTGAAAATGGGTGGCCATATTTTGTATAGTCAAAGGTGTAGGAGTCATTCCGTGGATCGGCCCCTAAGAATCGAAAGCATTTGCCTTGTAGCAACCCCAATACCCTTGTAGAAAATGCTAACCTTTTGTTGATTATTGAGGTCATGAGTAGGGCATTTGTATAAGAGGTCATTATACTGATCCCAAGCTTCGTATAACGTTTCGCCATCTTCTTGTCTAAAATTGTGGATTTCTTCTAATTGTTTTGCCGTTTTTGAAGGAGGGCAAAATCTTTGAATGAAAGCCCTTTTGAGAAGATTCCACGTGTCAATGGTTCCACCGGAAAGTCTATCAACCCATCGTCTAGCCAAACCCGTAAGTGTCATAGGGAAAACCTGAATCATAATCGCATCATGAGAAACACCAGGGATGTTGAAGAGGCTTGCGATGTACAAAACATTTTCAACATGCTCATAAACATCTTCGTCTTTAGTTCCGGAAAAAGGGTTAGCACGTAGCTCCCTCATAAACTGGTCCTTGATCTCGAAACGGACCTCTGCTCCAATAGCCGCCCACGAGCCCCGACCTTGTTCATCCCGAGTCATAGCAAGATACCTCCCGAGTGAGGTTATCAATGTCCACAAGTTCCATGGTTTGAAACTTAAAGAAGATCGTGAGAAAACAAAAATTAAATAAACAAAAATGAAAACTAAAATAAAAGACTTAATAAATAATCCTAATATAGCTCCGCAGCAGCGCCTAAAATTTCGATGCATGATTTCCGACCATGATTTAATATTTATAGTTCTTTTCTACCTAAGGTCTACCAAATGTACTAACGTAGTAGTGAACCCGGTCGTGCATAGTATAGAAGGTGGTAAAGCCGAGGTTGTTTCCAAGAGCTATGTAGATGAGGATCCTATTAAGTCTAAGTGTCACTTGTTTTAAATCGGTTTTGAGGTTGAAATGATTTATTAAACTAAAGACAAGAAATAAATGTGCAAAGTAAATAGAGGTTGTGATCAATGGAGAGAAAGTGTGCTAACCTACTTAATCATCCTATCATGTAATGTCTATGTTTTCTAAATTACTTCCAATTGATTCAAGTGGGGTTTAAGTCGCTGTGACAACATTTGGTCAATTCGTCCTAAGTCCTAACCTATCAACTAAGTCTCCCACTCCGACGTCAAAGGCCTACCCTTTGGGGAGTCAAGGATCTTAAGTTACCTAAGCCAAGTCATTAAGGCCCTACATGCAAGATTCAAAATAATGAGTTCCCCGCGCTAGTATCTTAGACACTCATGCCTAACTTCTTAATTTCGTCCATACGAACGGTGATCATTTGGTCGCTTCAAGACAAGAGAGGAAGGGTCGCTGGTTGGTCAATTCTTACCCTTCCCAACTCTACCTACCTACTTAGGGTCAGTTGGTCAATTCTCCAAGCAACTAGGGTACGACCGCATTTCAAAACCACCGGCTAGGGTAACTACCATCAAACTATGCATGCATACCCTAGAAACAATTATATGGAAGCATGAAAACACAAACAATACATTCAAGGAATCATGACTAGGCTAGCACCAAAGGTGCTTAGCCGATCAGATTAAAAGGTACAATAAATTCAATGTTTAACATAATGAAAGACATGAATTAAAGTAAAAGATAGAAATAATCGCTAATGCTTATCGATATGGTGTGATTCTCCTCGGAGATGGTCCCATGCTCCATATGATCTCGCTTTGGAACGCTTCACGCTCCCCTACCTTTGAGTTGTGAGTGAATGATATGAAATGCAAAATTTAGGGCTTATATTTATAGGGCACCCACCATAGTTACGACGTAACTTGAGCTTGAGAGTTACGTCAGTAACTTAATTATCTTCAAAACATAACTCTCGTTAAGTAGGACTACGCGAATAATAGGGAAAGGTTACACCAGAGCAGCAGCTCACAGATAGTAGATATGCGGGTAGTTTATGGCTAGGCGGAATGCTTCATGTGAGGAATTACGACGTGAGGAATTACTGGCGAGTTTATGAAGGCGCGGAATGCTTGTGAGGAATTACGTCATAATGCATGTGAGGAATTACGGCGTAGTTTATGAAGGCGCGGAATGCTTCATGACCTAGATGATTACGGCGTAACCTTAGTTGGGAGTTACGCTATAACTACGCTTGAGTAGGCAAACCGAGATAAAACACTAGCTACGACGTAATGTGAAAGCATGAGTTACGCCGTAGCTTCTTCATAAGTAGCATACTATCATAAAACCGTTAGGAAAATCTCCAAATCAACGCCTCTAAGCTCCAATGCTCATAATTTACTTGGAAGTGAAATATAAATGAACATACAAGCGAATCCATATAAATGACATAAAATATGAGCATAATCGGTAAATTAACACTAAAAAGTCGTGGACTATTTGATGTTATCGATGAAAATGCTTCCGAGCAGTATGTTATGTCATGAAACCGTTATATGAACGATGAGTGAGCATGAACATGTGTAGGACCTTAGTTTTATCAACCTTATCACTTTACCAAGCAAACCCAACACGATACAAGTATACCCACGTGAAACAAACACAAACAAAGCTTAGAAATAAGATGAGAAAGATGGTGACTTGATGTTAAATTCGTGTATGATGTGAGAGATGATAAACACAAGATGTTGTATATTCAATAAAGAAAATACACACATAACATTATTTTAGCACACCCTCAAATGACCATTTGAGGGTATTTATAGTACAAGACATGAAAACCTAAAAGGCTTTCCTATGGGCTTGACTTGGGCTTTTCGGACTTGTTTCGACATGGGTTACACGCCATTATACAATACTAGCTTAACTAAACTAAAGCCCATTTAGCTTAGTCCAATCCATGAGCCTGCTTGACTATTCTATCACGATATCTAACACACGCTACAAAGTTCCTAAACGTGAATGACCATCACTTTTAATAAAACTATTATACTAACAATCTCCCTAAGAAGTGGTCATTCAAATGATGCTCCACTTGATTAGGTCTCTACTTTTCTTGAGCTAGGACTTTGTGTGAGATATTGAATAGTCTTGATTCTTTGTTCCTTCATGCTTTGTGATCGATTAATGTGGTAGTCATTGCTGTCAACTTCGCTGGTTAGGTGTCTCCACGCCATTCTCCATTTCTTTCTCCACCATGGACATAACAGATGAAGAGGCCATTTGGTTAATGTCGATAGCATACAAGTTTGTATCACGATTCCTGATAAGAGATCGCCATTCAAGTTTCTAACGGCAAGCATTTCTCTAAAAGCAACCTCTAAATCGATCACGTAACCGCTGATCGAGAACAAATTGTGTCCAACCTTCACATAGTAAACCCGAGTGATCAAATACCAAAAGGTAGATCTCCATAACCCATGATACTACATGATCATTTCCAAACGTATTTGTTCCCATGAATTGCCGTGACAAAATTGATCAAATAGATTCAGATTCCTGTCATGTGCTCGAGCAACCCGAGTCATTTCCAAAGACATATTTCAATAACCCGCCAATAATGAAGAAGAAGATTTTGAAACCGTTTTGATTTTGGTTCCTCGTTAGAGGTAAACTCGATCACCTATAGAAGTTATCTATTGGTAGACAGTTCATCACTCATCCTACCATTCCGAGAAAGTTCCACCAGGGGTTTCCAAATGTCACCTCTATAGTAAACATTATGCTCCCTATCAAGAGTGTAAAGCCCAACTCGTAACTAGTCTTCCTATTCGCTTAGCATAAGTTCTTTGGGAACATTCTTCAACAGCTTAACAATCTCATTCTTAGAAACACGATCATCATGAACATTAGTTAAAGATTTTGCATTTAAACAAAGAGATTCAAATACATTCATTGACCAGCAGTTTCATAGGTTCATTACATTCATGAGGGTTTCTTATTACAAAGCGTAAATTCCTAGGGTGTTCTTCTACTTTCTTCTCTTTAATCAGTTACTCCTTAGAGGCAAGCAAGACTGTTGTTCCTTGTATTGCTTTTAGGCTTAGTTCCCATGCTCCTGTGAGGTGCTTCTAGTCCTGTAGAAGGTAAGGCACACTATTAGACTACATTTTATCAAGAGAAGTGGTTTTTTCCTAGTCTCTTTAGAGTGCCAACTTATGGTTTTGTTCCATATTTTAGATGCGAGGCGCATTTACAGGGTACTCGCCTTAAAAAGGCTGTGAGCTAAAACTTGTGGTTTCTCGACAACCGCTTTTCCTTTATCAACATTATGTTTAGGCAAGGTGTGTGAGAATCGCTTGATAAATCATTTTTCTCATTGACTTTTGGAGGAGGCATAGAAATGCATATTTTGGTTTTAAAACCGTTTGGGAACATTTGCTTTTCTCCCGAGTCAATGGTTTTGTAATCTTAGTATCCATCGCTTTCCATGACCCAATGAGCCCTCAAAAAGATCATTTTTGCTGTCATTGTAGGCACGTACCATATTTACGCTTGTCATACTTGTATCTCTTTTTCGATCAAGTTTAAAATATGAGACATTTTCTTTTCAAGTTTCTCAAGTGCTTTTTCATATTTTGAACAATTTTGGAGGTCCTGCATCGAGTCTTTCATGATCTTCAATGTAATATGTTTGAAATACTAATATACATCGCAGTCGTACATCTTCAAGAGAGAGTCATTTAAATTTTCCAAAATTTTGATTTGTTCAACATATCATTAGCTTGTTTTACTGTGGATTTATGGTCCTTGACAAAGTCAAATTGCTTTTCAAAACGCTTGTTCAAATGAATTACCCTTGAGTTGATTAGTCACCGAGGGGCACTGAGTTTCAAAAACTGTTTCGATATCAAACCGGAGAACCGGTTGTTAGTAATAGTGGTTTAGTTTTAATAAAGTCTTGAAGATCCCAATTAGTTTTCACATTTTCTAAAATACTTTCGATCACTTGTGTTAAAAGGATTGTTTGAAGACATTTGTTCAATGTTCGAAGAGAATTTGAGACAACTAGTTTTGAAATGCATTTTGAAACAGTGTTGACTCTTTGTTTGAAACACTTGTTGATGGAAACTTTGACTTTTCTTTTGATTAACAAAAGTAATTCATTTTGTTCCATTTGTTATAACAATTGGTTTGATTTGATTTTTGTTTCATTTTGATCACTCTCCTCGTATAGTTCTAACGCTTCAAGAGAATCACGAACAATTATGGGTTCATGTAAAACATTTCATTGTTTAACACATTCCCGAGATTTCGAGCTTGAGGAACGAAGAAGGGTTGTTACCAAGTGCCATTCTATGATTGGTATGAAAACGCCGGATTTACTTGATTAGAAAGCATCTTGATTGTTTGAGAATGACCCGCTTTTAAGAAGCAATCCAAAGTTTGGATTTTTTCATTTTATCAAGAATTTCATCAAGAAGAGAATCTTCTCGCTTTGAAAAATCGCAATCAACTCGCTCTTCCTCTTTTCAAGATTAGAAAACATTTCTTTTGTTTAGAAAGTTATTATTTAACTGTAATTTCCTTGTTTAAAGATTTAATTTTAAGTTCAAATTCACATCAAGTGTGTTATACTTGATTCAAAAGTTGTTCTTTAGAAACCAAATTTCGATAACCAATTTCTAATTCGATTCTTTATTTATGAAATTCAAAGGCTTTTGCGCTCCTTGTAACTCTCAAGCTCGCCGTCAATTTAGCATTCACGCCTTAACTTTATCAATCGCTCTAACTTTCTCAATTTCAATGCCACGCTTATTGATTAATGATTCAGATAAGCACGTATTTCATCGCCTCAAGATTTGTGCCACATAGCCTCCATTAGGATCCACATCGAGTTTCGCAGTTTGTATTACTACAACCGGATTGTCCGTGCATGTATCATAAGAGGTGCCGATACGTAATACTGTCATGAGTAAACACATCAAATATGACATTGTTATAGCATGGATCAATGATGGTACCTCGACATCGTGATGACGCTATGCATGGAGGCGCCGTAACAGTCGATTTAGTCTTCAAGATTTGCCATGAAGATGCAGCTTGCATTGATTTCTAGGTCTTCCAAATCATCCATAATAGCTAAAAAATCATTTTCTTCAAGACTCAACCCATCCCCGCTTGCTTCGTATAACAAAGATAGCTCAAGAAACTCAACATTCTTCTTTGTGGTTTAGTGACGCTCCTGCCATGACCCACTCCTCGACAGCTTGTAACACTTAACCCTGGCCTTGATTCGATTTCCATAATTCCCAACGATCGAGTCAGCAATATTCCCATTCTCGATTACCCACCGCTTATTCTAACATTTTGTCCCATCTGATTTAACATTCTCGACCCAACTGACACTCGACACGGAACCACTCGATTACCCATGCGAAATCCAGAGTATATCCTCGATTCCCAATAACTCCAACCATTTGTCCTAGATGACCCATGTTCACACCCTACCGCAATTTGCCCGCTATTGATGAAACTTTAAGTTTGTTGTTACGTGGAATAGCGACCTCTAATGCTTTACCCAAGAATGCAAATGCTTGTGACAGCTTCGTCCATTTCAAGATCATGATTCCTTTGTTCCCGGTAATGTTGTTGTTCCGTGGATAGGTTTGTTGTTGAGGGATGTTTTGTTGTTGTGGAGTGTATTGTCAAGTTGTTGTTAGTGGAAGATGATGAAGCTTTTGTTGTTATTCACCGAGTTCGAGTCTTTGCAATGAGTGCCAATGGATCATGATTCTTTGCTAATCTTTCTTCCCGACTTCATTCACTTATTTTGGTTTTGTTTCGAAAATCGTGAGTTGATCAAAGTTCACTTTATGTAAGTCTTTGTTTGGTTGACAATAGTGACATATCGCCCCATTCTTCGGTAGATTGTTCAAGAACTTGATGCTCATCAGCCTGGGTGTCAACTTGTTTATGATAAGCTCATTCATTAAAGTGCGTAACCTTCCATCGTGATTCAATGGATTCTCTCGGAGTAGATAAACTTCTGCCAGCTTAGCGCTTGTTCTCCGATCTGTTGACCAATTTCGGGCCCATGACAAAGCCGTCAAACGCTCCCACATATCGAAAGCCACAACTCATACAATTAAGATATCTCTTGGTAAACCCGCTTGACAATATGAATTGCCATGTCATCTCGCCCGACTTGCTTCCGATCCTTCGAGTATTCCGATTCTTTTGAAGACTAAAAATGGTGGGACGGAGGTGTTGCATCAGCATTTTGTGGTCTTGGACTTGTCGAGGTAATGAAGGTCCATTCGAATGGATTTGATCATCAATTTTCCATTAGGGTTTTGTCTTGATGTAACGGGACATATTTAATTTGTCCATTGAAGATAACCACCTTTTTCCAACATAGGAGGATTTGTTTCGCACTACCGATGAATGTCTTGTCGAGCTGCTATTGATGAAGGTATGATATAAAGTTGATGTAGGATCGATTCAACATAGGAGTTGTGTTGGATGAAGATTAAGCTCGTTTGTTGTGGAAAATTTGGTCTAAAAACTTAAAACCCCAACTTTTCGGAGCGCTTGTAGGTTAGTTCATTCGCGGTCTATTCTCCTCGCTCTAACTGGTCGCTTTGATGGGTGATCACGAAACGGAGTTACGGTTCAAAAGTTATAGCCGTTTGAAGTTTTGTCAAAATCTTACTCAGAAACTGCTCTGCTGAGAAATGAGTGCTTATGCGAAACTCAACTTACACAGTAACCTTGAGAGTTTCGTGAGGCTAAAAAACTTAAACATAGAATCCTTCATGAGGATTTACTTATGTAAGACATGTTTAGCTGAAGAAAATGCTTATGTAAGAAATTATACGCTGTAAGATTTAGCTTATGCATAAATCTAGGTTAAAACCAAAATCCTTTACAATGTCACAACAGAAAAGATATCACAAGTCGAAGTGTTCCACAAACTTATCCAAGTGAGGAAGCAATCGAGTAATCGTTGTTGCACGAAGATTCTTCACCAAAAGTTATGTGAGAAAACTAGGGTTTTGACTTTGACCCTAAAAATTTCCCAAAGATTTCAAACAATTTCGATACACCCAAAGCCTTGAAAACACTCAAATAACACAAAAGTTTTGACCTTAATCACCCAGTGCCTTGAAAGCTTATGAAACGCATAAACGAAAACATACGAGTGAAAAATCGATGAAAACACGTAAAGCTTCGAACTTTTTTCAAAACTAGACTTTAACACTATAGGAACCTCAAACCATACGAATCTTTGAATATTTAGTGCAAAAGTAAAGTTTTAAGCGTGACAACTTTGAATAAAGAGAGCTTACGCGAACGCTTACACAAAAAAAACTTCAACCACACACTCCTAAACCATTGTTAGGCGATTGATACCAATTGTAGGACCTCACTTTACACCAACCTTACGCTAACACACCTTATCACAAGATGAACACGTTAAACCACAAACACTTATATGTATAAGAAGATGAAATAAAGAAAGGAGATGGTGACTTGATGTTCTACAAACCGCCAGAAGAAAAAGATGAAAACAAGAGAGATGTTTATTTCAAAGGAAACACACAACACACTTAAGCACACCCTCAAATGATACTTTGAGGGGTATATAGTACAGTAGACTAATGGGCTTGGCAAGGGCTCGTTTGGGCTTCGTTGGACATGGATCGATATAAGGCTAGCTTAACTTAATTCTAACCAATTAGCTTAGCCCACCACGAAGTCTGACTATTCTATCACGATATCTACACACATTACAAAGTTCCTAAATGTGAATGACCATCACTAATAAAACTATAAGGCTAACACCTTCATAACGCTTCACTCTTTTTCCCAGACTAGGCTAACCACCGGTTCTTTCACACCAAGGTGAACCACACCTACCAACGTCGCTTTACCCTTTATCCGCGTACTAGGTTGGCACCGAGTTCCATTACAATGGAGGAACTACTACCCAACACTACACAACACCTAATCCCAAAGGAGACCCACTTATTACAACACCATCAAGGATATCAACACCCTTGGAAACAAACTATCACTATGTATAACGATGCACCCCATCGATTATATGACCTAGGCATTCTTCACAAATGCCACTTGATTTGATTCCTAGGCATCCTTCACTAATGCCTTTTGACACAACGCTGGCATCTTTCACTAATGCCTGCCTCTCGACACCTTAGAATTCTTCACTAATGATTTAGACATGGACGCTAAGCACCTTTCACTAATGCTTGCTTTGACTTTTCGCATCCTTCACTAATGCCTTCAACACAACACATCTACGGAGGAAGAAAGAACTATCAACAAGAGAACCTTAGTAGTCTTGATGATGACAAATCATGGCAACTCATGGACTTGAGCTTTTTGACTTCGAAGTGGTGATCTCGCTTTAAGAGGAACCTAGAGAATCACACAAAAATAAAAACAAATTACATAGAAAATCCTTTAGATCAGGTTAGAGAGGTACAATACTTGGGGAAAGTATGTAAGAGTGGCAAACCAAAAGTAAGAAATGGCTCACTATTTATAGGAGAAATGCTTATCGCTCCCTGATCCTCCTCGCGGATCCGTCTAGTATAAAACTAGGATCCGGGCCCTCTTGCCCATGGGTATTTTGCTATGGGTCATGGGTCGCGGGTTGATCTATGGGTATTTAGTTAGATACAATGTGTAATGGGTGCAATGCACCTAGTCAAATGGTTATGGGTCAATACCATGGGTTGTGTTTCACCATTTATATTACATACTAGTTATGTATATATTTGCCCAATATGTAAACACTAGTTGTTGTACATATATTACTAAATCATAAAATCACTTATACTTGTTTTAGTGTTTTATGAAAACGTAAGTGTTAGAAAATATTGGCTCAAACTATTTATTATTTTATTTGTTTCAAAATGATTTACGCTTGTTATCTATAAAACATTAGAAGATCGTGAAATATAAATAAACGCTTTTGCTTATTTGTATTAACAATCTCCCTTTGTTGATGACAAAACATAAATTATTTTAAGGAAAACTAAAATTTAAAAGTTTGAATTGAGTTTTACTATCTTCCCCTTTGTCGAAAAAAAGAGCCGAAAAGAAACTAACACATTGTTTTAAGAAAAACATAAGAAAAAATGTAAGAGAGCAAGTGACGGAATGGTTCTCGCCTTAACTCCCTTGACAAGTCCATCCTTTTGTGAAGGCCAAGTAAATAAAAGACTAGTAAGCTAATGTTTTGCATTTTGTTTGCAAATGGTTTGGCCTCAGACGAGAATGCTCTCCTTGAAGATTGCAACTTTGCAATGGGGTGTCATGAAGTGTAATCCAAATAAGGATTATGTTGCAAATGGATTTGCAATGTATGATTTGACACAAAGCTCCCCCTAGCTTAAGATGTCAAAGTCTTCATGTTTATTTTGAAAATCTACAAGATAAAGGTTAGAAAACAAGAGTATAGTACATAAGTTCCCGCAAATAAGACTTGCTAGTAGAATTGTTGTTCGTACCACGGATCCCACGGTTCCCTTTTGTGGGATCCGCTCAGGCAATTTCTGATCCGTCTCGTCTGCGTGATGTATTATTCAAGAAAGGTGATATACCAAACAATGCTAAACATAAAAGTGAGATATGTATACAAACAACAAACATATACTCAAGGAAATATGGAAAATTATCATTCAATAAAACAAAGAGATACTCAACAAGTCTCTAAACTAAGAGAATGATCTAGCCATACATATTCTACTAATACCAATGAGTTAAAACTTAAAACGCAACAATGTGCTTGAGTCTAAGGATGAGGACTTGTTGATTTGATCCAATCTTTAAGAAGATGATTAAACATGAAATGCAACTCATTTCGTGCTTCTTGAACAAGTCCTTGGGTAATTAGACAATTTGGGCAATTATTGTCTTGATTGGGAACCGAGGAAAATGGATATTTTGAGGAGGTTCTAAAGTTGGGTTTCATTTTGAGATGTGGGATGAGGTTCTACTAAAATGTGGGTGGTGGAAATGGAAATTCCTCCATATGATCAAGTCCTTGGTGGTTCCTTGTTTCATGATGGACTAGCTGTTGTAGGTGGTTCCTATTTAACGAGAAAGTTGGTAGTGGGAGGTTCTGGTGGTGAATGCTCTAATGAATAGATGTTTGGGTGAGTAAGAGGCTCGTTAAATGAGTGTAGTCCATTCTAGGAATGAGGGCTTAGATGGCTTGCTAGAACTAGCTATGTTTGGTTTTGAACTAGATGACCTTTTCTAGCCCAAAAGGTTTGATGCTTATCCTTGCGGTTCTTTAGCAATTGTTGAGTGGGTTTGTTGAGATGGGATTCTAGCATTGTTATCTCTTACGGAGATGATTCTGGATGAAATTTCATGGATCATATGACCCTTTCTTTTCGATGAGCCTTTTGTTGAAGAGTTGTTGCTAAGAGCTTTGGTCATGGTGATGGTAAGGATGCAATATGATCTTCTAACTCTCGACTTTTGAAATCTAGTGAGAGATGACTTAACTTAAGAGTGTTTGGTTTATAAAGGATAGTTTTGAATTAGGGAATTCAATTCTTGGCCACAAGAGGATTACATGCACTTAGATATTGATCTACTGGGAACATATTAAATGATAGCTAAAAGTGGTTAGAAACCAAAGGTGACTTAAATTTGAGGAGGGAAATTAAAGTTTTCTTCACAGACACGATCCCACGGATCCTCTCACCAAGGATCCGTCTGGTTATAAACTGTGGATCCGCCTCGATGTGTCTTGATGAAGATTATGATTGTGTAAGGTCTAGTACCTATGTGTCTCAAGGTTTTGACTTTATTTTGATGTCTTGAGTGTTGGATGTTTTAAATACTCAAATTAAGGTGAGGGTTAATGATGGTTTTGGGTAAAGTGGACTTAGATAGTCTAACTAAGTGTGAAGAGTATTATTTGATTGAGATGAAAAGAGGTGGTAATTAGTCCTAGAAGTCGTTATGCCTCAAGAAAAATTTAATAAAATCTAAAAATAAGGAAAATGAAAACTAGTTTCAAGCTTATTTTTAGTAATGGTGACTAAAATCAATTTGCAAAATTGATGGATATATCAAACTAAGTGTTATGAGATGCAGAAATAAAAGAGCGTTGGAGCGGAAGATGGTGAGTTTTGATGAGTTGATAAATCAAAACATTTTGAAATAGATCTTAGGTAAGCTAAAGGAGTGTGAAACTTTCAAATGTTTGAGGAAGACTTAGTTGGTTCTAATGTCTTATGTGACTACTTGAAGGTGATCTAGTGAGCTTTTTTGTAAGCAAGTCCGATTGCTCATCTCAGAGTCACGGATCCCACGGTTCCCTTCGGGAGGGATCCATTAGTTATAACCGATCCGCCTACCGCAGGATCGAAGACTTTCAAAGAAATGCAAATTTACACTCTTTAGCAAATGCTTCTCCAGTTGTTTCTACAAGGACTAAATGCAACAACACATTAAGTATAAAGCATAACAAAATGGGGAACTAAAAGTACCTAAAATGAGTGACTACGACTACTTGAATGGTTCCAAGAAGTCATAAAATCTCATTCTACACGCCCTAAGTTAAGATTGTTCAATGCCAAGTTATGGCAAGACCTACATGCTACATTCTACTCTACATAAGTATTGTTTAAATGTTACAACCCATTGTTTGAAATTGTTTTCACAAATTTAGGTCCTATGACCTTACCTTACTTCTCTACCACTCCCCACCTTCACCCATCCTCCACTTTTATCACACCATCTCTACTTTTTCTTCAAGAAGTTTCATGGGTTAATTTCAAGATCTGTTGCCATATTCGGTGAGAGAACGTCCGCAATTGGTTGATGTACTCAAGGGGTCGATATCGGGTACTCCGAGTGGGTTACTACCTTCACCTTCTCTTGTCTCCTTTTCATCCGAGGAATTGTGG
Source organism: Chrysanthemum lavandulifolium (assembly GCA_022545495.1). Taxonomy (NCBI): domain Eukaryota; kingdom Viridiplantae; phylum Streptophyta; class Magnoliopsida; order Asterales; family Asteraceae; genus Chrysanthemum; species Chrysanthemum lavandulifolium. The sequence continues at coordinate 143,110,421 of CM040241.1, read as the reverse complement.
GTGGGTGAGGCCTTTGCCCCACCATAAACCTTGTAGTTCTATTTCGGTCAATGACACCATAACTTTGTTGCAAAAGCTATGATCATAGGTATGTGGAGAGGATCTAATGCAAAGATGAATTTTGCAAGACGGGTTAGGAGCATTATGCACGGAGCACCATTTTGTCCATGCTTTTACACTTGCCATTCTCTTAATCATGTAGTAAAAGGTTGAAGCGAGTCTCGGTCACTCAGCAATAGATCATGAAACTTAGGCATGCTTGGGGTGATCCTGTTTCCTACTAGGCACAACACATTCTCCTCACCACAACTTCCCATTTCCTATACAATGCGCATATCTCGGAGAGCTCCATTTGGAAAGGATCCCTATAGATCACTTTCAATTCCTAGTGACCCTCGATGGGGATGCTCGAATGAACACGTGTCCCTCACCGTGGTTACTCCGGGATTAACATGTGGTAGATTTCATGATGATCAACCATAGTGTGTATCTCTTCCAAAGACTACTCATTGGAAAACATGCAAACACCTTGATATGGAACACCTACTATTCTTCCAAACTCCACAAGCGAAGGGTGTACTCATGATCATTTATGATGAAGACAATCGAGATGGACCCATCATCATTTCTAACTATCCTCATTGTCTTGTAGAACTCGAAACTAAAACTGGCAAATTTGTCCGCTTATGTCCAATAAACAATCAAAGCCAATGGTCCCAAAAACTTGTCTTATGTCGGTGTTAGGTGAAATGATGGTTCTACTACTTGACCTTCATGAAAATATCTCCTTCGAGCATTTTAAAGGCTTTCCTATCTTCGGACTAAGTCCATCTTTTCTATGGTACATGGGTATGTAATGAGCGCATCTTAATAGTCTTGTTGTCGTTGTTTGGCATGATTGTTCCTAAACAACACAACCACAATGGGTGTTAATTGTGAATAGTAACCTAAAGGGTTTGATCACAATTTTCCTCAAATCATTTTTATTGCATTCAAGAAATGAGTTTAATTTGTATTAACAATGTTAATTTTTGATTTGGATTATCTTAGAAAACAATGCAACAAATTATGATAAACCCATTGAACCCAACTTCTAAAAATGAAGAAATTGTAATCCTAGAAATCAATAAATTAAATTAACAATGTAGAAGATTATACTTACAAGTGATTGTTATGCTTGAGAGAAATGATCAAATTGCTGCGTGAACAAAATTGTGTTTTGTTCGTGAGTCTTTGAAGGAAAGTGGTCAGGAACTTCCACGGATCATTTCTAACTTATGTTGTTTTCTGTTGCACGGATCCCACGGATCCCTCTCATTTGGGATCCGGCTAGTTCGCTCGCGTGGATCCAGATGACAAAGAAACTCACTTTAAGCATTCTTGATAACTTTGGTTCTGGGAGTTCTAAATGCCTAGAATTTGATGTTTAAGCTCTATAACTAGTGATTTGAGGTTTTGACGGTTTGATACTAATCCTATTTGACGTGATCCATTTTTATGAATTAGTCACAACTCTTGGGAGGATTAAAGATTATGATAAAATCCCATTTTATCATAATATGAAATTTTACATGGATATTTATTGACATGATGAAGTGTCAATAACTTTTGTGATGAATAATGATCGAGGCTATCGAATGACCGAGATATCATTATTGTAGGTTAGTAGTGTAGCCTATATAAATCAATCAAAAATACCATTCTTGATGATGACTTTAATATGCATAGCTACTCAAGTAATAACTATAAAGATTATACATTAGGATTTTAACAATGACAAATGTAAATTATTAACGACCATACCTTTGCTAAATATCTTTTTAAGAAAGGATATTTAGAGAAAATGCTTTGTGATCTTCTTAGAATCTTTAGATCCATGTGAGGAAAACAATGCTAAACATTCTTTTCATGAAAAGAAATATTTAGATAGTTTCTTCATGAACCTTGGTATGCCCAAATCCAAGCGGAGAATTCTTGACAAGGGAAATATTAGAACATTCTATCATTGTCCAACAATAAACACTATAATGATTTTTAAACACATGACTTGAAAAATCCTTCTTTGTAGTTTTCAAACATACGGATCGTATCAAGTTTTTAAAGTACAACATACTCTAAGAAACTGGTAACTAAGCTCGATGCCAATTGTGGAAAACTAGAAGGGGTTGAATAGTTTACCAATTAAAACTTCGCTTTTAAAACATTTAGATCAACTTATGTTAATCTATTTAGATGCATGTTGGACGTTGATAGATAGATATATAAAGAATGTAATGAAAGATAAAGAGTAAGGCATTACAACCACGACACGAGTATTTATAGTGGTTCGCTACAAGGACACCTTCCTTGCCCTACTCCACCTCCCGAGTCACCCACCGAGTTCGAATCACTACACGACACCAACTCCTTATGACGAAGCCAACGTCGCCTACTCTTTTCCGGTACTAGGCTAACCGGTTCTTTCACATCAAGGTGAACCACACCACCACAACGCCGCCTACCCTTTATCCAAGATTAGGCTACACCGAGTTCCATTACAATGGAGGAACTACTACCCAATACTACACAACACCTAATCTCAAAAGAGACCCACTCCTTATTACAACACCATCAAGGATATCAACATCCTTGAAACAAACAATCACTATGTGTATAACGATGCACCTCATCGATTATACGACCAGGCATTCTTCACAAATGTCACTTGATTTGATTCCTAGGCATCCTTCACTAATGCCTTTGACACAACGCTGGCACCTTTCATTAATGCCTTCTGCCTGACACCTTTAGCATTCTTCACTAATGCTTTACACGGACGTTAAGCACGTTTCACTAATGCTTTGCTTGACTCTTTCTCGCATCCTTCACTAATGCCTTCAACACAACACATCTACGGAGAAAAAGAACTATCAACAAGACAACCTTAGTAGTATTGATGATGATTTGCCATGGCAACTCATGGACTTGAGCTTGCTTGACTTCAAGAAGTGGTGATCTCGCTTTAAGAGGAACCTAGAGAATCACACAAAACAAAAGACAACCATAGAAAGATCCCTTAGGATCAAGGTGGAGAGGTATACTTGGGAAAGTATGTAAGAGTGGCAAACCAAAAGGAAGAAATGGCTCACTATTTATAGAGGAGAATGCCATCGCCTCGAATCCCACGGATCTCTCCCTCGAGGATCCGTTTGTATATAAACTAGGGATCCGGGGACCCTCTTGCCCATGGGTATTTGGTTATGGGTCATGGGTTATGGGTTGATCCATGGGTATTTAGTTAGATACAATGTACCTAATGGATGCAATGCACCTAGTCAAATGGGTATGGGTCAATACCATTTGTAGTTTTACCCATTTATATTACATACTAGTTATGTATATATTTGCTCAATATGTAAACACTAGTTGTTGTACATATGTATTACTAAATCATAAAATCACTTATACTTGTTTTTAGTATTTTATGTAAAACGTGTGTGTTAGAAAACTATTGGCTCAAACTATTTACTTTATTTGTTTGTTAAATGATTTTACGCTTGTTATCGACAAAACATTGAAGATCGTAAAATATAAATAAACGCTTTACGGCTTATTTGTATTAAAACATCCGCCTAAACTTCAATGGCTTCCTCCTTCAGGCCACTTTTTGAAAATGGGTATATTTTTGTATAGCCAAAGCAGTAGGAGTCATTCCGTGGATCGCCCCAAGAATCGAGCATTTGCCCTAGCAACCCCAATACCTTTGTAGAAAATGCTAACCTTTGTTGATTATTGAGGTCATGAGTAGGGCATTTGTATAAGAGGTCATTATACCGATCCCAAGCTTCAGATAACGCTTCGCCATCTTCTTGTCTAAAATTGGATTTCTTCTAATTGTTTTGCCGCTTTGAAGGAGGGCAAAATCTTTGAATGAAAGCCCTTTGAGAAGATTCCACGTGTCATGGTTCCACCGGAAAGTCTATCAACCCATCGTCTAGCCAAACCCGTAAGTGTCATAGGAAAACCCAATCATAATCGCATCATGAGAAACACCGTGGATGTTGAAGAGGCTTGCGATGTACAAAACATTTTCAACATGCTCATAAACATCTTCGCCTTTAGTTCCTAAAAGGTTAGCACGTAGTTCCTCATAAACCGGTCCTTGATCTCGAAACGGACCTCTGCTCCAATAAATGCCTACGAGCCCCGACTTGTTCATCCCGAGTCATAGCAAGATACTCCTCGAGTGAATCAATGTCCACAAGTTCCATGGCACTGAAACTTAAAGAAGATCGTGAGAAAACAAAAATTAAATAAACAAAAATGAAACTAAAATAAAAGACTTAATAAATAATCCTAATATAGTCTCCGTAGCCGCGCCAAAATTCGATGCGATTCCGACCATGATTTAATATTTATAGTTCTTTTCACCTAAGGTCTACCAAATGTACTAACGAGTAGTGAACCCGGTCGCATAGTATAGAAGGTGGTAAAGCCGAGGTTGTTTCAAGAGCTATGTAGATGAGGATCCTATTAAGTCTAAGTGTCACTTGTTTTAAACTCGGTTTTGAGGTTGAAATGATTTATTAAACTAAAGACAAGAAATAAATGTGCAAAGTAAATAGAGGTTGTGATCAATGGAGAGAAAGTGTGCTAACCTACTTAATCATCCTATCATGTAATGTCTATGTTTTCTAAATTACTTCCAATTGATTCAAGTGGGTTTAAGTCGCCAGACAACATTTGGTCAATTCGTCCTAAGTCCTAACCTATCAACTAAGTCTCCCACTCGACAAAGGCCTACCCTTTGGGGAGTCAAGGATCTTAAGTTACCTGCCAAGTCATTACCCTACATGCAAGATTCAAAATAATGAGTTCCCAAGCGCTAGCATTCAGACACTCATGCCTAACTTCTTAATTTCGGTCCATACGAACGGTGATCATTGGTCGGTCAGACAAGAGAGGAAGGGTCACATTGGTCAATTCTTACCTTCCCAACTCTACCTACCTACTTAGGTCATTGGTCAATTCTCCTAAGCAACTAGGTACGACCGCATTTCAAAACCACCGGCTAGGTAACCATCAAACTATGCATGCATACCCTAGAAACAATTATATGGAAGCATGAAAACACAAACAATACATTCAAGGAATCATGACTAGGCTAGCACCAAAGGTGCTTAGCCGATCAGAAAAGGTACAATAAATTCAATGTTTAACATAATGAAAGACATGAATTAAAGTAAAGATAGAAATAATCGCTAATGCTTATCGACATGGTGTGATTCTCTTGGAGATGGCCCGATGCTCCATATGATCCGCTTTGGAACGCTTCACGCTCCCCTACCTTTGAGTTGTGAGTGAATGATATGAAATGCAAAATTTAGGGCTTATATTTATAGGCACGACCATAGTTACACGTAACTGAGCTGTTACGCCAGTAACTTAATTATCTTCAAAACATAACTCTCGTTAGAGACTACGGCGAATAATAGGGAAAGGTTACACCGTGATATAGAGCATCACGTATAGTAGATGTGGGTGTAGTTTATGAAGGCGGAATGCTTCATGAGGAATTACGACGCGAGGAATTACTGCCAGAGTTTATGGCGCGGAATGCTTGTGAGGAATTACTATAATGCATGTGAGGAATTACGCGTAGTTTGTGAAGGCGGAATGCTTCATGACCTAGATGATTACGTAGAACTTAGTTGGGAGTTACTAAAATTGGTTGATGTACTCAAGGGGTCGATATCGGTACTTCCGAGTGGGTTGCTACTACCTTCACCTTCTCTTTGTCTCTCCTTTTCATCCGAGGAATCCATTGGGTGGGTGAGGCCTTTGCCTTCCACCGTAAACCTTGTAGTTCTACCCTCGGTCAATGACACCATAACTTTGTTGCAAAGCTATGATCATAGGTATGTGGAGAAGGATCTAATGCAAAGATGAATTTTGCAAGACGGGTTAGGAGCATTGCGTGCACGGAGCACCATTTTGTCCATGCTTTTACACTTGCCATTCTCTTAATCATGTAGTAAGCAAGGTTGAAGCGAGTCTCGGTCACTAGGCAATAGATCATGAAACTTAGGCATGCGTTGGGGTGATCCTTGTTTCCTACTAGGCACAACACATTCTCCCTCACCACAACTTCCCATTTCCTATACAATGCGTACATCTCGGAGAGCTCCATTTGGAAAGGATCCCTATAGATCACTTTCGAATTCCTAGTGACCCTCGATGGGGATGCTCTTGGAATGAACACGGTGTCCCTCACCGTGGTTACTTCCGGGATTAACATGTGGTAGATTTCATGATGATCAACCATAGTGTGTATCTCTTCCAAAGACTACTCATTGGAAAACATGCAAACACCTTGATATGGAACACCTACTATTCTTCCAAACTCCATGGCGAAGGGTGTACTCATGATCATTTATGATGAAGACAATCGAGATGGACCCATCATCATTTCTAACTATCCTCATTGTCTTGTAGAACTCGAGTACGAAAACCGGGCAAATTTGTCCGTTTATGTCCAATAAACAATCAAAGCCAATGGTCCCAAAAACTTGTCTTATGTCGGTGTTAGCAGGAAATGATGGTTCTACTACTTGACCTTCATGAAAATATCTCCTTTCGAGCATTTTAAAGGCTTTCCTATCTTCGGGACTAAGTCCATCTTTTCTATGGTACATGGGTATGTAATGAGCGGCATCTTAATAGTCTTGTTGTCGGTTGCTTGGCATGATTGTTCCTAAACAACACAACCACAATGGGGTGTTAATTGTGAATAGTAACCTAAAGGGTTTGATCACAATTTTCCTCAAATCATTTTTATTGCATTCAAGAAATGAGTTTAATTTGTATTAACAATGTTAATTCTTTGATTTGGATTATCTTAGAAAACAATGTGGCAACAAATTATGATAAACCCATTTGAACCCAACTTCTAAAAATGAAGAAATTGTAATCCTAGAAATCAATAAATTAAATTAACAATGTAGTGAAGATTATACTTACACAAGTGATTGTTATGCTTGAGAGAAATGATCAAATTGCTCCTGTGAACAGTAATTGTGTTTTTGTTCGTGAGTCTTTGAAGGGAAAGTGGTTGTGGAACTTCCACAGTGATCATTTCTAACTTATGTTGTCTTCTGTTGCACGGATCCCACGGATCCCTCTCATTTGGGATCCGGCTAGTTCAAGCTCAGGGATCCGGCATGACAGCAAAACTCAGCTTAAGCATTCCTTGATAACTTTGGTTTGGGAGTTCTAAAATGCCTAGAATTTGATGTTTAAGCTCTATAACTAGTGATTTGAGGTTTTGACGGTTTGATACTAATCCTATTTGACGTGATCCATTTTTTATGAATTAGTCACAACTCTTGGGAGGATTAACAAAGATTATGATAAAATCCCATTTTATCATAATATAAGAAATTTCACATGGATATTTATTGACATAGATGAAGTGTCAATAATCTTTTGTGATGAATAATGATTGAGGCTATCGAATGACCGAGATATCATTATTGTAGGTTAGTAGTGTAGCCTATATAAATCAATCAAAAAATACCATTCTTGATGATGACTTTAATATGCATAGCTACTCAAGTAATAACTAATAAAGATTATACAGCTAGGATTTTAACAATGATACACAAATGTAAATTATTAACGACCATACCTTTGCTAAATATTCTTTTTAAGGAAAGGGATATTTAGAGAAAATGCTTTGTGATCTTCTTAGAATCTTTAGATCCATGTGTGAGGAAAACAATGCTAAACATTCTTTTCATGAAAAGAAATATTTAGATAGTTTCTTCATGAACTTCTTGGTATGCCCAAATCCAAGCGTGGAGAATTCTTGACAAGGGAAATATTAGAACATTCTATCATTGTCCAACAATAAACACTATAATGATTTTTAAAACATGACTTGAAAAATCCTTCTTTGTAGTTTTCAAACATACACGGATCGTATCAAGTTTTTAAAGTACAACATACTCTAAGAAACTTGGTAACGAAGCTCGATGCCAATTGTGGAAAACTAGAAGGGGTTGAATAGTTTTACCAATTAAAACTTCGCTTTTAAAACATTTAGATCAACTTATGTTAATCTATTTAGATGCATGTTGGACGTTGATAGATAGATATATAAAGAATGTAATGAAAGATAAAGAGTAAAAGCACATAACCACGACACGGTATTTATAGTGGTTCGCTACAAGGACACCTTCCTTGCCCTACTCCACTCTCCGAGTCACCTACTCGAGAGTTCGTAATCACTACACGACACCAACTCCTTATGACGGAGAAGCCTTCACAACGTCGCCTACTCTTTTCCGGTACTAGGCTAACCACGGGTTCTTTCACATCAAGGTGAACCACACCTACCACAACGTCGCCTACCCTTTATCCGAAGACTAGGCTAAGCACCAGGTTCCATTACAATGGAGGAACTACTACCCAATACTACACAACACCTAATCTCAAAAGAGACCCACTCCTTATTACAACACCATCAAGGATATCAACATCCTTGGAAACAAACAATCACTATGTGTATAACGATGCACCTCATCGATTATACGACCTAGGCATTCTTCACAAATGTCACTTGATTTGATTCCTAGGCATCCTTCACTAATGCCTTTGACACAACGCTTGGCACCTTTCATTAATGCCTTCGTCTTGACACCTTTAGCATTCTTCACTAATGCTTTATACACGGACGTTAAGCACGTTTCACTAATGCTTTCGTCTTGACTCTTTCGGCATCCTTCACTAATGCCTTCAACACAACACATCTACGGAGGAAAAAAGAACTATCAACAAGACAACCTTAGTAGTATTGATGATGACGAAGCATGGCAACTCATGGACTTGAGCTTGCTTGACTTCAAGTGGTGATCTCGCCTTTAAGAGGAACCTAGAGAATCACACAAAAACAAAAGACAACCACATAGAAAGATCCCTTAGGATCGGTGGTTAGAAGGTATAATACTTGGGAAAGTATGTGTAGAGTGGCAAACCAAAAGGAAGAAATGGCTCACTATTTATAGAGGAGAATGCTACTTTCCCCGAATCCCACGGATCCTCCCTCGAGGATCCGTCTAGTATAAAACTAGGGATCCGTGGGACGCTCCTCTTTGCCCATGGGTATTTTGGTTATGGGTCATGGGTTATGGGTTGATCCATGGGTATTTAGTTAGATACAATGTACCTAATGGATGCAATGCACCTAGTCAAATGGGTATGGGTCAATACCATGGGTTGTAGTTTTTACCCATTTATATTACATACTAGTTATGTATATATTTGCTCAATATGTAAACACTAGTTGTTGTACATATGTATTACTAAATCATAAAATCACTTATACTTGTTTTTAGTATTTTATGTAAAAACGTAAGTGTGTTAGAAAACTATTGGCTCAAACTATTTACGTATTTTATTTGTTTCGTTAAAATGATTTTACGTTTGTTATCGACAAAACATTAGAAGATCGTAAAATATAAATAAACGTTTTTACGGCTTATTTGTATTAACAAAAACATCCGCCTAAACTTCAATGGCTTCCTCCTTCGTGCCACTTTTGAAAATGGGTGGCCATATTTTGTATAGCTTTCAAAGCAAGTGTAGGAGTCATTCCAGGGATCGGCCCCTAAGAATCGAGCATTTGCCTTGTAGCAACCCCAATACCCTTGTAGAAAATGCTAACCTTTTGTTGATTATTGAGGTCATGAGTAGGGCATTTGTATAAGAGGTCATTATACTGATCCCAAGCTTCGTATAACGTTTCGCCATCTTCTTGTCTAAAATTGTGGATTTCTTCTAATTGTTTTGCCGTTTTTGAAGGAGGGCAAAATCTTTGAATGAAAGCCCTTTTGAGAAGATTCCACGTGTCAATGGTTCCACCGGAAAGTCTATCAACCCATCGTCTAGCCAACCCCATAAGTGTCATAGGAAAACACAATCATAATCGCATCATGAGAAACACCGGGGATGTTGAAGAGGCTTGCGATGTACAAAACATTTTCAACATGCTCATAAACATCTTCGTCTTTAGTTCCGGAAAAAGGGTTAGCACGTAGCTCCCTCATAAACTGGTCCTTGATCTCGAAACGGACCTCTGCTCCAATAGCCGGCCTACGAGCCCCGACCCTTGTTCATCCCGAGTCATAGCAAGATACTCCTCGAGAGTGAGGTTATCAATGTCCACAAGTTCCATGGTACCTGAAACTTAAAGAAGATCGTGAGAAAACAAAAATTAAATAAACAAAAATGAAAACTAAAATAAAAGACTTAATAAATAATCCTAATATAGCTCCCCGCAATGGGCGCCATAAAATTCGATGCATGATTTCCGACCATGATTTAATATTTATAGTTCTTTTCTACCTAAGGTCTACCAAATGTACTAACGAGTAGTGAACCCGGTCGTGCATAGTATAGAAGGTGGTAAAGCGGGGTTGTTTCAAGAGCTATGTAGATGAGGATCCTATTAAGTCTAAGTGTCACTTGTTTTAAAGCGGTTTTGAGGTTGAAATGATTTATTAAACTAAAGACAAGAAATAAATGTGCAAAGTAAATAGAGGTTGTGATCAATGGAGAGAAAGTGTGCTAACCTACTTAATCATCCTATCATGTAATGTCTATGTTTTCTAAATTACTTCCAATTGATTCAAGTGGGGGTTTAAGTCGCCAGGACAACATTTGGTCAATTCGTCCTAAGTCCTAACCTATCAACTAAGTCTCCTACCCGACGTCAAAGGCCTACCCTTTGGGGAGTCAAGGATCTTAAGTTACCTAAGCCAAGTCATTAAGTACCCTACATGCAAGATTCAAAATAATGAGTTCCCGGGCGCTAGCATCTTAGACACTCATGCCTAACTTCTTAATTTCGTCCATACGAACGGTGATCATTTGGTCAGTTCGCACAAGAGAGGAAGGGTCGTCAGTTGGTCAATTCTTACCCTTCCCAACTCTACCTACCTACTTAGGGTCAGTTGGTCAATTCTCCTAAGCAACTAGGTACGACCGCATTTCAAAACTACCGAAGCTAGGGTAACTACCATCAAACTATGCATGCATACCCTAGAAACAATTATATGGAAGCATGAAAACACAAACAATACATTCAAGGAATCATGACTAGGCTAGCACCAAAGGTGCTTAGCCGATCGTATTAAAAGGTACAATAAATTCAATGTTTAACATAATGAAAGACATGAATTAAAGTAAAAGATAGAAATAATCGCTAATGCTTATCGATATGGTGTGATTCCTCTCTTGGAGATGGCTCCGTATGCTCCATATGATCTGCCTTTGGAACGCTCTTCACGTTCCCTACCTTTGAGTTGTGAGTGAATGATATGAAATGCAAAATTTAGGGCTTATATTTATAGGCACGACCATAGTTACGACGTAACTTGAGTTGAGAGTTACGCCGTAACTTAATTATCTTCAAAACATAACTCTCGTTAAGTAGACTACGGCGTAACAATAGGGGAAAGGTTACACCGTAGATAGCAGCTCTGCCGTATAGTAGATGTGGGTGTAGTTTATGAAGGCGCGGAATGCTTCATGTGAGGAATTACGACGTGAGGAATTACGGCGTAGTTTATGAAGGCGCGGAATGCTTGTGAGGAATTACGTCATAATGCATGTGAGGAATTACGGCGTAGTTTATGAAGGCGCGGAATGCTTCATGACCTAGATGATTACGGCGTAACCTTAGTTGGGAGTTACGTCATAACTACAGTTGAGTAGGCAAACCGAGATAAAACACTAGCTACGACGTAATGTGAAAGCATGAGTTACGCCGTAGCTTCTTCATAAGTAGCATACTATCATAAAACCGTTAGGAAAATCTCCAAATCAACGTCTCTAAGCTCCAATGCTCATAATTTACTTGGAAGTGAAATATAAATGAATACAAGCGTAAATCCATATAAATGACATAAAATATGAGCATAATCGGGGTAAATTAACACTAAAAAGTCAGGACTATTTGATGTTATCAGATGAAAATGCTTCCGAGCAGATGTTATGTCATGTGAAACCGTTATATGAACGATGAGTGAGCATGAACATGTGTAGGACCTTAGTTTTATCAACCTTATCACTTTACCAAGCAAACCCAACACGTATACAAGTATACCCACGTGAAACAAACACAAACAAAGCTTAGAAATAAGATGAGAAAGATGGTGACTTGATGTTAAATTCGTGTATGATGTGAGAGATGATAAACACAAGATGTTGTATATTCAATAAAGAAAATACACACACACACACTTTCAAGCACACCCCTCAAATGACCATTTGAGGGGTATTTATAGTACAAGACATGAAAACCTAAAAGGCTTTCCTATGGGCTTGACTTGGGCTTTTCGTGGACTTGGGTTTGGACATGGGTTACACGCCATTATACAATACTAGCTTAACTAAACTAAAGCCCATTTAGCTTAGTCCAATCCACGAGCCCGTTGACTATTCTATCACGATATCTAACACACGTTACAAAGTTCCTAAACGTGAATGACCATCACTTTTAATAAAACTATTAAGGCTAACAATCTCCCCTAGGGTGGTCATTCAAATGATGCTCCACTTGATTAGGTCTCTACTTTTCTTGAGCTAGGACTTTGTGTGTAGATATTGAATAGTCTTGATTCTTTGTTCCTTCATGCTTTGTGATCGATTAATGTGGTAGTCTGCCGTTGTCAACTTCGTTGGTTAGGTGTCTCCACGTCATTCTCCATTTCTTTCTCCACCATGCTCACACTTCTATTTTTCTTTTGGTTACTAATGATGTAGTTCGGAGTCTTTAAACTTTGTAGATTCTTTGACATTGACGAAGAATCATTTCCTGATTATGATGAGAACTTTCATGTGTTGTTGGTATGAGCATGTGGCAAGTCCAGACGATCCATCCGCTCCAGAGCTTCCATAAGAGAAAACATAAAACATTGTTAGTAATAAGCGGATTCCGGCACTTACAAGTTTGAATTTCGAGGGTGTTATGACATAGTGTGAAAACACGTCTCTAGTTCTCACAAGGGCCGTTCTGACTGGAGTCCCTGGCGAGATAACACGATATCTCAAGTACATCTACAGATTCGGATGAGTCGAGGTACACAAGCATCACCCCACGATCGTAGACCGTTTGAGACACTAAGCGTAATCCACGGAGAATTAAAGTGACTGCTTGTCGTGGTCTGCTGATGTTGACCTGGCAGAATTTCCATTCAATCACCGAAGATCACGGATGTGAAACTTCTCATAAATGTTACGGCGATTGCTAAGATCTGCGTAGACTCTAGAATATATCACTTGTGTCCTTATTGATGAACAACAAGCGATGTCATGTCATGTGTTCCTATGAGATCTTTTGATGAATCTCGTGGCTCTAGACTCAATAGTGCATTTGGTTTCTGGCGGAGACTAGGAGAGGGTCTCCTTCTTCAATACCAACGATCTCTAGGAGAAAGTCGATAGATTATGTAGGGTTCCCGGTGAGAATGAAACAAATCCTTTTAAGAGGAATTGAGTGGCTAGAAGGTTTAGTGCGGCGTCCTTTGGGTCCATGACGTCTTGGTCTTCAATACCGGTGTCATCTAAGTGACAACCGATGAGTGATGAATTGAACCGGTTTACGCCCTAAGGTTGAATATGGAGGGCTATTTCTTTTCACCCTTTCTCATTACATTTCTTTTAATTCTTCAACCCTTCTTTCTCCTTTCTCACATTACTCCTTTTTTCAATCATACCTAAGGACTTCTAATACAACACTATTGGAGATGTCCTTGGGTAGATCCCTCGACTCTGGCGGATCATAGGACAATTTCCTATCCTTAGTCACCTTATAACTCCATGACTGTCCTATTGTTGCCATAAAACCATTTTTCTTGAAAATCTCTCGGAGTGTTTATGATAGAAAACATGTTTGAAACACTCAGTGAGTTTTGTATTTTCATAAACACTCCCCTCACATGTGCTCATAAGTTTGGCCAATCTGCACATAGAGGGTAGAGTTCGACGTTTTGAATTGATCGACTTTAAATGAACAAGACCGATTCGAGACACGTTTACATCACTAGAGAACTAGCTTGAAATTATTACCCGTCTGGTCAAGTCATAGAAAGTTTCTCGAGATGGTACATGATTGCTCGTCAATTCATTGGTTCCGTCTGAGTCGAGCTCATTTTGAGATTCAAACAACGATTTTGATCACATTTTAATCACGTCTCTCCCCTCAAAAATAGCATATATGTGATATTTTGATATCAATGATTAAACAACATTTTAGAATCTTTTGGGAGACAAACGGATTGGATTTACGCATGAATTTGGAACATTTTAGTTTTATACTCCCCTTTAATAAAGCATAATCAATTAAAGGGTTTTAGAGGAGTTATCTTGAGCACAAACTATTTGAAAGATTTTGAAAATCTTTTGAACAATCTTGAAAAGGTGCTCAAGATGATGATGATTTCTCACCATTTTAAATGTAGTGCCTCAAGCGCGTACACCTCATTTTTCGATCAAAGCACGAGTTTTGATTTGAAAGTAATCAAAGTCATCATTTCGGTCCGGGTTTCGTCATCGATGTATACGAAAGCCATTTTATTAAGAAATTTTGAGAAACGACATGTTTTAGAAAACAAATTAAAGAACTCTCGCTCAAGCATCCGTACATGCCCGTATCATTGTTGAATGACATTTCTAGATACGTCATGCGAATATCGATTATACGAGAGACATGTCGTGAGAGGAATATTTTGTATTTTTGATTTTATATTGTTTTGTATTTTGAAAGTTTTATATTTTTATATTTTGCTTTTGTTGGTTTTTCAAATTTTGTATTTTGTTTTTCAAAAATATTTACAGTGAAGCTTTTGGAAAATCATTTTCAAGAAGATTCGAGAAGACGTTCTAACTCCTCGGGGTTAGGCTTCGATTCCAATTCGTCGAACTAAATAGTCAAACCTTTCTTTTGGAAGGGCTTTCGTTAATAGATCGCGAGTTGGTAATCGATCTTCACGAAGAATAATTCAACGATACCATTTTCGACGTACTCTTTGATGAAGTGATAGCGGACACGGATATGCTTAGTCTTTGGTGATGAGCAGATTGCATGATATGGCTATGGCACTTTTTAGTCACAATATATAGGTATTTTATCGAAAGTAAAGCCATAATCGTGAGTTGTGTTCTCATCCATAGAACTTGAGCACAACACGCAGATAGAGACACATACTCGCTCACGGTTGATAGTCATGATGCAATCTTGTTTCTTTGAAGACCGGTGACTAACTTTTCACCCAAAATTGTGCTCCTCCGGATGTACTTTTGTCAGAACTTGGTCACTGCGTGGTCCGCATCCGAAAAGGCAATTAGATCAACCGGATTCCTTCGGATACCAAAGTCCCATGTGAGTGGATGTCTTGGTACCGAAAGATCCTTTAACCTCTTTGAGGTGCGATTCGATGAGCTTTGCACGAAACCGTGCTAATAAGCAAACAACAAAATGAATATCTCGGTCGACTAGCGAAGATACATGAGAGAACCAATCATGCTCCGATATTTCTTGGATCAATAGGTTTCCCAAACAAATCGGCTCCAATTTTTGGTGATGTTACCATTGGTGTTCCGACCAGTCACGATTATCCATACCATGATTTTCAAAATCTCGGTTGTATACTTAGCTTGATTTATAAAAATTCCACGAGGGACCGATGTATTTGTAAACCAAGAAAGAATTTTAGTTCCCCATCATGGACATTTCAAATTTGCTTTTCATGAGATTTTCAAAATGTTTTGAAAGATTCGGATTAGTGGACCCAAAAATGATGTCGTCCACATAATCGAACAATCAAAATGTCGTTTTGCATTTTGTGTAAACAAGGTAGGATCAAGCTGTTCCTTTGGTGAAATTGTTTTGGATCGGGAAAGAGGACGGTTCGTCATACCACGCTCTCGAGCTTGTTTTAAACCATAGATTGCCTTTTTGAGTTTGTAGGCGTAGTCGGATGTTCCATGTCTATGAAGCCTTCTGGTCGACTCACGCACACTTCTTCTTTCGAGTTCCATTCAAGAACGCTCTTAATGTCCATCGATAAACCGTGATGTTTTGTAGTGCATAGGCCAAGAATATCTGGCCGCTTCTAGTCTGACTACCGCGAATGACTCTTCAAAGTCTATTCCTCTTCCTGTCCGTATCCTTTGGCCACAAGACGAGCTTTGTTGCAATTACGGTCATTTCTTCATCCCGTTTGTTCTTCCATAGCCATTTGAGATCGATGACGCGAACGTCAATTGGTCTTGGAACCTTTCCCATGAGTCATGTAGACGGTATTGAAGAAGTTCCTCTGCATTGCTTCTATCCATGCGGGATCCGCCATTGCCTCGCGAATGTTCTTTGGCTCTAGATTGCTAATTGAGCAAAGGTAAATGCACAAGTCGCAATCGGTGGCAAGTTGACGTCTCGTCGAATTGGCCTTGATGGTTCACCAATAACTTGTTCAATTGGGTGGTCTTTGTCCACTTCGAGTAGAAGGATACCGTTGGTTATACGTATGCGAGTTAGATGGTTCGTAAGCTTGAAGAAGATTCGGTGATTCCGTAGCAAGCGGGTTTTCAAATAAGTCTTCATCTAACGTTGCATCGTTACGGTTTTGGTTTTGCTCATCAACTCTTGGTAGAACGGGTGCAATAACTTGAGTATATGTAGATGATGTTGATGGAGTTGGTGCATTGGTTTCGACCGTTGTAGATGCATCTTGTTGGTGGTGGAGGATGATTTTGAGCGGGTGCGTGGAATGATGGTTTGATGCATTTGTCAAGTTCCACCATAGTATTCATCGAACATTAACTGAAGAAATTCTCCCATTCTTGTTCTTTAGGATTTTCAAAGCGAAGTTGATTGAGCTCTTTGAGGTACGAGTCCTGAACCGATGTGTCCGAGTAAGTCCCGGTTTAGTGCGGGTTCTAGGCGAGTCTCGGAAGCCATCTCGTGAAAGTTCGTCAAAGCGTCACATTCATCGTCTCCATGATCCTCCTTGGCCTTACATTATACACCACAATGCCCTCGAGTTATCGAATATCCAATGAATATTCCAATATCACCTTTTGCTTTCGGTTTTCCAAGATCTTCTCGTCATTCGTAGGATAGCACAAAGCGCCAAACACGTGAAAGTAAGAGATATCCGGTTTCGTTGTTCACTATTTCATATGGGGTTTTATTGAATCTTGGATGGATGAGAGATCGGTTACGAGTGAAACAAGCGTTAGCAACAAGACGCCTCACGAAATAGCGGTGCCTTTGGAATAGATTAGCATTGTGCGGCGACTTCCACAAGAGTTCTATTTCTTCTTTCAACTACCCCATTCTGCGTGGAGTCCTAACGGTGATGTGCGATGAGTAATTCCAACATCTTCAAAATAAGCTCTTAACTCGATTAGTGAATTACGTGCGTGGTTATGCATTCTTACAACCCTTACCGAGTTTGAAGAAGTACTTGAATGCGTTTTTAAAGGTGATGATTATGCCCAGTGCTTAGTCTTTTGATCTCGAAACTTAACCCATGTATATCTCGAATAATCATCGGCGATAACAAGAATATACTTTTTCCCATTAAAGCTTTCAACTCTCATTGGGCCACATAAGTCCATGTGCAACATATGCAACTTTGCTTCCGAACTAGGTACGGATTTGGGTTTATATGATGCTCTTTTGCTTTTCCTTGTTCGCATGATGGACATAAGTGATCCTTGGTGTATTTGAACTTTGAAGTCCATTGACGATGTTGTCTTTGGCAATTTTGTTGATGGTGTCGAAATTGAGATGAGATAACCTTACGTACCACAACCGAGGTTGTGTTCGGATGCTCGTGTCATAAGACATATTGGTGATGAAGAGGCCATTTGGTTAATGTCGATAGCATACAAGTTTGTATCACGATTCCCGGTTAAGAGATCGGTGCCATCCAAGTTTCTAACGAAGCAAGCATTTTCCTAAAAGCAACCTCTAATCGCATCACAGGCGCTTGATCGAGAACAAATTGTGTCCCAACCCTTGGACATAGTAAACCCGAGTGATCAAATAATTTCCAAAAGGTAGATCTCCATAACCCATGATAGTTGCTACATGATCATTTCCAAACGTACGGTTCCCATGAATTTCAGACGAAATTGATCGTGACTTGATTCGGTCATGTGCTTGGAGCAACCCGAGTCGACGATCCAAAGACATATTTCGATAACCCGCCAATCACGAAGAAGAAGATTTTGGAAACCGTTTTGATTTTGGTTCCTTTGGGTTAGAGGTAAAATCGATCACACTCATAGAAGTCATCTATTGGTAAGGCAGGTGCATCACTCATTCTTCCATTCTCGAGTGTGAAAGTTCTACCGTGGGTTTCAAATGTCATCCCTAAAGTATACACGTTGGTTCTGTCGAAGAGTGTAAAGCCTAAGTCTCCGACTAGTCTTCCTATTCTTTTAGCATAAGTTCTTTTGGGAACATTCTTCTTATGAGCTTAACAATCTCATTCTTAGAAACACACTCATCATGAACATTAGTTAAAGATTTCGTGCGGTTAAACAAGCAGATTCAGCAGATTCATTAAACTTAGCAGATTTCATAGGTTCATTACATTCGGATGAAATGTCTTTCTTATTACAAAGCGGTAAATTCTAGGGTGTTCTTCTACTTTCTTCTCTTTATTCAGCGACTACTCTTAGAGGCAAGCGAGACTCTATTGTTCCTTGTATTGCTCTTAGGCTTTAGTCTGCTTTGCTCCTAGAGGTGCTTCCTAGTCTGTAGAAGGTAAGGCACACTCATTAGGATTCACATTTTTATCTAGAGAAGTGGTTTGACTTTCCTAGTCTCTTTAGAGTGCTTATCTAAACTTATGTCGTTTGTTCCATATGTTTTAGATGTGGAGGCGACGCATTAGTGGTACTCATCTTAAAAAGTCCAGTGCTAAAGCTGTTGGTTTCTATAACCGCTTTTCCTTTATCAACATTTTGTTTAGGCAAGGTAGGTGGAGTGTTGGTTTTGATGAAACATTTTCTCATTGACTTTTGGAGGCATAAAGCAGACATTTTGGTTTTGAAACCGGTTTGGGAACATTCTTTGTCTCCATGTCAATGGTTTTGTAATCACGATTTCCACTACCTTTCCTTTTTGATTTTCCGGTGAGCCCTCAAAAGATCATTTTTCGCTTTCATGTCATTGTAGGCACGCTCATACGACAATTTGTCATACTTGCATTCCTCGGTTTCTGATCAAGTTGTTTAAAATATGAGATATTTTCTTTTCAATCTTTTCAAGAGCTTTTTCATATTTTGAAACAATTTCGGAGGTCTCGGTGGAGTCTTTCATGATCTTCAACAGAATATGTTTGCAAAATGATGGACATAATATCGAGTCGAACATCTTGAAGAGAGTCATTTAAAGTTTCCAAAACTTTGATTTGTTCAACACGATCATTAGCTTGCTTTACCGTAGATTTATGGTCCTTGAAAAAGTCATTGTTTCTTTCAAAAGCGCTTGTTCAAAATGAATTACCCTTGCACCGATGGCATTGGTGAGGGCAATTTGAGTTTCAAAAACTTTCTTTGTTCGATGTCAAAACTAGAGAACCGGTTGTTAGGTGTAATAGTGGTTTTAGTTTTAACGGTGTCTTGAAGATCCACAATTCTAGTTTTCACATTGTCTAAAATACTTCTCGCATCACTTGTGTTAAAAGGATTGTTTGAAGACATTTGTTCAATGTTAGAAAGAGAATTTGAGACAAGAAGCTGGTTTTGAAGCAGTTTTGAAGCAGTGTTGACTCTTTGTTTGAAACACTTGTTGTGATGGAGAACTTTGACTTTTCTTTTGATCAACAAAAGTAATTCCGTTAATTTGGTTCCATTTGTTATAATCAATAGGTTTGATTTCGGATTCTTTTGTTTCATTTTGATCTACTCTCCTCGAGATAGTTCCAACGTTTCAAGAGAATCACGAGCAGTTATGGGTTTATGCAAAACATTTCCATTGTTTAACACATTCTTAGATTTACGAGCTTTCTTGAGGAAACAAGGAGGTGAGTTACCAAGAGCCATTTTTTGCAGTATGAAAATCGGTTTACTTGATTAGAAAGCATCTTGATTGTCTTAGCGGAATGACCCGTTGTAAGAAGTAAATTGTCCAATTTTTGATCATTTCATTTTGTCGAGAATCTCATCAAGAGAATCTTCTCGTTTTGCAAAATCGTGATCAACTTCTTCTTCTCTTTTCAAGATCGAATACATTGCTTTTTGTTTAGAAAGTTGGTCATTTAATTCGAAATTTCCTTGTTTAAAGATTTGATTTTCAAGTTCAAATTCACATCGAGTGTGTTATACTTGATTTGCAAAAGTTGTTCTTTAGAAACCAAATTTCGATAACCAATTTCTAATTCGATTCTTTGTTTTACGAAATTCAAAGGCTTTGCGTTCTCCTTGTAACTCTCAAGCTCGGCGGTCAATTTAGCATTCGCGGCCTTAACATCGCGATTGACCTTTTAACTTTCTCAATTTCAATGCCACAGTTGTTGATTAATGATTCAAAATAAGCACGTGTTTCCTCATCGGTCTCGGTATTTTGTGCTACGGTCTCCACTAGGATCCACATCACGGAGTCTCGAGTTAGTATTGCTACAACTCGGATTGTCCGGTATGTATCATAAGTAGGTCTTGATGTCACGAGAATCTTTGTTCGTTATGAGTAAACACATCAAATATGACATTGTTATAGCATGGATCAATGATTGGTACCTCGGATACTACGTTGGCGTCATAGGCGGGAGGTGCGTCGAGTCGGTGTCGTACTTAGTCTCCAAGATTTGCCATGAAGATGCGGTTCGCATTGAGTTCCTCGAGGTCTTCAATTCATCCACAATAGCGAAAAAGTCATTTTCCTCGGACTCAAGCTGTAACCCATTGCTTGCTTATCGCTAACAAAGCGACTTTTCAAGAAAATCACCGATCTTCTTGTGCGGTTTAGTGGGACGATTTCTTGCCATGTGACCCACTCCTTGTGATTATAACACGTAACTCGATTACCCGATTCACATTTCCATAATTCCCAACGATTGGGTCGCAACATTCCCATTCGATTTCCACCGCTCTATTCCCAACATTCGACCCATCGACCACGATTGAACCGCTGATTACCCATGCGAAATCGATAGCATATCCTGCGATTCCCAATAACTCCAACCATTTGTCCTGACGACCCATATTCACACCGGTTGTGCAACTTGCACATTGCGAGTGTTTGATGAAATCCTTTGGTTGTTGTTAGTTGGTGTGGAATAGCGACCTCGAATGCTTTTCCCAAGAATGCAAATGCTTGTGACAAAGCTTCTTCTTGTTCCATTTCAAGATCGGTGATTCCTTGTTCTGGTAATGTTGTTGTTCGGTGGATAGTTTTGTTGTTGAGGGATGTATTCTTTGCAAGTTGTTGTTAGTGGAAGATGATGAAGGTTGTTGTTGTGTATTCACTTTGGAGTTTGAGTCTTTGCAATGAGTGCCAATGGATCATGATTCTTTGCTAATCTTTCTTGCTCGACTTCATTCACTTGACTTGATTTTG
Source organism: Chrysanthemum lavandulifolium (assembly GCA_022545495.1). Lineage (NCBI taxonomy): Eukaryota > Viridiplantae > Streptophyta > Magnoliopsida > Asterales > Asteraceae > Chrysanthemum > Chrysanthemum lavandulifolium. Next base: position 143,088,808 of record CM040241.1, on the reverse strand, counting down.
TTTGTAAAATCGTTGAGTTGATCAAAGTTCACTTGATGTAAGTCTTTTGTTTGGTTGACAATAGTGACATATCGTCCCCATTCTTACGGTAGATTGTTCAAGAACTTGATGTTGCTCACGATATTTACGGGTGTCAACTTGTTTCGATCGACTCATTCATTAAAGTGCGAGAACCTTCCATAGTAGGATTCGATGGATTCTCCGGAGTAGATGTAAACTTCTCCCAAGCGATTAGCAACTTGTTCTCTCGTGTCTTGTTGACCAATTTACATTCCATGACAAAGTCGTCTAACACGTCCCACATATCGAAAGCGGTTTCTGGCTGTCTCTGCAACAAAGATGTCTCTTGGTAGACCCGGTTGGATAATATGAATTGCCATGTCATCGCTTCGACTTTCTTGATCCTCTTGAGTATTCGATTCTTTTGAAGGCGAAAAAATGGTGGGGTGGGAGGTGTTGCATCGATTTCGTGGTCTTGGACTTGTCGAGGTATGAAGGTCCATCACGAATGGATTTGATCATCAATTTTCCATTAGGTTTTGTCTTGATGTGAAGCATTCGACTTGTCCATTGAAGATAACCACCTTTTTCCAACATAGGAGGACGGTTTTCGACCGGCTGCATGAATATCTTGTTGAGTTGCCATTGATGAAGTTACGATCGATAAAGTTGATGTAGGATCGATTCAACGATAAAGGAGTTGTGGTTGATGAAGATTAAGCTCGGTTGAGGTGTTTCGAAAGTCGTGCAGTAAACTCGGTTCTTAAAAATTTTAGCCCAAAATTTGAAATTCACTTTAAAATCAATTCTAAGGACGATATGAAAAATTTGAGTTATGACAATTTTGACGCAAAATTTGACGAAAAATTTGAATTTAGGCCCAAAATTTGAATTTTGACCAAAATTTTCACAGATTAAACCAAAATTTGAATCTCGTAAAATTGAATGTTTAGTCTCCTCAAAATTTAATTTTTTTTTTTTTATTTATTTATTTTTTTTAAACCTTTATGCGTAGAAAGAGCTTAGGCGTAGAAACACAAGTTACAGTAGAAACTTAGGCGTAGGATCTTAGGCGTAGGAATCCTTAGGCGTGAGGATGCTTAGGCGTGGGATTCTTATCGTAGGAAATTCTTATCGTAGAACACAACTTACGCGTAGCAAGAGTGCTTCTGGCGTAGGAATAGCTTACGCGAGGAATGACTTCTGGCGTGGGAATGGCTTACGCGTAGGAATGGCTTACGCGTAGAATCCAAAATCCTTTACACTATCACGATTGTAAGAGATATCCAAAGTCGAAGTGTTCCACACACTTATCCAGTGAGGAAGCATCGAGTCACCAGATATAACGAAGATTCTTCACCAAAAGTTACGGTAGAAACCTTATGCGTAGTTGACTTTCTTACGAGTAGAACTAGGGTTTTGACCTACTCGTAAAAATTTTCAATGATTCAACCAAATTCTCTTGCACGAAATCCTTAAAACACTCGAATAACCCAAAAATGTAGACCTTTTTCACCCAAAGTGCCTAGAAAAGTTACAGTAGAAATGACCAAAGATTCAAAACGAGCTCAAAACTTAACCAAAGCGTAAAGCTTCAAACTTTTGCAAAAACTGAAACTTTAGCACCAAATATACCTTAAACCACAAGAATCTTGAATTTGTAAGTGCAAAATTAAAGCTTTAAGCATGACAACGTTTAGAACAAAGCTACGCGTATCAACCTTCAAAAACAAACACAAACACTCCTAAACCATTGTTAGGCGATTGATACCAATTGTAGGACCTTATAAATATCAACCTTATCACAAACCCAACACTTATACCACGTTAACACAAACAACACAAACGTAAAGCTTAGAAATAAGATGAGAAAGATGGTGACTTGATGTTAAATTCGTGTATGATGTGAGACAAGATAAACACAAGATGTTGTATATTCAATAAAGAAAACACACACACACACTCACACACCCTCAAATGACCATTTGAGGGGTATTTATAGTACAAGACATGAAAACCTAAAAGGCTTTCCTATGGGCTTGACTTGGGCTTTTCGTGGACTTGGGTTTGGACATGGGTTACACGCCATTATACAATACTAGCTTAACTAAACTAAAGCCCATTTAGCTTAGTCCAATCCACGAGCCCGTTGACTATTCTATCACGATATCTAACACACGTTACAAAGTTCCTAAACGTGAATGACCATCACTTTTAATAAAACTATTAAGGCTAACAACATGCCACATGCTTATTCCCTTACTTGTCATGTCCCTTTACTAGTCATTCCAAGAATCTATAATCCTAGTTTGCTATCCAACACACTACTTCCACCACTAAATACACCTGCAACACCATATTCTCTCTTTGTGTAGGTACATGAAAGAAGAACCTGGTATGACTTGAATTTGTTAAATGACATGCAAAAAAAGGCAACTGGAGAAGAAGAGGAAGTCCGTGAAAATGGTTGTTCAAAAGGAAAAAGATACTGGTTAATTTGAGGTTTTGACCCAGTTAGAGGACGTATGAAATAAATTTAAGATGGATAGGAATGGCGATGGCGACTCAGACACATATGAGTGTTTGGGTTTGCTGAGAAACTTACTTCAAAAGATGATTCAGCTGCTTGGAAATGTTGGATATGGATGTTGTTGTATTTACGGGTCGTTGGATCTGTTCGGAACAATTTCAGGGTATAATAATTTGTATATGATAAATGTAGTAGAATATGTTGTGACGTTAATACATTTTAGAATGGTATGTTAAATGTAAAGTGTGTATTTCTTTTTAATACTATGTAAAGCACTTTGATAATAGATTTCTTTGGAGTTCTATCTGGTGTGACTGTACCTATGGTAACCTGATATTTTTTGTTTTAGTTTGGCCTTGGGAGGAATCTGGACAAGCATATGTGGCTAAGTAGGAGGTATAATTTATTAAGGATGTACCATAAAGTAGTGTCTCCCACTGTGAAGGATAAATGGCTTGGGTGGATGGTGTATGACGGAAGGAATAAAGAGGAATGAAAGATGATCCTTCTTGATCCTTCTAATACATCATCAAAGGCGGTAATGCCTGGTCTTCCCTCAAGGTGTGTGTTCCCAGGTAAATGAAGCCATTTTTAAGAGATGAAAATGTAAGTGGTATAACCCTTGATTGGAAGGGTTATGGGTTCCTAGTGATGCCTCTCACCTATCATGCCTTGATCATTATGGGTGGCTGGTTGAATGGTCTTGTGTGGGAAGGTATAGGGAAAATATAGCTAGATGGTATGGTGCATTTAAAAAGGTAAATACAGGTGTATCTACTGTGTTGAAGCTGTGATGAAGATCCTTTGTTTTGGTCAGAGTTTAGTGTCATCAGAGATAAAATTTAGTTTTGTATGATATCGGTTGAATTTTTTGTTGATAGTATCTGACTTGGGGCATGTCCAAAGTAATGTGTGTTACTTATAAGTGAACATTGTTTGGATGATTATATAAAATTTACTTTTTGCACCCAAAAAAAAAACAAGAATACAAGAACAAATATTATGACCATCAAATTAACATACCATAAACTGGCAATGCCACAACGTAACGTATATTGAGACTAATTTAAACCTAAATTGGCTCCGCCGCAATGTGCGTCAGCCTAATTCCTCGTTATTTACAATACATATAATAATAATATGCCATATTAACTCTTTTCAATCTCACACCAAAAGCTCATAACCACTACAAACTATCATTCATTATAGAAAAAACGTCGTTCGCCAAAAATTACGTATAATCATAAAATCGTTAAACTATAGTCGTATCCTGGCTCACAACTTTACGCAAATACCATGCTAGTATAAGCTAATAAGTTTAAGCTTATAAGTGTATCTAGACACTTCAATAAGCTTATTTTTGCTATATAAGCCATCATAAGCCGAGCTAAAACAAACACCCAGTTTGATGAAACTTTGTTTCTTCTAAAGAAATTAATAGTAGATATTTGTATTGAAAAAAACTTAACTACCCATGATCTTAAACCTATGAACAATACAATTAAGAGATTTTGTTTTTGAAGATATCCCATAAGGGTGTGTGAATTATGATCAAATAAGAAGAAAAATCAAAATAAGATATGTGAGAAGAAATAACCACACATTTTAGATGCATCTACAAAAGTAGATGCATCTCTCCTTAAAATTCTCCCTTTTATTTGAAATTTGAGACTATAAATTTTTCTATTTCTTTTCATTTTAGTTTTTCTTTTCACCGGATCCCATCCCGAGGGTGTCTTACCTTGGCGTCTTTTAATTCGAAGCACGCTTTATTTCTATAACGCTATATTTCCCACAATGTGGTTTGGGTAACGCCATCACCCTCGTTGATCGGGATTGAGGAGAATCGAAGATCCACCCATTCAATAAATTAATCAGGTCATATATGTGATTGATTGCCTAGGTTCCACCAGCTAGAAATCAACAGTCATACATCGCTTGCGATTTTCTAGTGAACGAAGAGATGATTAGCTGTTTCTACTTGTATAATCTCAGGGTGCGCTTGGTTTAAAATGGGGAATGGGAAAGGCAAAGGCAAAGGGAATGCAAATGAATGGAATGGAGGTTATCATTATCTTTGATAGTGCTTGGTTTAAGAAAAACACATTAACCTCCAAAGTGGTGGTGGTGGTGGTGGCTGGTGGTGGTGGTGGTGGTTGCTGATGGTGGTGGTTGCTGCTGATGGTGGTGGCTGGTGGTGGTGGTGGGTGGTGGTGGCTACTGGTGGTGGTGGCGGTGGGTAATCATTACCATACCTCTCATTTTACTGAGTAATGCCCCATTACCCAATACCAAATAATGATTGCATTCCCTACTCCTAACCAGACATGTTTAATCATTACATTTCTCATCCCCGCCTCCATTACCCCAACCAAGCACCCCCTAACTAGTCATCACATGAAACTCAAACATGTAATATAAACCCTTGTTGGAGTATCAAATATATATAGAACACAATATAACCCATAAGTATAAAAATAATATTGTACAAGAGGAATGATATTTTACATAGTCATCATACACGAATCAATTTTTTTTAAAACAACACAAGTAGGTAGAATGAACTATTTTTTAACACACCCAAATCATGACGCTAGAGGTTATATATATCATTACATATGTATCTATAATTGTAATGGTAAGGATGGAATTCCCAACTGATGCATTAGGGCATGTTTGGTAGGATGGAAAGGAAAGATGAGAAAGGAAAAGAGAATGAATTACCTTGTTTGTTTCCAACAAAGAATGGAAACATGAGATCCCCGTTCAATTCTCATCCCCCAGTTTTGATTCCTCATAAAAAGTAAAGAAAGGGGAGAATGGAAAATTAACAAGGAGGGCCATTCTCCGTGTTTCTCTTGGGTGAATCAAAAAGTTAGGACTAGATAAGAGGTATATATACTCATCTCACGTGCATCTCACATTTCACAAATAAATATTAAAATCTTCATATGGACTGCAAGCTCTTGATCCTATCATCGCCCTAAATCCTAATCAGCCTTTGTTTGTACAAATCGAATTCAATCCTCAACTAAGGTAATACATACTTTTTCCTTTGTGTTAATTCATATACAAAATTAGTATTATCAACAAACCCTAGACGATCTAATCCACACTCGAGTTAGGGTTTATGTATAAAACGTGTTTTATCAACATCTCTGTTATGACATGTTTGTAACCCAATAAACCACTCTTTTTAAAATATGAAAATAGGTTAGCTATGTATAATCACGTAAAAAATGAGGATTTAGTGTCCATAGAAACTACAAATGTGTTCAAATTCATTAGCTTCTATTATACAATCTGGTATACAAAACATCTTAAAAAAACATCCATCCTCCTCAAAGCCATCCTCAACCTACTGTCCCTTTACTCCATTTTGAATCATTGGCTTCATGTTGCCTCATACTTTATAGATATTCCCAAGGTTTTTTTTATGCAACTTTTGCATAAAGAATTATTGCAAGTGCTAATCATGACATTGTTTGATCATGCAGCCAAGGTTTTGTTTATGCAACTTTTGCTTGGAGCTGTAATTTTTGGAGCATTAGTTCATAAAATGTATGTAGTAGAACCTGTACATTTTGTTACGTTTTTAGTTTTATAGTGTTTCTTTTGGAGCATTAGTTCATAAAATGTGTGTAGTAGAACATGTACAAGCTTGTGTATCTTGATGTATCTTACTAATGATCATTGTAGCATGTTTGTATTGTTCATGTTCTAATCTTTTCTTCTCTTGTTGTTTGTATAAGTACAGGTTGTGAAGATAGATGTTTAAAATAAGTAAAATTTACAAATAAATATAAACTATTAAAGTTAAAAATGGACATTTCTTTGCTTAAGAAAATGTAAATGTAAACTTGTTGATTCTACGTTCATAACAAACGGAAGAATCAATTCTTGAATGCATTCTAGCACTCAATTCTTTTTTTATACCAAACAGTAGAATCTCTTCTCACTTTTCAGACTCATTCCCTTTCTCTGCAATTCCATTCTCTGCTGCGTTTCCATTCTATACGATTCAGTCGTACCGAACGTGCCCTAAGTTAACGTAGTTTGACATCGTTTCTTTTCGTCACTTTGACCATCAAACCATGCTTCATTTGGAGGATTACTGAAGCCTGTGGGGTAATGGGAAGACCTCCCATCATCAATTCCACCTTGTAGTTGTAAACAATTCTAGCACCCACAAATTTCATTTGAGTTAACGACATTTTCTTACCTAAGCAAGTTCTTGGCCCAGCATGAAAAGCTGTAAATTTGTAAGACGGTATGTGCTTGAGTCCTCCTTGTTTTGAGAGCCATCCCTCGGGCTTGAATTCCAAACAGTCTTGTCCCCATATGGTCTCCATTCGTCCCATTGCATATGAATGTAGAAAAATTTTGGTGCCTGGATTGACTCGGTGACCACTTGGCAAGGTATCCGCTTCAAGTGGAACTTTGTGGTTTATCGGCACCGGAGGGAATAGCCTTAATGCTTCACATAATGCTCCATGAAGATAAGCCAATTTTTCGAGCTCTTTTGTACCAAATGGTTTCCATTTCTCACCCTCTTTTATTCCTGACTGTACATGAATCTCTTCACGAATCTTACTTTCTGCTACAGGGTTTTTTGCAAGGAGGTAAAAGAAAAAAGTAAGAGCTGAGCTTGTCGTGTCTCTCCCGGCAATCAAAAGATTAAATAAAGTGTCTTTGATAAATTTTTCAAAGTTACCAGAACTACCAGTTTGATCCTTGTATTCCCTCATAAATCCCGTTAGTAGGCTTCGATCCTCCACTTGTTCTTTCTTGTCATCATTTGCCTTTGTTCCCTTCTCTTGCTTTTCATATATAAACTTGTAGAAAACCTCATCACTTAACTTGAAAGATTTAGAAAGATGTTTCTCTTTTCCAGTATTAAGTAGCTTCAGGAATTTCCAACAATATTTTGGGAGGAAATGTCAGTCAAAGAGAGTCTCTTCACCCTTAGCGATGGCTACTTCCAATTTATGGTGAGGAAGTTCAACTGCTAAGGTTTTTGGATCATGATCTAGAAGTAAATTCATGATGCCATCAAAAGTTAACCTCTGAAAGATATTTTCCAAATCAAACCTTGACCCTTGTTCTGACATGTACTCAAGAACCGGCATAAGATTTTTCTCCACGTTGTTCCACATAGTCTTCTACTAGCTTCAAGAATTCATCGTCTTTGAAGAGTGATATGGTTGTCTTCTGATTGCAATTCCATAACTTTCGGAATCACAATTGAAAATACCATCACCAAGAATATCGAAAATCTCTAAACTCGGACCTTTCGGTAAGGACCCAATTAATAGGTAAAGGTTGTAGACGTGTGTCTCTGATCCGAGTAAAATGATCGACATAAGATGAAATCCACGTGATGATCTTGGGCATTACTCATATCATCGCATCTCTTATCAAAAGAATTTGTACTTGATAGTTTTTTTTAACTACAAAGGTGTTAAATTTTGGGTTGGTAATCTGTGGCAAACATATCATTCTATCAATTGCTAATGGCTTTCAAGATGTGGCTTATTGCAGGATTAATTACAGGGGTTTAACATGGTGATAACGCTACACGCGTCGTTCGGGGTCAAGGAAACTTCCTTTTCTTCGAGCAAGTTTTATAACACCCAGGCGATGAACCTAATCGTTGTAGTGTAGTAATTAGGGTAAGCCACGGTATTGATATCGTTCTCTAGGGAATAGGAATGCTAGTGAGAAGTTACTACGCTAAGGTTTAGGTTGAGGAAGATTATTTTATATCTTTTATGTTTTTAGAAATTGAAAAGGTACGAATCTCGGTATTGAATTTGGGGTTGGTATTGCTACCGATTACTCTACTATTATCTAATTATCTAAGCTAAGGTTGTGATAGTCTATGTCTAATTGATGTGTACTGTATGATAGTTTAAAGATGTGTTTACTTAGGTTTTACTACTCCTTAATTATCTCCTATTGATGGTTGATTTGTCACGTCCTTATTCCTAGTTGCGTTGTGATTCTAAGGCTATAGGCGTGCTTGTTTCCCTAACTCTTTGAAATTACCAAAGGGTCTTGTTTACAAATCCTCTAGTGATTTATAGCGCCTACTCTACGGTTGTCCTTGAATACTTTATCCTACAATTACCTAGATAATTATATTCTAAAGTTCACAAAGAAAAGTCAAGCATTAAGTACACAACGAATAATCTAGCGCACTCTAGATCATTAGTCAACTAAGATAAGTATCAACCAATCAATATTCAATAATTAAGTTTCATATTCCTAAGCAAACACACAAATAAATTAGCGGACATGGAGAACATGCAAGCATACACACAAATAATCAAAGACATAATTAAATTAATGAAGTAAATACTTATCTTGATGTATAATAGGGTTTAGAACCCTAAAATCTTGCACAAGAAAGCCTTGGTTCGGTTTTAGGTTTTTACTCCAAAAGACTACACACAAAACCGAAAAATTCGGATTCTATATATAAGATTACATCTGCGACGCGCCACCTTATGTTTCGTGGACGCCGCCGTGTCGCCGTCATTAGGGTTTCGTCTTGGCCACGTAAACCTTGCGACGGCGTCACCTTATGACCGTGACGCCGTCCCCTCGACTCCGACGCCGTCTTGGCCGCATCTAGGCCGTCCGAGTAGCGACGGCCTATTCCTTTAGAACTGACGTCGTCCGCGAAAACATGCAATTTCGCCTCGAGCCGTCACAAAATGCCTTCCGACGGCGTCGCAGATATGCAGATGACGCCGTCGCTTTATGTTTCAGCGACTTTGAGTGTCTCGATTCGACTTTGGCCATTTTCTTCAGATATTCGCCTTTTCGTCCAAATAAGCATCATTCCAAAGATTTTGCCTTCAAGAGACCTAAAAGTGAAAAGGAACGATATTAAGCAATAACGGATACAAAAGTGATCGAATAAGGGCTTAAATGACCCTCAAAAGGTACCTTTAAAACCTTATCAAATATCCCTACACTTGGTATTTGCTTGTCCTCAAGCAAATGTGCTTTTAGCCAATTAATTTATAAGTTAGGGGTCATGAAGCATCCATTCAAAACGGTCCACAACACATATAAGCCCAGAAAGTCATAACAAGCACGGAATTACATACTAGCACCTCACATGGGGTGTTTGGATACTCACATCTCTCGGTGTATATATGAAATATAACAAATCGAAATGGAAGATAAACACTCATTAACCGGTCCTAGTACATAGATTACCATAGGCTTGAGAATAGATCAAACCTCCGTCGCTTTGGCGTAAGCACCTAGGAAAGACTATCAAAGAGGTCTTTTAAAGGGTTGTAACGTTAGGCTTACGGTAAGGAAATGAAGGGTTTGGTGGGATAGGCTATTTAGTGGTGGATAGTCAAAAATCTCTATGTTGCAAGTATACTGAAGAATGGCGTTGCTAAGCCAAGACTCGACACTCTAAAACTCTAGGCAACGAAAATAAACAAACATAATTTAAAAGATAGATGTAGGATGGTAGCCCGTTTTTTTTTTTTTTTTTTTTTTTTTTTATATTTTTTTTTTTTTTTTTTTTTTTTTTTTTTCTTTTCATACACTTTTACTCTACCATCCTCTACGGTACATCAAAATGATAGGGATTTATAGACACATCCCTACACTTGAGTTTTATTACTCTAACACTAATTTGACCCGAATTGAAAAGATCAAAACACTTGGAGTACATTATTATGCAAACAAAGGGAATTTGAGTTTAACGTTCTCTTCCTATATTTCATAAACTTTAACTTTTCCCATGAATCCCAATCATCCCAAATCAGATACAAAGGATATGACTCGACTTAGCAACTCATGCAAGCAACCGGATAATTGAACTAAGGGTTTTAGGTGATAACATAAATTTGCACTAAAAGTGAGTGCAATAAAGGGTAGGCTAAGGCGATTTGGGTGTATATTTGGGGTGGGGTGTAAACAATGCTCTTCATTGATATTCGAAAACCAAACATCACGAGAACCGCGAAAAGGATAGGCTCGAGGGGTTAACTAGGGGTATCGTGTACTAAAGATGAGTACAACGCAAAGGGTGTGGGGGAATTACTCAACCGAGGTGGAAGAAGTAATTATATTATAGGTATTAAACAAGGGTTATCCTAATGCCTCTTATCATTTAGTTATTCCTAACTACACAAGTGTAGTCTCACTAGCGATCTCGGAATGCATTTCAAAACAAGTTCTAGAATCTAATATACTACCGGTTCACACTCTAAGCATTAAAGATGAATGCTTTAATTCCTACTAATCTAAGGGCGATCCTCACATTTTGGGTGGAATTTAGGTGGTAAAGGGTTTTGTGCTAGTCATGCAACTTCCTATCCATGAGACGCTTTTGTTAAGACTAATGGCCCACTCCTATACGTCATGAAAAATTTTAAATTTGGCTAAAATTACCCTAACCTACATTTTCTCATGGTTTATTACACAAATACACTTGGACAAAGCAAACATCAAGGATAAGCATAGTTTCAAAGTTCCGCTTATTTTCCCTCCCTACACTTAAACCGAACATTGTCCCCAATGTTCCCGAAAGTATCAAAGTTATGATAATAGAAGGTAATTAAAACGAAAGAAACTAATACTCCCCGATTAGCTCGGTAGGATCCGTGAAAAGTGGTGGTTAAATCTTTTCCAAGAAGAGTTTTTGCGTGAAAGGCTCCTTCCAAACTTGTGTAACTTCTTCTTGACAAACTAAACCGCACACTAGAAGAAAACAAACGAAACCTTGGCGTAAAATCGGCGGTAATAATATACATAAGACTCGATTTAAACTAGGATATAATGCTTGTGGAATGGATGTTTACGTAATTTGTTTTGAAAGTTAAGATCCGGAAAATTCCAAAATTTTATAAGTAGCTCGAAAACGAGAAAAAGTAAGTGATGTTTTATTCCTTCCGGCGCCGTCAGTTGCAATCTCGACGCCGTCAAAGTTATCCCGACAAAAGCGGTTCGCGATTTTCGGAAAAATTCGGAAAATTTACATCTTTAGAATCGGAAAATTTCGCAAAAACATCCATTATGACTCGATACAAGCATTTGACTCGAACAAACAAACATATATATCTTTTAATTAATTGTTATTCTCATGTTCACGTTTCTTATGAAAACGTGTGTAATCCTCCTACACTTATCCTTTATGTAAAATACCTTTATTGTAATTAAGACGAGGTTAAAACAAAATAAAGCATTTTACAAATCTAAACATGAGGACAAACAATTAATAAAAGATATATGACACTAACAAGCAAACAATTAAGCATGGGTTGCCTCCCACAAGCGCTTTTCTTTATTTAAGAGTCTTGTAGCTAGACTCGTAGTCCTACCCCTACGCATCGATATAAGTAAGTCTATCCTCAACAATGTCGTAGGGATCAAACTTATCATTCAAGTTCCTAGTAGTACGTTCGGTTAAATAAGCCTTTTCAAACATCTCACCATCGGGATCATAGATTTGTATCCTAATGTGCCACCTTCCATTACCATCTCTAGGCGTTCTATTCCAATTCCACATGTGTTCGGATTTCTCAACTATCCATTTATTCATGACGAGGTTAACGGGCAAGCATCCTAGGAACTCGGTCATCTTCCTAAATACTAAGGCGTCCTCGAACGGGTTCACTTCTATATCCCTAGCCAATTCTTGTTCTTGGAAAGTTGCTACACTAGCAAAGGCCTTATCTAGGTAAAAAGGTCTTTGGGGGCCTATGATGTTCTTCTCAATCCAAGGTCCATATCGAGAAGGCTCTCTATCCAACCTAATCTCTTGTGGGATTTCCTCATCCTTGTAGTACGAATGCCTTTTGACATCGTAAACCGATCTAGCACTCCCCTCTCCTACCACTATTTTGGACATCTTACAATCGATGATGGCACTAGCGGTAGCTAAAAATCCTCTTCCAACGAGTAATGGGCATGTCGGGTCCTTATTCATGTCGAGTACATGAAAGTCGGCCAAAAGAGTCAACTCTCCTACATGTACTACCATGTCCTTTATTATTCCAACCGGACGTGCTATACTACCGTCCGCTAATCCTAAGATAGTTTCGTTGGTTCAATTTTACCTAGGTTGAGGCTTCTATGAAGGGACAACGGAACGAGATTGATGCATGATCCTAAATCGGCTAAAGCATCGAGTGGCTTGGAAGTTCCAAGTCTACACGGAAGAGTGAATAGCCGGGATCATCTAACTTTAGGTAAGTTGTTTCGCACAAAGGCGGACCCATGTTTCCCAAGCCTAAGTTCTAACTCATATTTTCTTTTAAAGCATTATAATAAGGTGCATGAGCTAAGACTTCAAGAATTGGTTTCTCTTGATAGAGTTCCTTGTACTCCTCCTCTAAACTAGGTTTGGATTCTTGGTCGACGGGTTTCTCAGAGTAGGCTTTACCAAAGGTGTCGGGCCTTGGTATTTCTTGGATGACTTGGAACCCTTTTGATAGCATTTACCGAGTGAACCGTTGGGTGAGAGGGCATGAATGTGCACTTTCCCATGGTGAACTGGAATGTGAAGTCGATGCAATCGAATTCACTTTGGGTTCTTAATGGTATCACTGGGAGTGCTCCAACTTCCCGCTCATTGAAGGCTTTTAAGAGGGCATCAAGCTTGGTTGTCATCTCGCCTGCTTTTGCTTAAACTCGCTTCAAGCTTATTCAATCGAGTTTCTTGGGATGACAAAATCTAGATGCAATTGCTTCAATATTAGTGGGGTTCCCGGTATTAGAAGAATTGAACCTATTGGGCGAACTAGATGAGCTTTGGGGTGTGCTTGAGTTTTGGTTCCACTTAAGATTAGGGTGATTTCTCCATGAGGGGTTGTATGAGTTTCCTAAGTTGTTTTGTTCGGGTTTGAAAGTGTACCACTTATCTCCCGCCTCCGCCGGCACGTATGGAGGCGTAGTCCGCAAAAGCTTGTTCGGGGAGTCTTGTGCAATCACGAGTGTCATGAGGACCACTACATAATTCACATGGTAGAGTGATTTTATTCACTTGACGTGAGGACTTAGGATTCTCGTAGGAACTCATGAGGAATTTGACTTGATCTTCAAGTTCGATCATCCTACGGTCGGAAGGTTGTGAGTTGATGGAAGGCAAGGAGATTGCCTTGACGGTTTTAGGAAGCTCACGGGGGTCATCCCAACTTTCGTTGTCATAGAGGGCAAGGTCCTCTATTATTTCCCATGATTCTTCTGCGGTGAGATCACTAAGTTTTCCACCGGCCGCTTGGTCAATGGATCGCTTAGTGGGAAAGTTGACATGATCATAAAAGATTTGGACTTGGAGCCAAAGATCAATGCCGTGATGAGGACTTTATGAAGTAAGTCCTTGAATCGGTCCATGCTTCGAGAGAGATTCACCTTGACGTTGTTGGAACATCAAGATGTCATTCCTAAGCTTAGTGGTTCTCCCGGTGGGAAAAATTGAGCAAGGAAGCGAGAAGTAAGATCATCCCAACTTGAGATGGAGCCGCGGAAGTCGCTCAAGCCAATTACTAGCTTGGTCCCGTAGAGAGAATTGGAAGAGACGCAAGCGTGGTCTCCCGAGTAGTAGCATCAAGGTCGATGGAATCGACAATTTTGAGGAAATCCCTCGGATGTCGATTTGGATCTTGAACGAAGTCCATGGAATGCACATCCGCTTTGCACCAACCGGATGGTGTCGGATCGCAGGCCGTAGTTTGGGCTTGGTCGGGAAGCTCAATGGTGTTCCTATAACCTAGGTGGTTTGGTCTCGAGTACTCACCAAGAGTACGGGCTCTTGGCGGTCGTTTGGTGGTGGGTTGATGAGTGGTGGTTGGTTGTCACCTTCCATGGTGAAAAGTGATGGGTGTTACGAACAAAGGTCACGAAGAAGGGGATAGACTAAGAGGAAGCTAAAAATGAGAAAAATTTACTTGATAGGAATCAGCAAAGAAACCTAAACGAGGTGGACTACTAACTAGCTATTCTATTCCCGGCAATGCGCCAAAACTTGATAACGCCACACGCGTCGTCGGGGTCAAGGAAACTTCCTTTTCTTCGAGCAAGTTTTATAACACCCTAGGCAATGAACCTAATCGTTGTAGTGTAGTAATTAGGGTAAGCCACGGGTATTGATATCGTTCTCTAGGGAATAGGAATGCTAGTGAGAAGTTACTACGCTAAGGTTTAGGTTGAGGAAGATTATTTTATATCTTTTATGTTTTTAGAAATTGAAAAGGTACGAATCTCGGTATTGAATTTGGGGGTTGGTATTGCTACCGATTACTCTACTATTATCTAATTATCTAAGCTAAGGTTGTGATAGTCTATGTCTAATTGATGTGTACTGTATGATAGTTTAAAGATGTGTTTACTTAGGTTTTACTACTCCTTAATTATCTCCTATTGATGGTTGATTTGTCACGTCCTTATTCCTAGTTGCGTTGTGATTCTAAGGCTATAGGGCGTGCTTGTTTCCTAACTCTTTGAAATTACCAAAGGGTCTTGTTTACAAATCCTCTAGTGATTTATAGACGCCTACTCTACGGTTGTCCTTGAATACTTTATCCTACAATTACCTAGATAATTATATTCTAAAGTTCACAAAGAAAAGTCAAGCATTAAGTACACAACGAATAATCTAGCGCACTCTAGATCATTAGTCAACTAAGATAAGTATCAACCAATCAATATTCAATAATTAAGTTTCATATTCCTAAGCAAACACACAAATAAATTAGGGACATGGAGAACATGCAAGCATACACACAAATAATCAAAGACATAATTAAATTAATGAAGTAAATACTTATCTTGATGTATAATAGGGTTTAGAACCTAAAATATCGCACAAGAAAGCCTTGGTTCGTTTTAGGTTTTACTCCAAAAGACTACACACAAAACCGAAAAATTCGGATTCTATATATAAGATTACATCTGCGACGGCGTCACCTTATGTTTCGTGATCGCTGCCGTGTCGTGTATCATTAGGGTTTCGTCTTGGCCACGTAAACCTTGCGACGGCGCCACCTTATGACCGTGACGCCGTCCCTTCACTCTGACCGCCGCCTTGGTCGCATCTAGGCCGTCCCGAGTAGCGACGGCCTATTCCTTTAGAACCGACGTCGTCCCTTGAAAACATGCAATTTCGCCCGAGCCGTCGCAAAATGCCTTCCGACGGCGTCGCAGATATGCAAAGTGACGCCGTCGCCTTATGTTTCAAGACTTTGAGTGTCTCGATTCGACTTTGGCCATTTTCTTCAGATATTCGCGCTTTTCGTCCAAATAAGCATCATTCCAGATTTTGCCTTCAAGAGACCTAAAAGTGAAAAGGAACGATATTAAGCAATAACGGATACAAAAGTGATCGAATAAGGGCTTAAATGACCCTCAAAAGGTACCTTTTAAAACCTTATCACATGGATGTAAGATTAAAGATTTAAAGTTCCAAGAATCTCATTTCTGTGAAGCCTTTCTTCGTTTCACGATGAGTCACTACTAGCCGTTAGAGGGTCTTAGTGAAACTTAATCTCCTATTTAATAAGTCCCCTTATCTAGGGTTAGAAACACTTGAGTGTGCGTCTTTTGTATCACTCTCTTCTCTTCTTCGGATCATTTCACCGATCTTGTCTTGTCTCTACATTTACATGATTATTGTCTCATTGACATTAATCTAACCTTGTAACATTTGGATACTATTGTAAACTTAATCTGTCGACTATTGCGACTTAGATCTAAATAAAGATTATATTGTTCATCTTGGTTGCCTATACTTTCGTGACATGGTATCGAGCTTGTGCTCATTGATTCTCTTGGCAACTATTGGTGGTTTGGGGTTATTGCTATTGGCGTAATCATTGGTTATCTTCTACCTACAATTAGCCCTAGACTAAGTGAATCTAGGGTAATTGTGATTTGTTCTTCCACGCATATTTCTCTCGTAAGTCTATATCTTGTCTCTTCTTCAAACATACAAGACTTAAGTCTTTGTGGGTGCAAACGGGTAGACTAACATCTTGATCCGCCACCTTTGAGTGGTACGAATACCGCCTCCGGTTTACCCTAGTCCTCGGGCTTGGTGCTTGTTGTTTCTTAAATACAAAGTCTTATTTATCTATCTATTTGGTCTTATTATTATCTCTGTCTGCTTTATTTGTCATCTTCTTGTCTTTATTATGGTTCTTTGGTGATATTCTTTGGTGGTGGTGGTTCCACCGAGAAAAGCTTATCCTTTGGGGATGCTTTGTACTTACACCCTAATAACACTAATGGGACTCCCATTATTTCTATCAAACTCACGAGGCGAAAATTATAAAATATGGAATATGGCCATGACCTTTGCCTTAAGGAACCATAATAAGTTAGGGTTTATTGATGGTACTTGCATAAGAAACGATTCAAACCCTAATCTTGCTAATCAATGGGACACTTGTAACTCTGTTGTGGTTACTTGGATTCTTAATTCTCTCGATACGAATTATTTCTTTGGGGCTATCTATGCCAAAACCGCTTATGAAATGTGGAATGATCTTAAAGATACTTATGATAAGGTTGATGGTTCACTATTTTTAATTTGCATAAAATATAAACTCTCTTAGTCAAAGTGGGTCCTCTCTTGTCGATTACTACAACAATCTTAACTCTTTATGGAAACAATTTGATTGTATGATTAGCTTGCCTCCTTGCACTTGTGATGTTGCAAAACATTTTGAAAACATAATCACTAATCAAGTTAATGCAATTTCTTATGGGTCTTGATGACTCCTATGTTCCCATCGAAGCAATATTTTAACCGAGACCCTTTACCTAATGTCAAAACTGCTTTCTCTGTTGTCTCGGAGAAGAGTCTCACGAAATGTATCATCGGGAATAGCTCGCTAAACCCAATGCTACGACTTTTGCTACAAAACTTCGATGGTGGAAAATTTTTGATAACAAAAGAAGTTTTAACAACAAAGTTTATGGTCTTATCTGGTAACAACTCTAATAGCGAGAGGACCAAACATGAACCTCAAATGTACCAATTTGCAAAAACCCGGTCATACCATTGATAGATGTTATGATCTTGTTGGCTATCCTATTTGGATATGCTAAGAGAAATTTTAATGGTAAACCTTTCAAGGTAACAATGTTTCTGCTGAAACCAATCTTGTCACTAATAATAGTGCCAGCAACTCTCCTGTCTCCTTGTCTAATGAACGACTCTCAAGACTTATGAGTCTTCTCAATGACAACAATGTGTCATCTCGCTAATGCCAACTTAGCGGCGGTAAAATTTTTCAGAACCTTCTTTAATGGCGTGTCAAGTTTAATATAAACTTCAACAAGTTTTTAACAACAACACTAAGACATTATCCGAAACATCGGTCTTAGTTGGATTGTTGATTACGGTGCAAATCGACATGATTTGATCGAAATTTTTAATCAATGTTGTTAACATTTCAAATCTTGGTTTAAGCTGTTGGACATCCCAATGGTACTCAGCCTTAATTACAAAAATTGGTGATTTAAAGATCAATAATGATTTAACTCTTTTGATGTACTTGTTGTTCCCGAGTACAATGTTAGATTACTTGTCTGTTCATAAAATTGCTAGAGACAATAAGATGTTTGTCGGGTTTAATGAATCTAATTGCTATATCTGAGATTTACATCAAAAAGGATTGTGGGGATTGGTAAACAACACAATGGGTTATATATGTTTGATATTGATTCTTCATGTAAGATTATCTCTAATAACCGTGCATATCTGTTTGTCATGTTTCAAAAATCTTTGGCATCAAAGACTTGGTCATCCTCGACCAAGTCCTACACATACTTAAACCCACTCTTAAATTTGATAGTACATCCAAGGCGATCATCTCGTGATACATGTAATAAAGCTAAACAAACCAGGAACCATTCCTCTAAGTGAACATAAATCAACTAAAATTGGTCAACTTGTCCATCTTGATGTATGGGGACCATATAAAGTCACTAGCGAGATGGTTACAAATATTTTTAACCTGTTGTTGATGACTATTCCGAGGCGGTGTGGGTTTATATGCTTAAGGGAAGGATGATGTTTATATTTCCATTGTTAACTTTACTCACATGCTATCAAATCAATTTGAAAACAATGTCAAGATCTTTAGAAGTGATAATGGGACGAATTTGTCAATAATAAACTTCAACATTTTTCCATGAAAAGGAATTTTACATCAAACCTCTTGTGTTTATACACCACAACAAAATGGTATTGCGAGAAAGGAAACATAGGCATCTCCTTAATGTAGCTAGATCCCTCATGTTTGTGGGAATTACCTCTAAATCTTTGGTCCGAATGTGTTCTAACTCACGCCTATGTCATAAACAGGTTGCCTCTTGATTCTGTCTGCAAGTCCCGTTCTTCCTTGTGTATGGGCATGACCCTTCACTCTCTCTCCTTAGAGTCTTTGGTCGCTTATGCTATGCCACCATTCTCAACATCTCGATAAATTTGGTAGTAGGTCCGAAAAAGTGTCTTTATTGGTTACTCAAATGAGAAGAAAGGCTATAAACTCTTGAGCCTTGAAACAAAAATATCTTTTACTCCGAGATGTCAAATTTTATGAAACTGTTTTCCCTTCAAAATGAAAAATTACGTGTCAAAACCTTTTGTTGAAACCTTTGTACCAAAAGATTTAAATCACAAAATTTCTTTGACTCACAAATAAGTCCCAATGATGAAGGAGAGTGACATCCTATGATGATGGCACGGTGGTAAGTCATCCTACTAGGATTGACGAACCGGTTGCAACATCTATAGATGATAATACACACCACGAGGGCAACATATCACATGATTCACATCTGGCGATGCATCTTACGATCCTGGCGATACAACATCGATTCTCTTGAACAAGAAAGAGGCTTGCCGACCATTATCGCTAGAAGGTCAACTAGAGTTTCCAAGGTGCCCGATAATCTTAATGACTTTATTATAGAAGGAAAAGTCAAATATGGTGTTGAAAAGGTTGTTAATTACTCCAATCTTAACAAAGATAATTATTGCTTTGCATCTAGTCTTAATAAAAGTATTGAACCTACATTATGAAGAAGCTATCCATGATAGTAATTGGGTTGATGCTATGAATTAAAATTGAGGCCTTAAATGAAAACCATGCTTGGGATATAACCGATCTACCTCTAATAGAATTCCTATTGGCTACAAATGGATATTTAAAATCAAATATAAAGCCAATGGTGAAGTTGATAGATACAAGGCTAGACTAGTTGTTAAAGGCTATAACCAAAGGGAAGGAATAGACTATGATGAAACCTTTTCTCTGTTGTAAAAATGTCTCTTGTTAGATGTCTTATTGCCTTAGCCGTAAAAACAAATGGCCACTTTTTCAACTTGATGTTAATAATGCTTTCTTGTATGGAGATCTTGATGAGGATATCTATATGACCATCCCAAGGGGTTACGTAATGAGAACAATAAGAATAAAGTTTGTAAACTTGTCAAATCCCTATATGGCTTAAAACAAGCTCCCGAAATGGAATGAAAAACTTGTCGGTGTTTTAAAAGAAAATAACTTTGTTCAATCTGTTAATGATCACTCTTTGTTCACCAAAGCAGAGAATAACAAGTTTATTGCTCGCTTGTTTATGTGGATGATATTGTCCTTCTTGGAAATTGCATTGATGAGATAAACCGATTCAAAGAGTTCCTAAAACAAAGTTTCATATTAAAGACTTGGGAAATCTAAAATACTTTCTTGGCAATGAGGTTCTAAAAGCGGGAATGACATTTGTCTCTCCCAAAGAAAATATTGTCTTGAACTCCTCAAAGAATTTGGTCTCCTTGGGTGCAAACACATGTCCACTCCTATGGAACCCAACTCGGTCCTTCCATACATTCCCACTGCCGATGACCCCTTGCTTGTCAACATCCTTTGGTTATCGGAAGTTACTTGGGAAACTTATCTATCTCACACATACTAGACCGACATCTCATACTCGGTTCATTATGCGGCACAATATATGCATTCTCCTTTAAAGTCTCATCCGGAATGTGCCTCAATGTTCGAGATATCTAAAAGGAGCTCGGAAAAGGTCTAAGGTACAATTTCAAAGAACTCGAAAATCATCTTGAAGGATATAGTGATCTTGATTGGGCCAAATGCAAGAAAACCAAAATCATCACGAGTTATTGTGTTTTCTTTAATAATTGTTTAATCTCATGGAAAAGTAAAAACAAAAACTCTTTCAAAATCTTCCATGTAGCGAATATAGATCTATGTCTCTGCTGCTGTGAAATCATTTGATTCAAAAATCCTAAAAGACCTAAAAGTTGATATCAATCTTCTGTTGATCTTTTTGTGATAACAAATATGCTTTACAACTTGCTATCAACCCCTGCTTTTCCATGAAAGATCAAAACACTTTGAAATTGATGTTCACTTCATCGGGAAAAAATTGCTAGAGGTGTTATAAATGCTAAAAGATTGGCTCTTCAAACCAAACTACGGACATACTCACAAAGAACCTCCATGTCTATCGGCATAAATTTTGTGTGAAAAATTGATATTGTTTGATATGTTTGCTCATCGATCAAGGGGAATGTTAAATTTTGGGTTGGTAACTGTGGCAAACATATCATTCTATCAATTGCTAATGGCTTTCAAGATGTGGCTTATTGCGGGATTAATTCTGAGGGTTTAACATGGGCAAAGATTAAAGATTTAAAGTTCCAAGAATCTCATTTCTGAAGCCTTTCTTCATTTCTGCGATGAGTCACTACTAGCCGTTAGAGGGTCTTAGTGAAACTTAATCTCCTATTTAATAAGTCCTCTTATCTAGGGTTAGAAACACTTGAGTGTGCGATCTTTTGTATCACTCTCTTCTCTTCTCTCGGATCATTTCACCGATCTTGTCTTGTCTCTACATTTACATGATTATTGTCTCATTGACATTAATCTAACCTTGTAACATTTGGATACTATTTAAACTTAATCTAAGTCGACTATTGCGACTTAGATCTAAATAAAGATTATATTGTTCATCTTGGTTGCCTATACTTTCGTACAAAAGGATTTCGTAAACAAACAAGCAGCATATTGCTAGAACGAAATAAAACAGTTACAATATAGATGACATTATTGGATTTTGGGAGCCAACCCAGATAGCTATTCTGATATTCAACTTTTAGCTCATATGATGTTCAACCTTTTTACCTCTACTAGATATCCAAATAAAAAAAAACGAGCATTACATCATCATTAAGAGTGCAACTTGCTCTCGACTCCTATATCGCCATAAAACTCATAAAATCACACATCAAGTTGAACTCAAGCTGCTTATCAAAAATAAAAACTTACAAAGTAAGAAAATGAACTTGATCTTTCTGTAAGTGATTGATGGAATCGGAGATTGTGGGAAAGCTATTTGTTCTAAAGAAATAAATTTGTATCATTGTCCACCATTATGATATGTCCTTTTAAGTCCATTGATTATGATATGTATTACGTATCTTGGCCCCTTCAATTGGACTTCTCGTGAATTTAAGTCCATCGATCTATGGTCTGCGATTAGCTAAGGAGTCTTTCAAATCTAATTCTACACGCCGAGGTATTAACTTTAGTTTTCCGCATACCAACTTTGTAAACTAACCGAAAACCAGGTAGCCCTTAGCCAAAAGATGTTGGGGTATAGCTCCCGAGCAGTGGTTAAGACAATCAATGACGGTAGCAATACCACTTGGTGGTTACCGGATATCACTTGGAATCGTGTGATCACTTTCCAAAGTAAACTATTCGACCCTAATGCCCGGGTATCACGAATATCTACTGGGATAAGACCAAATGATTAGAGAATTAGGCACAATTCTATAACCCTTTCGCTAATAAGTGTTTATCGTTTTACGTGTGTCTTCATGCATGATCGGATCTCCTATTTATAGGAGGTCACTCTTGAGCTATTCCAATGGAATTATGAGTATTAATCGCCCATTAATAGCCTCATAATTATCCCCATTATAGCCGTTAGTGGTTACATGACCAATTAAGCGTGGTCATAAAGAAGTTGTAATCGCCATTTAGCGAAGCTTTCCATAAGCGATACTTTCCACTAGCAAGTACTTTCCACTTGCGGTGGAAATACAACCTATCGATGGAAACACCGCTTATCGATACTTTCATAGTGCTTTCATAGTACTAGCAATGGATACACTACTTGATGGAAACATCGCCTATCGGTGGAAACACGCTTATCGATGGAAACCACAAGCAAGACTTTCACCAAGCGGTACTTTCACCAAGTACTACCAATACAAACCACTATAAGAGTCGGTGTTCATGGACCTTATGGGTGTACCTGCACCTCCTAACCCATTACAAGGTGTGAACTAATCCCACAAGTGCACTAAATTTTCCAACAATCCTCCCAAATTTAGTTCACTTCCTTTGCATGAAAAATAAACATCAAGCAAAACATGTGCATAAACGAAAATGTCACGAGGATTGAATTTCCATCTTAGTAAATTACACGTTCAAATATTCGAGAATCGTGGTGTTCTAAGAATTGAACCCTTCAACCCATTTGAATACCAAGATAAAATACACACAAGTTTTCAAACACTTAAAATGACCCGACACTATACAAGCCATGTGTCCATATCCAAATTCATAAATGTTGTAAAAGCTAAAAGTCCAAAACTTCACAAGCGGCAAAACTTCAACATTTACATAGGTGGTTCCTCTTTAGTCATGCTCGCCAAGCACTTTTTCAAAGAAAATATAACCATTAAGTAAAGACTTCATCCTCCTTTCAAGAAGTTTCGAGCACAACCTTGGGATGTAAATAAAACATGTGCTCCAGTCCATCGAATGTTCGACTTTCCACATTGAACTCGGCTCCCAAGTTTCCTTAGGAGGAGTTGGGTGTCCTAGCATTCGATGACTAAGTTGGACTTAAAATCATCCCTTTGGCGGACTTTATAACCAAGTCTCTAGCCGGACCCTTCGTCAAGTGATCGGCTAAGTTCTATTGAGATCTCACAAAATCTATAGATACCACCCCATTCATGATAAGCTCACGAATCATGCTATGTCCGACACCTAAGTGTCTAGACTTACCATTGTACATCCGGCTATAAGCCTTAGCCAATGTAGTTGCACTATCACACCGGATAGAAATAGGTGCTATAGGTTTAGGCCACAATGGAATTTCAAGAAGCAAGTTTTCAACCATTGACTTCTTTACCAAGAATGCTAGAGCCACAAATTGATTCCATTGTTGAACCGGTGATGTAAGTTTGCTTCTTGGATGCCCAAGAAATTGCACCTCCACCAAGTAGGAATACCCACCCATTGGTAGGCGAGTTGTCTTGATGTTCTTGATCCAACTTGCATCGGTGTAACCTTCCAACAACGATGGGTAACCAAAGATATGAGAGACTATAATCCATAGTTCTTTTTAAATACTTGATGCCCTTTGAAGCGCTTGCGATGATGAGCACTAGGATTACTAGTATACCGCTCAATTTTCCCACCGCAAAACCAATATCGGGTCTTGTACAAGTCATGGCATACATCAGCAGACCAATTACCCTAGAATACTCAAGTTGAGATCTGACCTTGCCATGATTAGGCATCGACTTCTCACAAGTATCCATAGGAGTACTCATCGAGTACAATCAAAGTAATTGAATTTCCTCGATTAGACTTCTCAATATAATGAGACCGAGAGATAGAAATTCTATTACTTTCATGTTTAATCCTTATACCAAGGATAACATCGCCTCCCCATGTCCTTCATGGAGAACCTTGATGACAAAATTCCTTTGTCAAATCAACTTTGATTTTGGTCGGTGCCAAAGATCAACATGTCATCAACATATAGACAAATGATGACTCCTTTACCAGATTCATCAAATTTGCTATATACACATTTGTCGACTTGGTTAAGAACATAACCACTAGACAAAACCACTTCATCAAATTTTTGATGCCATTGCTTAGGTGTCTCGCTTTAGTCCATAAAGAGACTTAATCGGTTTACACACCTTGTTTTCATTGCGGGCATGATGAACGAGGTTGGTTCATATAAACCTCCTCTTCCAATTCACCATTCAAGAAAGTCGTTTTCACATCCATCGATGAATAACCGATTGTGAATAGATGCCATAGCAATCGGCAGTCTTATGGTAATCGTCACGAGCCACGGGGCATAAGTATCAAAATAGTCTATTCGACTTTTGTTTAAAGCCCCGAATGACTAGTCTAGCCTTGAACTTTTCAATAGTTCCATCTACCTTCATTTTCCTTTTGAAAATCCATTTGCAACCCAAAGGTTTGCAACACGGTGGTAGATCAACCAACACCCAAGTGTTGTTGCCCATGATGGAATCCATCTCATCATTAATTGCTTCTTTCCGTAAAGCAATATCACGGGACTTCATTGCTTCTTCAAATGTCTTGGGATCATCCTCAACAATGAAGCAATAGGAGTATTGGTCCGAGACCTCATCCACGGTGCCTTCAACTAAGTATAGTTGAAACTCAGTCCAAATGACTTTGGAGTCCCAGCCCTTTACTCTTCTTGAGCACGAGTTCGAGTTCTTTGAACCACAACCTCATCGGGGACCACCGATGGTTCATCATCGGTACCTCGATACACCAGTGTCATGAGTTCCATTAGGAATCCTCGACTTGGTCTAGGAGGCGATGAGAATCTATTCTCATCAAAGTCTGCATCCCTTGATTCAATAATGGAGTTAATCGAAACATATTCATTAGGTTCAATAACATAGAACCTAAAAGCCTTGGAATGCTCGGCATATCCAACAAAGATGCAATCAATGCCTCTTTCACCCAAAGTCTTTTGCTTTGGATCGGGAGTCTTACAATAGCCCTACAACCCCAAACCACGAGATAGTTCAGTTGGGTTTCCTTTTAGTCTAGAGTTCATAAGGGATAGCCTTGTTCCTTTTATTGGGAACCCTATTTAATAAATAGCAAGTCGTTAACATAGCTTCACCCCGTAACCCTTGACTCGATCTGAATAGGACAACATGGAATTAACCATTTCCTTGACACCTGTTTTTCCTTTTAGAAATACCATTTCTTTGAGGAGTATAAGGGCGATCGTTTCATGGATTATTCCAACAGATGAAAGTCCGAGTATCCATGTACTCACCTCCCTATCGGTCCTTAATCTTTTGATCAAAGACCCAAGTTGTAATTCAACTTCGATTTTAAACACTTTGAATTTATCTAATGCTTCATCCTTGGTATGTAATAGATAGACATAACAAAATCTAGAAGCATCATCAATAAATGTCACAAAGTACTTCTTATTCCCCAAAGAAGGAGTGGCATGCAAATCACACAGTCATTGTGAATAAGCTCCAAGATCTTAGTCTCACGACTAACACCACGAAAGGGTTTCTTGGTTATCTTGGTCAACATGCAAGTTTTACACTTTTCGGTGTCCATGTCAAAAGCGAGGATTAAACCATCCCTAGACATATCTTGCATCCTTTTATATTAAACATGACCAAGTCTAGCATGCCAAAGGTTAGAATCACTCGATCATATGTGGTCACAAAAGTCGAAATAACACTGTCGGTGGTAATATTAAGCTGAACATTTGATTACATAAATAACCAAAACCAATAAAAACACCACATTTAGAAAGAACAAATTTATCGATTCAATAACTTGTTTATATCCATGATTATTCAAAACACTACTTGAAACCAAGTTTTTCCTTATATCGAGAACATGAATAACATTAAACAAAGTTACAATCTTTCTAGAACTAAACCTAAGATCTACACAACCACGACCATGCACCAAGGCGTTGACTCATTTCCCATGTGAAGAATAGAACCATCATTCGTTGACTCATAAGTCTTGAACCGACTTCTATCTTTACACACATGAACTGTTGCACCGAGTCAACCCACCACGCAACATCATCATCCTGCGCATAAAAGATTCGAGATACATATGTAACATAATAAATCGAAAAGACTTATTAAACATATTCGACCTTTCGGTGAGTTGGTGAACCACCACTCCACGAACCATTAGTGCACGATCCATTGGCTTTACCACCAATTTTAACACCCTTGCGGTCCCTTTTAATGTGACCGGTCTTGCCACATTTCCAACAAGTAGGTGTTACATTCTTGTTAGGATTTGCCTTGTGTTATCATGAAATTTGCGTTTGCCTTTGTTGTCATTGTACGGTGGAGTTGTTATGTTCCACCATATTGACAACAGATGGTCCAAAGAAGATTGCCACTCTTTGGCTTGTCATTATCCCGCACTTTGAGAGATTCCTCAATGTGCGAGATCGCCCAACTCAACAAGAGTTAACTCCTCCTTCATATGTTTCAAGGTATGCTTGAAATCTTTCCATGAAGGAGGAGTTTGTCAATGACACAAGAGACTTTGATAGCCTCATCCATGTTCATTTGGTGTTGTGTAAACCTTCCAAGTATTCCAAGAAGTTCATTGTATTGTTCCATAACCGGTCTTGAATCGGTCATTTTGTAATTTGTGAAATTACTAACAAGGAACTTCTTACTTGATGCATCCTCAACCATATATTTGGCATCTAAGGAATCCCACGGTTCTTTGGAAGATTCAAAGTTCGATAAATATCAAACAAAGAATCGACATACCATTAAGAATAAGACCTCGCATATGTAGTCATCATTCTCCCACTTGCTCATCCTCCCGATCCGCTCCACGGTTGCATCATCACCATCATCGTGAATTGGAGTAGTCAAGACATAGACCACACTCATGCTTGAAGAAGAAGTGCATCTTCTTTCGCCACCTCCTAAAGTCCACCCTTCAAACTTGTCCAATTTTAGCAAAGTTTGAAGCCATGTGTTTCATTGCGCGGTTGCCATTGATTATCACAAAATAGTTTACTTTGATTGTTGGGGTATAGCTCCCGAGCGAGGTTAAGACAATCAATGACAGTAGCAATACCACTTGGTGGTTACCGGATATCACTTGGAATCGTGTGATCACTTTCCAAAGTAAACTATTCGACCCTAATGCATGGGTATCACGAATATCTACTTGGGATAAGACCAAATGCAGTTAGAGAATTAGGCACAATTCTATAACCCTTTCGCTAATAAGTGTTTATCGTTTTCTGTGTGTCCTTCATGCATGATCAGATCTCCTATTTATAGGAGGTTACTCTTGAGCTATTCCAATGGAATTATGAGTATTAATCGGCCCATTAATAGCCTCATAATTATCCCCATTATAGCCGTTAGTGGTTACATGACCAATTAAACGTGGTCATAAAGAAGTTTAATCGCCATTTAGCGACTTTCCATAAGCAATACTTTCCACTAGCAGACTTTCCACTTGCGGTGGAAATACAACCTATCGATGGAAACACCGCTATCAAGACTTTCATAGTACTAGCGGTGGATACACTACTTGATGGAAACATCGCTTATCGATGGAAACACAACTGAGATATCGGTGGAAACCACAAGCGGTACTTTCCACAAGCAAGATTTTCACCAAGTAGTACTTTCACCAAGTACTACCAATACAAACCACTATAAGAGTCGGGTGTTCATGGACCTTATGGGTGTACACTCCGTACTCCTAACCCATTACAAGGTGTGAACTAATCCCACAAGTGCACTAAATTTTCCAACAAAAGATTGTGATACAAGTCCCGATGTGAATAATAGACAACGTAAATGATGTTGAGTAGTTTAGAGTTGCGTTTGTGTCGACCTTGTTTCTAGATTGTCATTGCACGAATATTTGCATCAATGAGGCGTTCTCATTCATATATTTAATCAGAAGATGTGGTGAAATCATTTAAAAAATTTTGGGGTCCAAAAGAGACTTGAGGTCATGGCCATGGGGCTTTGTCTGCAAAGAGACGAACCGAAAATACAATTCATTTGAAGAAGTTATTAGAGTAAACCAAAGTTAGTTGAGTGTTAACTTGTTGTACCCGTCATTCAATGAAAATTAAATTGATCATGACTCGTCCTCAACCTTAGTACTTATGATTGATTGCACGTGTTAGAGCGGTAACATTAGTCAAATGCAAATTTGCCACTCAAATAAACAAAACTAATCGGATGAGGAAGGACATTAGTCGGGATGAAGTTAAACTTCTCTTATCTGAAGGTTAATACTTTTCTACTTTTTCTTTTTGAACAACACTTCATTTAAAAGCTCTGGCAAAGAACTAGCTAGAAAAAAAGAAAGATGAGAACATGTTGATATATACAAGAAGATTTTCGAGCACAAATCCAATCTAAACCATTATGGTTTATAAATCCTATTCCAAATTAGAGTCCAATAAAAATTGATTTTGACCATAAAATTTCTTTAAAGGCTTGATATCAAAATAAACTAGTTTCCTTTAAGGCTTAAGAGTGTGAAATTTTCTACTAGAGGGATTCAAAAGACCGATGATAATTTCGAGTTTCATTTGAACGCAACGGATGGAACAAGAGTCAAAAGTGATCGGTTGCCCAATTTTTATTTTATTTTATTTTTTTTTTTTTTACCGTATTATAAAGATAAAAATGAAATAAATAGTTGAAAATAATTGAGGTAAGTGAGCTAACTTTTTCACCTATTAATTGACTAACTAAACAATAACTAAAAACACAGTGTGTGAAAAATTAAAATAAGGGTTGAATAGTTTTACCGATTAAAATTTAGTTTCAAAAATAATTGATCCAAGTTTATGTGAAATCTTTCGATTATAGATGTAAATAATAAGTAGCAAGAATATAAACAATAATAGAGATGGTAAATAAGATGCAAAGTAAAGGGTTAATATACAAAAAAGTTACTAAACTTTCAAAAAAATTTGCCCTAAGTCACTAATGTTTGTATTCTGTCATCTAGGTTACTATACTTCACGGGTTTTTCACATATGTTACTAATCCTTGTTATATTTGCCACCCTAGTCACTACATGGAAGGGTAACCGGTTGTGGTCTTACCACCTCTGCCACGTAGATATTCCACATAGACCTTCGTCCACATAGACTTGTCCACGTAGGAAACCCACTAAAAATCACCTTTTTATACCTAACTCACCCCAACACACTTCATCTTCTTCCAAAATTAGGGTTTGAAACCCATTTATCCAAAACCTCAAAACTTCATCTTCTTCCAAGTTGAAAATGGCCAATCTTTGTGGCTGTGGTGAAATTGCAAAATGTCGTACCTCTTGGACACAAACTAACCCGGGAAGAAGATTTCTTGGTTGCCCAAATTTCATGGATCCCACAAGAAATTGTAATTATTTTAGATGGGTGGATGTGGCATTACCAAATCGTTGGTATCAAGCAAGGATGTATGAGCTCCATGTCAATTTGGTGAATGCACAAGATGACATTGTTCAATTGAACAATCAAAACTCTCGAACTTCCTTCTACAATAGAGTGTTGATTGTTTTGATTGTTGGGTTCTTTCTTATTAGGTTTGTTTAGACTAGTTACAATGGGTGTATGTTAAATTGTCTTTTGGAGATGTATGTTAGTAAGACTAGTAACAATGGGATGTAATGAATGGTACCAGCTAATGAAATGATATGAATGGTACCATATAATGTAATATCTATGTTGTTATGTAATGAATTTTGTATGTTTTAATGGTTGTGTCTGTTTAGAATGGTACCAAAAGATGTAACAAATGTGGCATTACCAACACATGATAGAAGATGTAACAAAGCTAGATGTAACAAATGGTTGTGTCTGTTTTAATGGTTGTGTATGTAACATAAGTAACAAATCATAAAAGGTAAGCAGGATATAAGATGTAACAAAGCTTATATACAAAAGAGCCTAATATCATTCATTAAGTCATACCCCAATTACCATGTCGGTTTGTTATACTATATGTTAATGGCGGATATACAAAATAAAAGGATCGCAAATGTTAAAGTTAAACCATCCTACTACATCTTTAAGTTATACCATCCTACTACATGTTAACAAGTTATAATGGCACATATACAAAACAGCCTAATAACTGGCTAGCCATTTTTAGTTAAACCTAGCATCTATTCTAGTGAGATGGCATCATCTTGATCAAGCCTGGTCACGGAGATGGTGGCCTATTGAACATTAGTGCTTGATCCTTTCTCGATTCCTTTTTCTCTCGCAGTGTTCTTTCCGAACTGGTGACTTCGGATTGGTTTTTCTACACTTGTTTTTTCTTTGACCGTGACTTACTGACCGATCCACTCCTCCTTTCACCATCCTCTTTTCATCTTGTGCATTTCTTCTAACCGATGGTTCCAACATAGGCTCTGTAGGACAACATGTTCTTCTGTTTCAAAGATGGATCCTCACATCCTCGGTGTTATTCCAAGTGGCCAAGTGGTCTTGGTAAGCCCATAGCATACGCAATAAAACTTACATTAATGAACTTAAGACCCTAAACTTAATAAACCTAAGATCTAAAAATACAAGAGTGCGAAACAATACTTACTCTTAACATTGGCTCTCCATCCTTTGGATCCCAAGAAACACCAAATCCTATAGGTTTAATACCACCGGGATACATACAAGCCTTTGATCCATCCCCTTTTCCTCTACTCCTAAGTATTTTCCCATTGATTGTACTAAGTCTCCTACTTCCACTTCCACTACCACTTACACTACCACCCTCATCCCGACACCACCACCCTCATCCCGACACCACCACCTCTTTTCCTTCCATCCGATGGTGTAGCAATGTTATCGGTGCACACATCTCAAAACCGGAGGAGGTGTAGATAACTCAAGCGGTGCGAGCAACCGGTTGGTATCTCAACTTGTTCGAGATAAGTGTGGTGGTGAATCAACTTGTTGATTAGGTTGTGGTGTTGAAGGTTCTTGTTGAGTGGGTTGTGGTTGTGAAGGTTGTGATTGTGAAGGTTGTGGTGTAGGTTGCACCTCTCCTCCCTTGCGCACGGTTGTGTACTTACCACCTCTTGCGCACTTCTTAGACCCACTAGCAGAGACTTCTTAGACCCACCAGCGAGACCTCTTCACACCTTTGCTAGACCCTTCTTCTTTAGTTGGACAACCCCTTTGATTGTGTCCGGACTTACCACAAAGCCTACAATGGTTAAGTTGTCCTTTCTACTTATCCTACTCCTATTACCATCATTTTCGAGGCATCTCTTTTCTTTTATGTGTTTGGTCTACTGCATCCTTCTTTATTGGTGGTAATGGCTTCGAAAACTAGTGGAAGGCCATTGATCCATTCCCCTCATCCCTTCAATGTACTGATTATAAGCAGCCACAAACCTTTGCTTACTATACCACTCAGAAACATAGTCATTTGGTTCCCTATGTAGGAAATATATTGCTACAAATCCATGTTCACATGGGAGACCAGTCAACTGCCACCCTCTACAACTACAAGTCCTAAGTCTTTCATCAACTGTAAATCCCTAATACCCATTCCTTACTTCAAACCTGCTCTCACCACTAGGTATCACCTTCCAGTTCCTACAATTATCAAAAGTGTGCATTAATACTTGTGTTTCAAAGTGAGTTAAAACATATAAAAGTAAAGACAGACCTGTGTTTATCCTTCAATACTTCAAATTTCTTCCTAATGTTAGGACATATCACATCATCCCATTTCTCATGCTTTTCCCTCATCTTTTGCATTCTCTCCATAAGACCTTGTCTGATGTCCTCCAACATGTTGATGATAGGTTTTCTTCTAGCCTCAACTATAAGTGAGTTGAAGCACTCACTTATCCCATTTTCAACTGCATCACATGCTCTATCTGTTATGAAGTATGCCCTACTCCAGCTTTGAGGATGTCTATCCATTAGATGAGTGTGTGCTTCTTTGCTGATTTGCTTGATTTCATTCATCACTTGCTCAAACTTTGCAGGATATGTGGCCTTAGCTGCTTTCCAAAATAAATTCCTAAACTGAACTCCAGTGAATTTCTTTCTGAAATTAGCGTATATGTGCCTGGCACATTGTCTGTGTTCAGCCAAAGGCATCACATCCTTTGCAGCTTCCACAATTCCATGTAAACAGATTGGTTATAAAACAGATTGGTTATAAAAGAATTATTTAATAACTTGTCAAATTAAAAGGATTATACCTTATCTCGATCGAGATGATGGTAAGATCGATAACGCTACGCGTCGTTCGGGGTCAAAGGAACTTCCTTTTCTTTGAGCAAGTTTTATAACACCCTAGGCGATGAACCTAATCGTTGTAGTGTAGTAATTAGGGTAAGCCACGGGTATTGATATCGCTCTCTAGGGGAATAGGAATGCTAGTAGGAGTTACTACGCTAAGGTTAAGGTTGAGGAAGATTATTTTTTATCTTTTATATTTTATGAAAATGGAAAGGTACGAATCTCGGGTATTGGATTTGGGGGTTGGTATTTCTACCGATTACTCTACTATTATCTAATTATCTAAACTAAGGTTGTGGGAGTCTATGTCTAATTAATGTGTGCTCGTATGATAGTTTAAAGATGTGTTTACTTAGTTTGTATTACTCCTTAATTATCTCCTATTGATGGTTGAGTGTCACGTCTTATTCCTAGTTGCGTTGTGTGTCTAAAGTTGTAGGGTATGCGTTTCTCCCTAACTCTTCGAACTTACCAAAGGGTCTTGTCTACAAACCCACTAGAGATTATAGACTCCTACTCTAAGGCGCTCTTCGGATGGTTTAGCCTACAATTACTCGTAATTATACTCTAAGGTTCACAAAGATGAATCAAGCATTATGCACAACGAATGACCTATCGCATTACTAGATCATTAATCAACTAAGATAAGAAACAACCAATCAATATTCAATAATTAAGTTTCATGCTTTCTAAGCAAACACACAAATAAATTAGTCGGACATGGAGAACATGCAAGCATACACACAAATAATCAAAGACATAATTGAATTAATGAAGTAAAGACTTATCTTGATGTAAGATAGGGTTTAAAACCCTAAAATACTAAACAAGACACCTTAGGTTCGGTTTTAGGTTTTTATTCCAAAGACTCTCCCCATAAAGACTGAAAAATTCGGATTCTATATATAAGATTACAATTGCGACGGCGCCACCTTATGTTTAGTGGCGCCCGCCGTGTCGCCGCCATTAGGGTTTCGCCTTGGCCACGTTAACCTTGCGACGGCGTCACCTTATGTCCGTGACGCCGTCCTCTTGACTTTCGACGTCGTGCGGATTGCATCTAGGCCGTCCCGAGTAGCGACGGCCTACTCTTTCACCACTAGACGCCGTCTCTTGAAAATACGAGTTTTGGGTTCTGTCTCGTCACAATAATTTTGGGACGGCGTCTAATAGCTTTTGACGCCGCCGCTTTCTACTTTCAAAGAATCTGTGAGTGTCTCGATTTCGACTTTGGCCATTTTCTTCATATATTCGCGCCTTTTCGTCCAAATAAGTGCCATTCTAGCATTTTGCCTTCACGAGACCTAAAAGTGAAAAGGAACGATATTAAGCAATAACGGATACAAAAGTGATCAAATAAGGACTTAAACGACCCTCAAAATGGTACCTTTTAAAACCTTATCAAATATCCCTACACTTGTTATTTGCTTGTCCTCAAGCAAATGTGCTTTAGCCAATTAATTTATAAGTTAGGGGTCATGAAGCATTGATTCAAAATGGTCCACAACACATATAAGCCCATAAAAGTCATAACAAGCACGGAATTACATACTAGCACCTCACATGGGGTGTTTGGATACTCACATCTCTCTCGGGTGTATAAATGAAATATAACAATATAGGAAATGGAAGATAAACACTCATTAACCGGTCCTAGTACATAGATTACCATAGGCTTGAGAATAGATCAAACCTCCATCGCTTTACGTAAGCACCTAGGAAAGACTATCAAAGAGGTCTTTAAAGGGTTGTAACGTTAGGCTTACGGTAGGAAATAAGGGTTTGGTGGGATAGGCTATTTAGTGGTGGTAAGTCAAAAATCTCTATGTTAAATGCATATGAAGAATGGCGTTGCTAAGACAAGACTCGACACTTCAAAACTCTAGATAACTGAAATAAACAAACATAAATTTAAAGGATAGATGTAGGATGGTAGCCCGTATGTTTTGTTTTTTTTTTTTTTTTTTTTTTTTTTCATTCACTTTTACTCTACCATCCTCTAAGATAACATCAAAATACTAGGGATTTATAAGCATATCCCTACACTTGAGTTTTATTACTCTAATACTAATTTGACCCGATTTGAAAAGATCAAAACACTTGGGGTACATTATTACGCAAACAAAGGGAATTTGAATTTAACGTTCCCTTCCGTCATTTCATAAACTTTAACTTTTCCCATGAATCCCAATCATCCCAAAGCAGTATACAAAGGATATGACTCGACTTATCAACTTATGCAAGCAACTAGATAATTGAACTAAGGGTTTAGGGTGATAACAAATATTTGCACTAAAAGTGAGTGCATAAGGGGTAGGCTAAGGCGATTTGGGTGTATATTTGGGGTGGGGTGTAAACAATGTTTTCATTGATATTCCGAAAAACCGAAATATCACGAGAACCGCGAAAAGGATAGGCTCGAGGGTTAACTAGGGGTATCGTGTACTAAAGATGAGTACAACGCAGGGGGTGGGGAATTACTCAACCAAGTGGAAGAAGTAATTATATTATGTGTATCAAACAAGGGTTATCCTAATGCCTCTTATCATTTAGTTATTCCTAACTACACAAGTGTAGCCTCACTTGCGATCTCGAATGCATCACAAAACAAGTTCTAGAATCTAATATACTACCGGTTCACACTCTAAGCATTAAAGATGAATGCTTTAATTCCTACTAATCTAAGGCGATCCTCACATTTTGGGTGGAATTTGGGTGGTAAAGGGTTTTGTGCTAGTCATGCAACTTCCTATCCGTGAGACGCTTTTGTTAAGACTAATGGCCCACTCCTATATATTATGAAAAATTTTAAATTTGGTGCTAAAATTACCCTAACCGACATTTTCTCATGGTTTATTACACAATCACAATTGGACAAAGCAAATAGTCAAGGATAAGCATAGTTTCAAAGTTCCGCTTTATTTTCCTCCCTACACTTAAACCGAACATTGTCCCCAATGTTCCCGAAGTATCAAAGTTATGATAAAAGAAGGTAATTAAAACGAAGAAACTAGTACTCCCCGATTAGCTCGGTAGGATCCGTGTAAAGTGGTGGTTAAACTCTTTTCCAAGAAGAATTATTGCGTGAAAAGCTCCTTCCAATCTTATGTAACTTCTTCTTGACAAACTAAACCTGCACACTTGAAGAAAACAAACGAAACCTTCGCGTAAAATCGGCGGTAATAATATATATAAGACTCGATTTAAACTAGGATATAATGCTTGTGGAATGGATGTTTCTGAAATTTCTAAGAAAATTAAGACCGAAAATTCCAAAATTTATAAGTAGCTCGAAAACGAGAAAAAGTAATCGATGTTTTTACTCCTTCTCGACGCCGTCAGTTGCAATCTGACGCCCAGTTATCCCGACAAAAAGCGGTGCGATTTTACGGAAAAAATTCTAGAAAATTTACATCTTTAGAATCGGAAAAATTTCGCAAAACATCCATTATGACTCGATACAAGCATTTGACTCGAACAAACAAACATAAATATCTTTTAGTTAATTGTTATTCTCATGTTTACGTTTCTTTTGAAAACGTGTGTAATCCTCCCTACACTTATCCCTTATGTAAAATACCTTTTTATGCAATTAAGACGAAGTTAAAAACAAAATAAAGCATTTTTACAAATTTAAACATGAGGATAAACAATTAATAAAAGATATATGACACTAACAAGCAAACAATTAAGCATGGGTTGCCTCCCACGAAGCGCTTTTCTTTATTAAAGAGTCTTGTAGCTAGACTCGTAGTCGTGCTCCTACGTTTCCTCACCATCGCCCTCTTGACGGTTTGTTTTCCCTTCATCGAAAGGGTGTAGACGCTGTATGCTCACCGTGGATTCCTTGCCAATGTTGTCAATTATGGCAACGGTTTTATCTTTAAATTGGTCTCCTTAAGCATGAAAGGCCCAAACCATCTTGGTTTGTTTCTTCCTCGTAATGCCCTTATCCGAGATCTATACAAGAGCACTTTTTCTCCCTTTAGAAATTCCTTAGGGTCCTTTTGTACCTTAGGTAATGAGGTGGGATTGCTTTTAACTTTTATCGGGTTTCCACAATGTCGCATACAATCCTTGAACCATAAAGTCTCTAAGCCCTTTTCCCAATCATTCTTTTCTTAACATTGTTATCCGGGGCTTTTCGATTTCCACCGTAATCATTTCCATGATCTTAAGAGGGTATCTTGGGACGATGGGTATCCTAGCGCACCCTTCCCGCTTTGAGTATCATGAGGCCTTCTCCGCATTTAATGGTTGCCTTGGCGGTGGCCAAGAACGGTGTCCCAAGAATGAGGGGTGCGTTTTTTATCTTCCTCAACATCAATGATCACGAAATCCACGGATAAACGATGTTAGCCACCTCAATTAGAACATCAACGGCGATTCCTATGGGTGGACATAAGTATGATTAGCCAAGGAAAGTCTAAGGTCCTGCTTTTTCCGGTTTCTCATTAGTTAACTTATTATAGATTGACAATGGCATTATGTTCACATCGGTCCTTGATCGCCAAGGCATTTATATTGTCCATGTCACCGATACTAACCGGTATCACGAAATTCCTGTGGTGTTTCGTTTTCTTGTTAACGGTTTTTATAACCAACTCATACAGAGGTTCCATAGGTAAAGCGTCGTATTCTTCTTCCGTCATTTTTCCTTCAAGAGCTTCCCTAAGAACTTCATTGTACCTAAAGTTGTTTACTTGGTTTGCAATAGTTTTCTTGTTAATTTCGTGCTTGAGGTAGTACTCAATGGTCTCAGGTTCATCATTAGGCATGGACTCATCCTTCGTGTTTTCCTCATTATTCCACATCTCAGCCCTTGCATTCTCAGGCATGATGGAAACGGCGTTTACAAATGAAGTGGGAGGGCAATCATTGCTTCTTACGAGCACTTTTGGGAGCCTTTGTTTTGGTAAATTCAATTACCAAATCCATCATTTCTTTCATTTTGCTTGCATTTCCTCTCTGCCTATAAACCTCCTCTTCAAATCGGCTAATCTCTCGTATGAGCTGCCATGTACTCCTCATTTGATCCTTGAAGCTTGGTGAAAGTGGTATTGGGAAGTAGAAGCAGGCGCCTTGGAACTGGGTTTTGCTCGCGACTTGGGATTCCGAGAGAGGTGTGGAGCGGTTGGTGGAGTGGGCGGTTGACGATCTCTCGAGGATTTTGCACGGGTGCTCTTTTACGCCTTTCCATAAGATAATCAATTCTCTCTCGATGGCACTCAATTGCTCTTGAGTGTATCGGAGGATTCGGGAGGAGTGGATATGGCATTAACTACGTTAATCGGAGTTTCGGAGATTCACTCCAATCTTCGTAGCTTTGATCGCGAGCTCCTCTATGATATCCCATGATTGCTCGCATTAAAGTTCTTGAGTCTTCCACCGCAACTCGATCAATGGATCGTCGAGTGATGAAATCGGTATGATCATAGAAGATTTGGATTTGAAGCCAAAGATCAATGCCATGGTGTGGAAGTCTCACGGAGTAATTCCTTAAATCGAGTCCATGCTTTGTAAAGAGACTCACCTTGGAGCTCTTTGGAATGTCAAGATGTCTCGTCTAAGCTTAGTGGTTCTCCCGGTGGGAAAAATTGAGCAAGGAATCGAGAAGTAAGATCATCCCAACTTGAGATGGAGCCGGCGGGAAGTCGCTCAAGCCAATTACTAGCTTGGTCCCGTAGAGAGAATTGGAAGAGACGCAGCGTGGTCTCCCGAGTAGTAGCATCAAGGTCGATGGAATCGGCGATTTTGAGAAATCCCTCGGATGTCGATTTGGATCTTGAACGAAGTCCATGGAATGCACATCCGCTTTGCACCAACCGGATGGTGTCGGATCGCAGGGCGTAGTTTGGGCTTGGTCGGGAAGCTCAATGGTGTTCCTATAGCCTAGGTGGCTTGGTCTCGAGTATTCACCAAGAGCACGGGCTCTTGGCGGGTCATTTGGTGGTGGGTTGATGAATGGTAGTGGGTTATCACCTTCCATGATGAAAAGTGATGGAATTACTAACAAAGGTCACGAAGAAGGGGATAGACTAAGAGAAATCTAAAAATGAGAAAAAGTTTACTTGATAGGAATCAAGCAAAGAAACCTAAGCGAGGTGGACTACTAACTAGCTATTCTATTCCCGTGGCGCCTAAAACTTGATAACGCCACACGCGTCGTTCGGGTCAAAGGAACTTCCTTTTCTTGAGCAAGTTTTATAACACCTAGGCAAGTGAACCTAATCGTTGTAGTGTAGTAATTAGGGTAAGCCACGGTATTGATATCGTTCTCTGGGGAATAGGAATGCTAGTAGGGTGTTACTACGCTAAGGTTAAGGTTGAGGAAGATTATTTTTATCTTTTATATTTTATGAAAATGGAAAGGTACGAATCTCGGTATTGGATTTGGGGTTGGTATTTCTACCGATTACTCTACTATTATCTAATTATCTAAACTAAGGTTGTGGGAGTCTATGTCTAATTAATGTGTGCTCGTATGATAGTTTAAAGATATGTTTACTTAGTTTGTATTACTCCTTAATTATCTCCTATTGATGGTTGAGTGTCACGTCTTATTCCTAGTTGCGTTGTGTGTCTAAAGTTGCAGGGTATGCGTTTCTCCCTAACTCTTTGAACTTACCAAAGGGTCTCGTCTACAAACCCACTAGAGATTATAGACTCCTACTCTAAGGCGCTCTTCGGATGGTTTAGCCTACAATTACTCGGTAATTATACTCTAAGGTTCACAAAGATGAATCAAGCATTATGCACAACGAATGACCTATCGCATTACTAGATCATTAATCAACTAAGATAAGAAACAACCAATCAATATTCAATAATTAAGTTTCATACTTCCTAAGCAAACACACAAATAAATTAGCGGGACATGGAGAACATGCAAGCATACACACAAATAATCAAAGACATAATTGAATTAATGAAGTAAAGACTTATCTTGATGTAAGATAGGGTTTAAAACCCTAAAATCTTGTACAAGACACCTTAGGTTCGGTTTTAGGTTTTTATTCCAAAGACTCTCCACACAAAGACCGAAAAATTCGGATTCTATATATAAGATTACAATTGCGACGGCGTCACCTTATGTTTAGTGACGCCGTCGTGTCGCCTCGATAGGGTTTCGTCTTGGCCACGTTAACCTTGCGACGGCGTCACCTTATGTCCGTGACGCCATCCTCTTGACTTCGGCGTCGTCGGATTGCATCTAGGCCGCCCGAGTAGCGACGGCCTACTCTTTCACCACTAGACGCCGTCTCTTGAAAATCTGAGTTTTGGGTTCGTCCCGTCACAATAATTTTGGGACGGTGCCGCTAATAGCACCGACGCCGCGCTTCTACTTTCAAAGCTCGTGAGTGTCTCGATTTCGACTTTGGCCATTTTCTTCATATATTCGCCTTTTCGTCCAAATAAGTGCCATTCCAGCATTTTGCCTTCACGAGACCTAAAAAGTGAAAAGGAGCGATATTAAGCAATAACGGATACAAAAGTGATCAAATAAGGACTTAAACGACCCCTCAAAATGGTACCTTTTAAAACCTTATCAAAGACCTTCACCGGTGTAATGCCTAAGTCTTCACCGAGACCTTTGCATGAATCAACTCCAATTCTCCTTGTTCTCCACACTAACCACATCCCATGTAATTGGATAGATTTGGTTATTGGCATCTCTACCTACAGCTGATAGCAGTTCTCCCTTGCATATTGTTTTAAGAAAGCAACCATCTAAACCAATTACCCTCCTACATCCATCTAACCATCCCTGTCTCAAAGCTTTAAAGCATACATAAAAGCTACTAAAGTAGTTCTTTCCATCAGGCATTGAGTCAACACCTAGCTTACAATTTGATCCTGGATTAGATTTAAGGATCTCAGCAGCATAAGACCATAGCATACCATAGTGATCCTCTAAACATGTTTCATATTGCTGCAAAGCCTTACTCTTTCCCCTTCTAGCTTGACTAACAGTTACCTTGCACTTATATTTCTTTAATATTAAATCAATTAGAGCCCTAACTGTTATGGTAGGATTGACCATGATCTTTTTAGAAAAATTCCTAGCAACCCAATTACTTGTTATTAAGCTACCATACTCATATGTCCTAGAACAGACATGTTCATCAACTAGGGTTTTGATTTGAAATGATTTCTCTTTCCCTACTTGCATCCAAGATGCCCATAATCTAAATGGGCATTTCTTTTCTTTGTTATCTCTTGAACATTTAGCTAAAAGTCTCTTAGGGTTGTTTACCTTATAGTATAGTTTATAACCATTGGCCAAAGTATAGAAAGCCAATGCTCTTTTCAATTGGTCAGGATTCTCAAATCTTTCACCTAAATATGGCCTCATAAACTTCCATTTGACACTAGGATCATGAATTGGCCACTGATCACCCAACTTATCCTCATCATCTACTTTTTTAGGATGAGTATCTTTTTCAATAAAGTCATCCTTAGGCAAACCATTATAAACTCTAGACAAAAAGCCCTCATCAAACATCTTAGAAGCTTTTCTCTTAGGTGCGATGTAACACCCCAAAATATCGCAATGAAGATTGTGTCATTGGGGTGCTACTTCATAATACAAAGTACAAGTTATGGAAAACGACCTCTAAATGAGGCGCTTTGAAAAGTTACCATTCGATTAATGAAATCGAGTTACAAACAATGAGGTCCCAAAGTATAATACATAAATGTTTGAATGGTAAATGATAAAAGCGTAAGTCTTCAAAATATGTTGTGCGACTCTATGCTTCAAACTCTAGCTATCGCCTTATGACCCTGAGATAAACATGCTAAAAGTGTCAACACAATGGTTGAGTGAGTTCATAGAGTTTGTCTTGATATGAAAAGATTTTAAAGAAGGTTCATGTAGCAAAGGCAAAGTTTTGGTCGTTTAGAATAGTCCACAAAGCAAAGGCATTGTAAATCCACTCGGCCCAAGTTCCGCCCATACAAAACTTGCAACTGTGTGTTCACAACCCACTGCCAAAATATGTCTAATTTATGTTCAAACACACGTTGTCAAATGAGTTCACAAAGCAAAGGCATTGTAAATCCACTCAGTTCCAAGTTCCGCCCATACAAAACTTGCAACATGTGTGTTCACAACCCATTGCACAAAATATAGCATATCAAGTAGTCAAGTATAAATGGTCATAATAGTTCACAATATAGTACCACGTATATAATAATTCGTGGATGCTCGAACATGGGAGACTTTGCTTTGCTCCAACAAGGGAGACTTTGTAATGATGCTTGATGAAACCAAATTATCTTGGGTGCCACTACCCAAAGTTATGTTGGGTTCCCTTCCCAAAGATATCTTGGGTGCCTCTTCCCAAAGATATCTTTGGTGCCTCTTCCCAAAGATATATTGGGTGCCTCTTCCCAAAGATATACTCCGAACATAGGATACCTTATAGTGATGCTCCGAACATGGGAGACTTTATAGTGATGCTCCGAACATAGGAGACTTTATAGTGATGCTCCGAACATAGGAGACTTTATAGTGATGGTCGTAACACGTACGGTTCAATAAGTTCAAATAAGTCATAAGTTTGTATTTAAGTTCAAGGGTTCCATTCAAAAGTTCGTAATTAAGTTCAAGTGTTTAAGTCGAGTTCAAAAGTTCAAAATAGTTCAACAGTCAAAGAGCTCAAATAATATCAAAAGGTTCAAGATAGTCGAAGCGTTCAAAATCACGTCAAACAAGTTTAAAATATATCAAAAGGGTCCTTGTACAAGTTAAAAGAGTTTAACTATATGTCATAAGGTTCATATCAAGTCCAAAGTGTTCAAATCTATGTTAAAGGATTCGAATCAATTTACAAGAGCTCAAATATATATGTCGAAGGGGTCAAAATCAAGGAAAGTGGTTCAAATAATAGTGTTCATAACATAGTGATCAATTTAGTTCGGGCATAATCTTCTTACGCGCACATAGAGTGAAACAAAAGATATTTAAGATCATATAAGTGTAAAGTAAAAACAAGTATTTGAGCATGTATCTCCCCCAAAGAGTTTATAAAATAATTAAACGAGTAAAAGTGGGGCTACGAACTCACCTGTGATATCCAATATATAGCGAATCGATGGATAAGCCGAGAAACCTCTACGCGCAACCTAGAATATGTGTTGTGTCTTAGGTTCTAAAACAACGAAGTGAATGTATAAACATGCCTTATATAGTTATTACATCAATTATGCTTGGATACCTAACATTTGTGAAGTCGTATAAGTGTTTACGTTTCGTTTATTTAAGTTTTCCCCGTCTATATCTACCCGTTATTTCTAAACCGTAAATGATCACGACTCGATTGTTATGTCCTCGTAAAGGTATTTGATAGTACTAAACAGATTAGTGGGCCCTACTGCCCCAGAAATTATTTAACTAATGTGAAATTACTAATTTACCCTTGGATGTACTAGTTATTTCAATCAGCAGCAAACTGTCTCACGCTTTTGGTCATAGGTCGAGTTCTACAACTCCGTTTAATGCACGGCCAGCGCCACGTTCAAGTTAGGTGTTAGCTACAACTTTTATTCTTT
Organism: Chrysanthemum lavandulifolium; assembly: GCA_022545495.1. Lineage (NCBI taxonomy): Eukaryota > Viridiplantae > Streptophyta > Magnoliopsida > Asterales > Asteraceae > Chrysanthemum > Chrysanthemum lavandulifolium. Next base: position 143,045,592 of record CM040241.1, on the reverse strand, counting down.
GACCAACAGTTGGTTATATGCAAGTTTTATGAGTATTACCCGTTTGAAATCTGTTACTCAGATTTGGACACGTTTAGCCGTTTTGGCTCTAGTTTATTCATCGGGATGAGTTACGGCACGAGCCACCCGGCAAAATGACCACAAGACATAGATCTACAATCCTATGTTGTTACTTAACTTTATCAGTCCACGAATTTTACCCAGAATTTACGTTTACAGTCCCTGTCCAGTTTCTGTGTTGCAAATCTAGTCCTTTCGATGGTTTCTAGTGTTTTAATTCATTTATCCAAGCACAATCAAATATAATAAGCATATAGAACATATTAAATACATGTAATACTAATGATTACTGAAATCAAAGGTAAGTATAGGAGTTTGCTTACAATCCTTGTGATGAAACAATTCAAGAACCAAGAACTAGGACACTAAAACCTAAACCCTTTCAACCAAAGTCCCTAGCTTCCAACCTTTAACGCACCTTACTAACCCTTCTTAACCTTGATCTAACCTTGTAAAAACTCTCTAATCTCAGCCCACGCACCTTGTGAAGCTCTTAAACCAACCATGGAATCACCAAATAAACTTAAGAAGCATGTGTAGAACACTAAGGCCTTTAACTTTGTAGTATAACTTATTGCTTGAAGATCAAAGATGGAAGGTGATTGTGATTTGTTAAATTCGGTTATGAGAGTGAAAATGAGGAAGATATGAAGTCTTTGGTGAATTATCTTGCAATTGAATGAATATAGATAAGTATTGAAGTGTTTATGTAAGACTTTGCATCATGTAAGACTTAGTAGCTAAGTATACTTGACTTGTGATCTATCTTGCATGTTCCTATCCTATGAGTCACATATAAAACGTGTAAGAGGATGAGAATGAAGAGGTGGAATGTTACTTGTGATGTTTAGATAATATCTTGTCCTTATGGAGTGAGTTTTGGTCCCGTTAATCGCTAACCGTAAGTCGTAAAGTCACAAAACTTAAAACTGGGTATACTAAAAATATGAAACTTATAAAAATGTTCAAACTTATTAATATAACCTATCTTAGCATATTAAATGAGTGATAAGTTTGACGGAGCATGCAAACGCTGTTAAAGCCTAGAATGGTAAGATATTTAAGAAGAAAATTTCAATTTGACTTCTCTTAGTGAGATATTTTATAAGATATTTAACTAAGTATTATCTAAATAATATCTAGTTGTTGACTAGGTATATGACTTTTCAAGGTAAATTAAAATGTGTCGGTCAAAGGTGGTGTGGGTATCGGGAGTTAATAGTAAAGTGAATAGAATTTTTTTTTAGTTTGCAAAATGATCGGAAATTGAGAATTGTGACATTCTTCCCTCATAAAGGAATCACGTCCTCGTGATTCGATTATTCATAACTATAGTCCGATCCTCGAAAAGGGTCTAAAAGTTTATGCTCGTGCGTATGTTCTAAATGATTATGTCAATGTTCATGTATATGGGTTCCTCACCCAACTATGTACGTTCTCGTGCTATCGTGAGCATTCCCGTCCTAAATACATGATCTCTTATGACTAGGTTTGATGAGGCAAGCTTTCCCATTCTCGAGCGAAACCCTCAAAAGATTTTAGGTAACCAATTTTACTTAATCTCACAACTCATCAAACAAGAACTGTCATGAGATTAGGCTAAATCGGTTTGAGCAACAACTTGTTTCTAGCTTGATCTTTGCAACTCATCAAACAAGAACTGTCTACTCGGATCAAACCGGAAACAAGTGGTTTGAATAAAATCTTTTGAAAATTTGGCTCGATTACTGAATTGCTTACATATGAGACTACTACTCCCTTCATTGCATGATTCTTCCTGAATTAGACATAGGTGATCAGGCTATGTATAATTTAGGAGTAACTATGCAATGCTTGGACTAATCGTCTCATATGATGTTTGGTGTTGAGTCATAAGTTCACATGTATAAGGAGTATGCACTTATAATGATATGATGAGATGCTATGATGATGTAGTTATAGTCTAGGGTCAATGATGCAACCTAGTTCTCTATAACCGATGCTCTGATACCAATCTGTAACACCCCCAAAATATCGCAGCGGAAGATTGTGTCATTGGGGTGCTACTTCATAATACAAAGTACAAGTTATAGAAAACGACCTCTAAATGAGACGTTTTGAAAAGTTACCATTCGATTAATGAAATCAGAGTTACAAACAATGAGGTCCCAAAGTATAATACATAAATGTTTCGAATGGTAAATGATAAAAGCGTAAGTCTTCAAAATATGTTGTGCGACTCTATGCTTCAAACTCTAGCTATCGCCTTATGACCTGAGATAAACATGCTAAAAGTGTCAACACAATGGTTGAGTGAGTTCATAGAGTTTGTACTGATATGAAAAGATTTTAAAGAAGGTTCATGTAGCAAAGGCAGTGTTTTGGTCGTTTAGAATAGTCCACAAAGCAAAGGCATTGTAAATCCACTCGCCCAAGTTACGCCCATACAAAACTTGCAACTTTGTGTGTTCACAACCCTTGCCAAAATATGTCTAATTTATGTTCAAACACACGTTGTCAAATGAGTTCACAAAGCAAAGGCATTGTAAATCCACTCGGCCCAAGTTCGCCCATACAAAACTTGCAACATGTGTGTTCACAACCCATTGCACAAAATATAGCATATCAAGTAGTCAAGTATAAATGGTCATAATAGTTCACAATATAGTACCACGTATATAATAATCGAGGATGCTCCGAACATGGGAGACTTTGCCACCGCTCCAACAAGGGAGACTTTGTAATGATGCTTGATGAAACCAAATTATCTTTGGGTGCCACTACCCAAAGTTATGTTGGGTGCCCTTCCCAAAGATATCTTGGGTGCCTCTTCCCAAAGATATACTGGGTGCCTCTTCCCAAAGATATACTCCGAACATAGGATACCTTATAGTGATGCTCCAAACATGGGAGACTTTATAGTGATGCTCCGAACATAGGAGACTTTATAGTGATGCTCCGAACATAGGAGACTTTATAGTGATGGTCGTAACATGTACGGTTCAATAAGTTCAAATAAGTCATAAGTTTGTATTTAAGTTCAAGGGTTCCATTCAAAAGTTCGTAATTAAGTTCAAGTGTTTAAGTCGAGTTCAAAAGTTCAAAATAGTTCAACAGTCAAAGAGCTCAAATAATATCAAAAGGTTCAAGATAGTCGAAGCGTTCAAAATCACGTCAAACAAGTTTAAAATATATCAAAGGGTCCTTGTACAAGTTAAAGAGTTTAACTATATGTCATAAGGTTCATATCAAGTCCAAAGTGTTCAAATCTATGTTAAAGGATTCGAATCAATTTACAAGAGCTCAAATATATATGTCGAAGGGTCAAAATCAAGGAAAGTGGTTCAAATAATAGTGTTCATAACATAGTGATCAATTTAGTTCGGCATAATCTTCTTACAGCACATAGAGTGAAACAAAAGATATTTAAGATCATATAAGTGTAAAGTAAAACAAGTATTTGAGCATGTATCTCCCCAAAGAGTTTATAAAATAATTAAACGAGTAAAAGTGGGGCTACGAACTCACCTTAATAAATGTGATATCCAATATATAGCGAATCGATGGATAAGCCGGAACCTCACGCGCAACCTAGAATATGTGTTGTGTCTTAGGTTCTAAAACAACAATGTGAATGTATAAACATGCCTTATATAGTTATTACATCAATTATGCTTGGATACTTAACATTTGTGAAGTCGTATAAGTGTTTACGTTTCGTTTATTTAAGTTTTCCCGTCTATATCTACCGTTATTTCTAAACCGTAAATGATCACGACTGATTTTTATGTCCTCGTAAAGGTATTTGATAGTACTAAACAGATTAGTGGGCCCTACTACCCCAGAAATTATTTAACTAATGTGAAATTACTAATTTACCCTTGGATGTACTAGTTATTTCAATCAGCAGCAAACTGTCTCACGCTTTTGGTCATAGGTCGAGTTCTACAACTCCGTTTAATGCACGGCCAGCGGCCACGTTCAAGTTAGGGTGTTAGCTACAACTTTTATTCTTTGACCAACAGTTGGTTATATGCAAGTTTTATGAGTATTACCCGTTTGAAATCTGTTACTCAGATTTGGACACGTTTAGCCGTTTTGGCTCTAGTTTATTCATCGGGATGAGTTACGGCACGAGCCACCCGGAAAAATGACCACAAGACATAGATCTACAATCCTATGTTGTTACTTAACTTTATCAGTCCACGAATTTTATCCAGAATTTACGTTTACAGTCCCTGTCCAGTTTCTGTGTTGCAAATCTAGTCCTTTCGATGGTTTCTAGTGTTTTAATTCATTTATCCAAGCACAATCAAATATAATAAGCATATAGAACATATTAAATACATGTAATACTAATGATTACTGAAATCAAAGGTAAGTATAGGAGTTTGCTTACAATCCTTGTGATGAAACAATTCAAGAACCAAGAACTAGGACACTAAAACCTAAACCCTTTCAACCAAAGTCCCTAGCTTCCAACCCTTAACGCACCTTACTAACCCTTCTTAACCTTGATCTAACCTTGTAAAAACTCTCTAATCTAGTCCTAGAACCCTTTTGAAGCTCTTAAACCAACCATGGAATCACCAAATAAACTTAAGAAGCATATGTAGAACACTAAGGCCTTTAACTTTGTAGTATAACTTATTGCTTGAAGATCAAAGATGGAAGGTGATTGTGATTTGTTAAATTCAGTTATGAAGAGTGAAAATGAGGAAGATATGAAGTCTTTGGTGAATTATCTTGCAATTGAATGAATATAGATAAGTATTGAAGTGTTTATGTAAGACTTTGCATCATGTAAGACTTAGTAGCTAAGTATACTTGACTTGTGATCTATCTTGCATGTTCTATCCTATGAGTCACATATAAAACATGTAAGAGGATGAGAATGAAGAGGTGGAATGTTACTTGTGATGTTTAGATAATATCTTGTCCTTATGGAGTGAGTTTTGGTCTAGTTAATCGCTAAGCGTAAGTCGTAAAGTCACAAAACTTAAAACGGGTATACTAAAAATATGAAACTTATAAAAATGTTCAAACTTATTAATATAACCTATCTTAGCATATTAAATGAGTGATAAGTTTGACGGAGCATGCAAACGCTGTTAAAGCCTAGAATGGTAAGATATTTAAGAAGAAAATTTCAATTTGACTTCTCTTAGTGAGATATTTTATAAGATATTTAACTAAGTATTATCTAAATAATATCTAGTTGTTGACTAGGTATATGACTTTTCAAGGTAAATTAAAATGTGTCAGTCAAAAGGTGGTGCGGGTATCGGGAGTTAATAGTAAAAGTGAATAGAATTTTTTTTTTTTAGTTTGCAAAATGATCGGAAATTGAGAATTGTGACATGCAGGGTCTACAGTCCTAGTCCTAACATCTAAAACCTCTTCCTCACCTTCATACAAATGATCAACTGAAGTAGTATCACTCTCTTCAGAACTACAATAATCATAGACATTATAATCAACATCCTCTATGTCACTTTCACTATCTGTTATGTTTTGTTCAGCTCTAGTGTCATTTTCAATATCAAATTCAGAATGAGATGCATAGATATGCAAGACATGATCATTATCAATACCACACTGAACACAAGCATCAAAGTCATCCTTACATTTTATGGGTTTCAATCCTAAGTGAAATTCTAAACCAGGTATCAAATAAAACAAGGACTTTACTTCACCAGCACATTCAGTTTCCAAATGTTTTATAAACCCTATCAAGTCTAATGAAAGAAGATCAACACCTGGAATTTTAGTTAGTATTTCATAATCATAGGAAAGAGGGTCTCTTACAAAAACACCTCCACGATGGTATTTTATCAAGAAACTTGATCCTGTTGCCATCTGAAACATAATAAAACAAGAAAAATTGTTAATTTCAAAAAACCCTAATTTTTGACAAAAACCCTAATTTTACAAATTGATTAAAAACTATAATCAGACCAAAACTTACCTTTTTGTATAAGATGACAACTGTATTCGAACACAATTTTGATTCCCCCAATCCAGAATCTTGGGAAAACGATTTTGTATCTTGGATCGTCAAATTAGGTTTATGTGTGTGTGGGTTTGTGTGTGTAGTGGAATTGGGATTAATAAATTGTGTGTTAACTATATTACTTTATGTGTGTGTGGGTTTGTGTGTGTCAAATTACACGTAGGATTTGTAACCGGTAATAATAGGTTGCATCACTATTGGTATCCCATATAACAGGTTACATGAAGTATAGTAACCTAGATGACAGAATACAAACATTAGTGACTTAGGACAAATTTTTAAGAAAGTTTAGTAACTTTTTTGTATATTAACCCCAAAGTAAATAAGTAAAGAATGAAAAGATCAAACCGAGACACAAATATTTATAGTGGTTCGGCTACGAAGACTTCTTTTCTCGCCCTACTCCACTTCCTGAGTACCAAACTCGAGAGTTTGTAAACACTATGTCAACAGGCTCCTTAACCGGTGGAGAAACCTTACAACGTCGCTTACACTTTTTCCGATAGAAAGCTAAATATCGAGTTCTAGTTCGAGGTAGAACCAACCTAACGTCGCTTACACTTTATCTGGTACAAAGCTAAATACCGAGTTCTAGTTAGAGGTAGATCCAACCTAAGATCTAACCGATCTTTTCTCTACAAATGTGTATGGTGAGTGGTACATTGTATGTGCATGAAAATGATATACAAAGAACAACACCATGATTTAAGTATGTGTGTCAAGACTAGCAACACGAAGCTTGTTGGAAGTCTTGTATACAAATGTAGTGACCTTCTCTTCAACAAAGAAGTTTGTAGATAATCACTAACATAAATATATAAAACTAAGTAATGATCATATATGAATGTATGAAAGTAATGAAAGAAATGTGAGTGAGAAGGGTGAGTTAAAATGGTGAAAATGGACTGCTATTTATAGGCAGTGTGCACTAGAACCCACAGATCTGACATATCCCTTTGAAAGGGACCCGTCCTTTATATTTGAAAGGATCTGTGGGTCTGTTCTGATAGACCCGAATTTGGCAAGATTTTGAGACAAAATCTCTTACACAATCTTACTAAATCTATAAAAGTCAACTCCTGATATAGTAAGATAAGATGTGACTTTTCATGAAAGTCAACTTATGCATGATGTCATGAATGAGGTAAAAAATAGTTTGACTAGTTATTTAAACAAAATGTATTTTAGAAAGTGAAATGTATTTTTACAAAATGTATTTAGACATTGTCTAATTACCAAAAATGAGAGTGCAATTAAACTTGGTTTGCTTGCTATAAGAAAAGTGTACAAATGAAAAATAATTTGGACACTTATAAAAATTGTTTAGTTACTTTGTGTAGGTAACTAACCAAAAATATTTCCGACACAAATAGTTTATATGACAAGTAATGTGTGGGTTCAAAAATATTTGTAAATGCAATATGAAAATGTTCCTTGATCATTACTAAAGACTTTAAATATTCATTTATCCATACCTTTAGTGATAAATGTGATGAGTTAGAAAACTATATGTTTAAAACTTATTTATTTTAACTTTACTTAATATGTTTTTATGATATTCATCGATAAAACTTAGAAATATCGTAAAGTATAACTAAACGTTTTTACGCGATTTATTTGTATTAAAACAGTGTATTAAGACTGGGTGCATTTTAAAAAATTCAGTGTTTTTTACAATAATTAGCACTACGAAATAAAATTCTATTGGGGACCTGTGACACCGCGAGAGCCTCTAGTTTTGTCCTTGGTTGAACGAAAAGGAGAAGATTGAGCTTAAGTAGGTAAAATGAATGGGTGAGCATGGGGCGTGGTGAGGCGGTTTTATGCTAAAACCGAAAACCAAACTGTATATTTCAGTTTTTAAAAACTACAAACCGTTTGGTTTCGGTTTTTCGGTTTTTGACATTGAATTGGTTTGGCTTCGGTTTTTTCTTACTTGACAACAAGCAAGTTTACATTTTATATAAAGTTTACGATTCCAAGTTTTCAAACAAAAATCTTTAAACACGTATCAACAATAGTATAATACCAACTAAACATCTGTTAGATATTTGATAGATAAGGTTTGCTATATAAAAAAGTCGTTGCTAGCTAAAAGTATCATGTAAATTTTGTAACGTGCCACATAGTCCGAAGGAGGTTTCGTAAAATAATTCTTATTCTGTCTTGTCCCGTTCAAACTTGCCACAAGTCATTACAAGTTGTTATATGTGTTACAATAATAGGGCTCATTCTGTTTGCAATTTAAAGACATTTTCAACAGTACCTTTTTTATAAGGAAATTACTAAAAATCTGTTAGATATTTGAAGAATAAAGTTTGCTATATCAAAAATTCATAATTAGATAAAAGTATCGGGCAATTTTTGTAACGTACCACATAGTCTGAGGTGGAGGTTCGTATAATAAAAAATTTCTGTCCCATTCCGTTCAAACTTGCTACCATTCATTACAAGTTGTAACACATTATTTAAATACCTTTCCATATGTGTTTTTTATAAGGACATTACTAAATATTTGACAGATAAAGTTTGCTATATAAAAAAGTCGTAATTAGTTAAATGTGTCATGTAAATTTTGTAACATGCCACATAGTCCGAGGGGGTTTTATAAAATAGTTTTTTTTTCTTCTGTGCTATCCCGTTCAAACTTGTTGCTATTCCTTAAAAGTTTTTATATGTATTATAGTATTTAGGCTCATTTTGTTTGCAATTTCAAGATCTTTTCATCAATATATTTTTATAAAGAAATTACTAAATATTTGTTAGATTTGATCAATAAAGTTTGTTATATAAAAAATCTGTAATTAGATAAAAGTATCGGGCAATTTTTTTACCGTGCCACATAGTTAGGGCTGCGCATCGGTCTCGGACCGGACCGGATCGACCAAGACCGAATTAGCCCAAAAGCCGAGACCGAAGACCGGACCGAATGTGGTCGGTCCGGTCTCGGTCGGTCGGTCCGGTCCAACAAGGCAAAATATTCGGTTTGTAGTCTGGATCGGACCGGACCGACCAAGACCGAGACCGAATTAGCCCAAAAGATGAAACCGAAGACCGGACTGAATATGGCCGGTCCGGTCCGGTCTCGGTCGATCCATCGGTCGGTCCGGTCCATTTGGGTGGTTTGCCCAGCCCTACACATAGTCCAACGACAGATTTCGTATAATAACTTTGTTTCCGCCCCGTCCCTTTTATACTTGCTACCCTCATTATAAGTTGTAACATATTATTTAAAGATCTCTTCATCGATATTCTTTTTATAAGGAAATTATCAAATATTTGTTAGATATTTGATAAATAAAGTTTGCTATATAAAAAAATCGTAACTAGTAAAAGTACCAGGTTATTTTTGTGACGTGCCACATAGGCCGAGGGGGTTTTTGTGAATTTTTTTGTCTGTCCTGTTCAAACTTGCTACTATATATTCGTTACAAGTTGTTGAATATAGTAATTAGGCTTTGTATTCGCAGTTTAAAGATTTTTTTATTGATATTTTTTTGTAAAAAAATTACTAAATATTTGTTAGATTTTTGACAAATAAAATTTGCTATATAAAAAAAATCGTAATTAGATAAAAGTATCGAGTATTTTTGTAATGTGTCATATAGTCTGAGTGAGGTTTTGTAAAATAATTTTTTTCGGTCCCATCCCACTCAAATTTGTTAATATTCATTACAAGTTAAATCTGTTATTGTAACGTGTGGGTGCCATAATACGATAGCAAGACAACTTAACTAATAGCATCGTCACTCTTTATAAATACACGACTAAAATACACCGTTGGTCCCTAAACTTGTATCGGAGGATCGCGATGGGAATGGCCATAATCATCGTGTGGGTCCAAACAGTGGCAATTAAACGCCAGATTAGTCCTTTGGCCAAGTCAAAGTCGATTTTTGTTTTGTAGTCGAGGGTATTTTAGTCCATACACATTTATACTTTTATAACACATTTATATTTTACCCTTCATCTTTCATCCTCTTCATCATCTACCCAAATCATTCATCTCCCCAACATTCATCATTCATCTCCCCTGGAATGAGAAATATATCCGAGCAAAATCTTCTTTCTGAGACCGTGAAAGAAAATTGGATGAGGTAATCGTCATTGATAAATGATTTCTACGTATTTAAATGAAACATCCAGGAAATTTTCAAGATTGTAACCAAATATGTATCTCTGTTTAAAAATGCCTTTGAACTTGAAGCAATTGGCGAAGCGATAGAGAAGGATTTGAGTTTGATTGGATGCACCGCTATAGAAGATAAGCTTCAAGAAGGAGTACCATCTGTATAGAAACTTTTTCTAAAGTGGAATTAAGATTTGGGTGCTTCTGGGACAAAGCTGGAAGCGCAATAAATATAGCTTATGGTGTGGTTCTTTTTTCATAATTGTTTATATCATTACACTTCTATGCAATGTCATTTGTTAAACATTCACTTTATCTTGTTAATTGTTCCACTTGCAAGTTAATTAACAATGACATGAAACAGTTTGTTATCGGTTCAAACCGATGCAATCGAGGAGGTTGAAAGCGAGTAAGTAACCATTTTAGCTAGCATTGTTTTCAATTGGATTAGTTGTGATTTGCGATATTTAGTCTCAAATGAACATCTTCATTCGTGGTGATCAAGTGGAGATTGCTCGGTTTACAAGAAAGCAATGAAGAATGAGCTTCACAAGTGCCACGAAGAAGCACAAAGAATAATTCATGGCTCATCCAGGACAAAAGTTATCCGCCGATAGATGGAAAGTGTTTGATGTATGCTTTAGACCCAAATTTGCGGTCTACATTGCTTAGTTTAAGCTTAAGTTGCACTTGAGAGTCTGTGCCGTGTTTCTCTCCTTACGAAGGCACGGTAAGGCTTCGACTATATTCTTCTCTATGTTTATATACCAAAGTTATCTCTAAGATTGTGTATTTCATGATATATACTACCCAATGCATTTATTAACACGTGTTGGTCATTGCATGATTTTGTAGTATATGTAAATCCTCTTTGAGGACTTGTCAAGAAAAATACACCGTTGGTCCCTAAACTGACCTATTACGCAATTGCATTGACAGGTGAACTGTTGACAACTAAAGAAGCTAGAAGACGTCAACAAATAAATGATAGTTTTGCATCCACTGGGAAGCATACTTCCGCCCTTCTAGTTGTGAGGGAGCATCTTCCGTCTGGAAAGGCATGTTTAAGGATCAATATTGATGCCACAAGAATTGGAAATGTTGCAAGATTCATTAACCATTCGTGTGATGGTGGGAATCTTTCAACAGTACTAGTTAGAAGTTCGGGTGCTTTGCTGCCTCGAGTCTGCTTCTTTGCATCCCGAGATATATTAAAAGATGAAGAGCTTACTTTTAGTTATGGGGAAGGCGGTGAGAATCAAATGGTGCTAAGTGTTTTGTGGTAGTAGTTCTTGACTTGGACTCGTACCTTACGAACATACATAGCTTCTTGATTTGTTGGTATGATGCTATCTTGAATTATCACATTCTAACCCATTTGACTCATTTTCTTTTGAGCTTATTTGTATACCCTATGACCGCCATAGATAAAACATAACTTTGAATCGGGCCCATTCACAAGTAAATGAATAGAACTTGCCACTTCTATTTCTTGCTACAATGTGATGATAGATGTTAATGAGGCCTTCATGAATACCAAATTAAAAGTATAGATTCGTATTGATAGCATAAAGGGGTTTTATTCTATTTCTTGTAAATATAAATCTAACTTTGTAAGTCATAAGTTTTCCTTTAATGCTATTTTGTACCAATCTAACCTTTCTTATCTCTCTACAGATGTTCGTCTTAGTATGATCACACCACTGCATGGGAGATAGCATTTTATTAACCATAAGAAGATCCTGCATCTTAATGTATCGGAAACAACGGGAGTTATTATTATCTTGATTGAAACATCTGATTAGCAAAGGCCAAAGGATCTCCGCTCTCTTCCTCATCATCATCCTCGTCATCGTGACATGGTGACAAAGTTGAAGAGGATTAAAGCTTTGTTGTGAAAGTGTAGCCGTGATGATCATCTGCAAGGTTATTCAAGCCGAATCGAAGTTGTTCATGTTAAGTAGGTTGTTGTTTGGTGAAGAAGCATTTGAATAAGCCATTGCGGTGAAAGGTGGTGCATGGCTCGATTCTTTATTACGAACTATGAAGGGCATTAGCTACTAGCACTTTGTCTGTAATTTCTGATCATTAAAGATCACATAAGCTCCAATAAGCTTATGTGAGTTTGTTTTTATCTTAACTTGTTCTTAATTTGAGTGCTTTTTAGCTGCTTTAATTTTAGCCTGCAAATCCTCTTTTTGCCAATAAATCTGATGCATCAGTTTCAGTTCAACTTTTGTTTGTGCTGCATATCCTTATGCTCTTGGTGCATACCATCTATTCTATACGCAATGATGTATGTATGTGTGAGTTGTGTTTAATTTCCGACAAAAGATGATGACCAGGATGATGTTGGGGAGATGATGATGTTGAGGAGATGAATGATTTGGGAGATGATGAAGAGGATGAAAGATGAAGGGTAAAATATAAATGTGTTATAAAAGTATAAATGTGTATGGACTAAAATACCCCGACTACAAAACAAAATCGAGTTTGACTTGGTCGAGGACCAATCGGCATTTAATAGCTCTTGTTTGGACCGTGGCGATGAATATCCCGGTTTCGTCCCATCGTGATCCTCCGATACAAGTTTAGGGACCAACGGTGTATTTTAGTCTAAATACACCAATTACTGGGCCGGCAGGAGGGGTGCGAGGGGTGCCGTTTAGTAGGCCCCTTCCCAAGGGCCCATATTCGAGGCGGAGCAATTATCATCATCGGAAAAATCTTTGGTTTATTGAAGCATTGCGGATGTAGATGTAGAAGAAGCAGTTGACTAGTCAAAGGTTTTATATATTCCACTATAGTTTATTTTAAAGGATGGCCCAACTAGTAGTATATGAGTAAACTTAGTTTTCAGGCTCATTTACCGTTTGGTTTTCTTTTATACTTAGTCTTTTTAGTGCTTTTGCAAAGTGTGAAAGTTTTGTTCAAATTTATATATGTTCTTAAAACCATGCGGTGCTTATACGGTTTTGTTCTTGTTTAGTTAAGTGTAGAACGTTAATGATTTTAATAACCAGTCGAATAGTTGGTCACTTGACATTTAATAACCAGTCTAAATTATTTGGGTTTTTGATCAAGCAATTATTTCTCTTGAAATGACTAAGGAGATTCGAACAATACCAACCAACAATATGAAAATTTATTTGGGTTTTGTTTCCAAAGGTTGAGAGAACTTGAAGATAATGATCTTAAATCACGTTGTCAACTTTATTTTAAGGTTGAAACATTTATCGTCGTAATATTATGTTATTGCGTTTACTATTGATTTTAAAGGCTCGTTTTTATTCGGTAGCCCCAAATATTTTTTACATTTTCAAAGACGGCACTGCCAATAACCTACTACAACGTACTTATACGATCACAATGACATTCCTGCAACAAGCTATATTATTTTTCCTTACGTTCTTGATGTCACTTTATTTTTATTATAGTTTTAAGTCTCGGAGATCCTCACTTCCAACCAATTGGCCTATAGTTGGTATGACCCCTAGCATGTCTTGGCATTTCCAATGTTTTCATGATTATACCACAGATCCTTAACTGAGTAATTCTAGTTTAATCTTTTAGAGACGATGCGTGTCGTTTGTTTTTCCCGATAAAGACTTTTTTTCTTTTCATTTCTTTTATGCGGAGGCGAGAGGTTTATGTTGTTTTTTCGCATAAGTCTTCTTTTCACTTCTTTCCTCTACAATTTCGAACATTATCTATCACTTCTTACCTCTTCTTTCACAACCCCTACATCTCTTTCTCAATATCTTACATCTCTTTTACGTTTCGTTCATCTTTTTACGTTTTCGTCCGTTCTTTTACGTTTTCCCTCGTTTTTTTACGTTTTCGCCTTTTTTTTTACGTTTTCGCCATTTTTTTACGTTTCGTCCGTTTTTTACGTTTTCGTCTGTTTTTTTACGTTTTCGTCCGTTTTCTTACGATTTTGTCCGTTTTCACATGTTTTCTTACGTTTTTGTCCCTTTTTTTACGTTTCTTACGTTTTTGTCCGTTTTCGTCCGTTTTTACCTTTATTTTACGTTTTCGTCCGGTTTTTTTTTTATGTTTTCGTCCGTTTTTTTTACGTTTTCGTCCGTTTTCTTACGTTTTAGCCCATTTTCGTCCGTTTTCTTATGTTTTTGTCCGTTTTCACCTGTTTTCTTACGTTTTTGTCCGTTTTCGTCCGTTTTTACCTTTTTTTTTTACGTTTTCGTCCGTTTTTTTACGTTTTCATCGGTTTTTTCGTTCGTTTTCGCCCCTTTTTTACGTTTTTGCCTTATTTTTTTTCTTTTTCGTCCGTTTTTTACGTTTTCGTCCGTTTTCTACCGCTTTTTTACATTTTCGTCCATTTTTTACGTTTTCATCCCGTTTTTTACGCTTGCGTTCGTTTTTACGTTTTGGTCCGTTTTTTATATTTTCATCAGTTTATTTTACATTTTCATATAATTTTATAAGTTTTTTGTCGTTGATTTATCTTACATAACAAAGCGTAAGATAATGTAAGAAAACCGACGAAACGAAAGAAGACGGCGTAAAAAAAAAGCAGCGTAAAAATGCGACGAAGGTAAAAAGCGGACTAAAAGGTAAAAACCGGCGTAAAAAGCGAGCAACGTAAAAAAGGACAAATGGACGAATATGTATAAAACAAACAAAACATAAAAAAGGGTCGAAAACAAAAACCGAGCGAAAATGTAAAAAGCGATCGGCGTAAAAATACCAAAGCGAAGAAAACCAATGATCCATTTGACCCATATGACAAAATGGTTTATAGCACAAAAAGCGGTCGATATTTGTATATTTTGAACCATTATGTATTGTCTTTAACACTTCGTATTTTAAGTGATTGTTTGTTTTCACTCAATATCACAAAAACTAGTGAAAAGAAAAGGAAAAAATTACTTTAATAGCACAAAAATACTAGTGAAAAGAAAAAGAAAAGAAAAGGAAAAAAGAAGAAAAAGAAAAAAATCTTGAATAAAGACAAAAACAAAATGTCTTCTTCTTGTAGATGAAGAGCTTAAATCACGTTTTCTTTTGGGGCGTGATTTGCGGATGAAGAGGTAAAAGCTCTGAAAAAACAAACGACACCTAAGTAAACAATTCATTATAAAATTTCTTTATCATATTATTATTGCCAAAGTTAGGCAACTTATAGAAGAAATCGCAACAAAGCAATTCTGTGCATGCATGTTATATTAATGCAACATTTATTCTTGCCTGAAATTGCATTCACAAACCCTTGTAAATATGGATTCAGTTGTTGGGTTTTGAATGGTATTTCTTCATTGCTAATAATTTTTTAGACGTTTTCAGCAGTCTCATGTTCTGTATTTACACTAGATGAGAGTTAAGTTTACATAAAGTATAAATTGATGTCATCTGTTTTGTTCCTACTGGTTGAGAATTAATCTTGAGTTTATCTTCTGGTGATTTGACAAAAGAACTAGTGAAAGAACTAGTGCGGTGGAAAATGCAAATATTTAGTAGAAAATACCCAGAGCAATGTCAAACACGATTATTTGTACCCGAAACCCACCAAGATTAGATCAACATAGGCCACTGGCAATCTATGTCATATCTTTAAAAGTCACCTTCAGGATATGAACATAAACTGGAGCAAAGAAACAGATTCCATCATCTAAGTTAGAGATATAGCGGGGCATACCACGATGCTCATGTTACCCAGCAAAAGTTTTCAGTGAATATAAAGTTATAAACAGCCTAAAGCTACGTTGCAATTCTACCAATCATGGCATTTGATTATAATCAACATAAGAAATAAACATCCTAAACGTCAAGTTAAATACAAGATAAAATACGATTGGCCAAACAGGAGTTAGTTACCATCACCAACCGCCACCGCTACCGCCACCACCAGCCGACCATCCACCACCTCCTCCAGATTGAGTACTTGTCTTGCTTCCACCCCACCCACCGGTATCTGCATCCTTTTTGGCATCACTAGAACCAGAAGCAGCGCTATTCTTCTGCCCCCAACCTCCTCCACCACCATCACCACCGTCACTGGCACCAGCACCACCAGACCATCCACCACTTCCTCCTGCTTGAGTTTGCTCTGTACTTTTCTTGCTGCCACCCCACCCGCTGTTATCTGCATCCTTGTTGGCATTACCAAAACCAGAACCACCACTATTCTTCTGTCCCCAACTGCCACCACCTCCGCCACCACCACTTGCACCACCACCAGACCATCCACCACTTGCTCCTGATTCAGTATTTTGCTTGCTGCCACCACCCCACCCACTATTACCTGTATCCTTTTTCGCATCACCAGAACCAGCACCACTGCTATTCTTCTGGCCCCAACTGCCACCACCTCCACCACTTGCACCACCACCACCAGACCATCCACCACTCCCCCCTGCTTCAGTACTTTTCTGACCACCATCACCAGAACCAGCAGTAGAGCTATTCTTCTCCCCCCAACCACCACCACCTCCGCCACTAACACCACCACCAGACCAACCACCACTTCCTGTTTCAGTAGTTTTCTTGTTTCCACCCCATCCACCAGTATCTGCATCAGCATTTGCTTCAGTATTCTTCTTTCCCCAACTACCACCGCCGCCACTTGCACCACCACCACCAGACCATCCACCGCTTCCCCCTGCTTCAGTACTCTTATTGCTGCTACCCCACCCACCATTATCCGCATTGGCATCCTCTGACCCAGAATCAGCTTTCTTCTGCCCCCAGCTGCTGCTACCTCCACCGCCGCCACTTCCACCACTACCCCAACCGCCACCACTTCCCCCTGCTTCGGTACTCTTCTTACTGCTACCCCACGCGCCATTATCTGCATCATTGTTGGCATCCCCTGACCCAGAATCGTCTTTTTTCTGCCCCCAGCTGCTGCCACCTCCACCATCATCACTTCCACCACCACCCCAACCGCCACCACCTCCACCACTTGAACCACCACCACCCCAGCTGCCTCCACCCCCACCATCACTGCCACCACCACCCCAGCTGCCTCCACCTCCGCCACTGTCACCACCACCCCAACTACCTCCACCACCACCTCCATAACCTGAGTCCTGATTATCATTTTCAGAGTCATTTCCTCTCCCCCGCCCTCGTCCTCTACCTCTTCCTCTACCCCGCCCTCTTCCCCGCCCACGACCACCACCATCACCGTCATTATTCCCATAATCACCTCTACCTGTAAACAATTAAAAAAAAAGCCTCTTAGAAAATAAGCAGAAGTCAAAGCTACATATTTCACTAGTCTGACTTGTACCTGAGCCACCCCAACCGCCAGATGCTGCAGTGACAGGTGGTTCACGGGGATCATCAATGTGCTTTTGGAAATATGCGACTAAGCGATCAATTTCGTCAAACATATTCTTTCGGAACCGAAACCCCTTTGGATACAATCCAATATACTCATGATGTGCATTTGAAGTTCTGATGTACGTTAAAATGAATGTTCCTGGATGCTCATGAGATACACCAAAAGAATAAACAATTCTCGAAGGATGTTCAGCTTTTTCCTTCCTTAAACTTTCATCAACTTCAGCTTTTGTCCCATGCTTGAACATCCGGTAACCCAACATTTTCTTCAAATTAGCTACTAACGGATCAGCATACCGAGCAATTACCTGATATAAAAATGTGTACTTTCATTATACGGAGTATACATATTTTTTTGATACGGTTACTCTGAAAAATAATGGTATTTGTAGCTGACCTCATCAAGATCTGCAAATACATCCTCTCCGATTTTTAGTGTTTTCCCAAGACGAAGCAAGCTTGTAATGTCTGTGTGGTCTTTTCCACATTCTAGAATGTCCTTATGAGCATACACCCCTTTGTAAACTTTGAGCGTCAATGTTAAATATGAGGGTCCACGAGAACTAGGACGGAGGATACTCTCACCAGATTCTTTCTCAGACAGCAACTGGAAATTAAGCAAACTAATGAGCACCAAAAAAGTAATAAAGAGTAAAGAACATATAAGGTCCCTGTGGTAGTGTGGTTGTTACCCAATATTACAGAATTGGTCCCTCAGCCGATACCAACTACGAATCAGGTCCCTTAAAACACTGTTCACTTCCAGAATTCTAAATTTGGTCCCTCAAGTATGTATTAGCTTAGCTTCTCGTCCCTAACAAGTAAAGGGTGTGGGACCAAATATGAAAGCGAACAATGATTCTAGTGATCATATTCGTTATAACTTATGTCAGCAAGGGACCAATTCTGTAACTTTGTGCAAACCAAAGGGACCTTATATGTAATGTACTGAAGTATAATAATGTAATAGTTGAATGTGTATAAAGGTAAATTACACACCTCTATTGCATCATCTATTGTAATGTTCTTAAAGTGAGGATGAACAATCATCCTTGGCTTGAAAAGTTTCTTTGCTATCTCCTTCACTTTATTAGGCTTCTCATTTATGATCCCTGAAGTTTCACGAACTTCATTATAGTAGGGATCCACAGGTTTATCATTCTCAGATGACCAATTACGCCTCATATGACTTTCCTTGCAGCTTAGGAAAACCTGGTACCTATCTTTCACAATTGACTTGATTTTACAAGTCAAAGTTTGACCTTCCTTCAACTTATCAGTCAACTCTTCCTCCTCACAATTATCACTGTAATCTTCCTTAAAAAGCATACCACTCAAACCTGATTCAAGACTACATGTTGCTCTCTCGGGTAGGACACGGCGAACCGTTACCCGTACAACTCTTCCTTCTGAAAGTGTATTGTCCGTCTCCCCAGACATCATGAAAAATTCTTCATCTTGAGTGGGTTCCACATACTCTCTTCGCCAATCTTGAAAACCATTGATCAATTCCATTTTTATAAGATTAATATTGTCTTTCTTATTTTCAACCTTTTTAGATTTTGCATATGTATCAGCCTCGAGACTCTTTAATAAGTTGGAATTTTCTCTCACATGATCAATTGCCACATCAGTAATATCATCATCATCGATGACTTCTTCATTCACATCTGCACGATAAATATCTTTGGCTAATTCCTGTGCAAGAATATATGATTCCGGGTGGATTCTTGTATCATCTAACAAATCGATCACTTGGCTACTACTTGTAGCATTCCCACTTCGCCTAACACGTAAGAAACCAACAGCATTTATGAACACTTTTCTACCAAGACCATGATTCAATAAGTCCTTTCTAGAGTAAATAGACCCAGCTCTCGTTAAGGATCTTTGTAAATAAGCGGCTTTTGTGGGCCCTAACCCACAAATGAACTGTAGAGATGCAAATAACCACTCATGGTTTATAGCCAAATTTACATCAAGCCCAACTTGGTTAGTGACATCGACCATAACTTGTTCAAGTATGCTGTATTTTTCATTAGAAGTCATAAAGCTATCCAAAGGACTAAGTTTCCAAGATAATATTTCCTTCCCAGGCCCGCAAAGAGTTGCAGTCATTGCTAATGGATTCTGAAGATAACGCCCAAGGGCAACAGCACGCTTAACAATGCCTGAAAAATTAAGATTCGGAGTTAGAGATACAAAAGAGATTCTAGAGGTGGCAAATGGACGTGCCTGGCAGTTCCAGCAAGGGCTCTGGTCAAAACAGGACAGGTGAGTTTGACCAGAAACACTTTCTCCCCAACAATTATATTTCTCTATATATAATTATGTCAAATATGATTTAAAAATATACTAGCATGGTACTGCGCAAAGCAGTAGCGGCAAATAGTTTCCAGCAGAGTTTTATAAGGGGATATATATATAGGAGAGATGTCAAGGGGTTTTTGGTCTCATGGATAGAAAATGGAAGGTGAGATCAAACCAAAGGTGATCCCATTTTTGAGATCTCACCCCTCCTTGGTCTTAAAGTAGGCTTGCCACATTTGGAACTAAATGAGTTGGGTGGTCTTGTGCAATAAGAACACACTTTGATGAACCTTAGAACTATTTGACTAATACTTTTTTAACCAACTTTTTTTTTATTTTACCCATCTGACCCATTAGAAAAATATAACCTGAATCTACCCATTCATAGATGGTTATAATTGCCACCTATTTCATTAGTCATTCCATTTTAACATGTGTCTCCCTTACCAGGTCGAGACTGAAGCTGTTCAGATGATATTTCTGACTTTTCGTACAGACGGGGAAGAGACTCATCACCATATACAACGTTTACGCCGTCCATGCCGTCAACATCCACCATCTTCGATATAACCTGATAATAATGACAGAATGATATAAATAAGCACGTTTACATGTCTGTAGCGTCAAGTAGATGCCAAAAAAGAAACAACAAAAGAAAGTACATGGATGAGGCAACTAGATCAAAAGCAAGTAGAGGTGGCAAGTTGGCAACATCGACAGGTAAAGATGGCTGTGCAAGTGTAAGAGATCAGAACAGACGACTTTTATACTAATCAAGATCAGGTCAGATTGGGTTGACTAGAAATAACTTTTGTCCAGAATATCTAACCTTCCTATAAGTTGTCGAGATCATGTTAAATATTTTGTTATTAAAATTCAAATTTTATGAAAAAGTATATTTGGCAGGTATTAATGCATACAAATTACATTTGGGTGACTTTCGAACCGTTTGACCGATTAAGGGTAAAGCATAACCATAACTGACCCTTCATAACTAACCATGTCAGAAAAATTCTCTCTTAAAGTAACTATAACCAAAATCTACTGATGCATTAATCACCACAAGAAAGCAAGTACCTTAATATCTTAATAAGTAGGCAAGTTCACAATTAAACTAAGAAAAAAGATGATTAAGTGTACACAAACCTCAAAAATATCCTCCTTCAGCCGACTACAAGGTACACTCACAGCTCCCAAAACGACAACACTCGGTTTATGATCTGTCATGAATTTCAAAATCGTTGTTGATCATTTTCTTGCGTTGCTGGTCATTGACACTTTGACCACGTATACTTAGAGAACCAGCCGATAAAACATCAAGAACTTCCCCAAAAGAATCCAACATCACAAAAGTGGTTGCAGGCCTTCCTGGGCCCCAACAACATGCCATAACTCTTGGTGGATCTTTTGATGAATCTCCATCGTGCCCCTGCTTCTGATAAGGTGCTTCAGACACTTTGTTAAAAAGTAATCTTCCATATTCCATTTGTAACCAGCTTTTAGCTTTACTTGTTAACAAAGCTCTCGCCTCTTTTTCCATAGAAGGTAGAAGAAAGCCTTCAAATGCATCTTTTATTATCAGCTTCCGTTGTTCATTCCACAATTGAGAATACTTGCTCACATCACGACTAAGGTAGTCATCATTAGCACCTTTCATTAATGCATCATGGATGGGTGTAGGAAGCATTACAGAAACTTGGATAAGATTTTCTTGTTCAGCTTTTTGAATAAGAAGCCATTGTGCATCCTCAAATTTTGCTAGAGGCTTTTCTTTTAACCACTTAATCCCCGCAAATTGATGATGAGAATCTATGGTCACTTTTCCATCGGGTGTTGGACTTGTTGATATTGTAGCATTTTCCATAAAGATGCTACGAACATGTTTCCTGACCGATGGCTCATTGCTAATCTCAACTGCTGCCTAAAATTGAAAAACATGAAACTTAAGCACAAAAAGCAAAACACAGAATCTGAACCATGCGGTATAGCATGAGAACTAAGGAAGAAAGACGCGCAAAGATGGAACAACGGAAAGAAAACATATGAAAAGATATATTAGTATATTTGATTGGACAGAATAGAAGAACAAAGGTAACAAAATGAGCCATTATATTCCATCATTGATCATCCTGTTCAGTTTGACCTCTAAGAATGGAATGATCATTCTTAAACGTATTTAGTATGCATTACTAACCATATAAACTGAATTAACGTGGTAAACAAAGATAAATTGTACCTCAATATAAGAAAACATTAATAACAATTAGGACTGTGAGTAGCTACTGAATCATAAATATATATGTTCACACTATATAAAATATAAATATAATTCAGTTCTAGTTCAGCGGCTTAGTAAAAAATATAGAGATTGACAGAAATAAAACATCAAGCAAAGTTTTAAAGATCAAGTAACTGTCATACCGCAAGAAAAAAAAGTGGAAGACAAAAGCCAAAGTATTATGAAACAACTGGTTTTAAGTTGCTGAAAATTACATGAGACAAAACAGCACAATAGATTGAGTGTAACATTAATCCGTCATACCAAACAATGCAAGTATGCAATATGCCAATATAGCTATCGTACCATGTGCCTAGCACCTTTGAGCACAGCTTCTGGATTTGCAAACAGCTGACAAGTAAGTTTTGATGCCGCTTCATCTGGTGTTTCCTGAGCATCCTCTAATTCATTCATTCTCTGAATAAACAAGTGCAACACAATCAATATTACATTCGTTTATATAATGCACAGTATAAAAAGTTACCAACTTACCATTTGTTGAAGAGTCATCTGTAATCCAAAATCCTCTGAACTATAACCAAACTTGGTAGCAACTTCCCTCAATCCAGCTTCACTGCAAATACCATACTGTGATCTTCTTGTTGGTCTTTTGAATTCTCCTTTATCAGTCGCAACCTCACCAGGAGGAAAGTTAAGGTTAAACTTTAAGTCAACATCATCAATTTCCTCTCTGTCTCAGCTACATTCAGAGACATAATGATTGATTCATAAAATTTCTGATCTAAATGCATGCGCGTCTCATCATAAATATTTCCTTCTTCCTCAAATCGCTTATTGTAATACAGCTGTAGAGCACTTTTTCGTTTTTTAAGTAGCAACCACTTTCTGTCCAAATCCAAGACATTCCAAAGTCCCTGCACAAACACCAAGCCTCTTATAAACCTTGTGTCCAAAACGAGGCCATACGTGTAACTAAGATTAGGATCATTAAGAGTAATTTTTGGTACAAACTGGGATTTCCAGAAAAAGCTTTTTGTCCAAACTTATATAATTATTTTATAAATAATTTATGTGTCAGATATGATGACATTATTTACATTATTTCATAAATCTGTTTTTCTTATGATATGATTTGAGTGCGCTTTATCCATTAAAAGAATATTGTGAGTTACTTTCGCCTGTTAAACCCATTTAACTTGCTACCCTTTAAACATTTCTTTTATTTCACCCGTTTGACAAGAGTAAAACATAACCTGGACGGACGGATCGACTCATTTTCAGAAAATGGAACGAAATGCCCCACCTGTACCAGCAACACAATAAGACTAAAATGATTTTCATTTACCTTGTGCCACCTCAGAGTGGGTTTTTGGTCAGAATCATATAGATTCTCCATGTCACCCTGTTCTTGATCCTTAAACAGGCTTGGGCACTCCTCTTTCCTATACATAGCAATAAATGGCACCTGATACAAAAGAAAATACATATATCAAAACATAGGAACCAACAGAATACGAAAGGGACAAAATGGTAACACTTACTTCAAACTTTTCAACATGGACAAGCTCCAAAAACCTTTTAACATCTTCCTTAGGTATCGGAAATTCAACTTCATTTCCTTCATCGCTTGTTTTAAACCCTCTAGCAATTTTAAGTTGATCGATAATCCAATTACTCTCCCTGTCTATGTTCATACCATCTGTTGGTGGAGGGCCAGTGATTTCCTCAGACATCTACAACAACAAAAAATAGTATATGATTCAAGAAAACAAATGGGCATATCCGAAAGTAGCAAAATATGTTGGTTTATCAGTACCTGCATTCTTTCTGGAATATCCGTCTTCCTAATATTGTCATCTTCCTTAGTCAAGTACTTCTCTGAGTTAATGATTGGTTCAAACTCATCTTCAACCTTCGGTTTCTTTGATCCGATGGTTTCGAAAAAATTTGTGGGGGCTGGTACTTGCCTCGGCTTTTTCTTGTTAGCATTAACCCTGTTGTATTATTTGCAAAGCATTAATGGTAGAACAACAAAGAGAAAACATTAATGAAATTATTGAGAAGCAGCGCACGTACCCTGGTTGAACATTATACACATCCTTTACTTCGTCATCAACAATGAAGTCGGCCATTTCATCTTCTTCATCACTGGTTAGAAGATACGTACCTACAAATTGCAGGCCATTTTGAATTATAGCAAACTATCCATTTAACTGCAAACAAATTATAGGCATTGGTATTTGAAATCTACCGTCATCAGCCCCAAATAAATCGTCCATAAACACTGATGGTCCTGCGCCAACATCAGTCCTAGCTTTCTTCAACCGCTTACAATTTTCACTTGTGGGGCGACGAAATCCAGGGTTGTTTTCTTCGATGAGCTCATAATCATCTTCGTCGAGAACCACATTTCTAGTTGATCTTAAAAATGGCAAAGCAGAAGTTAGAAAGGCAAAAAAAAAGGCATTAATACTTTTAATGCAGTAATACACAAAGAAAATGTACCTCTTTTTCCTTCTCGTCTTTTGCTTCCCATTATCGGGGTCTGGCTTGTCCTC
The DNA here is from genome assembly GCA_022545495.1 of Chrysanthemum lavandulifolium. Taxonomy (NCBI): domain Eukaryota; kingdom Viridiplantae; phylum Streptophyta; class Magnoliopsida; order Asterales; family Asteraceae; genus Chrysanthemum; species Chrysanthemum lavandulifolium. Next base: position 143,020,999 of record CM040241.1, on the reverse strand, counting down.
TTCATCTTCATCAAGATCGTTCACAATGAAACCATCGTTCTCAAACTCGTCTGGTCAAAGCAAAGAATACAATCAAATTAAAGCCTTAAACTGAACTTCAATAGAATAAAAAGAAAGGACGGTAAAATATGTTTTGCAAAAAACATAACACGGGATATGAGGCACCAAATGAGTAACGAATTTCATTATGACCATCAGCTATTCACGAACAGAATTTAGTTAATAAGGTACAATCTGGTGTCTGCTATTGCTTATTGAATCAGCCTGTTTGCTTATTTCATTTTACATTAGGTACATAAGTGGTTTTGGGTCTTTGGATGAAAGAAAGGGCCTATGCTTAACTTCTTATTATAGAGTGAAACAAATTGTTTTCAACAAGCGGTGTCAGATTGCTTATTTCCTACTAGTCATTCTTGGTTGACTCGAAATTACAAGTTTACCCTTGTGGTCTAATAAGCTGATTAGTTTCTTCTACTGAACATCAAAAGCATAAGCTGTTTTCAGTAACCTTGTTAGTTCCTTCTGCTCATAAGCATAAGTTGTTTATATAAGAAAACTAAAGTGCAGAATGCAACAAACAAATCAAACTAAATAAAAACAAGAGAAAACAAGTAATATTCCACCAAACAAATCATACTACAAAACAAATAGATGCAGACTCCTCAAATAGCTCAAAACATTTATAGTAGCTCACCTGAAAATAGCTCACAAATACATAAAAAATTTCTATTCATTTCAAATACAAAACATTTATAGTGTACATGCAGGCTCAAGTTACATATAGCTCGAAAAATATATTTACCAACTCGAGTCTTTGTTTTGGCTTATACGTTTTAGATGCTCAAGCTTGTCTCTTAATATAAGCCATTACAAATTAGACATGCAGGCTCATTTTCACCTCAAATAACTCGAATAATATATATTTACCATACATACAAGTTAAATACGACACAAAAATCTCAGACCCGAGCTCTTACAAGCTCAAGCTCGTCTCATTATATAATCCAAGCCCTAACATATTAAACCTTAAAACACTTTTTTAACAAAACCGAAAAATAAAAATAAAATTTATACCATCATCTTCGTCATCGATATCTTCAGCATCTACTGTCTCTTCAACCGTAACCTCTATCATCAAAAACACATAAATATAAATAACTAAAAAAAAACAAAATAAAAAATAAAAAATACAAACTGAGAGTAAAAAATAACCTTCTCGTTTCGACATCCTCTTTTTTCTCGCCATTATGCAATTACTTAGCAAAAACCCTAAATTTCAACGGTAAAATTAGGGTTTTCGAAAAACACCTAAAATTTACAGTAAACGAAATGATAATAAAAATGCGGTGAAAATGATGAGTGATTGTGGTTAATTTAGTTCAAAATGTGGTGAAATTGGTACTGTGAAAACGATCGTACGGTGCATGTGATCAGAATGCTGAATGATTAGGTTTAGAAGGTGGAAATGATGGTGTTACAGTAGGATTGTAAGTGAATTAGGGTATGGTTTGTGGAGATGGTGATTGTTAGGTGAGTGATGAGTGATTTTGGGAGTGTGTGTGAAAATGAAAACCCTATAGTGAAAGTGGAAAGAAAGGGGTTTTGAATGGTGTTTTGGGCACTTGTTAATGTTTCGTTTTGGTGAGTGCAAGGTATCGTGCATCTGAATAACGTTAATGCCACATGCGTCACACATCATCTCCTCCCAATAGGAAAGACGTATTAAGGGTTTTGAATGGTGTTTTGGGCACTTGTTAATGTAAAAGAAAGAAGAGGACCAATGGCGTTTTTTGGTCCTAATTGACATGAATTGTTTCAAATATATGGAAAAATAATAATTACATGACTTTGTTTGCCTATTAGTTTTAAAATAAAATATAGTAGCAACACCTTTGACATGAAGAGAATAAATATATGATTTCATTTATGAAATGTATCAATATATATGTGTATTCATCTCAGTATGAGTCATAAAATTCTTAAGGATGCATTTACACAAACTAGTCGGGTACCCGCGCATTGTGGCGGCGGATACCTGTGTAACCAAATAACCCACAATAGCATATAAATGAAGCATCACAATCTTGTACATTATAGTAGTACATGCACAATGCAACGAAACCAAATAGAAAAAAGCAATAATGGTGGTGTTTGGGTACACGATAATAGTGTTGGGTCAAGTCGGTACAAAATGATCTTAATCAAGGATTTGAATAGAAAAATACCCTAAGTGTAGCATAACCGTAAAAAGCATTCAAGTCACTGAGTGAACAGTCACTCAGTGAGTTGCCTTCAGGATGCTCATGACGAGTCTCAAAAGAAAGAGTCATCTTTCAGTGCGGCGACACTCAGTGAATGAAACACGAGCTAAAGAAGAATGTGATGGGTTCGGTGAGTGATGACAATAGCTCGGCTGAACCCCAAGTCTTCTCAACAATAAGAAGAAGCGAATAGTTAGATAACTATCTAAGCGCCTGAAGAAAAAGCAGGATAAGGCGAGATAAGTTTGAAATGTATAAGGTATTGTCCTTATCATGCAAGGGTCAAACTTACCGTGAATGGATAAAGAGCATAATTATGTCATCATTGTTCCTTATAAAGCATTGTTATCCTTTATGTTAATACAAATAAGCCGTAAAAACGTTTATTTATATTTTACGATCTTCTAATGTTTTGTCGATAACAAACGTAAAATCATTTTAACGAAACAAATAGAATACGTAAATAGTTTGAGTTAATAGTTTCCTAACACACTTACGTTTTCACATAAAACACTAAAACAAGTATAAGTGATTTTATGTTACATATGTACAACAACTAGTGTTTACATATTGGGTTAGATTATACTTAAACTAAGTATACTAAAATGGGTAAAAACTAATATATACTAAATGGGTAAAAACAAGTATATAGTAGATGAGTAAAACTAGCAAATGGTTTTGACCCATAACCCATGGTTTTATATATACCACTTAACCAAGTTCATTGTAACACCCCGCCTTTTTTGACCACAATATTGTCCGCTTTGCGCGAGGCTCACGGCTTTGTTTTGTGGCCTCGTTTGAAGACTTCCGTGGTCGCTGCCAAGATTACTCTACATGAGCACGCTTAAGCGCGGTTCCTAAGAACTCCACCATGATGAACCACAAACGCGTTGTGTTATTTAAAGGCGAATGTTATCTTATAATGACATCTCTCTAGCGCGGCCGATGTGGGATTTGCTGGGTGTTACAATCACCCCCAGGGGACTCATCGTCTCGATGAGGTTTGCCCACCATCCCGACGGCTCAGAGTGGCTCGATACCATCTGTAACACCCGCCTTTTTGACCATGATATTGTCCGCTTTGCCATGAGCTCACGGCTTTGTTTTGTGGCCTCGTTTGAAGACTTCGGCGGTCGCTGAAGCCAACTCTACTCACACGAAAGCACGCTTAGCGCGGTTCTAAGAACTCCACGCGATGAACCCCAAAAGCGCGTTGTGTCGTTGTAAAGCGAATGTTATCTTATAAGCCAAAGATCTCTCCGAGCCGCGGCCGATGTGGGATTTACAAGGTGTTCTGATATCGTAACACCCCACCTTTTTGACCACAATATTGTCCGCTTTGCGCAGGGCTCACGGCTTTGTTTTGTAGCCTCGTTTGAAGACTTCCGGTGGTCGCCAAGCCAAGATTACTACTCGCATGGCGCGCTTAGCGCGGTTCTAAGAACTCCACCCGCGATGAACCATGCAAGCGTTGTGTCATTGTAAAGCGAATGTTATCTTATGAGCCCAACATCTCTCGAGCGCGGCCGATGTGGGATTTACCAGGTGTCGCAATCGCCCCCCCAGGGACTCATCGTCCTCGATGAGTTTGCCCACCATCCCGACGGCTCGGGAGTGGCTCGATACCATCTGTAACACCCGCCTTTTTTACCACAATATTGTCCGCTTTGCGCTGAGCTCGCTTTGTTTTGTGGCCTCATTTGAAGACTTCGTGCGGTCACCCAAGCCGATTACTCTCACATGAAAGGCGCTTAAGCGCGGTTCCTAAGAACTCCACCATGATGAACCACAAAGCGTTGTGTCATTGTAAAGCGAATGTTATCTTATGAGCCCGTCTCTCCGGGCCGCACGATGTGGGATTTACTGGGTTTCACATTCATTGTATCTAGAAAGAAAACCATGGATCGACCCATGACCCATAACCAAAAATACCCATGGGCGAAGAGGGCGTTCCACGGATCCTTGGCTTTGTCTTAGCCGGATCCCAGTGGAAGGATCCGTGGGATCCGGGAAGCGATGAATTTTCCTCTATAAATAGTGAGTCATTTCTTCATTACTTCTCACCCCGTCAATACACTTTCTCCCACGAGTTAAATCTCACTAACCTTAGATCCAAGAGATCTATGTTTGTAGTTTTGTTTTGTGTGATCTTAGGTTCTCTTAAAGGCAAGATCACCACCTTTGAAGTCGAGCAAGCTCAAGTCCATGAGTTGCCATACTTCCTCATCATCAAGGCTATTGAAGTCCTCTTGTTGATGATCTCTTTCTTTCTTCAAAGAAGTGTAGTGTTGAAGACATTAGTGAAAGATGTCTCAGTGTCAAGACGAAGATATTAGTGAAGGGTATCTATCGTCTATAGGATAAACACTTGTGGTAGGTGCTTAGAAGTCAAGACAAGAAGCATTAGTGAAAGGTGCTTAGAAGTCAAGACGTGAAGCATTAGTGGAGGTGCTTCGAAGTAAAGACACAAGACATTAGTGAAAGGTGTCTTGTAGATCTAGTCAAAGGCATTAGTGAAAGGTGCCATAGATGTACATTCGATATGGTGTGTTTCGATGTACTAGATAGACTAGCATTAGATCCGAGGACATTGATGTCCTTGATGATGTTGTAAAGGAGTAGATCTCCTTTGGGATTAGTCGTTGGTGTAGTGTGGTAGTAGTTCCTCCATTGCAATGGAACTAGGTGCTTAGCTAGTACCTAATAAAGGGTAAGCGGACGTTGTGATAGGATTAGTTCTCCTAAGGTGTGAAAGAACTCGGTGGTTAGCCTAGCACCGTATAAAGGGTAGGCGACGTTGTGTTAGGTGTGGTTCGCCTTGGTGTGAAAGAACTCGGTATTTAGCTTTGTACGAGAAAAGGTTAAGCGGCGTTGTGAAGGCTTCTCCATCATAAGGAGATTGGTGTAGTGTTTACAAACTCACGAGTAGGTGACTCGGGGAGTGGAGTAGGCAAGGAAGGTGTCCTTGTGGCGAACCACTATAAATACTCGCGTTGTGGTTTTGTGCTTCTTACTCTTATCTTTTCATTACATATCTTTATATGCTTGTTTATCAACATCCAACACACACAACCAAATAGATTGACATAAGTCGATCTAAATAGTTTAAAGGAAGTTTTAATTGGTAAAACTATTCAACCCCCCTTCTAGTTTTCCACAATTGGCATCGAGCTTCGTTACCAAGTTTCTTGAAGTATATTGTACTTTAAAAACTTGATACGATCCATGGTTAATTGAAAACTATAAAGAAGGTTTTTCATAAAAATAAAACACCATGTCTTTTAAAACTATATGTTTGGATGTTGATTTGATAAACAACATTTTTTCTTATTATTTTTTTTTTTCATTTAATTGCACTAATCTTTCTTGTCATGTTGATTAGTCAAAGCTCATACCTCCAAGCTTTAGGAATCGCTTGGTAACAAGAATACCTTCCTAAGAAGGTATCTTAAACACAAAGGAGCCGGGATTAGTCTAAGTGACATTTGTTGTGTCATTTGTAAAGACATTCCTAAGTGCGCTAAAGGTATGATTTTCTTTTTAATGATATTGCTTGATAATTAAGTATACCTAGTTAGGTATTTATATGATTATCTTTTGTGCAAATTACATGTTTTACATGAAGCTTCATTAGGAAGTATTTTTCTCACATCGACGTGTTTTATTTTTCTCGTATAAAGTCGTGGTATATAAAAATTATGTTTATTTTGTTTCCTTTTAATCCAATAAAACAAAACACAAATTTCAAAATTCCTCCTTCCCATAAAACTCCCACCGTCGACCACTTTATCAAATCCTCACTTTTTCAAATCTTCCAATTTCAAAAATTTCCTCTCATTCAAAACTTCATCTTCCTCTCATTCCATCTCAATCGAAACCAAGAAGATCCGCCATCAACATGGTTTACATCGCACTCGTGCTCATCGCTCTAACACTCATCGCTCTTGTGTTCCCTATGATGAAGTTCTCATACGGAGACATTTACTTTGTGTTGTTAATCTATATTGGAGTCATATACCCGATCCTTTGTATCATCCTTAGTGTTGAAATGCAATATTATTAATAATCTAGTTTATCTAGGTTATTATTATTATAATGTGTTTATCATTTCTTTTGATTTATATGTTTTATATTATTTCATGATACATTAGAAGTCATGTATGCATGCTAAAAGAAAATGTAGGATAAAACATATTTCGTGGTATAAAAAAAGCATAAAACCTATGTTTTTATCAAATCTGTTTACATTACTGGATCCACGGATCCGGAAGATATACTAGCGGATCCCTTTGTAAAGGAACCGTATCCGTACATGAAAAGCAGTTTTCATGCAAGATTAAAACCACTATCTTTCTAAAAGTAATAATCCACTAGAGTTTCAAAACCATGAGTTAGCTAAATGTTAAAAAAAACCATTGTTAATAAAAATCTAGTAAAAGCGTTAGATTATTATTAGATGACCCATAAACATCACCTCTTATTAACCCATCATAATAAGGTTTTAAAAGGTACCATTTTGAGGGTCATTTAAGTCCTTATTTGATCACTTTGTATCCGTTATTGCTAATATCGTTCCTTTTCACTTTTTAGGTCTCGTGAAGGCAAAATCTTTGGAATGGCACTTATTTGGACGAAAAGGCGCGAATATATGAAGAAAATGGCCAAAGTCGAAATCGAGACACTCACGATTCTTTGAATGTAGAAGCGGCAGCGTCGAGTGCTATTCTTGACGCCGTCCCAAAATTGTGTGACGATCTGGTCCCAAAACTCGTATTTTCAAGTGGCGGCGTCTAGTGGTGAAAGAGTAGGCCGTCGCTACTCGGGGCGGCCTAGATGCAATCGAACGACGTCGAAGGCGAAGGGCGGCGTCGCGGACATAAGGTGGCGCCGTCGCAAAGTTAACGTGGCCGAGCGAAACCACAATGGCGGCGACACGGCGGCGTCACTAAACATAAGGTGGCGCCGTCACAATTGTAATCTTATATATAGAATCCAATTTTCGGTCTTTGTGTGGAGAGTCTTTGGAGTAAAACCTAAAACCGAACATAAGGTGTCTTATACGAGTATTTTAGGGTTTTAAACCCTATCTTACACCAAGATAAGTCTTTACTTCATTAATTCAATTATGTCTTTGATTATTTGTGTGTATGCTTGCATGTTCTCCATGTCAAGCTAATTTATTTGTGTGTTTGCTTAGGAAGTATGAAACTTAATTATTAAATATTGATTGGTTGTTTCTTATCTTAGTTGATTAATGATCTAGTAGTGCGATAGATCATTCGTTGTGTATAATGCTTGATTCATCTTTGTGAACCCTAGAGTATAATTACGAGTAATTGTAGTCTAAACCATCAAAAGCGCCTTAGAGTAGGGTTTATAATCTCTAGTGGGTTTGTAGACAAGACCCTTTGGTAAGTTCAAAGAGTTAGGGAGAAAGCATACCTACAACTTTAGAAACACTGCTTGACTAGGATTAAGGCGTGACACTCAACCATCGATAGGAGATAATTAAGGAGTAATACAAACTAAGTAAACACATCTTTAAACTATCATACGAGCACACATTAATTAGACATAGACTCCCACAACATTAGTTTAGATAATTAGATAATAGTAGAGTAATCGGTGAAATACCAACCCCAAATCAATACCGAGATTCGTACCTTTCCATTTTCATAAAATATAAAAGATAAAAATAATCTTCCTCAACCTTAACCTTAGCGTAGTAACTCCTACTAGCATTCCTATTCCCAGAGAGCGATATCAATACCCGTGGCACCTAATTACTACACTACAACGATTAGGTTCACTTTGCAGGGTGTTATAAAACTTGCTCGAAGAAAGGAAGTTCCTTTGACCCCGAGCAGCGTGTGGCGTTATCAAGTTTTGGCGCGTTGCGGGGAATAGAATAGCTAGTTAGTAGTCCCTCGTTTAGGTTTCTTTGCTTGATTCCTATCAAGTAAACTTTTTTCTCATTTTAGATTTCTCTTAGTCTATCCCCTTCTTCGTGACCTTTGTTAGTAACCTCATCACTTTTCATCATGGAAGGTGATAACCCACTACCCTTCATCAACCCACCACCAAATGACCCGCCAAGAGCCCGTACTCTTGGTGAATACTCGAGACCAAGCCACCAGGCTATAGGAACACCATTGAGCTTCCCGACCAAGCCCGAACTACGGCCTGCGATCCGGCACCATCCGGTTGGTGCAAAGCGGATGTGCATTCCATGGACTTCGTTCGAAGATCCAAATCGACATCGAGGGATTTCCTCAAAATCGTCGATTCCATCGACCTTGATGCTACTACTCGGGAGACCAGCGCTGCATCTCTTCCAATTCTCTCACGGGACCAAGCTAGTAATTGGCTTGGCGACTTCCAGCGGCTCCATCTCAAGTTGGGATGATCTTACCTCTCGCTTCCTTGCTCAATTTTTCCCACGGGAGAACCACTAAGCTTAGGAATGACATCTTGATGTTCCAACAACGTCAAGGTGAATCTCTCTGAAACATGGACCCGATTCAAGGACTTACTTCATAAAGTCCTCATCACGGCATTGATCTTTGGCTCCAAGTCCAAATCTTTTATGATCATGTCAACTTTCCCACTAAGCGATCCATTGACCAAGCGGCGGTGGAAAACTTAGTGATTTCACCGCGAAGAATCATGGGAAATAATAGGGACCTCGCCTCTATGACAACGAAAGTTGGGATGACCCCGTGAGCTGCCCAAAACCGTCAAGGCAATCTCCTTGCCTCCTCCCGACCGTGGGATGATCGAACTTGAAGATCAAGTTAAATTCCTCATGAGTTCCTACGAAAATCCTAAATCTTCACACCATGTGAACAAAGCTTCTTCCTCGTGCGAGCCGTTTGTGATCCTCATAACACGCGCGCTAGCACCGATCCCGAACACGCTTACATTGACTCGCATCCTCGCGTGTTAATGGAGCGGGAGGAAGATTCCTACAACTCCGGACCTAGGAATTTCAATGAAACCGTGAAGCATGGAAAAACAAGCCCGACTTTTATTGGGGACAAACCAAGAATTCACTTCTAATGATTTCTCATGGCCCCACCTAACGGTCCTAACCAACAAAACATCGAAGGAATGTTGCAAAACTTAGTTGCATCCCAAGAAACCCGAATGGCTAAGCTCTCGGACCGCTTTAATAATCAACAAGCCGAGATGGATAGGAAAATAGACAACCTTTTGAAAGCCATAGCTAGTGATAAGAAGGTTAGTGCTATCTCAACTCCGAGCCTTGAGGCATAGAGATTAAGGATCCAAGCAAGCTAAAGTATGTCCAATTCGTCAATACCATCGCTTAGTTGAACTGATGAAACAAATGGCGAAGAGGACTATACACTAGTGGATGAGGAAATACCGAGGAAGTAGATGAAGTAGACATTGACTATTTCGACAAATTTCCTACGGAAGAAGAACTATCTCGCCACCCTCACTTAGTGCGTGACCTCCGTCACATGTATGTTAGGAAAAGTCCTCGAGTTAAGTTTGGGAACCCGTGGAATCTTAACATACCATGTGTCATAGGACACCTTTTGTGGCAAAAGCTTACATTGATCATGAGTCCCCAATCAACATAATGACTAGCACCTACTACAATTGGATATTGAAGAAGCCTATTCCAACTAGGCAAGACCCCAATGATCCTAATGTTGGTTGCAATTTTCTTGGTAGAGTTAAGGGATTGCCCGTTTATGTAGGTAGTTTCACGTTTCCTACGGACTTCATAATTGTGGATGATATTAGCACGGCCATAGACCCTAGCTTGTCCCATGTTATTCTAGGAAAACCTTTCATAGAAAGCACCGGAATGACCTATGACCCCTCATTAGGAGTAGTGCGATTCAAGAATAAGACCGATGACATAGCTTACCAAATGCCGTTTAAGATTGAGAAGTTTTCATCACTCTCTAATGATGAAAAGGAACTTAAACTATCGGTCTATTATAGGAATGATGAGGATAGGGAGAAAGGTGTTGATTATGTTATGGCTAAGATTTTGGATTCTACAAGGATTGCTTGAGCCTAGGACCGAATACAAGACCGAATGGGAGAGGATGAACTCTTAGAAGCGCATTTTAGGCACTTCTACAACATGGAATCCCCATTAGAGGCCGTCGAGAGGACGGTGTTGAGGAAAGCGTGGGAGCACGACTATGAGTCTAGCTACAAGACTCTTAAATAAAGAAAAGCGCTTCGGAGGCAACCCATGCTTAATTGTTTGCTTGTTAGTGTCATATATCTTTTATTAATTGTTTATCCTCATGTTTAAATTTGTAAAAATGCTTTATTTTGTTTTAACCTCGTCTTAATTGCATATAAAGGTATTTTACATAAGGGATAAGTGTAGGGAGGATTACACACGTTTTCAAAAAAGCGTAAACATGAGAATAACAATTAACTAAAATATATATATGTTTGTTTGTTCGAGTCAAATGCTTGTATCGAGTCATAATGGATGTTTTGCGAAATTTTTCGATTCTAAAGATGTAAATTTTCGAAATTTTTCGAAAATCGCATACCGGTTTTGTCGGGATAACTGGCGGTGTCGAGATTGCAACTGACGGCATCGGGATGGAGTAAAACATCAGTTACTTTTTCTCGTTTTCGAGCTACTTATAAATTTTGGAATTTTCCGGTCTTAATTTTCTTAGAAATTGTAAACATCCATTCCACAAGCATTATATCCTAGTTTAAATCGAGTCTTATATATATTATTACCGCCGATTTTACGAAGGTTTCGTTTGTTTTCTTCAAGTGTGCGGTTTAGTTTGTCAAGAAGAAGTTACATAAGATTGGAAGGAGCTTTTCACGCAATAATTCTTCTTGAAAAGAATTTAACCACCACTTTACACGGATCTACCGAGCTAATCGGGAGTATTAGTTTCTTCGTTTTAATTACCTTCTTTTATCATAACTTTGATACTTTCGGGGAACATTGGGGACAATGTTCAGTTTAAGTGTAGGGAGGGAAAATAAAACGGGAACTTTGAAACTATGCTTATCCTTGACTATTTGCTTTGTCTAATTGCATTTGTGTAATAAACCATGAGAAAATGTCGGTTAGGGTAATTTTGGCACCAAATTTAAAATTTTTCATGACATATAGGAGTGGGCCATTAGTCTTAACAAAAGCGTCTCACGGATAGGAAGTTGCATGACTAGCACAAAACCCTTACCACCCAAATTCCACCCAAAATGTGAGGATCGCCTTAGATTAGTAGGAATTAAAAGCATTCATCTTTAATGCTTAGAGTGTGAACCGGTAGTATATTAGATTCTAGAACTTGTTTTGTGATGCATTCCGAGATCGCAAGTGAGGCTACACTTGTGTAGTTAGGAATAACTAAATGATAAGAGGCATTAGGATAACCCTTGTTTGATACCGTAATATAATTACTTCTTCCATATTGGTTGAGTAATTCCCCACACCCTTTGCGTTGTACTCATCTTTAGTACACGATACCCCTAGTTAACCCTCGAGCCTATCCTTTTCGCGGTTCTCGTGATATTTGGTTTTCGGAATATCAATGAAAACATTGTTTACCACCCCGAATATACACCTAAATCGCCTTAGCCTACCCCTTATGCACTCACTTTTAGTGCAAATGTTTATTATCACCTAAACCCTTAGTTCAATTATCTAGTTGCTTGCATAAGTTGCTAAGTCGAGTCATATCCTTTGTATCTGATTTTGGGATGATTGGGATTCATGGGAAAAGTTAAAGTTTATGAAATGACGGAAGGGCGTTAAATTCAAATTCCCTTTGTTTGCGTAATAATGTACACCAAGTGTTTTGATCTTTTCAAATCGGGTCAAATTAGTGTTAGAGTAATAAAAACTCAAGTGTAGGGATATGCTTATAAATTCCTAGTATTTTGATGTTATCATAGAGGATGGTAGAGTAAAAGTGTATGAAAAAAAAAAAATCGAAAAAATAAAAAAAAAAAAAAAAAAAAAAAAAAAGTGAAAAAAAAAAAAAAAAAAAAAAAAAAAAACGGGCTACCATCCTACATCTATCCTTTAAATTTATGTTTATTTATTTCGGTTATCTAGAGTTTAGAGTGTCGAGTCTTGGCTTAGCAGCGCCATTCTTCATATGCATTTAACATAGAGATTTTTGACTTACCACCACTAAATAGCCTATCCCACCAAACCCTTATTTCCCTACCGTAAGCCTAACGTTACAACCCTTTAAAGACCTCTTTGATAGTCTTTCCTAGGTGCTTACGCCAAAGCGATGGAGGTTTGATCTATTCTCAAGCCTATGGTAATCTATGTACTAGGACCGGTTAATGAGTGTTTATCTTCCATTTCCTATATTGTTATATTTCATATATACACCGAGAGAGATGTGAGTATCCAAACACCCCATGTGAGGTGCTAGTATGTAATTCCGTGCTTGTTATGACTTTTTGGGGCTTATATGTGTTGTGGACCGTTTTGAATTAATCTTGAATGACCCATAACTTATAAATTAATTGGCTAAAAGCACATTTGCTTGAGGACAAGCAAATAACAAGTGTAGGGATATTTGATAAGGTTTTAAAGGTACCATTTTGAGGGTCATTTAAGTCCTTATTTGATCACTTTTGTATCCGTTATTGCTTAATATCGTTCCTTTTCACTTTTAGGTCTCGTGAAGGCAAAATCTTTGGAATGGCACTTATTTGGACGAAAAGCGCGAATATATGAAGAAAATGGCCAAAGTCGAAATCGAGACACTCGCGATTCTTTGAAAGTAGAAAGCGGCGGCGTCGGGTGCTACATTGTGACGCCGTCCCAAAATTATTAATGACGATCTGGTCTCAAACTCGTGTTTTCAAGTGGCGGCGTCCGGTTGTGAAAGAGTAGGCCGTCGCTACTCGGGCGGCCTAGATGCAATCCAGACGACGTCGGAAGGCGAAGGACGGCGTCACGGACATAAGGTGACGTCGTCGCAAAGTTAACGTGGCCAAGACGAAACCCAATGGCGGCGACACGGCGTCACTAAACATAAGGTGCGCCGTCGCAATTGTAATCTTATATATAGAATCCGAATTTTTCGGTCTTTGTGTGGAGAGTCTTTGGGTAAAACCTAAAACCGAACCTAAGGTGTCTTGTACGATATTTTAGGGTTTTAAACCTATCTTACACCAAGATAAGTCTTTACTTCATTAATTCAATTATGTCTTTGATTATTTGTGTGTATGCTTGCATGTTCTCCATGTCCGGCTAATTTATTTGTGTGTTTGCTTAGGAAGTATGAAACTTAATTATTAAATATTGATTGGTTGTTTCTTATCTTAGTTGATTAATGATCTAGTAGTGCGATAGATCATTCGTTTGTACATAATGCTTGATTCATCTTTGTGAACCCTAGAGTATAATTACGAGTAATTGTAGGCTAAACCATCCAAAAGCGCCTTAGAGTAGGAGTTTATAATCTCTAGTGGGTTTGTAGACAAGACCCTTTGGTAAGTTCAAAGAGTTAGGGAGAAAAGCATACCTACAACTTTAGAAACACAACGCAACTAGGAATAAGGCGTGACACTCAACCATCAATAGGAGATAATTAAGGAGTAATACAAACTAAGTAAACACATCTTTAAACTATCATACGAACACACATTAATTAGACATAGACTCCCACAACCTTAGTTTAGATAATTAGATAATAGTAGAGTAATCGGTGAAATACCAACCCCAAATCCAATACCGAGATTCGTACCTTTCCATTTTCATAAAATATAAAAGATAAAAATAATCTTCCTCAACCTTAACCTTAGCGTAGTAACTCCTACTAGCATTCCTATTCCCCAGAGAACGATATCAATACCGTGGCTTACACCCAATTACTACACTACAACGATTAGGTTCCTTGCCTAGGGTGTTATAAAACTTGCTCGAAGAAAAGGAAGTTCCTTTGACCCCGAGCGACGCGTGTAGCGTTATCACTTCTATAGGTTCAACTATGACTCATGAACAGTTTGATTTTCACTCACCAGCGTCACACTCCTAACATATCTCTTGAGCCCAACAATCATGTCCGTGGGTTCAATAATCTCGAAACCGTCACTTCCATGAAGGACGTGTTGTAGACACCTCTACAATTCGAAGAAGGTATCAATACCTCCTTCCGAGCCATAGGACTAGAAATGTCTTCTTGAAATCAACGAGAAGATATGTCGAAGGTTCATAATGGAATTCTTCCGTCAAGTTGAACTCGTTCGTAACGAGGATCGCTCTCTTTCTCTTTGGTTTTGGATCAAAACCAAAGTTCACTTTAAGTCTTGGGCATTTGCTCACATCCTTGATTCCAAATCATGGACAATGTGCCTTCACGAAGATTGGTCTCTTGATTCTCTCTTTAACTTTCGTGAAGAAAATAGTCCATATTGTTCTCACATACCCTCCCGGAAGATTTAAATCGCATAATATGCAAACCTCGACCATATTACTCCGATCCAAACATTATCCATACACGGGATATCCGAGAAGAGTACAAGCCCTTGCACTCATCCTACGTGAAAATGTTTGGAGTCTTAGGAAATCGAGAAATTCTTCCGCTTGTTGTGCTCACATGTTGTATTGTTTGCTAACACAACAACCATACAATCTCGCCTACTTCTTCGCAAGGCGAATTGTAAATCTTCAAGGCTCAAGAATAAACTCATTCCATATGGAATGTTCTTGACGCCTCTATCATAACGTCATGTATTTTCATCCTCAATTTCAAAGTCCGTTATGCGTGCTTGTGAACAAGATGATGGAACCACTAAACATTTCTCTCATGAAGACATTCTTCATTCTTAATTCCACCAACACTCATCAACCATTTGATGATCCTTCTAGCGATAACACTCAAGGAACTTAGTAGTCTTTCAAATAGGATCAATTCTTTTGTACTCATGCTTTATCAATGTAATCCAATTTCCTTCATGAAATAAAACATCTTACATTTGATATCTTTGTGTTAGAACTCCTTTAACTAACCTTGGAATATAATGCAATGCAAGATCATTGCATACCTTTAGTAAAGGTTACGCCTAGCGAGATGGAGCGGATCCCAAAGGTTGTACTAGACGGATCCCTATCTTTGGGAACCGTGGGATCCGCAAGAAAATGCAATTGCAAGCATTGTATTTCAAACATATCCTTAGAACATCTAACTAAGCTAAACATAGGTGTCCTAAGGCAAATTAAGTCCTTATCAAGATAAGTAGATCCTTCCTACTCACATAACTCACCTAGATCACACTCAAGACACTTGTAGATCTATCGTTTCACTTAAACCCATTACTCTTCCGCTCTCAAAACAATCATTTCTCATAAGATCCTCAGACTTGGAAATCTTTCAATTATGATTAATCATAAACATCTAGTCTTAATCATAATCATCATTTCGATTATCAGCATAAGATTGATCATAAATCATCCTAGCAAAATTAATCATAAATTGATCAAAGTTGATGAAATTGACCCTAGTTTTCCATCTCAAAACCTTTAGGATATTTTCCAAAACACAATCCTAAGTCACAATCGATCTCTAGGATCATTTAGCTTCAACTTGACACTCTCAAAATCTTTAGTGTCATCCTTGTTCATTCATTGGTACTCATGAAAGTTCAAATCCTTCCATAAAAGGCAATCATTAGCTAGAACACTCATTACCTTCAAGTACTTAAGCACCTCTTCATTTAAGACACTTAGATAAACTGAAACACTCAAGATGATATAGGTCTTAGATCTTACAAACATCATTTCCATCTTTCATAGGCTGGCGACAAGCGGATCCCTAGGATTAGCCTAGATGGATCCTCATTGGAGGAACAAGTGGGATCCGGATGATAGTTATAGGTCAAATCTTGCTAAAACAATCATTTCAACTCATCTTTCTAACTTAAACACTCCATCTCATCTTAAATGAGTTCCTAGATCAGTACAACCTCGAAGTTGACTCTTGTGCATGTCAATCATCACATTCCAATGAATTTTAGTGGCTTAAAGCTTAAATGCACTTGCCAAATCTCTTAGTTTATAAACCACATTGTTAGGACCTCTATAGTCATCACTCTCATCTTAACTTTCAGCTCTTTGCAAACCTCTTGAAATCATCTCATCATGAGGAAAACCCCAACTAGTAACTTATCCACCAAAGAACCACCCATGAAAAAGGCTCGTGTTATACACGAAATCTCTTCAACCGAATCATCTCGGTCAAACCAACAAATGCAAGGATTTCTTCATCATCCAATCAAACCAATTCCTAAAAGGATAGTACCCACTAAAACTACCTATGCCAAACACCACCATACCTCCTAGGCCAAACAATATCATCTCAACTAAACCATCACCATTGGTTCCTAGAGCTATCTCAGTTTACATCCCATTATCATCACCACACCTCTACAATTTAGAGGACTTGCCTCTAGGCCATCTCATCCTCCTCACGACAACATTCTCCTCATTAGGAGGAATAATGGTTCAAAATCAAGGTGTTGAGTCAACATTAGCTCCGGCTTCCTTTTCGCCATCTCCATCATATAATCCTATTTGGATTATGAGAAATCATCAAAGTCAACCACCGACCATATGGAAGTTGACACTTCTTTACCACCACCATCATTCTTGGTGAGGCATTCTTAAATGCGCCTCCACCAATCCTCCATTGTTTGAAGCTCCATGAGCCGCTTCACTTGATCCTTTACATCAAGCCATTTCATTTCTTCCACCACCACTACCTAGCCATGACAAAGATTGCTATCATTGTCAACATGTTGAAAGTTTGATACATGAAATGCGGGAAGACCAACGTTTCATGTTCTATCATCTCCTCGAACATTTCGACGAGATCAAACCTAAACAAAACTTGAGCTAGAAGATTTTAGTGGTGTCCTAGCATCAAGCGTTAGATAGTCTAGAAATTCCTAGTCATGTATTGTCTATTTTCTTATTTTTAGAGTCATGTATATCATAACTATTGTTTTATTAAATGGAAATTACATGCTACATGTTATTTTGCTGAGCATATGTATTCATATCTCATTTATGTGATAACATTACTTGTTTTATCACATTTGCTTATTTTATTCATCGACCAGACGGATCCTTAAATTTGCCTAGACGGATCCCTACTAGGAGGGCTGTGGGATCCGTGATAGAAAAAAACTTTTTTTCTACTAACTTAAATCACATTTGCGGAAATTATGAATTATACTTGTTTTCTAACCCTTGTTTTGTAGTTGTTCAATTAACACATGAAGAATTTGACACCCTAAAGCTAGGGGAGCTTGGTATCAAAACAATACATTGCAAATTACTTGCAACCTTAGATTTATATTTCATGACTTCCCTTTGCAAAATTGCAATCATCTAGGGGAGCACCCGTCACATAGGCGTAATCTTTTGCAAAGTTAGTTGCAAATGAACTAGATTAAATTAGCTTCTTGGCGCCTTACATAGGGATGGACTCGTCAAGGGGAGTAAAGACGAGATCATTTCCGTTACTTATTCTCTATTTTACTTTTATTTCTTTCACATGTTTGTCTAAAATAAAAAAAAAAAAAAAAAAAACCACTTTTGTTTCGACAAAAGGGGAGAAAAAGTAAAACTACAAATTCAAACTTTTACAATTTTAGCTTTTCTTAAAATAATTTAATGTTATGTCATCAACAAAAGGGAGATTTTTAATACAAATAAGCCGTAAAAGCGTTTATTTATATTTTACGATCTTCAATGTTTTGTCGATAACAAGCGTAAAATCATTTAACGAAACAAATAAAAGCATCGTTTGAAATAGTTTCCTAACACACTTACGTTTTCACATAAAACACTAAAACAAGTATAAGTGATTTTATGTTACATATGTACAACAACTAGTGTTTACATATTGGGTAAGATTATACTTAAACTAAGTATACTAAAATGGGTAGAAACTAATATATACTAAATGGGTAAAAACAAGTATATACTAGATGAGACAAAAACTAGCAAATGGTTTTGACCCATAACCCATGTATTTTATATATACTACTTAACCAAGTTCATTGTATCTAGTAAAAAACCATGGATCAACCCATAACCCATGACCCATGACCCATAACCAAAAATACCCATGGGTAAAGAGGATCGTTCCACGGATCCACGGCTTTGTGCTAGCCGGATCCCTTGTGGAGGGATCCGTGGGATCCGGGAAGCGATGGGATTTTCATCTATGAATAGTGAGCCATTTCTTCATTATTTCTCACCCTCGTCCAACACACTTTCTCCACAGAGTTAAAACTCACTAACCTTAGATCCAAGAGATCTATGTTTGTAGTTTTGTGTTTGTGTGATCTTCTAGGTTCCTCTTAAAGGCAAGATCACCACCTTTGAAGTCGAGCAAGCTCAAGTCCATGAGTTGCCATACTTCCTCATCATCAAGGCTATTGAAGTCCTCTTGTTGATGATCTCTTTCTTTCTTCAAAGAAGTGTAGTGTTGAAGACATTAGTGAAATATGTCTCAAGTGTCAAGGCGAAGATATTAGTGAAAGGTATCTATCGTCTATGGGATAAGCACTTGTGGTAGGTGCTTAGAAGTCAAGACAAGAAGCATTAGTGAAAGGTGCTTAGAAGTCAAGGCGTGAAGCATTAGTGAAAGGTGCTTGAAGTAAAGACACAAGACATTAGTGAAAGGTGTCTTGTAGATCTAGTCAAAGGCATTAGTAAAGGTGCCATAGATGCACATTCGATATGGTGTGTTTCGATGTACTAGATAGACTAGCATTAGATCCGAGGACATTGATGTCCTTGATGATGTTGTAAAGGAGTAGATCTCCTTTGGGATTAGTCGTTGGTGTAGTGGTAGTAGTTCCTCCATTGCAATGGAACTAGGTGCTTAGCCTAGTACCTAATAAAGGGTAGGCGACGTTGTGATAGGATTAGTTCTCCTAAGGTGTGAAAGAACTCGGTGGTTAGCCTAGCAAGTATAAAGGGTAGGCGACGTTGTGTTAGGTGTGGTTTGCCTTGGTGTGAAAGAACTCGGTATTTAGCTTTGTGAAAAAGGTTAGCGACATTGTGAAGGCTTTCCGCCATAAGGAGATTGGTGTAGTGTTTAAAACTCTCGAGTAGGTGACTCGGGGAGTGGAGTAGGGCAAGGAAGGTGTCCTTGTGGCGAACCACTATAAATACTCGCGTTGTGGTTTTGTGCTTCTTACTCTTATCTTTTCATTACATATCTTTATATGCTTGTTTATCAACATCAACACACAACCAAATAGATTGACATAAGTCGATCTAAATAGTTTAAAAGGAAGTTTTAATTGGTAAAACTATTCAACCCCCCCTTCTAGTTTTCCACACTTTACTTAGAATAGACATTTGTAATAAGGACAAGATACTAATGTATTTTTGTCCACTTAGCTTAGGTCAACATTGTCGTTACTTAATGATTGTCAACCATTCCCGTGTATATAAAAAGAGTTGTAGAGTGGGGTAAAACTGAAAAGTTTGTTCACTAAATGCTAAGACATTAACAAACGCTTTTACTCCTCCAAATACAGTTTAGTCCCTAAGCCTGAACGCAGTTGGTTAGCATAGTTGTACTCAAAGTTTAACTTGAGTTTAGTGAGGAGACATATCATACTTGTCATTCAATCCCAAGTGTTGTTCCGCAAACACTTGGGTATAAATTCTTTGATTTACTTCTAATAAGAATTTAAACATTGAAAACTTTTTGTGTCTTTTACTTTAAGTTTTGTTTCTTATTTACAAATATTTCATTACATCACTTAAGCATGGAACACGGGTAGATTAACTTTATAGTTAAACTAATTGTGTAAAAAGGAACAACAAGTGGTATCAAATCGGTTTAATTTATAAAACAAATTTTATAAACTGTTTAAAACGTTTTTAAAATCAAGATCCTACCATGGTTGATAATGATGTACCCCAACTAGTCGATAAAAAGGAAGGTAGATATGTTGTTGCTCCCGACTTGAAGTTGTAAAATTTGCTAAGTGGAAAAAGCGCATGATTTGCTACTTAACAGGAATGGAACCTTATTACATTAAGTGCCTACCAGATGATATAATGGAGTCAGTCATTAACTAAATACAACTAAACAAACATGGATTGACTTGGTTCACAACTTTTAAGGTCCCTCGGATACCAAGGAAAACATGATCATGGATCTGAAACTTGAGTATAATACTTTCAGAGCCAAAGACTCTGAAAGTCTCTCTCAGACCTATACTCGATACAAAACTTTGCTTAATGAGATGACTAATGATGGTGTTAAACTGTCTAAATATGAGATAAATGTTGATTTTGTTAACAGGCTTCTTGAGAGGTGGTTAAGCTTCTCTCAATGACTGAGAAATGCAAACCACATTCAAACCCTTGAACTTTCTGAAATCTATGGGATATTTGTCTATGAAGACAATCTAATTTCAAGGAGATCAAAAACTCTTTTGAGACCAAAAAGGCCCTTAAAACCCCACCCATATCAACTGCATTATTTTCTAACAATGTTGTTCAAGACTTTTAAGAAAACTCATATGATGAAGTAGATGAAAGAACCAGTGAAGAGTACCTGAATGAATTAGAAACTGAATTTCATGATAGAGCACTTCTTGCAAACTGAAAATGTTTTATCAAAAGAAATAAATCAAATTTTCTAGTGCCCACTGATAGCATTGAATGTTCTAAATATGGTAAAAAGTGTCATTTTTCTAAAGATTGATTTTCAAAAACCACGTCAGAGCCCTCTTAAAAACATCATTTTCAAAATATTTTTCGGGACCTAGCAAATTCGAACCTAAATTTCTCCATCACATAATGGTTTCAAAACAACCAAACAAAAGAAGAAAGATTTTGAAGCAAAATATAAAAGGTTAAAGCAAAACTTTCTTTTCTTGAGACTGAAGACTGAAGTAAAGGCGGGACAAGTTTAAAACGAATAAGGGGGAGTCCTGATGGGTTCCCAATGAGCTTTAAATTTATAAACAAGAATTACCAGTTAACTAGGAACACATTCGGGCAAGTATACCCTAGTCATGTGTAGTTAGGGTTTGGTAAGTCAAGGTCGTCCCAAGAGACTTGGTTGCACTCAAGTGTTTTTTTTTGCTTAAGCAAGTAACAAGTTGGTGGTTATGATTGTCACGGAACAAACCATAAGAAAAGCAATAAGCACACAAAAAGCATACATGTTCGGACAAATGAACACATGGATATTAGGATGTTTAGTTTGGAAAACATATTATCAAAAGTAATCCTTGTGACCTATAGCACAAATAATAATAGTTTAGTGTTTTATAAATCAAATATGCATAAGCCTCAATCAAGTGGTCATGTCATGAGCTTCATGCCTAAACCAACAACAACAAATAATCCTTTCGAACTATAGACTTTGATGTTATTAATTCGTAAAGTTCCATTTACTTGAAAGATGATTAGAACATGTATTCAAAAGACTCCTTACGACATATAATCTAAATTAAACTTTTACTTGTTTAGTTTATTAAGTTTCTCATACAATCGTCACAAAGTACAAAACCAAAACATTCGTCGAGTAATGAATTGAAATCAACCACTATTGAGAATCCTTTCGACCATAGACTCAACAATGATTAATAAAAACAATAAATAAGAGAAGTTCCAATTTAACCAAATATGATGTTATCATCATATTCCAAACAAACACTACAAATATCCAAACATCTCTTTATCACAAGTTCTCATATGAACCAAACAAGTATTAAGACATCATTCAAAAGACAAGAACACATCACAAGAATCACATAATCAACACAATTATATAACCAAACATGCTTAATATTAAAGTAGAAAGTATCAAGGTTTATAAGACGAAATACAAAGTCTCACACATGAATCCTCCATTGTTCCACAGCCAATTATGACTTCTATTATATCCCACAACTTGTGGAAATCTCTATTAACAACATGTAACAAGAGATGAGGGTGTTTGGTAACAAGGATTGATGGAGATGTATGGATTGTTTGATTTGATTAACCTTGTCTCCTACAAACTTCGACCAAGCCAGCCCCCCCAACACTTCTGGAATAGGGTGAGGGGTGGTGAGAGAAGTGTGTGTGATGGTGTATTTAGAGTTGAGATATTGTGAGGGATGATTAAATGAGGTTCTAGATGGGTCTATTTATACTTGGAAGGGACTAGAAACTGAGTGGGAAGGGTGTAGAATCGTTTAGAGTATAAGCATAAAACTAAGTTTAGAGGACCATATTAGTCCACCGATCGGCTACGGGGCCATGCCGATCAATTTGGATGGATGTTCAATTGAAAATAGCTCCAACCGAATCGGTTGCGGGCCCATACCGATCGACCAAGCATTTTGGCCAAAAATTATAAAACCAAAGTTGTAGATCTTTTCTTCCAGCTCCGTGGCCATGAACGGGGGGTCAAATGGAGTTCGTAGGTATATCCAAAATGTTGAAGGTGTGTCGGGAACAACAAGTCTTCCAATATTTCTTCGTTTGAGCTTCTTTTCTTCATTTCTTTCTCGTTTTCCTGCTTGCACTTTATTATTGAGTCTTTGGACCACTAACTTTATTACTTATCTTCTCGAATATAATACAAGAGACTTGCTTTTGTCGGAATCTTCGTACATGCATAAATATTTGTTTATTGATCGTTTATTTGTATTTTTCTTTGTTTTCTATCTTGTGAGCTTCCATGAACCTAAAATAGCAAATATACTTCATTAAGTACCATAAGTTCATAAAAGTAACCAAAGTATATGCATAAAATCCATAATAATGCTCTAAAAACATGTACAAGTTGAGCGTTATCAAATCCCACACTTAAACTCATCGATTTAAGCTTTTAGTGAAAAACTAAAATATTTAACAATACCCATAGATTCTCTCACTTGATAACATGGCTAAGCACCTCATGAAAATAATAGATGTATAATTCACCAACAATCAATTTATTTAGTGGTGGATAGTATTAAGAAATAGTACACTCATATTGCTCGGTCATGATCTAAAATATTACCATAGGCTTGTACAAGAAACAAAACTACACCAACGTGGCGTGGCGGCAAGTGTAAACATCTAAAGAGAGCTTTTATTTGGGTTGTAAAGGCTTGGGTTCATATGGGGTATTGAGACACATTCGATGCAAAATTGAGAAACCACAAGGACATAACCTCAGCTTTACCCCTTTTCTATTTTTCATTTATACTTATGTTTTTGGTTTTATTTCCTTATTATTTATTGCTTACATTTGATTAGGGGTGAGCATGGGGCGGTTTTTGGCTAAAACCAAACCCCGAACCAAAAAATTGGTTTTAAGTTTTTTAGAACCAAAAATGGTTTTAAGTTTTTTAAAACCAAATTCGGCACCAACAATTGATTTGGTTTTCGGTTTTTTGCGTTTTGGTATTCGGTTTTCGGATATTCGAAATTTGAGTTGATTGTTTTATGTTAGACAAATTATTTTAGCTAAGTTTTTTAACTTTGGATATCCAAATTTCAGATACCAATTTTATATATCTGAATATCCAAATATCTATAATTTTCGGAAAAATTTTATATGAGTTCCAAAACTGACATTTCATATAACTTGACCTTTTAATAAATTTTGCTCAATTTTTGGATATCCGAATCACGAATAGTTTTGAAATCTAATGCAAAGGCCCAAACGATATTTTCAAATTGTAGAGGACAATTCTTGTTGATAGAAAAGGTGTATGATTTTTTTTCCAATCATACAACTTTTGGGTCCAGTACTTTTCTAATTTAAAAACCATCAAATTATTCATATCCTGTTTATTGACAAATTTGAAGCTCAAAACTGAAAAACATCTAAACGTAGGAGCAATAATACCCACCACGACCCCTATGGATTGTGTCCAGAGAATGAAAATTATTGACCTATTGTACACTTGCCAATATTCATATGTAAGTTATGAAATACACATTCAAGCATGACAAGTGATTGCATAAGTAAAACAACTACACAAATTACTCCAGAAGCAGTCGATAATAGACTACTAGCCATCACAAATTGAGGGCTACATTTTCGCCATCACCCAAAACCTTCTAACATGTAGGGATGGCAAAAGCACCGAAACCGATGGGGAAACCGAAACTGAACCGGTTGGGTCGGGTTGGGGCGGTTCTTGGTTTGGATACGGGTTCGGGTAGATATATTCTTTTATTTTCGGGTACGGGTTCTAGTAATACCCTTCTGTTTACCCGTATCCGTACCCGTATACCCGAATTTGTACCCATTTTTTTTGCTAATTTATATAAGGTCCTAATAAGTTTTGAGCTCTTAACCTTGTAAATTTTTTTTTCTACTCTACTCTTTAATAGCATATATCTTAGTAATTACAAACTATTAAATTAACACTTACGCTTGGTGCTTTAATTCTCACACACATGACACATTAACTCTTTAATCTTCAAACACTACGAATATTGAAGTCGTTTTCTTTAACTTCTAAAAACTTTGAATATATTAGGGTGTTTTGGGTTTTTTTTGGTTGAGGTGTACAACGATGATTTTAATTGGGGATAACCGATACCATAGGAAAACCGATAACCGATGGATAATAATAATCGGTACCCATCGGGTATTAGGCGGGTTCGGGTTTGGATATTATAACGATGCAGATGCGGGTTCACTAAAACCGCCCGAACCCGACCTGATTACCATACTAACATGTTGTCTTAGTTTCTCAACCTAAGACATTTGAGTTGGTTGTTGATCCGTTGAAGATTTTTTTTTGTTGCTTGATAATTTAATTCTAAAATTTCCTTTGAGATTCGAATGGTTAGCAATGAAGAAATGGCTATTATTAGTAACAAATGATCATAGCCATATAGATGTAAGCACAATCAAGAATGCGAATGTATTGACTTGAACCATCAGGATACTAATTATTAATAACACAAGTTCTTATCTCAATGATAGTATTCACAATCACGGTTATAACAAAGATGGACAAACCTATGACATATGCAAGAAGAGTCTTGTTGTCCATATCGCCAGAGAAGGCATTATGTTAGCGATAACCGTGCACATGAAAGCCGGACTCCGAGCTTGGTTACTTGTTCCATCTCACGTGGCATCTCACTAGTGAGATCCATGAGCAATTTCATTGCAACACGATAACGTGATGGATGCGCATTTATAGTGAAAAATTACGGAAACCATAGTTTTTATTCAAACACCATGATATAAATCCATAAAATGGAAAGGGTGCAAACTAAAAATGCTATTGTAATATCGATTCAGATCCACACTGTGGTGACTTTTGAATTCTGCATTAGATGTATCTTTACAATATTTCAATAACTCTAACGCATCGTCTACATATAAGGTGTTGATTGGAGTGAAAAGGCATTCGTGGGTTTTAGGGCGTCTCTTAATTAATTCATCTGAAATTTTGTATCATATATTTTAGTTTGGAGCCATTTGGTTTATATTAGAAAGTGGTATCACAAATTTGTAAGATCCACAAAATGAAATATTGTCTCGATAGTTATACTTGAATTTAACTTGGGAAATAAAAGTAAGTTAATAGCATTGGATACGAAAGGGGGAGTGTTGAGTTGTGAATATGCAAAATTTGGAGAATGACATGGAGTAGGGGTGAGCATGGGGCGGTTTTGGCTAAAACTAAACCCTGAACCGAAAATTCGGTTTTAAGCTTTTTAAACCAAACCCACACTAAAAGTTCGGTTTGGTATTTGGTTTTGCGGTTCTTTTCGGTCTTTTTGGTTTCGGATATCCGAAATTTGAGTTGATGGTTTTTGTTAGACCAATTATTTAGCTAAGTTTTTAACTTTGGATATCCGAAATTTTAGATAACAATTTTATATACCGAATATCCAAATATCTATAATTTTGGAAAACTTTTATATGAGTTTCAAACCGACATTTCATATAACCCAACCTTTTAATAAGTATTGCTCAATTTTAGGATATCCGAATATGAATAGTTTTGAAATCTAATGCAAAGGCTCAAACGATATTTTTCAAATTGTAGAGGACATTTCTTGTTGATAGAAAAGGTGTATGATTTTGTTTCCAATCATACAACTTTTGTTTCCAGTACTTCTCTACTTTAAAAACCATCCAATTATTCTTATCCTGTTTAGTGACAAATTTGAAACTCAAAACTGAAAAACATCTGAGCATAGGAGTAATAATACCCACCACGACCCCTATGGACTTTGTCCAGGAAATGAAAATTATCAACCTCTTGTACATTGACTAATATTCATATGTAAGATTATGAAATACAGATTCAAGCATGACAAGTGATTGCATGAGTAAAACATCTACGTAAATTACTCTAGAAGCAGTCGATAATGGACTACTAGCCATCACAAATTGAGGGCTACCCGTTTCTGCCATCACCTAAAACCTTCTAACATATTGTCTTAGTTTCTTAACCTAAGACATTTGGGTGGTTTTTGATCAATTGAAGATGTTTTTCTTTGGCTTGATAATTTTATTCTAAAATTTCTTTTGAGATTGGAATTGTTAGTGATGAAGAAATGGTTATTATTGGTAACACATGATCATAGCCACATAGATGTAAGCGTAATCAAGAATGCGAATGTACTGACTTGAACCATCAAGATAGTAATTATTCATAATATCAGTTCTTATCTCAATGATAGTATTCACAATCACGGTTATAACAAAGATGGACAAACCTATGACATTGTAAGAAGAGTCTTGTTGTCCGTAACGCTAGAGAAGGCATTATGTTAACCATAACCGTGCACATGAAAGCCAGACTCCCGATCTTGGTTACTTGTTCCATCTCACTAGTGAGATCTACAAGCAATTTCATTGCAATAGTGATAACTGTAATGGATGTCGCATTTAGAGTGAACAAATTACAAGGAAACCATAGTTTTTTATTTCGAACACCATGACAGAAATTCACAAAAATGGCAAGGTTGCAAACTAAAGATGTTATTGCTATATAGATCTCAATCCACACAATTGGCTAACTTTTGAAATCTGCATTAGATGCATATTTACAATAATGCAATAACTCTAACGTATCGTTTACATATAGGGTGTTGTTTGAAGTGAAAGAGCATTCATGGATTTTAGGACGCCTCTTAGGTAATTCATCCGCAATCGTGTAACATATATTTTGGTATGGAGCCATTTGGTTTATATTAGAAAGTGGTATCACAAATTTTTAAGATCCACAATTTCAACCAGAGTGTAATGAAATCTTGTTTCAATAGTTATACTTGAATTCAACTTGAGAAATCAAAGTAAGAAAATAACATTGGATGCGAAAGGGGGAGTGTTCAGTTGTGAATATGCAAAATTTGGATTTTATTGAATGGCATGGAGTAGGGGTGAGCACCCCGAGCCGAAATTTGGTTTTAGGTTTTTTAAAACCAAACCCCGCACCAAAAGTTCGGTTTTCGATTTTTTTGGTTTTCGGATATCCAAAATTTTAGTCAATAGTGTAGCCACCTGAAAATTTTCACTATCATTAGTTATCGTATCAATAAACTAGATTGTGTATCAAAAATCCTTTGAGCCAAGTTAAGCATTTTAGCATGCACGTTTCATTTATAAACATATATTTTGTGCATTCTCGGGTAGTTTTATTAAGCGAATAATGAAAAAGATCATTCCTGATATTTACTGACGAACAAAACACGTCCGCGAGAGATTATCTCAATTTACGAGCCGCACGCGTACCGACACTCAATGAATTATGGCTAAAGTCAAATAAATATTTTTCTGTGTTGGAATTAATATTTTTATTTTTACCTTTATAAAAACATGCTGAAATTTTTATATTACACGTTTTGTCAAAACATCAAACCGGAACACCATGAGACACACTTAAGCTCAAGCGGAACACGAAATACAACACGAAAAATTCAAAACTATTTTCTTTCTAAAGTTTTGGTATTTCGCCCTTTTGACAACTAGCATACCACATGCTAACTTAATAATTTATGCAAAGTAACTTTACTACTCTTTGCATGGTTAAAGAAATGTAAGTTCCATACACACTATTATCCATCAAACAAAGATCATCACTTTGATTCCTACATAGGATTACGTGCATCGAGCACACCCCAACACCAAGAGTATTTTTTAGCCTTGCCAAATGGAATTGACATATCTATACATGAGTCTTTACAACATAGTACATGGTTATTAACATAACTTGGACTTACACTCTAATATCCACTAGTAATTAGACCAAGCTTAGATTCTTTTTCTTTCCTTATAAACCATCGACACCATCACAAAGCACATATCACATTTCATTTTGCAAAACTATCACAAAACCATTTCACAATTATTAAGGAGTTGGCTTGGAAGATCTTGGGTAAACAACTTGGCATTTGGAAGGCTTGGGTTAAAAATTCTTGTTTTGGTTTCCTTTGCTTGAACCAACCCGATGTAAGAACTCTTACTTCTTTTCTTTTCTTAAACACATTTGTACTAAAGTCTTTCATGCTAAACTTAAGTTAATGGTTATTATGAAAACATATTCAAGAATGAAAACTAGAGATAAGCGTGACTTTGAATGTATATACGTTCGACATACATGGAAACATGTTTAATAGTTTTGTTATTAAGCTTGTGTGGTGATTACTAAACTAATATAAGCACTACAAAATAAGCTAGAGCTTATTTTGTACTAAATCAACACATACATATTAATATGAGATTATTTGGAGTTTTCAACTAAAAGAAACTAAAGAAAGTATAGATCTAAAGAAAGCGTAAGTAATGGCTCGATAATAGACAAGTGCATACTTTGTTACTTTGATTTAAAGGCTTATTCGACTTTTAAATAATTTATCAAACTCGATTTGCAAACTATGTTTTGGTTTTAATTCCTTTTCGGAGAAACTTAAGTCGAGATCTACTCGAGCCCAACGTATAAACTTCGAGCTTGTGGCTCATTTGAATATTAACACACCATTTTGTCATTTGCAACACACCTAGAACCGGCTAAAACTAACGTAAAATATATATATACATGCACGCATGCATACTGTTACACATTTGCACTAGAAACTCAGCCCAAAACTGCCTTATAAACGCACTGTGAGGAGAAGCTAGCACCAAAGTAGAGCTAGTCCACTGGTTGGGATGTTTGGACTGTGAGCGTGAGGTCTGGGGGTTTAAACCAAGCGCCTGACTTTTTATCTTCCTTCTTTTCTTTTTTCCTATTAAATCCTTTTGACCAAGTTACACTTTTAGTACCTAGACTATTAAAAGTTAGTTAATGTCTTTTCAATAAAATTTCATACTAAACATAGTTAGCTAATTAAACTAGGATATAAGCTATATTAATATGGGATATTTTTGCGACAATTAACATAAGGAAAATTTATATTTACACGGGTCATCCCCGATTTTTGTCAAATTTCTATCGTAGTATGTTTTCGTAAACTCGACCAAGATAATACAAAATTATTTATAACAAATATACCGTAGTTAATTTCTAATTTACCACCCACTAATCTAATATAGTATATATATACTCATATAAATACTTATCGTAGAACATAAACACTTATACTATAAATACTCAACGTAAGCACTTTTTCAAGAGCCAAACTTACAAACGTTTCGAAACTTATTTAAACTTAACCATTGCCACACAAGCGATACTAAACACAAACTCTCGAGAATACTTAAACCGTTTTCAATACATTAAATCGTGGATAAAAACAAAAAACTAAGACTTGCCATACTAATTATAGGTCGTGTGACGGTACTTCGTGCTCTTACTACTTGATTTTACACTACTCGGATTACATTTGCTAAGGTGAGTTCATAGCCTCGCTTTTACTTGTTTTCAACCCCATGAGAGATACATGCTATAAACTAGAACACAAGTCTTTTTTAAAATGTATGCTTGCACGATTATTATTATTATAGCCTAAGTTGCCGACCAAAAATCCCTTCATCATGAACCATTAATCACTTGCGGTGAGCATAAATATTGTGGATAGCACTATGGAATTCTGACCCGACTCGGTTATCGAAATAACCGGGCGCACTATATTTGATTATCTCTAGGTAATTAGCTATTACCTCTCGGGCAATTTTATTACATACACGATAATTAGGTGTATGTAGTTAGTTTGGTGTCATGAGCTTAGTGAATAATAATCTACTTTTTCTATGATAATTGTCTTGAAGCAATTATCATCTTTAACTTGTGTTCAACCATTTACTAAACCTATGAATATCACTCAACATTTTGTTGATCTTTTAAGCATGTTTATCTCTGTAGGACCCTTTATCAATCCATTTCACACAATATAACTAGAAAGATGAAGAAAAGATGTGGTGACTTGAATGAAGATATGTGTATTTTAGAGAGATAAAGAGTAGAAGATGAAACACTATTTCATAAGTAAAACACACACAAAACATACTCAAGCACACCCCTCAAATGACATATTTGAGGGGTATTTATAGTACAAGAGAAATACCCTAATGGGCTTGGCATGGGCCGTGGGATGGACTTGGATTGGATTGGGTTACTTGAACTTATACAAGGCTAGCTTAACTAACGTCTAGCCATTTAGCTTAGCCCAATCCACGAGCCCTTTGACTATTCTAGCACGATATCTAACACACGTTACAAAGTTCCTAAATGTAAATGACCATCACTTCTAATAAAAACTATTAAGGCTAACAATCTCCCCAAGGGTGGTCATTCAAAAGATGCTCCACTTGATTAGGTCTTTACTTTCCTTGAGCTTGAACTTTGTGTGTAGATATAGAATAGTCTTGATTCTTTGTTCCTTCATGCTTTGTGATCGATTAATGTGGTTGTCTGCCGTTGTCAACTTCGTTGGTTAGGTGTCTCCACGCCTTTCTCCAACATGCTCACACTTCTATTTGAATTTGAATTACCAATGATGAAGTTCTTGAGTCTTTAAACTTTGTAGATTCTTTGATTTTGATGAGAACTTTCATGTGTTTTTGGTATGAGCATGTGGAGAATCTGCACGATCTCTTCCTCCCATGAGCATCCATAAGAAGAAAACATAAAACACGGGTTAGAAATAATCGATTCGGCACTTACAAGTTTGAATTTCGAGGGTGTTAATGACATAGTGTGAAACACGTCTCTAATTCTCACAAAGGCCGTTCTGAGCCGGAGTCCCACAAGTGAGATAATGCGATGTATCGAGGTACACCTACTGATTCGGATGAGTCGTTGAGGCACACCAAAGCATCACCCCATTGTAGACCGTTTGAGATACACTAAGCGTAATCCACGGGAGTTACCTAAGTGACTGCTTGTCGGTGCTTGATGTTGACCACCGGTGGAGTTTCCATTCAATCATTGAAGATCACGGATGTGAAATTCTCATAAATGTTCGGCAGTTGCTAAGATCTGCGTGGGACTCTAGAATATATCACTTGTGCCTTATTGATGAACAACAAGCGATGTCATGTCAAGTGTTCCTATGAGATCTTTTGATGAATCTGGCTCTAGACTCAATAAGTGCATTTTGGTTTTCTGGCGGAGACTAGGGAGAGGTCTCCTTCTTCAATACCAACGATCTCTAAAGAAAGTCGATAGATTATGTAGGGTTTCCAGTGAGAATGAAACAAATCCTTTTAAGAGGAATTGAGTGGCTAGAAGGTTAGGTGCGGTCGTCACCGGGTCCATAGCGTCTTTTTCTTCAATACCGGTGTCATCTAGTGACAACCGGTAGCAAATGAATTGAACCGGTTTACGCCTAAGGTTGATTATGGAGGCTATTTCTTTTCACCCTTATTCATTACATTTCTTTTTAATTCTTCAACCCTTCTTTCTCCTTTCTCACATTACTCCTTTTTCAATCATACCTAAGGACTTCTAGTTCTAAACTATTGGTGATGTCCTTGGGTAGATCCTCCTGCTCTGGCGGATCATAGGACGAATTTCCTATCCTTAGTCACCTTATAACTCCATGACTTGTCCTATTGTTGCCATAAAACCATTTTCTTGAAAATCTCTCAAAGTGTTTATGATTGAAAACATGTTTGGAACACTTGAGAGTTTTATATTTTTAAACACTCCCCTTCACATGTGCTTATATTGTTTTAACCGAAATCGCATGCAGAGGGTAGAGTTTGCACATTTTGAATTGATCGACTTTCAATGAACAAGACCGATTCGAGACACGTTTACATCACTAAAGAACTAGCTTGAAATTATTACCCGTCTGGTCAAGTCCATAGAATGTTTCTCGAAATGGTATATTTCCGACTTTAATTTCTCGTCAATTCATTGGTTACGGAGTCGAGCTCTTTTGAGATTCAAACAACGATCATTAAACATTTTGATCACATTTTAATCACGTTTCTCCCCTCAAAAATAGCATATCTATGATGTTTTGAAACAAAATGATTAAAAGATATGTTTTTCGAAAAGCATTTGGAGAAACCGATTTAGCATGAATTTTGGAACAATTTTGGTTTAATACTCCCCTTAACGAAAGCATATTTTCATACGAAAGTTTAGAATCAATTAAGGGTTTAGAGGAGTTATCTTGGTACCAAATGTGAGATTTTGAAAATCTTTTGTAAACTTCGAGTCAATGGTACATGCAAGATGAAGATTTTAAAAATCTTTTGAAGATATTGAAGAAGAATTATCTTCATTTGTGTTTTAGGATAAGTGCTCAATATTTATGAAAATCGATTTTGCGTAGCACTTTCCTTTCTTTAAAGATTGGGTTGCAAGTGGAAATACTTACAAGCCATTATGTTTTAGGAAAAGTGCTTGAAAAATATTTAAAACCTTTGATTTGGATAAGCACTTTCCTTTCTTTGAAGCACGGGTCCTGAACTGATGTGTTCAGAAGCCATTAATTTGAAGTCTGGGTTTCGTACTGAAGTATACGAAAGCCATTATTTTGAAGATTTTTTTTTTGAAACGACATGTTTTAGAAAACATTTAAAGAACTCTCACTCAAGCATCTGTACATGTCCGTATCATTGTTAAATGACATTTCTAGAAACGTACAAAATATTGATTATACGAGAGACATGTCGTGAGAATAATATTTTTGGATTTTTTGATTTTATATTGTTTTTGTATTTTTTTTTGAAAGTTTTTCAAATTTTGTATTTTGTTTTTGATTTTATAGAAGAAATGGAAAATAAAAAATAGAAGATATAGAGAATGAAGAGGAAGAGTTTATAGAATTGGAACCCTCGAAGAGTCGGGTTCGAGAGATATTTGATGCACCGCAACCAAAGTCGAAGAGATATCACAAATATGATGTTAGAAGTATATGTTTCCTCACCGAGGTTGTTCACGATCAACGGTTATCTTGGTTTCTACTTCTTACGATGATTGTCACTATTATACGTGTTAGTGCAAGTATCAAAATCTTTCTTGTGGGAATCCATCTAAGACCTACTTTGTTGAAAACTTTTCCGTGGGTATCCACTAAGGTAAGATCTAGAGTTGTTTTCTTTTCGGATGCGTGGAAGACTCATTTTTGAAAAACTACGTCTGAAGAGATCCACCTATTAGGTTTACGTATCATGTTTATCTTTTCAACGGGTTTGTTTCGTAAGGACTCTTAGTGGATTGTACCTTTGCATCATGATTAGTGAAAAGCACATTTTGACATGTAGGATGACAGATTCAACATTCTTGTTCGAAAAGACTTAGAATTTCTAGTGTTGTTTTACATGCTTAGCATTCTGCATTTCCCATAACTACTCTTAGATGCAAGCCAATCCCTAGTTTTGTGAAGAGTGTTCCTAGGTAATGGTTTACTACTACTAGCGATTGCCTTGAAATCTTGTAGAATTCATCACCCTAGATGTTGCACCTAAAATTCCGTCTTTTCGAGTTTGTGCCTTTTTCCTAACTTCTTCTAGATAGTGATTGTTGACCATGTCGTTAGAACTAACGATTCTTTAACAGGATTTTGGTCACATTCCGTGTACTAGTCTTAGACATGCGGTGTAAACACATTTTCTTTATCAAAAGCAGTTTTCAAAACCTTTGATAATTCTATTTTAATAGGCAAAGACTGTGGGTGACTGTTTTTGACATATCATTTTCTCATTGACTTTTGGAGGCGAAATAGACATTTTGGTTTGAAAACCGGTTTAGGAACATTTGTTTTCTCCTCGGTCAATGGTTTTGCAAACTTAGTATCCATGACCTTCCCTTGTAGACATTCCAAGCGAGCTCTCAAAAGATCATTTTGCTCTTTCATGTCCTTGTAGGCACGCTTCATCGACGTTTGTCATACTTGCATTCCTTGGTTTTTCGATCAAGTTGTTTAAAATAGGACACGTTTTCTTTTCAAGTTTTTCAAGAGCTTTTTCATATTTTGAAACAATTGCGGAGGTCTCGGGTGAGTCTTTCATGATCTTCAACAGAATATGTTTGTAAGATAATGGACATGATATCGGTAGTCATAACATCTTCGAAGAGAGAATCATTTAAATTTTCCAAAACTTTGATTTGTTCAACACTTTCATTAGCTTGCTTTACTGTGGATTTGTGGTCCTCGACAAAGTCACCCGTTTCTTTCAAAACGCTTGTTCAAAATGAATTACCCTCGAATTGATGTTATTAAGCGGAGGGCAATTTGAGTTTCAAAAACGCTTTCGTTTCGTCATCATGACGAGTAAACTAGATGTTAGTAGTAATATTGGTTTTAGTTTTATGATCTCTTGAAGATCCATGATTCGAGTTTTCACATTGTCTAAATTACTTCTCGCATCACTTGTGTTAAAAGGATTGTTTGAAGACATTTGTTCAATGTTCGAAAGAGATTTTGAGACAACAACTAGTTTTGAAACTGGTTTTGAAACTTGTTTTGAAATAGGTGTTGACTCTTTGTTTGAAATACTTGGTGTGATAGAAAACTTTGACTTTTCTTTTTGAGAAACAAAAGTAATTCCATTAATTTTGTTGCATTTGTTATAATCAATGGGTTTCTCTACTCTCATCAGATATTTCTAACGTTTCAAGAGAATCACGAACAAGTATAGGTTCATGCATAGCTTTTCCATTATTCAACACATTTTGTTCTTTCTGAGCTTTCTTGAGGAAACAAGGAGGTGAGTTACCAAGAGCCATTTTTGTGTTGTATGAAAATCTGGTTGTTTGATTAATCAACATATTAGTTGATTTAATGAATGACCCGTTGTAACAAGCAAATTTTCCAATTTTTGATTTTTCATCTTTATCAAGAATTTCATCAAGAAAATAATCTTCTCGTTTTGAAAAGTCTCGAAATCAAGCTGTTTCTTCTCTTTTCAAGATCGAGTAAGTTGCTTTTGTTTAGAAAGTTGGTTTTAAGTTCGTAAATTTCCACGTTTAAAGATTTAATTTTCAAGTTCAAATGAACATCAAGCGTGTTATACTTGATTTGCAATTGATTTTCTCTTAAAACGGAATCTCGATAACCAATTTCTAATTCTGACTCTTTGTTTTTGTGAAATTCAAAAGCTTTTGCGTTCTCCTTGTAACTCTTAAGCTCAACGGTCAATTTAGCATTCGCGGCCTTAACTTCGTGATTGACCGTTCTAACTTTCTCAATCTCAATACCAAAATTATTAATTAATGTTTCAAAATAAGCACGTGTTTCCTCATCATTAGCACCATTCATTCACCTTGACCTCCATTAGGATCCACATATGGAGTTTGAGTTAACATTGCTATTAACTTGCTCCCACACATATGTGTCATAATAAGGTTCGGAGACACGAATGTGGCTCTCATGAGTAAGCAATTAGCAACATTACTATAATTTGGTACCTCATTGAGTGGATATTTGTCATAGGCGGAGTTGCGTCAATCTTGCATGATGTCGTGTCCTGCTGAATGACCGGAAGGCGATGGTTGCATTATCGTTTGCTTTATCTACCCGTCCGGGATACATGAAATCGTATTCCTCATCGGTCAACTCTATTCCCAATTTTTCTTTACGTGCTAACAACACCTCGTACTTGAGGTTTGAGGTAGCATGTTGACTGACGATACCACGAATCTTGGCTTTGAGGTTCGGAGGAAGCATTCGAACCAAGTCATAAAACAATTATTCCCATTTTGATATCCCATATTCGATTCACAATTTGTCCCACGATGTACATCATCACGCCCCGCATATTGCATCGATTCCCATTTGTATACCCGTAGTAAATCCTTGCGATTCCGATAACATCTCCCATGTGTCCTTCTTGACTCATATGAATACTTGGTTGAGAAAAGCTGCGTATTGTGCGATGAAATCCATGGGTTGTTGTTATTGGTGTAGAGTAAACCTTGTTGATTAATGCATTGGCGAATGCGACAATAGCATTATGAAATTAGTTGTATCACGATCTTGCATAGTTTCCATTGAAGAAGGTATTATAAGATAAAGTTGATGTAGGATCGATTCAACGAGAAAGGAGTTGTGTTTAATAAGGTATGGTAGTTTGAAGATTTCTTTGAAAATCGACTCGTAAACTTGTTCTTAAGCGTAAACTTTTACATCCCAAAATTTGAAATTCACCATAAAATTCAATTCTAAGGTTGTATGAAAAATTTGAGTTTAGACAATTTTGACGTAAATTTGTGAAAAAGTTTGAATTTGGGTCCAAAAATTTGAAATTTTGACCAAATTTTTCAAGTTATACCAAAATTTGAATTTCGTAAAATAGGCGTGAGAGAAGAAGTTGCGTGAGGATGCTTAGGCGTGGGATGCTTAGGCGTGGGATTCTTATGCGTGACGGAACTTCTGCGTAATACCCAACTTACGCGTAATAACAGAGTTATCGTGAGACTAAAAACTTAAACGTAGAATCCTTGTCGTAGGATTTACTTATCGTAAGACAAGCTTAGGCTCAAGAAAATGCTTATGCGTAAGAGATTATCGCGTAGATTTAGCTTATGCGTAAATCTAGGGTTTGCCCAAAATCCTTTACACTATCACGATGTAAAGATATCCGATAGTCGAAGTGTTCCACAAACTTATCCAGTGAGGAAGCACCGAGTCACCGATTATAGCTCGAAGAATCTGGACCAAAAGCTTATGCGAGAAACCAAAATTCTTACTCGTAGACCTTACGCGTAGGATTAGGGTTTGACTTTTCTTCCAGCGTAAAGGGTTTTGACCAAAAGATGACTTGCGGCGTAAAAATGCCCAAAAATGCAAAAACGCTACTTTTCACCCAAAACACGTTTCCAAATGAATTCTTTTGCACAAACTTCTTCCAAAACACTTAAAGATCAATAAAGTCTACAACTTTAACCTTTTAACCACGTAAAATCAAAACTTTATGCAAAAGCCCATGTTTATAGAGAAAAACGCAACTTTATGTGTAAAGTTCGAACCAAACGTAACACAACACTCCTAAACCATTGTTAGGCGATTGATACCAATTGTAGGACCTTAAATATATCAACCTTATCACACAAATACCACGCTTACCACAAGAAGAACACGTATAACATAAACACCCACGATATACACAAACTGTTATGCGTAGAAAGATGAAGAGAAAGATTAAGATAGAAAGATGGTGACTTGATATGTTAGGCGTATGTTTAGAGAGAAAGAGAGAAGAATATGAAAACAATATTTCATATGAAAAACACACACTTACACACTCAAGCACTCCCTCAAATGACATATTTGAGGGTATTTATAGTACAAGAGAAATACCTAATGGGCTTGGCATGGGCCGTGGGATGGACTTGGATTGGATTGGGTTACTTGAACTTATACAAGGCTAGCTTAACTAAACGTCTAGCCATTTAGCTTAGCCCAATCCACGAGCCCTTTGACTATTCTAGCACGATATCTAACACACGTTACAAAGTTCCTAAATGTGAATGACCATCACTTCTAATAAAAACTATTAAGGCTAACAATCTCAGGTACTAACTAGGAAAATCTGGAAGGCACGGAGTGGAGCGGAATGGGATCTTTGAAGTGGTGTATTAAACAAAATTATCATTTCACGAACATTTGAACTATCTTTTGTGTAACTTCAAAACTTGTGGTATTTTCTCTTGTGATCCAAAACATTGAGTTTTTATGAAATGGTAACAATCTTTTATTAAAAGCGTCTCTTTAGATTCGTTTCTATGACTTAAGACTGTGATCCTCTAGGTAATACCCCAAATAGTCTTCATTGTTACATTATGATTTTGGGGTGTTATGATAGTTTTATGTTAGACCATTATTTTAGCTAAGTTCTTTAAATTCATTATATCCAAAATTTCGGATAATGATTATATATCTGAATATCCATATATCTATAATTTTGAAAAACTTTTATATGAGTTCTAAAGCGGCATTTCATAAATCCCAACCTTTTACAAATTTTGATCAATTTTTCAGATATCCGAATGCGAATATTTTTTGAACATCCAAAACCTAAATCAATAAATCTTAGAATGTAAGTTGAATATTTTGTCGTAAAATAATAAGAATACAAAACATGTATATAACGATGAGATGTGCGAACATATATGAAATAAATAAAACTAACTTTACTAATTTATTATAGTGTTAGCTAAATAAACACACATTACGAATATCTAATCTCTTAGTTTTGGACTTCGTGATTACTTGTGTCAAAACAAATACATATACATTTTTATTAGGTTTATAAATATTAGTATGTGTCGGTTCGGTTTTTCGGTTTGAGTTTTCATATAAAACCAAAACCGAACCAAGACTTTTTTCTAAAACCAAAATCGCACCATCGGTTTTAAAATTGGTTCGATTTTTGAGGCGGTTTGTTTGGTTTTAGATTCGGTTTTGTTTCTCTCCCTACATTTGATATACCAATTTTTTCATCAAATTAAAAACAAATAGTACAAAATTGTAGATGATTAAAATTTAAGTTTTTAATAGATGTTTTCTAATTGATGATAGACTGACTTATATTTGACATACACGTCTCGATAAACAACTCTTTTATTGAAACGACAACTATTTTTGTTGATGAATAATGCATATGATGAACAACTATTTCTATTGATGAACAACTATTTTTATTGATAAACATTATGATTTTGGGGGTGTTCTGATTGGCATCAGAGCCTAGGTTATAGAGAACCAACTTGTATTTTCAAAACAAATTGGACTATAACCACGCTTTCAAATTGACCGTTTACACCACCACTTCCGTCCTCCGTGCCTACTTCGTCTGCGATCACATGTATGAGATTAAGCGGCATATAATACATGTCTAGTAAAACATTGCATGGTAAAATTTATAATGTTAATTATCATTTAGTTAGGTATTGAGATTTGCTTGGCATATTATGCACGCACTAACTAAATCTTATTTCTTGCATGACATTACTTATATTTAAATGCATATTTTCTTTTGGGTTGTTCACATTACCATGTCTTACGCATCACACCCCATTGATCGGCCTCCGACACCTAGATCGAGGGCGTTATGTCCTCCTCTCTTGTGCCCATGGCACCTACTTCTCGCACTGAGTCCCCATTTGTGACATCGGAGAGGCCGAGCCCTTTGAGGAGGTGAGGTCATGCACACTCCACCGCTCCGGTCATACACAGGCGTTTGCATTTTGGTCATCAAACCTATGACCAATACCTTGAGTCACAACAGATGGTTGTCCCCTTGGACGTTGTATCTCGGACACCTTCGACACCTTACATGTCCTCCACCACTTCTCGCCCATCATTACTACCTATTCGTCGAAGGCGAAAGCGAGCTAGGGTTCTCAAACCCTACGAGCCTGAGCCCTTCGGCAAGCCATTCCGGTACCATAAGGCTGGTGCGATCTTCATGCATACCGCTCGGAAACGAGTGAGAGCACCTACTACCTTTGTTCCACCTATTGACATACCATCATCTTCAGCCTTTCCACCATCAGCTTCACCTTCATTACCACCCATACCTACTTCACCACTACCACCACCAACCACCTTTATCTACCAAACCACCACTGTACTAGTTTCGTCTCCATCCCATGCATCATCCCTGTTGGTGGTGCATTCTTATCCTATGATATCCCTTAGGGAGAGGGTCCATTTCTCACCTTCACTTTCCGACCCATATCTTTATGTTGTGACATGTACATGTCAGTCGGGGCCTCGTAAGAGGATTGACGCTAGGCGTTGGTCCTTCTTGATGTTGGTTATGAGTCAATGGAGGTTAGTGGAGGGTTCTTTGAGTGCTATGGAGCTTGAGAGCATTTGTTTTTCTTCTTGAGATTCTTCTGTTATGGAGAACCTCTTCACCCACCATCCGTTACTAGCGGCCCGACTTGTGCGATATGAGGATCAACTTGGAGAGGCTATGGCACGCGTCGATGAGATCTCACTCGTCCGGATTGAGAGTATAGAGGAAGAGGTTGAGAACCTCGTTGTTGGGAGGATCGCGATGGAGGAGGTCTTTGATAGGATTGGTACTCAGTCCGAGCGAGCTAGTGAGGCGGTGACAGTTCTAGAGCGGAGAGTTGAGTCGGAGAGGTTGGAGCTGCTAGACAGAGTTGAGATGCTAGTGGGAGTTTTGCAGCGACAGTCTGAGCAGATGGTGACTATGGCGACACGTACTGCGACTCTTGAGCAGATATTGGAGGCGAGAGATAGGGAGATGGATGATTTGGCTGAGCTTGTCCATGACTTGCACGACGCATGAGTGGTGCCGACGACCCATAGATCGGAGACACACCCATTTAGTTTACTAGTACTTTTAGCCCCTTTGTGGCATTGATAAAGGCTTTGTATCCGTATGTTTTGTTAAACTATCGAACAAGCTATTGATGTGACATTGTATGGTTATTGTAGCACCATGTATGGATGATGAATCTATGACGTTATGGTTGTTTTCCTTATGTTCTTATGTATGGTGATCTTTCTTATGCATCGATTTATATAAATCGAAGTGATCATTTATATATATTCTTATGTGGTTTTAGCACATTGTGATTCTTCTTATGGTGATTATACTATATTGATATAATGTGATGATCTTGACTACTATGAAATTATTTTTGTGATAATTCTCACTTATGTTGAATAATTCTAAAATATGGGTGTATGTCTTTAGAAAAATAGCAAAAACAAGATCTACACCTACTCCAACTCCTTAGATGACCCTATTTGCAATTCGGAACCGGTTCTTGATGAGATTGGTGCTACTTTTGTTGCACGACTTGAGGTGTTCAAACAAATGAAGCCGCTGAATCAAACCAACCGAAATGAAACTATTGTGAATCGCAAATGTGGGCAAGAGGTTCATGAAATGCAAACCCACTTTCTTCAAAGGAACCAAAGGCGCTGTTAGCCTTATGCATTGGTTCGAAAGGTCTAAAACTGTGTTTCTCTTAAGTGATTGCTCGGAAGATTGCAAGGTGAAATTTGCTACTGGTACTTTACTGGAAGATGCTTTGTCTTGGTGGAAAGCTCATGCCCAACCTATTGGCATGGAAGAAGCTTACAAAACCACTTGGAATAAATTGAAGCAATTGATGATGAAGCAATACTGCCTAAGAACCGAGATCAAGAAACTGGAAGATGAGTTCTATCATTTAACTACTAAGGGTAATGACCTCAAAACCTACTTCAAGCGTTTCCAAGAACTGAAGGATTTATGCCCATCCATGGTTTCAGATGATGTCAAATTGCTGGAAAATCTCATCGGGGGATTACCCCGAAGCATTGAAGGAAATGTTACTGCATCAAAGCCCAAGATTGTGGAAGAAGTGATCACAATTTCCTACCAACTCATGGATCAAGTCCTGAAACATGGATCCGTACAAAGTGTAATGACAACAAAATGAAATTTGATGATCGTCGAGGCAACACTTCCAACAACTACCACCAACATAACAACTCTTTCCATCTCAACAATAAGCGCAACAACAACAATCAAGGCCGCAACAACCATAACCAACACCGCAACAACAATCCTAACCCATACCACCAAACCGAAACAACCACCACAATCAACAAAAGCGTGGCGGAAGTGCTGCGGGCATATGATGCTACTCACGCCAATCGGAAAAGGCTATGTTGGACCGCACCTCTGCACTCGATGCAACCTACATCATGTGGGACGTTGTACTATTAAGCGTGGAAAGTGTAACAAGGTGGGTCATACACACAAGGATTGCCGAAACCCTGCTACCGGAAGTAACTTTCAACCCATGGGAGTGACTTGCTTTAGATGTGGAGAAGCTGGGCATGTTAAGAGTAAATGTCCAAAACTGTACGGGAACTACAACAACCCTACTAGAGCAAGAACTTATGTGCTAGGAGATGGAGATGCACAAGAAAACCCGGACGTCATCACGGTGCGCTTTTCACTCAATCATCATTTAGCTAAAGTGTTATTTGATTCGAGCCAACAAAAGCTTTGTGTCTTCTAAGTTTGCACCTTTGTTAAAAGTCACACCGATCGCCTTAGATACCACCTATGAAGTAGAGTTAGCCAATGGAAAAGTAGTAGGAACTAACGGTCCTTGAGGTTGCAAC
The DNA here is from genome assembly GCA_022545495.1 of Chrysanthemum lavandulifolium. NCBI lineage: Eukaryota > Viridiplantae > Streptophyta > Magnoliopsida > Asterales > Asteraceae > Chrysanthemum > Chrysanthemum lavandulifolium. The sequence goes on along the minus strand of CM040241.1, from coordinate 142,978,246 downwards.
CTATCCTTATCAAACCACCCGCCGATATAGACCTTATGCCTATCCAACTTGGTAGCTTTGATGTTGTCATTGGCTTGGATTGCCTATCCAAAAATCATGTGATAACGCTACACGCGTCGTTCGGGGTCAAAGGAACTTCCTTTTCGTCGAGCAAGTTTTTCAACACCCTAGGCAAATGAACCTAATCGTTGTAGTGTAGTATTAGGGTGCCACGGGTTTTGATATCGTTCTCTAGGGGAATAGGAATGCTAGTGAGAAGTTACTACGCTAAGGTTGGGGTTGAGGAAGATTATTTTTTTTATCTTTTTATAATTTTTTAAAGAAAGGAAAGGTACGAATCTCGGGGTTTGAATTTGAGGGGGGTTGGTATTTCTACCGATTACTCTACTTATCTAATTATCTAATCTAAGGTGTATGTAGTCTATGTCTAATTAATGTGTGCTCGTATGATAGTTTAAAGATGTGTTTATTTAGGTTTTACTACTCCTTAATTATCTCCTATTGGTGGTTGAATTGTCACGTCCTTATTCCTAGTTGCGTTGTGTGTCTAAGGTTGTAGGGTATGCGTTTCTCCCTAACTCTTTGAACTTACCAAAGGGTCTCGTCTACAAAACCCACTGGGATAATAAACTCTTACTCTAAGGCACTCTTTGGATGGTTTAGCTTACAACTACTCAATGAGTCATATTCTAAGGTTCACAAATATTTAATCAAGCATTAAGTACACAGCGAATGACCTATCGCATTACTAGATCATTAATCAACTAAGATAAAAGACAACCAATCAATATTCAATAATCAAGTTTCATATTCCCGAGCAAACACACAAGTAAATTAGCCGGACATGGAGAACATGCAAGCATACACACAAATAATCAAAGACATAATTGTATTAATGAAGTAAAACACTTATCTTGGTGTAAGATAGGGTTTGGAACCTAAAATCTTGTACAAGATGACCTTGGTTTGGTTTAGGTTTTACTCCAAAGACTACACACTAAATCTTGAAAAATTCGGATTCTATATATAATATTACATATGCGACGGCGTCACCTTATGTTTTGTGGACGCCGTGTGCCGTCATTAGGGTTTCGTCTTGGCCACGTTAGACTTGCGACGTCACCTTATGCTTGTGACGCCGTCCTCTTGACTTCCGGCCGTCTGGATTACATCTAGGCCGTCGAGTTGCGACGGCCTACTCTTTTATAACTTGTCGTAAATCACTTGAAAATAAGAGTTTTGGCTTCGTCCCATCACAAAAATCCTCCGACGGCGCCGCAATTAACACCGACGCCGTCACCTTATGTTTTCAAGTGACTTTGAGTGTCTCGATTCGACTTTGGCCATTTCTTCAGTATATTCGCGCTTTTCGTCCAAATAAGTGCCATTCCAGGCATTTTGCCTTCAAGAGACCTAAAAAGTGAAAATGAGCGATATTAAGCAATAACGGATACAAAGTGATCAAATAAGGGCTTAAGCGACCCTCAAAAGGTACCTTTAAAACCTTATCAAATATCCCTACACTTGGTATTTGCTTGTCCCCAAGCAAATGTGCTTTTAGCCAATTAATTTATAAGTTAGGGTCATGAGCGGTGGTTTAAAATGGTCCACAACACATATAAGCCCATAAAAGTCATAACAAGCACGGAAATCACATACTAGCACCTCACATGGGGTGTTTGGATACTCACATCTCTCTCGGGTGTATATGAAATATAACAAATTGGAAATGGAAGATAAACACTCATTAACCGCCCTAGTACATAGATTACCATAGGCTTGAGAATAGATCAAACCTCCATCGCTTTGGCGTAAGCACCTAGGAAAGACTATCAAAGAGGTCTTTAAAGGGTTGTAATGTTAGGCTTACGGTAGGAAATAAAGGGTTTAGTGGGATAGGCTATATAGTGGTGGCAAGTCAAAATCTCTTATGTTACAAGCATACGAAGAATGGCGTTGCTAAGCCAAGACTCGACACTCTAAACTCTAGCTAAGCGAAATAAACAAACATAAATTTAAAGGATAGATGTAGGATGGTAGCCCTTTTTTTTTTTTTTTTTTTTTTTTTTTTTTTTTCACTCTATTATTTTATTTATTATTTTTTTCTTTTCTTTTTTTTTCGATTTTTTTTTCATACACTTTTACTCTACCATCCTCTACGGTAACATCAAAATGATAGGGATTTATAGGCACATCCCTACACTTGAATTTTATTACTCTAACACTAATTTGACCCGAATTGAAAGATCAAAACACTTGGGGTACATTATTACGCAAACAAAGAGAATTTGAATTTAACGTTCCCTTCCGTCATTTCATAAACTTTAACTTTTCCCATGAATCCCAATCGTCCCAAAGCGTATACAAAGGATATGACTCGACTTAGCAACTCATGCAAGCAACTAGATAATTGAACTAAGGGTTTAAGGTGGTAACAACAATGCACTAAAAGTGAGTGCATACAGGGTAGAGCTAAGGTGATTTGGGTGTATATTTGAGGTGGGGTGTAAACAATGCTTTCATTGATATTCGGAAAAACCGAAACATCACGAGAACCGCGAAAAGATAGGCTCGAGGGGTTAACTAGGGGTATCGTGTACTAAAGATGAGTACAACGCAAAGGGTGTGGGGGAATTACTCAACCAATGTGGAAGAAGTAATTATATTACGGGTATCCAACAAGGGTTATCCTAATGCCTCTTATCATTTAGTTATTCCTAACTACACAAGTGTAGTCTTACTTGCGATCTCGGAATGCATCACAAAACAAGTTCTAGAATCTAATATACTACCGGTTCACACTCTAAGCATTGAAGATGAATGCTTTTAATTCCTACTAATCTAAGGCGATCCTCGCATTTTGGGTGGAATTTAGGTGGTAAAGGTCTTTGTGCTAGTCATGCAACTTCCTATCCGTGAGACGCTTTTGTTAAGACTAATGGCCCACTCTTATATGTCATGAAAATTTTAAATTTGGTGCCAAAATTACCCTAACCGACATTTTCTCATGGTTTATTACACAAATACAATTGGACAAAGCAAATAATCAAGGATAAGCATAGTTTCAAAGTTCGTTTTATTTTCCCTCCTACACTTAAACCGAACATTGTCCTCAATGTTCCCAAAAGTATCAAAGTTATGATAATGGAAGGTAATTAAAAGCGAAAGAAACTAGTACTCCCACGATTAGCTCGGTAGGATCCGTGTGTGAAGTAGTGGTTAAATCCTTTCCAAGAAGAATTTATGCGTGAAAAGCTCCTTCCAATCTTATGTAACCTCTTCTTGATAAATTAAACCATGCAGTTGAAGAAACAAAGCGAAACCTTCGGGTAAAATCGGCGGTAATAATATATATAAGACTCGATTTAAACTAGGATTTAATGCTTGTGGAATGGATGTTGCTGCAATTTCGGAAAATTAAGACCTGGAAAATTCCAAAATTTTTTAAGTAGCTCGAAACGAGAAAAAAGTAATCATTGTTTTTACTCCTTCGGGACGTCGGTTGCGATCTCGGCCCGGTCAGTTATCCGACAAAAGCGGTGCGATTTTACGGAAAAATTGCGGAAAATTTACATCTTTAGAATCGGAAAAATTTACGCAAAACATCCATTATGACTCGATACAAGCATTTGACTCGAACAAACACACAAATATATCTTTTAATGAATTGTTATTCTCATGTTTACGTTTCTGAAAACGTGTGTAATCCTCCTACACTTATCCTTTATGTAAAATACCTTTATATGCAATTAAGACGAGGTTAAAAACAAAATAAAGCATTTTACAAATTTAAACATGAGAATAAACAATCAATAAAAGACATATGACACTAACAAGCAAACAATTAAGCATGGGCTGCCTCCCGAAGCGCTTTTCTTTATTTAAGAGTCTTGTAGCTAGACTCGTAGTCGTGTTCTACGTTACTTCATTACCACCACCTTGACGGTCTCTAATGGGATTCCATGTTGTAGAAGTGCCCTATGATGCACCTCTCTAAGAGTTCGTCCTCTCCCACTTGGTCCTATATTTCGGTCTTAAGTTCAAGCAATCCTTATAGAATCCGAAAATCTTAGCCATAACATAATCTACTCCTTTTCCCTATCCTCATCATTCCTATAATAGGCCGGCAGTTTAAGTTCCTTTTCATCATTAGAGAGTGATGGAAACTTCTCAATCTTAAACGGCATTTGGTAAGCTATGTCATCGGTCTCATCCTTGAATTGCACTACTCCTAACGAGGGATCATAGGTCATCCCGGTGCTTTCTATGAAAGGTTTTCCTATAATAACATGGGACAAGCTAGGGTCTATGGCGTGCTAATATCATCCACAATTATGAAGTCCAGAAAGCGTGAAACTACCTACATAAACGGGCAATCCCTTAACTCTACCAAGAAAATTGCACTTAACCCTAGGATTATCGGGTCTTGCCTAGTTGGAATAGGCTTCTTCATTACCCAATTTTAGTAGGTGCTAGTCATTATGTTGATTGGGGATTTGCGATCAATGTAGGCCTTTGCCACAAAAGGTGTCCTATGAAACATGGTATGTTAAGATTCCAAGGGTTCCCAAACTTGATTCGAGGGCTTTTCTAACATACATGTGTGGAGGTCACGCACTAAGTGAGGGTGGCGAGATAGTTCTTCTTCCGTAGGAAACTTATTGAAATAGTCATTGTCTACTTCATCTACTTCCTCGGTTGTTTCATTATTCTCAAGTGTATGGTCCTCTTCGTCATTTGTTCCATTAGGTTTAACTAAGGCGATGGTATTGACGAATTGAACGTGCTTAGCTAGCTTACTTGGGTCCTTAATCTCTACACCGGAAGGCTCGGGAGTTGAGATAGCATTAACCTTCCTATCACTATTGGTTATGGCTTTCAAAAGGTTGTCTATCTTCCTATCCATTTCGGCTTGTTGTTGGTTAAAGCGGTCCGAGAGCTTAGCTATTTGGGATTCTTGGGATGCAACAAGGTTTTGCAACATCCCTTCGATGTTTTGTTGGTTAGGACCGTTAGGTGGGGGCCATGAAAAATCATTGGAAGTGAATTCCTTGGTTTGTCCCCGATGAGAAGTCGGGCTTGCCTTTCCATGCCTCTCGGATTTCATTGAAATTCTAGGTCCGTGTATTGTAGGGAATCTTCCTCCCGTTCCATTAATACGAGGATGCGTAGTCAGCGGAAGCATGTTCGGGATCGAGAAAAGTCTGCGTGTTATGAGGATCACAAACGGCTCACACGAGGAAGAAACTTTGTTCACATGGTGTGAAGACTTAGGATTTTCGTAGGAACTCATTAGGAATTTTACTTGATCTTCAAGTTCAATCATCCTACGGCCGGAAGGTTGTGAGTCGATGGGAGGCAAGGAGATTGCCTTAACGGTTTTGGGCGACTCACGGGGTCATCCAACTTTCGTTGTCATAGAGGGTGAGGTCCTCTATTATACCCCATGATTCTTCCGCGGTGAGATCACTAAGTTTTCCACCGCCGCTTGGTCAATGGATCGCTTGGTGGGGAAGTTGACATGATCATAAAGATTTGGACTTGGAGCCAAAGATCAATGCCATGATGAGGACTTTATGAAGTAAGTCCTTGAATTGAGCCCATGCTTCAGTAGAGATTCACCTTGACGTTGTTGGAACATCAAGATGTCATTCCTAAGCTTAGTGGTTCTCCACGGTGGGAAAAATTGAGCAAGGAAGCGAGAGGTAAGATCATCCCAACTTGAGATGGAGTCGACGGAAGTCGCTCAAGCCAATTACTAGCTTGGTCCGTAGAGAGGTGGAAGAGACGCAGAGCGTGGTCTCCCGAGTAGTAGCATCAAGGTCGATGGAATCGACAATTTTAAGGAAATCCTAATATGTCGATTTGGATCTTCGAACGAAGTCCATGGAATCACATCCATTTTGCACAAACCGGATGGTGTCGGATCGCAGGTCGTAGTTTGGGCTTGGTCGGGAAGCTCAATGGTGTTCCTATAGCCTAAGTGGCTTGGTCTTGAGTATTCACCAAGAGTACGGGCTCTTGGCGGGTCAATTGGTGGTGGGTTAATGAATGGTGGGTGGTTATCACCTTCCATGACGAAAAGTGATGGGGTTCTGAACAAAGGTCACGAAGAAGGGGATAGACTAAAAGAAAGCTAAAAAATGAGAAAATTTACTTGATAGGAATCAAGCAAAGAAACCTAAACGAGTGGGCTACTAACTAGCTATTCTATTCCCGGCGCGCCAAAACTTGATAACGCTACGCCGTTGCTCGGGGTCAAAGGAACTTCCTTTTCGTCGAGCAACTTTTTCAACACCCTAAGCGATGAACCTAATCGTTGTAGTGTAGTATTAGGGTAAGCCACGGTATTGATATCGTTCTCTAGGGAATAGGAATGCTAGTGAGAAGTTCTTCGCTAAGGTTGGGGTTGAGGAAGATTATTTTTTATCTTTTATAATTTTTAAGGAAAGGAAAGGTACGAATCTCGGGTTTGAATTTGAGGGGTTGGTATTTCACCGATTACTCTACTTATCTAATTATCTAATCTAAGGTGTATGTAGTCTATGTCTAATTAATGTGTGCTCGTATGATAGTTTAAAGATGTGTTTATTTAGGTTTTACTACCCTTAATTATCTCCTATTGGTGGTTGAATTGTCACGTCCTTATTCCTAGTTGCGTTGTGTGTCTAAGGTTGTAGGGTATGCGTTTCTCCCAACACTTTGAACTTACCAAAGGGTCTCGTCTACAAAACCCACTAGGGATAATAAACTCTTACTCTAAGGCACTCTTTGGATGGTTTAGCTTACAACTACTCAATGAGTCATATTCTAAGGTTCACAAATATTTAATCAAGCATTAAGTACACAACGAATGACCTATCGCATTACTAGATCATTAATCAACTAAGATAAAAGACAACCAATCAATATTCAATAATCAAGTTTCATATTCCCTGAGCAAACACACAAGTAAATTAGCCGGACATGGAGAACATGCAAGCATACACACAAATAATCAAAGACATAATTGTATTAATGAAGTAAAACACTTATCTTGGTGTAAGATAGGGTTTGGAACCCTAAAATCTTGTACAAGACTGCCTTGGTTCGGTTTAGGTTTTTACTCCAAAAGACTACACACTAAATCTTGAAAAATTCGGATTCTATATATAATATTACATATGCGACGGCGCCACCTTATGTTTTGTGACGCCGTCGTGTCGTAAATCATTAGGGTTTCGTCTTGGCCACGTTAGACTTGCGGCACGTCACCTTATGCTTGTGACGCCATCCTCTTGACTTCGACACCGTCTGGATTACATCTAGGCCGTCCGAGTCATGACGGCCTACTCTTTTATAACTTGACGTCGTCACTTGAAAATAGGAGTTTTGGCTTACGTCCGTCATAAAATCCTCCGACGGTCATAATTAACACTGGACGTCACCTTATGTTTTCAGTGCTTTGAGTGTCTCGATTCGACTTTGGCCATTTTCTTCGATATTCGCCTTTTCGTCCAAATAAGTGCCATTCCACATTTTGCCTTCAAGAGACCTAAAAAGTGAAAAGGAGCGATATTAAGCAATAACGGATACAAAGTGATCAAATAAGGGCTTAAACGACCCTCAAAAGGTACCTTTAAAACCTTATCATCGCAAGAATCATCTGCGACGAGAAGGTCGTTCACATTCCTATCAATGGTGAAACTCTAATCATTCGGGGTGATCGTTGTAAGACCCGATTGAATATCATCTCGTGCGTCAAAACTGCAAATTACATAGAAAAAGGATGCCACATTTTTCTAGCACAAGAAACGGAGAAGAAGAAAGCGGATGAGAAACAACTAAAAGACGTTCCCTTGGCTAGGGACTTTCCCGAAGTATTTCCTAAAGACTTTCCCGGTCTTCCTCCGGTTCGGCAGGTAGAGTTCCAAATTGAGTTAGTGCCGGGAGCGACACCCGTGGCACGAACACCTTATAGATTGGCACCTTATGAACTACAAGAATTGTCTGACCAACTACAAGAATTGTCCGAAAAAGGATTCATTCGACCAAGTTCTTCGCCTTGGGGAGCTCCGGTCTTATTTGTCAAAAAGAAGAATGGTTCTTTTCGTATGTGTATTGATTACCGTGAGTTGAACAAGCTAACGGTCAAGAATCGATATCCATTGCCTAGAATTGATGATTTGTTTGACCAACTGAAAAGGGTCAAGCGTCTAATCCAAGATTGATCTAAGATTTGGGTATCACCAACTGAGAGTTAGAGAAGAAGATATTCCAAAAGCGCCGAACACGATCGGCCACTATGAGTTCCAAGTGATGCCATTTGGTTTGACGAATGCAATCGACGGTATTTATGGACCTAATGAACCGAGTGTGCGAATCGAGTGTGCAAACCTTACTTGGACAAATTTGTGATTGTGTTTATCGATGACATTCTCATCTACTCCCGCAATAAGGAAGAACATGTGGAACACTTGAAAGCCATTCTGGAACTACTCAAGAAAGAAGAACTGTATGCTAAGTTTTCCAAGTGTGACTTCTGGATTCAAAAAGTACAATTCCTTGGTATTGTGATAGATAGTAATGGTCTTCATGTTGATCCTGCAAAAATTGAAGCTGTTAAAGATTGGTCATCCCCTACTACCCCAACCAAAATACGCCAATTTTTAGGTCTTGCGGGTTATAATCGAAGATTTATCGAAGGATTCTCAAAGATCGCTAAACCTCTAACAGAATTGACTCAGAAAAAGAAGAAGTATGACTGGGGTGAAGAACAAGAGTTAGCCTTTCAACTCTTGAAACAAAAGCTTTGTGAAGCTACTATCTTAGCACTACCCGAAGGAGTAGAAGATTTTATGGTCTACTGTGATGCATCACACCTAGGATTAGGTGCAGTATTGATGCAAAGAAACAAGGTGATTGCTTATGCTTCGCGACAACTCAAGACTCACGAAAAGAACTACACTACCCAAGACTTGGAATTGGGAGCCATGGTTTTCGCCCTGAAGATATGGAATGGAACCAAGTGTACAGTGTTCACCGACCACAAAAGTCTCCAACACATTCTAGATCAAAAGGAGCTGAACATGCGACAACGCCGATGGCTATAGTTGCTTAGTGATTACGACTGTGAAATCCGTTACCACCCGGGCAAAGAAAATGTCGTGGCGGATGCTCTTAGTCGAAAGGATCGACCTAAACCTCTTCGAGTAAGATCTTTGGGAATGACAATTAAGTCTCCCCTTCCATCAAAAATCCTTGATGCTCAAGTTGAAGCTCTCAAACCTGAAAACCGTCCTAACGAGAGAATCTTTGGAATGCCAGAAAATGAGAACGGCTTTGCGCAAAGATCGGATGGAACCTTATGTTTCGGCGATAGAAGTTGGATACCACTCTATGGAGGAATATAGGAACTCATTATGCATGAGTCTCACAAGTCTAAATATTCCATTCACCAGGGATCCGACAAAATGTACCAAGATCTCAAGAAGCTTTATTGGTGGCCAAACATGAAGGCCGAGATTGCAACGTATGTTAGGAATTGTCTTACATGTTCTCGAGTCAAAGCCGAATGTCAAAAGCCCTCCGGATTGTTAACTCAACCTGAACTCCCAGTTTGGAAATGGGAAAGAATCACCATGGATTTCATAACCAAACTGCCAAAAACTACTAGAGGTTACGACACCATTTGGGTTATCATTGATCGCCTTACCAAATCCGCTCATTTCTTACCCATCAAGGAGAATGACGAAATGGAAACCCTTGCTCAACTAAACCTGAAGGAAATTGTATCCCGTCATGGAGTACCAGTTTTCATCATTTCCGACCGTGACAGTCGTTTTACCTCTCACTTCTTGAAATCTCTTCAAAAGGCTTTAGGCACTCGTTTGGATATGAGTACCGCATACCATCCTCAAACCGATGGTCAAAGCGAAAGGACTATCCAAACCTTGGAAGACATGCTTTGAGCATGTGTGATCGATTTTGGAAAAGGTTGGGATAAACACTTGCCTTTGGCGGAATTCTCCTACAACAACAGTTACCACACTAGTATCAAGGCAATACCATTCGAAGCACTTTATGGTCGCAACTGTCAATCACCCGTTTGTTGGGCCGAAGTAGGAGATGTTCAACTCACTGGGCCTGAACTTGTCCAAGAAACAACCGAGAAGATTGTGCAAATCCGTCAACGACTTCAAGCTGCTAGAGATCGACAAAAGAGTTATGCCGATGTTAGAAGAAAGCCTATGGAATTTCAAGTTGGAGATCGAGTCATGTTAAAAGTATCTCCTTGGAAGGGAAAGGTTCGATTTGGAAAGCGAGGGAAGTTAAATCCTCGATACATTGGGCCTTTCAAAATTCTAGAGAGAATCGGCCCGGTTGCCTACAAACTTGAACTCCCGGAAGAACTTAGTAGAATACACCCTACCTTCCACGTCTCAAATCTAAAGAAATGCTTATCGGATGAATCTCTTGTTGTTTCACTAAAAGAGATTAAGCTCGACGACAAACTTAACTTTGTCGAAGAACCAATTGAAATCATGGATAGGGAGGTCAAGCGACTTAAGCAAAGTCACATTCCTATTGTCAAGGTTAGATGGAACTCCAAGAGAGGATCGGAGTATACATGGGAACGCGAAGACACCATGCGTGTCAAATATCCATATCTTTTTGCCGATTCAACCCCGACAACTACCGTAAACTAAAATTCCGGGACGAAATTCTCTTATGGGGTAGGTACTGTAGCCACCTGAAAAATTTCACTATCATTAGTTGTCGTATCAATAAACTAGACTGTGTATCCAAAATCCTTTGAGCCAAGTTAAGCATTTTAGCATGCACGTTTCATTTATAAACATATATTTTGTGCATTCCCGGGTAGTTTTATTAAGCAAATAATGAAAAAGATCATTCCTGATATTTACTGACGAACAAAACACGTCCGCGAGAGATTATCACAATTTACGAGCCGCACGCGTACCGACACTCAATTAATTATGGCTAAAGTCAAATAAATATTTTTCTGTGTTGGAATTAATATTTTTATTTTTACCTTTATAAAAACATGCTAAAAATTTTATATTACACGTTTTGTCAAAACATCAAACCGGGACACCGCGACACACACGTAAGCTCAAACGGAACACGAAATACATCACGAAAAATTCAAAACTATTTTCTTTTCTAAAGTTTTGGTATTGCCGCCCTTTTTGACAACTAGCATACCACATGCTAACTTAATAATTTATGCAAAGTAACTTTACTACTCTTTTGCATGGTTAAAGAAATGTAAGTTCCATACACACTATTATCCATCAAACAAAGATCATCACTTTAATTCCCTACATAGGATTACTGTGCATCGAGCACACCTCAAGCACCAAGAGTATTTTTTTTTAGCCTTGCCAAATGGAATTGACATATCTATACATGAGTCTTTACAACATAGTACATGGTTATTAACATAACTTGGACTTACACTCTAATATCCACTAGTAATTAGACCAAGTTTAGATTCTTTTTCTTCTCCTTATAAACCATCGACACCATCACAGCACACATATCACATTTCATTTTGCAAAACTATCACAAAAACCATTTCACAATTACTAAGGAGTTGGCTTGGAAGATCTTGGGTAAACAACTTGGCGTTTGGAAGGCTTGGGTTAAAAATTCTTGTTTTTGGTTTCCTTTTGCTTGAACCAACCCAGTGTAAGAACTCTTACTTCTTTTCTTTTCTTAAACACATTTGTACTAAAGTCTTGCATGCTAAACTTAAGTTAATGGTTATTATGCAAACATATTCAAGAATGAAAACTAGAGATAAGCGTGACTTTGAATGTATATAAGTTCGACATACATGGAAACATGTTTAATAGTTTTGATATTAAGCTTGTGTGGTGATTACTAAACTAATATAAGCACTACAAAATAAGCTAGAGCTTAGTTTGTACTAAATCAACACATACATATTAATATGAGATTATTTGGAGTTTTCAACTAAAAAGAAAGTATAGATCTAAAGAAACGTAAGTAATGGCTCGATAATAGACAAGTGCATACTTTGTTACTTTGATTTAAAGGCTTATTCGACTTTTAAATAATTTATCAAACTCGATTTGCAAACTATGTTTTGGTTTTAATTCCTTTTCGGAGAAACTTAAGTCGAGATCTACTCGAGCCCAACGTATAAACTTCGAGCTTGTGGCTCATTTGAATATTAACACACCATTTTGTCATTTGCAACACACCTAGAACCGGCTAAAACTAATGTAAAATATATATATACATGCACGCATGCATACTGTTACACATTTGCACTAGAAACTCAGCCCAAAACTGCTTTATAAACGCATTGTGAGGAGAAGCTAACACCAAAGTAGAGCTAGTCCACTGGTTGGGATGTTTGGACTGTGAGCGTGAGGTCTGGGGTTTAAACCCAGCGCCTGACTTTTTATCTTCCTTCTTTTCTTTTTTCCTATTAAATCCTTTTGACCAAGTTACACTTTTAGTACCTAGACTATTAAAAGTTAGTTAATGTCTTTTCAATAAAATTTCATACTAAACATAGTTAGCTAATTAAACTAGGATATATGCTATATTAATATGGGATATTTTTGGGGCAATTAACATAAGGAAAATTTATATTTACGACCAGGTCATACCCGACTTTTGTCACATTTCTATACTTAGTATGTTTTTGTAAACTCGACTAAGATAATACAAAATTATTTATAACAAATATACCGTAGTTAATTTCTAATTTACCACCCACTAATCTAATATAGTATATATATATACTCATATAAATACTTATCGTAGAACATAATCACTTATACTATAAATACTCAACGTAAGCACTTTTTCAAGAGCCAAACTTACAAACGTTTCGAAACTTATTTAAACTTAACCATTGCCACACAAGCGATAATCAACACAAACTCTCGAGAATACTTAAACCGTTTTCAATACATTAAATCATGGATAAAAACAATAAACTAAGACTTGCCATACTAATTATAGGTCGCGTGACGGTACTTCGTGCTCTTGCTACTTGATTTTACAGCTAAGGTGAGTTCATAGCCTCGCTTTTACTTGTTTTTCAACCCCCACGAGGGAGATATATGCTACAAACTAGAACACAAGTCTTTTCTTAAAATGTATGCTTGCCTGATTATTATTATTATAGCCTAAGTTTCGACCAAAAGTCCCTTCATCATGAACCATTAATCACTATGAGTGAACGCAAATATTGTGGATAGTACTATGGGAATTGACGACCCAACTCGGTTATCGGAAATAACCGAGGCGCACCATATTTGATTATCTCTAGGTAATTGGCTATTACCTCTGGGGGGCAATTTTATTACTTACACCAGTAATTAGGTGTATGCAGTTAGTTTGGTGTCATGAGCTTAGTGCATAATAATCTCTGTTTTTCTATGGTAATTGTCTTCGAAGCAATTATCATCTTTAACTTGTGCCATTTACTAAACCGAAGAATATCACTCAACATTTTTGTTGATCTTTTTAAGCATGTTTATCTCATGTACTAACTAGGAAAATCTGGAAGGCACGGAGTGGACGGAATATGATTCTGGAAGTGGTGTATTTAATAAAGTTATCATTTCACAAACATTTGAACTATCTTTTGTGTAACTTCAAAACTTGTGGTATTTTCTCTTGTGATCCAAAACATTGAGTTTTTATGAAATGGTAACAATCTTTTATTAAAAACGTCTCTTTTCGAGTCGTTTTCTATGACTTAAGACTGTGATCCTCTAGGTAATACCCCAAATAGTCTTCCGATGTTACATTATGATTTTGGGGGTGTTACAGATAGTTTTATGTTAGACCCGTTATTTTAGCTAAGTTCTTTAAATTTGTATATCCGAAATTTCGGATAACAGTTTTATATATTTGAATATCCATGTATCTATAATTTTCGAAAAACTTTTATATGAGTTCTAAAACTGACATTTCATAAAACCCAACCTTTTACAAATTTTGATCAATTTTTCAGATATCCGAATACAAATATTTTTTGAACATCCAAAACCTAAATCAAGAAATCTTAGAATGTAAGTTGAATATTTTGTCGTAAAATAATAAGAATACAAAACATGTATATAACGATGAGATGTGCGAACATATATGAAATAAATAAAACTAACTTTACTAATTTATTATAGTGTTAGCTAAATAAACACGTGTTACAAATATCTAATGTCTTAGTTTTTGGACTTTCGTGATTACTTGTATCAAAACAAATACATATACATCTTTTATTAGGTTTATAAATATTAGTTTGTGTCGGTTCGGTTTTTTCGGTTTGAGTTTTCATATAAAACCAAAAACCGAACCAAGACTTTCGCTTTTTCTAAAAACCAAAATCGCACCATCGGTTTTAAAATTGGTTCGGTTTTTTTGAGGCAGTTTGTTTGGTTTTCGTTCGGTTTTGTTTCTCTCCCCTACATTTGATATACCAATTTTTTTCATCAAATTAAAAAACAAATAGTACAAAAATTGTAGATGATTAAAATTTAAGTTTTTAATAGATGTTTTCTAATTGATGATAGACACAACTTATATTTGACAAACACGTCTACGATAAACAACTATTTTTATTGAAACGACAACTATTTTTGTTGATGAATAATGCATATGATGAACAACTATTTCTATTGATGAACAACTATTTTTATTTATAAACATTATGATTTTGGGGGTGTTACAGATTGGCATCAGAACCTAGGTTATAGAGAACAACTTATATTTTCAAAACAAATTGGACTATAACCACGCTTTCAAATGGACCATTTTACACCACCACTTCACGTCCTCCGTGCCTACTTGTCACCGATCACATGTATGAGATTCGCGGCATATAATACATGACTAGTAAAACATTGCATGGTAAAATTTATAATGTTAATTACCATTTAGTTAGGCATTGAGATTTGCTTGGCAGATTATGCACGACTAACTAAATCTTATCTACTGCCTGACATTACTTATATTTAAATGCATATTTTCTTTTGGGTTGTTCTGGTACCATGTCTTACGCATCACACCCCATTGATCGACCTCAGACACCGAGATCGAGGACGCTTATGTCCTTACTACCGTGCCCATGGCACCTACTGCTCAAGACTGAGTCCCCAGTGTGACATCCTGGAGGCTGAGCCCTTTGAGGAGGGTGAGGTCATTGCTACTCCACCCGCCTCCAGTCATACCTGAGTGTTTGCATGTTTTTGGTCCTCAACCCTATGACCAGTACCTTGAGTCACAACAATGGCTGTCCCCTTCGGACGTTGTATCTCAGACATCCTCGCACACTGCTTCTATGTCCTATACCACTTCTCGCCCATCATTACTACCTATTCGTCGAAGGCGAAAGCGAGCTAGGGTTCTCAAACCCTACGAGCCTGAGCCCTTCGGCAAGCCATTCCGGTACCATAAGGCTGGTGCGATCTTCATGTATACCGCTCGGAAACGAGTGAGAGCACCTACTACCTTTGTTCCACCTACTGACATATCATCATCTTCAGCCTTTCCACCATCAGCTTCACCTACATTACCACCCATACCTACTTCACCACTACCACCACCAACCACCTTCATCTACCAAACCACCAATGTACCAGTTTCGTCTCCATCCCGTGCATCATCCCCGTTGGGGGTGCATTCTTAGCCTATGATATCCCTTAGGGAGAGGGTCCATTTATCACCTTCACTTTCCGACCCATATCTTTATGCTGTGACCTGTACCTGTCAGCCGGGGCCTCGTAAGAGGGTTGACGCTAGGCGTTGGTCCTTCTTGATGTCAGTTATGAGTCAAGGGAGGTTAGAGGAGGGTTCACCGAGTGCTATGGAGCTTAGAGAGCATTTGTTTCCTGCTTCTGAGATTCTTCCTGTTATGGGAGAACCTCTTCACCACACTATCCCGTTACTAGCAGCACGACTTGTGCGATATGAGGATCAACTTGGAGAGGCTATGGCACACGTCGATGAGATCCCACTGGTCCATATTGAGAGTATAGAGGAAGAGGTTGAGAACGTCGTTGTTGGGAGGATCGCGATGGAGGAGGTCTTTGATAGGATTGGTACTCAGTCCGAGCGAGCTAGTGAGGCGGTGACAGTTCTAGAGCGGAGAGTTGAGCCAGAGAGGTTGGAGCTGCTAGACAGAGTTGAGATGCTAGAAGGAGTTGTGCAGCGACAGTCTGAGCAGATGGCGACTATGGCGACACGTACTGCGACTCTTGAGCAGAGATTGGAGGCGAGAGATAGGGAGATGGATGATTTGGCGGAGCTTGTCCATGACTTGCAGCGACGGATGAGTGGTGCACCCGACGGCCCATAGATCGGAGACACACCCATTTAGTTTACTAGTACTTTAGTCTGCCGCCTGTGGCATTGATAAAGGCTTTGTCTCCGTATGTTTTGTTAAACTATCGAACAAGCTATTGATGTGACATTGTATGGTTATTGTAGAACTATGTATGGATGATGAATCTATGACATTATGGTTGTTTTCCTTATGTTCTTATGTATGGTGATCTTTCTTATGCATTGATTTATATAAATCGAAGTGATCTTTATATATATTCTTATGTGGTTTTACCGCATTGTGATTCTTCTTATGGTGATTATGCTATATTGATATAATGTGATGATCTTGACTATTATGAAATTATTTTTGTGATAATTCTCACTTATGTTGAATAATTCTAAAATCTGGGTGTATGTCTTTAGAAAAATGGCAAAAACAAGATCTACACCTACTCCAACTCCTGAGATGACCCCTGCTGCAATTCAGAAACTGGTTACTGATGAGATTGGTGCTGCTTTTGCTAAACGACCTGCTGAGGCTGTTCAAACAAATGAAGCCGCGAATCAAACCAACCGAAATGAAACTGTTGTGAATCGCAAATGTGGGTACAAGGAGTTCATGAATTGCAAACCCACTTTCTTCAAAGGAACCGAAGGCGCTGTTAGCCTTATGCATTGGTTCGAATGGTCTGAAACTGTGTATCTCTTAAGTGATTGCTCGGAAGATTGCAAGGTGAAATTTGCTACTGGTACTTTACTGGAAGATGCTTTATCTTGGTGGAAAGCTCATGCCCAACCTATTGGCATGGAAGAAGCTTACAAAACCACTGGGACTAAATTGAAGCAATTGATGATGAAGAAATACTGCCCAAGAACCGAGATCAAGAAACTGGAAGATGAGTCCTATCATTTAACTACTAAGGGCAATGACCTCAAAACCTACTTCAAGCGTTTCCAAGAACTGAAGGATTTATGCTCATCCATGGTTTTTGATGATGTCAAATTGCTGGAAAATCTCATCGGGGGATTACCCCGAAGCATTGAAGGAAATGTTACTGCATCAAAGCCAAGTGATCACAATTTCCTCTCAACTCATGGATCAAGTCCTGAAACATGGATCCGTACAAGCCTGTAATGACAACAAAAGGAAATTTGATGATCGTCGAGGCAACACTTCCAACAACTACCACCAACATAACAACTCTTTCCATCACAACAATAACCGCAACAACAACAATCAAGGCCGCAACAACCATAACCAACACCGCAACAACAATCCTAACCCATACCACCAAAACCGAAACAACCACCACAATCAACAAAACCGTAGGCAAGAAGCTGCGCAGGCATATGCTGCTACTCCCGCCACTGGAAAAGGCTATGTTGGACCGCACCCTCTGTGCACTCGATGCAACCTGCATCATGTGGGATGTTGTACTATTAAGTGTGGAAATTGTAACAAGGTGGGTCATACACACAAGGATTGCCGAAACCCTGCTACCGGAAGTAACTTTCAACCCATGGGAGTGACTTGCTTTGGATGTGGAGAAGCTGGGCATGTCAAGAGTAAATGTCCAAAACTGTACGGGAACTACAACAACCCTGCTAGAGCAAGAGCTTATGTGCTAGGAAATGGAGATGCACAAGAAACCCGGACGTCGTCACGGTTTTCACTCAATCATCATTTAGCTAAAGATTTATTTGATTCTGGAGCCGTCAAAAGCTTTGTGTCTTCTAAGTTTGCACCTTTGTTAAAAGTCACACCAACTGCCTTAGATACCACCTATGAAGTAGAGTTAGCCAATGGAAAAGTAGTAGGAACTAACACTGTCCTTCGAGGTTGCAACCTATCCTTATCAAACCACCCGTTCGATATAGACCTTATGCCTATCCAACTTGGTAGCTTCGATGTTGTCATTGGCATTGATTGCCTATCCAAAAATCATGCAAGAATCATCTGTGACGAGAAGGTCATTCACATTCCTATCAATCTTGAAACTCTAATCATTCGGGGTGATCGTTGTAAGACCCGATTGAATATCATCTAGTGCGTCAAAACTGAAAATTACATAGAAAAAGGATGCCACATTTTTCTAGCACAAGAAACAGAGAAGAAGAAAGCGGATGAGAAACAACTAAAAGACATTCCCGTGGCTAGGGACTTTACCGAAGTATTTCCTGAAGACTTGCCCGGTCTTCCTCCGGTTCGGCAAGTAGAGTTCCAACTTGAGTTAGTGCCGGGAGCGACACCCATGGCACGAGCACCTTATAGATTGGCACCTTATGAACTACAAGAATTGTCTGACCAACTACAAGAATTGTCTGACCAACTACAAGAATTGTCTGAAAAATATTCATTCGACCGAGTTCTTCGCCTTGGGGAGCTCCGGTCTTATTTGTCAAAAAGAAGGATGGATCTTTTCGTATGTGTATCGATTACCGTGAGTTGAACAAGCTAACGGTGAAGAGTCGATATCCATTGCCTAGAATTGATGATTTGTTTGACCAAGCGCAAGGGTCAAGCATCTACTCCAAGATTGATCTCGAGATCTGGGTATCACCAACCGAGAGTTAGAGAAGATATTCCAAAAGCGCCGAACACGACACGCCACTATGAGTTCCAAGTGATGCCATTTGGTTTGACGAATGCACCGGCGGTATTTATGGACCTAATGAACCGAGTGTGCAAACCTTACTTAGACAAATTTGTGATTATGTTTTTCGATGACATTCTCATCTACTCCCGCAACAAGGAAGAACATGAGGAACACTTGAAAGCCATTCTGGAACTACTCAAGAAAGAAGAAATGTATGCTAAGTTTTCCAAGTGCGACTTCTGGATTCAAAAAGTACAATTCCTTGGTCATGTGATAGATAGTAATGGTCTTCATGTTAATCCTGCAAAAATTGAAGCTGTTAAAGATTGGTCATCCCCTACTACCCCAACTGAAATACGCCAATTTTTAGGTCTTACGGGTTATTATCGATATTTATCGAAGGATTCTCAAAGATCGCTAAACCTCTAACAGAATTGACTCATAAAAAGAAGAAGTATGACTGGGGTGAAGAACAAGAGTTAGCCTTTCAACTCTTGAAACAAAAGCTTTGTGAAGCTCTGATGAGTTTCCAAATACTCATCATTTTTACATAATCTAAACTGCAAATTCATCTGAAAACACTCAAAACACATCAAAATGATCAAATTATCACAAATCAGTGTTTTATGTGTTTTAAATTCAAAATATCAAAATCGATGAAAATGTATCAAGTTTGCAAAATTGGCGCTTTAGTCCCCGAGTTTTAAAAGTTGTCAAATCTAGTCCTCGAAATTCAAAAATGTGAAATTTATCATTCAAGGTCCTTGAAGTATTCTAAATTGTTTAAAATGATCCTTGAATGATTCTTTGGTCAATTGGCGAAAAGGTCCTTAACTTTGAAATTTGCAAAATAGTCCTCGACTTTAAAAATGTATTTTATGCAAAAGGGTTCTTGTATTATCAAAGTTGGCAAATTTAGTCCTTGTGAGAAGTTTGGAAACATGGCACTTTCAGTCCCTCATGTTTGGTCAAATTACACTTTTGGTCCTTATCTAAACCAAACCAAACGGATCCTTATAATAATCCAAGCCCAATCACTAGCCCAACCCATTTCAGCCCCTTGACCCTTTGCCCTTGACCCCCAGGTCAGATTGCAAAAAGACCCCAGCCAATACCCCATTTGACCCCCCCCTTTGTTATTACTACTGTGGTCAACCCAAAGTCAAACCCACATATACGCGCTTAAAACCAAACACTGACACTCACCTCTTCCCCAATGTAACCCCAAAACCGGACATGGTTTCACACCAATTCAACCCCACTCCCATACCTTGTCTCTTCCAACTCCCTACATTCCAAAAAGCTTTAATTAATTCAACCAAATTCATTAATGCAAAAACTCTTGAAGAAATTTTGGCGCCAAATCACAAATGGACGGATATGATCAATCTCAAGCATCCAATGGCTCAAGTTTGGTGGGAAACAATCAAGCATGTGGGAAGATAGAAAAGTCTATAAAGAAGAGGAGTGATGCATCAGATCTTGGTATCTAGTGTAGTATTTTACTTTTATGTCGAATTAGTATAATTTCCAATTTCAACTTATGATTTAAGTTTAAAACTTTGTATTTCAAGTTATTTTGTTATCATAAAGCTTTTGTAAACTTTAATTTAAGTATTAAGTTGAGTTTCAGCTTTATGCAAATTTCTCCTATTTATGCAAAAATCTCAAATGTTGCAAATGATGTTATTGGTTGTTTAAATGGACTAAAGTAAGACACATAAGCTCCCATATAGCTTTTATAAGCTATTAGAAACCATAAAATTCAGTTTAGAAGAAAAAATAGAAAATCACAAAATACCAATTAAATAAGTCAAAATCAAAAATCATGGTGAAAGGGTAATCACAATTTGGAGCAAGGTTGATATTGGATGGCCTTGGGTTAGTGAACCTGGGGTTCTATAGGAAGTTCTAGTTGATCACGGTTCTCAATATTAAGCTTGGAAGCTCTTGTAAGCATTTTAGTCAATTTGTCATTTCATTGTTCTAGGTGTTATTTAGCTTCAATTTACTGTTACTTTGTGATAACTAGTTATAATATAGTTAGTTTAAACCTTAAAACAATGAGCTTGTTCATTTAAATTTGTGTTTTGAAAAATCTTAATTAGGCGATCAATCTAGTTCAAGTCTCAATTCTTGGTTTTAAGTTATCATTCTTGTTGGATCATGTCTATTTAGTCTCATATGATGATATTGTAAGGTCTTAAATCAAGTTCATGGTTTAAAACTTGGTTTTGCTTTGAAAAGTCCATAACAGTCTAGTATAAGTAGTGTTTGGTTTAGTATGTTCAAAAGTTCTTTGGTCATTGTCTTTGTTGGAACTTTGCATAAATTGGTCTAAACCACTAATTTGAGTCAAGAAATCAAGTTCTTCTTAGCTAAAAGTCAAAATTTCATATAAGCTTGTATTTGCAGCCACTGTTGACAGATTCATGATCCAAGATCATTGATTTGTGTTAGAAAGTAGTTAAAAGTACTCAAGTTAATCTTATTTCACATCATAACATCATAATCAGTGTTTAAGATCAACTCAAATCTCACTTTGGTCAACTTTTGGTTTTTCTCAAAAAGTCAAAAATTGTCAAATGGGTCGTTTTTGAATAAACTTTGGATTTTTACTGTGGGTTCATTAGTAGGTTTAAGTTTATAAGCTTTGGAGGTATTGAAGTTTGGTTGCTCAAGAAAAATACAAAAATAGTAGTTCTCTGTTTATCAACTGTTTAAGTGCTTATTTATCTGCTTATTGTGGGTACCCTATCTGCTCAAGTGCCCTGTGCACAGAAGTTGTTCCCAACTTGAAAAGCTTGCACCAAGCTTATTCCTTGTCCAATTCTTGATTTCTCTGGTTCTTTGGAAAGCCAACATGGTCCTCTTGAAATATCAAGTCTTAGATTTCAGTTTGGAGCTTGTTAGCTAGGGCTGCACATAGCTTATACCTTGTCCCATTTTCTGTTTTTCTCCACAACAGTCAATAGCTTATTTGCTTATTAGAAGCTTTTCAGTTTAAGTTTTTGTGTCTTTTAGCTTCTAGTCAGTTGCTATAGCCTATTTTTACCTTAATCTAGCTTTTGTTTTAAGTAGCAAGCTTATTTGAGCTTATTCCACAAAATAAGCTTATAAAGCAACTGTTGGAGCAATAAGCTTTCAAAACAGCTTATTTGAGTCTTGTAAATTTTTTGTCTTTATTAAAGTTTCTTATTATTAGTATATAAGTAGTTTCCATAAATAAAAATCACAAAAACATCAATATAAAAATAGTGATAGCGTTTATTTAAGATTTTTTAGCTTTTTGATTTTTCTTTTCAACTTTTAATAAGCAAATCTTGTTTTTCTATTTTCTTAGGTTTCTGTTATCATAAAGTATTTTTAGAAAAGTTTCATATTTTTCCTTTTCATTTAGTATTTATTATAATTATAAATAGTTAATAAATAATAAATAATTAGTAATAAATAATTAAAAGTCTAAAAATATATTTTCTGTTTTAAAATTAGTTTTATCATATTTAAGATTTTCAAAGTTAAAATTTTATTTTTCCAAGTTTATTTTCTATTTTCTAGTATTTAAGTGTTTTTAAATAATAATTAATTAGTAATAATTATATAAAAGTGTGAAAATATATTTTAGTTTTAAAATTAGTTTTATAGTATTTTAGATTTTTCAGAATCATAAGTTTATTTTTCTAGCCTTAATTTGTATTTTCTTTCATTTTAGAGTATTTATTAAGTAATTAAAATAGTTTTAATTAATAATAATTAATTAAGTAGTGTTAAAAATCATTTTCTTTTTCTAATAATTTTCTTTTATTTTAGGATTCCAAAATGTTGTTTTATATTTTTAGGCCTTTCATTTCTTAGTGTTCACTTTTATCTTGTGCGATATCGTAGTTTTTAAAATTCACGCTTACGTTTCTTTGATCCGTTGTTGTGCTTTCCAATTCGTGTCCAATTCCTTTCCAATCAATCAAGAGTGTAATTTCTAATCATAACCTTTACGATCACTATCCTTAGTGATCATTCTATCCTCGAATCGGTGTTGTACACACCATTGAGTCTCCTGGGACTAAACGACCGGAATTCAATCTATTCTCCAGACTTAATTGTATTTGTGTTCGAGCTGTTTCAAGTCTGCTTGACTTGACCTGTTCGGGCTAATCAAATTTTGGCGCCCATTCGGGAGGCTTTAGCGTGTGTCTAGCCATTTTCGATCCATTGTTGCACATACCCACCATTTGTAAAAGTTTTGTAAAGTTATAAGAAAATCAAAAAGTCATTAACACTTTTCCTAAAGTGTTAAAACACCAAAAATATAAAACAACAAAACAATCGGAACGTTTTCTATTTTGTATTCTCTTTAAGGTAATTCTTGAAGAGATACGATTTGGTTAAACGGACGATAACAAAAATATTGTCCAAAAGTTTTGAACCCATCTCGCACGAATCTAACCTACGTCTTTTCGGTGGTACTTAATATACATAAAAATCAACCACCGCAAATCAAGGCGGTGCACTACCTAAGCGGGGTGCGACCATTAATAAGTTCCCGAACATCGATTTAAAACTTGCCTTTGTGTCACTTGTGATTTGGTGTACCTTTTTCAAAGAAGCCATTTCATCTGTGATTATTGGTTAAGTTCACTTGTGTTTTGCCTCATTTGTTTTGAAATTGGTTTTATACATAGTGCATGCAAGATCGCTCTTCCGATTCTACAAGTCCACTTTCCGAACTTGGAAACATTCCTCGCAGACAGAGGACGTTCAGCTCCTTCACCGTGATCGAGGAACGCCTACCACCACCACCTCCCGTCGAAATGGCGAAGACAAACCGATGAATGAGCTTCTCCAAGCACCCATCGAGGGTTACGGAGATGCCATTGTTGTCCCAACCATTGTGGTCGATACCTTCGAGCTCAAAACCGGGTTGCTCAATCTAGTAACCCAAAGCCAATTCTATGGTTTTGAGCGGATGATCCTCATGCACACATTCGATGGTTTAACAAGATAGCATCTACCATCAAGTACAAGAATGTCCCATCCGGCTATCAAGCTTCTTCTTCTTCCCATTTTCTCTAGAGGACAAGCCCGGAATTGGCTTGAGAAACAACCCCTCGCTCTATAGAGACATGGGAAGATCTTGTCACCAAATTAGTAATCTAGTTCTATCCTCCATCCCGAACCACAAGTCTTAAGAATGAGATAATGAAATTTTCTCGAGATTTGATGAATCATTCGGGAGGCATGGGATCGTTACAAAGAGTTGCTTCAAGTGTCCGCATCACGGTTTTACCGAGTTAATGCAAATGGATACTTTCTACAATGGTCTCAATCAGGCTAATCAAGATTCTTTGAATGCCTCCATGGAGGTAATTTCTGAGCAAGACCACCAAAGAGGCCTTGCGGATCATTGAGAACAAATCTCGTGTCCGTCCTTTCGAGCTAAGACATATCAATCTAATGTGGACCTTCTTCTTCATCCCCGTGAGTACATCTAGCACCGATGCTAAGATTGATAAACTCACGAGACATTGTTCGAGCTTTGGTTCTTGCTAACCGGAAGAAAGTTTCCTTCACTCGACCACCAACACATGTCAAGTGAAAAAGTTGAAGTTTGTGTCACTTGTGGTGGTCCTCATGCTTACTACAATTGTACCGCCACCGATGGTAGTCCTTTTGAGGCCAATGCTTTAGCCGGTAGTTCACAACAAGGAGGTAATCAATACCGTCCTCAAAATGAACCACACTACCGTGCTAACACTAATCAGCACCACCCGGTTTTAACCAAAATTACAACCGAATCGAACCAACCAAGAATGAACCAAGGTTATCAAAACCAAGGTAATTTCTATCCGGACCTAATCAAGGTTTCCATCATCAAGGAAACCCTCATCAAAACAATTTCAATCGAGGGAATCAATTTCATGGGAATATGAATCCTAATCAAGGGAATTTTGGTCATAATCAAAACATACGACCTCAAATTGTCCCTCCAGCTCCTCCGTCATTACTCCTCCAGACCATCATCCGATGAGTTCTTCAAGCGCTTTATGAAATCCCAAGATGAAATGAACAGTGTTGTTGGTCGGTCGATTGCCGATCCGAAGAAGTCTTTAAATGATCGACCCTCGGCCTCGTGTACTTTACCGAGCAACACGATCGCTAACCCGAGGCGATGCTAAAGCGATCACAACCCAAGTGGTGTTTCATACCGGACCCGCTGTTCCTACTACCTCTACTTCTTCTTCTCTTCCTAAGGTAGTGGACGGTGAACCTTCAAAACATATGGACCCACGACTCCAATGCCACCTCCACGGTGCCAATGAGTCAAGTTACCAAGGATACTACGGACAAAGTGCATAATTCAAGCCCACGCATAAGACACGTCCTACCTTCGGTAGTCCATCCTCAGTGGTCCGAAACCCCGCCTAATCAAGGAGTTGTTTTGAACCTCCTATAGCTCTGTTGAGAATCGAATCCAAATCTTCTATTCCTTACCCATCGCTGAACGAGCAAAGCTCCGAGAAAGCTAGTCATCAAATGGATAAATTTTCCAAATTTTCCAAGAGTTACATTTTGACATAAGCTTTGCGGATGCTATCATGCCGATGCCCAAGTTCGCATCTACTCTCAAGCACATGTTAAGCAATAAGGAAAAGTCGTTTGAAATGGCTAAGACTCCTCTTAACGAGAACGCCGCCAGCTATTCGAAAAAGCTTCGAAAAGCTTGGAGATCCCGGAAATTTCTCTTACCTTGTGTATTCTCAGAATGGTTGAATGCTTTGCCCTAGTCGATCTGGAGCAAGCATTAATCTTATGCCATATTCAAGATGGAAGAAACCGTCTCTTCCGAACTCACTCCTACATGCATGACTCTCGAGCTTGTCGATCGATCCATATCCCGTCCTCTTGGCATTGCCGAGGACGTGTTTGTGAAAGTAGGAAAGTTCCATTTCCCGGTGACTTCGTGGTTGTTGATTTTGATGTCGATCATCGGGTTCCTCTCATTGTTGGTCGAGGATTCACGAGAACGGGCCGTGCTCTCATAGATGTATTTGAGCAAGAAATCACATTGCGTGTTGGTAATGAAGTGTCACCTTCAATCTTGACCAAACTTCGAGGTACTCGCAAATTATGATTACGAATCGTTAACCGAATAGATATCATTGATGTTGCTTCCGACGAGTACTCTCAAGAAGTTCTTGGTTATTCTCATAATTCGTGAGTGGGATTCCACCACATCTTCTCGACCTATCATAGCCAATTTACTCCTTCTATCACTCCGTTTGAGGGAAGCGACTTCATCTTAGATGAGATTGAAGCATATTTGGCTAGTGATTCTGCACTTGGGAAATTGATCATGCTCCGATTGATATTGAGGGGACATACTTCTTATTGAGAAGTTGCTCAATGATAATCCATCATCAACCCTCATCCTAGTGATTCAATCCCGGTTGAGATTAATCAAAATGAGATTAATCTGGAGGAGATATTCTTCGAGAAAGTGTCAACTGGATACTTCTTTTCCTCTCCTCCCATCAAACTTCCTAACGAGGAAGTCAATTCGATTGAGAAAAGCAAGAATTTCACGAGGTTGAGCTTAGGACTTACCTCCTCATCTTGAGTATGCATTCCTTGAGGGTGATGATAAGTTACCCGTCATTATTGCTCGAGATTTGAGTAAAGATGAAAAAGTCGCCTCATTACAATCTTGAAGTCACACAAGCAAGCAATTGCTTGGAAACTCTCCGACATCAAAGGTATAGACCACGAGTTCGTACTCATAAAATCTTGATGGAGGATGACTTCAAACGCAGCTCAACATCGAGGCGAGTGAATCCAAAAATCCATGATGTTATCAAACAAGAGGTTATCAAACTTCTTGATGCGTGATTGATTTACCCGATCTCGCATATCCTTGGTCGCCCAATTCATTGTGTCCCAAAAAGGGTGGCATTATTGTTATCACAAATGAAGATAACGAGTTAATTCCAACTCGATTGGTTACGGATGGCGTGTTTGCATCGACTATCGTAAGTTGAATGACGCCACCGAAAAGACCATTTTCCTCACCCTTCATGGACCGATGCTTGAGAGATTAGCGGGGAATGAGTACTATTGCTTCCTTGATGGTTTCTCGGTTACTTTCAGATCCCTATTGATCCACGGGATCAAGAGAAGACCACATTCACTTGCCCATACGGAACTTTTGCCTACAAACGATGCCTTTTGGCCTATGTAATGCTCCCGCACGCTCCAACGATGTATGATGGCCATATTCCACGACATGATCGGGAAACAATGGAAGTGTTTATGGATGACTTCTCGGTCATTGGGGATTCTTTTCAATCATGTCTCTCCCACTTAGATAAAATGCTTCAAAGATGTGAAGACACCAATCTTTGTCTAAAGCGGGAGAAGAGCCACTTTATGGTCAAAGAAGGCATTGTCCTGGCCATAAGATTTCAAAGAACGGATTGAGGTAGATAGAGCAAAAGTCGATGTTATTGCTAAGTCGCCTCATCCTACTACCGCCAAGGGTATTAGGAGTTTTGGGTCATGCCGGTTTCTATCGTAGATTCATTCAAGATTTTCCAAAATCGCCTGCCTATGACCCATCTTCTTGAAAAGGATGCTCCTTTTATCTTCTCACCCGAGTGCATCGTAGCTTTTGAAACATTGAAGAAAAAGCTAATCAAGCACCCATTCTCGTTGCTCTGATGGGACTTGCCTTTTGAGCTCATGTGCGATGCAAGTGATTTTGCTATCGGTGCGGTCCTAGGGCAACGAAGAAATAAGCATTTTCACCTATTCACTACGCAAGCAAAACTACGATCGAGGCTCAAACTCATTACACCACCACGTAAAAAGAGCTATTAGCCGTGGTGTATGCTTTTGAGAAGTTTCGCCGTATCTTATCTTGACCAAATGCGTAGTGTATACGGATCACTCGCTCTTAAATATCTCTTTGCAAAACAAGATGCAAAGCCGAGATTGCTTCGTTGGATTCTCCTCCTTCAAGAATTTGATATCATTATACGTGATAAAAAGGAGCCGAGAATCTAGTGCGATCATCTCGTCTGATTAGAAAACCCTCACCAAGATGTTTTCGAGAAAAGGATATAAATGAAACATTTCCTCTCGAGACACTCAATGCGGTTTCTTTTGGAAATTCTACCACCCCATGGTTTCTCGACTTTGCAAATTACCATGCGGTAACTTCATTGTGAAAGGATGTCGACCCACAGAAGAATAAATTCTTCAAGGATGTTAAACACTATTTCGGGACGACCCTTTCTTGTTCAAAATCTGTCGCGGATCAAGTCATCCGACGGTGTGTTTATGGACGTGAAGCTATTGATATTCTCACACTTGCCATCTTTGGACCCACCGGGGCCATCACATCAAACTACACCGCCAAAAAGGTGTTTGATTCGGGTTCTATTGGCCCACAATCTATAAAGATGCCCACGATTATGTCAAAACTTGTGACGCTTGTCGGCCATGGAAATATATCTCAAAGGAATGAAATGCCACAAATGCCATTCAAGTTTGTGAAATATTTGACATATGGGGTATTGATTTTATGGGGCCATTTCCTTAAATCTCGTGGTAACAAGTACATACTCGTGGTCGTTGACTATCTGTCAAAATGGGTTGAAGCAAAGCTCTACCCACCAATGATGCCCGAGTTGTTGTGAAGTTTTTGAAATCTCGTTTGCGGGTTTGGAACTCCGAGAGCGATAATCGGTGATCGTGGTACACATTTTGTAATGACCAATTTGAAAGAGTCATGCAAAATATGGTGTTACCCATCGTCTCTCTATCGCATACCACCCCAAACAAGTGGGCGGTGGAAGTTTCAAACCGTGGTATTAAAAGGATTCTTGAAAGGACAAGAGGCGAGAATCGTGCATCCGGTCGGATAAGCTTGATGACGCTCACGGGCCTTCCGTGCAACTTACAAAACACCAATCGGTGTACTCATACAAGCCGGTGTACGGAAAGGCATGTCATCTTCCGATTGAGTTAGAGCACAAGGCATCTTGGGCCTTAAAACATGCTAACTTCGATATCAGACAGACAAGGTGATCACCGAAAAGTTCAAATGAATGAACTAAATGAACTTCGTGATCAAGCTTATGAGAACTCTTTGATCTACAAGCAAAGACAAAGAAGCTTCATGACTCCAAGATCAAGAACCGTTTTCAACGTTGGTGATCGAGTCCTTCTTTCAACTCCAGTTGAAGATTTTCTGAAAGCTCAAGTCCCTACCGGTCCGCCCATTCACTATCGCTAAGGTTTATCCTTATGGTACCGTTGAGTTATCTCAACCCGATGGTCCTAATTTTAAAGTGAATGGTCATCGAGTTAAGCATTACTTTGGAGAGGACATTCCCCCGTGGTTGTCCGGATTTGCAAACATTCCCCATGAACCAATGAATGCGGGATCGAGTCAAGCTAGTGACTCGGTAATCAAAACATTAGCATGCACCATATGGGTTTTCACCCATAATTCATCTTCTTAACCCCTTTCTACCACCCTAGTGTGGGGAGTTTTCCCACACTGTTGTATATTCTCATTTTTTAAAAAAAAAAAAAAAAAAAAAAAAAATCTTCTTCTAAATAAAATGGCCGTAGTATTTCCTTTTACGTTCTTTGTTTCGCATAACTGCTGATCTTGTGAATATTGAGGGCAATATTCATTTCTAAGTGTGGGGAATTCTCATAATTTCATGTATTATTTTACCCAATTCCCCGTTTTGGCCAAAAATTTTTTGAGTAAGTGTTCTACACTTTCTCATTTCGTTATCATCCGCCATGTCGGTAAGACAAAAGGATTGGCTAATCCAGAGCAAACGGCTCTTGGTAAAGATTTCTCAAACCGTTTATATGGCTTGCAATTTGCCCAAAATTGTATGGTTCCTCGCCTCCATCATCCTCAAAAGATAATGAGTTGGCTAGCCCGCAAGGTTATGGCTTGTGGTAAAGGCGATGGAAAATCCATAATTGGTATTCACTCACCAAAGATAATCTTGATAATTTATCTAAGAGTTGGCTAGTCCGTATGGTACGGCTTACGGTAAAGACACATCAAATCCGTTATATGGTTTATGATTTGCCAATAAATCATCCGGTTATCGTTGTACCAAGATTCTTACTTGAATCAAAACAATCGGCTACTCGAAGTGATGGCTTTTGGTAAAGAGTTTTCAAATCCATCAAAGTTTTCTCAAATCATTGCTAGGGACTAGCAATATCTCGACATGGGGATTGATGAGTTTCCAAATACTCATCATTTTTACATAATCTAAGCGCAAATTCATCCGAAAACACTCAAAACACATCAAAATGATCAAATTATCACAAATCGTGTTTTATGTGTTTTAAATTCAAAAATATCAAAATCGATGAAAATGTATCAAGTTTGCAAAATTGGCGCTTTAGTCCCCGAGTTTTAAAAGTTGTCAAATCTAGTCCCTGGAAATTCAAAAATGTGGAAATTTATCATTCAAGGTCCTTGAAGTATTCTAAATTGTTTAAAATGATCCTTGAATGATTCTTTGGTCAATTGGCAAGAAAGGTCCCTTAACTTTGGAAATTTGCAAAAATAGTCCTTGGACTTTAAAAAAATGTATTTTATGCAAAAAGGGTTCTTGTATTATCAAAGTTGGCAAATTTAGTCCTTGTGAGAAGTTTGGAAACATGGCACTTTCAGTCCCTCATGTTTGGTCAAATTACACTTTTGGTCCTTATCTAAACCAAACCAAACGGATCCTTATAATAATCCAAGCCCAATCACTAGCCCAACCCATTTCAGCCCCTTGACCCTTTGCCCTTGACCCCTGTGTCGATTGCAAAAGACCCCACCAATACCCCATTTGACCCCCTTTGTTATTACTACCATGTGGTCAACCCAAAGTCAAACCCACATATCTGCCGCTTAAAACCGAAACATCGTGACACTCACCTCTTCCCCAATGAACCCCAAAACCGGACATGGTTTCACACCAATTTCAACCCCACTCCCATACCTTGTCTCTTCCAACTCCCTACATTCCAAAAAGCTTTAATTAATTCAACCAAATTCATTAATGCAAAAACTGCTTGAAGAAATTTTTGGCGCCAAATCACAAATGGACGGATATGATCAATCTCAAGCATCCAATGGCTCAAGTTTGGTGGGAAACAATCGAAGCATGTGGGAAGATAGAAAAGTCTATAAAGAAGAGGAGTGATGCATTGTATCTTGGTATCTAGTGTAGTATTTTACTTTTATGTCGAATTAGTATAATTTCCAATTTCGACTTATGATTTAAGTTTAAAACTTTGTATTTCAAGTTATTTTGTTATCATAAAGCTTTTGTAAAACTTTAATTTAAGTATTAAGTTGAGTTTCAGTTTATGCAAATTTCTCCTATTTATGCAAAAATCTCAAATGTTGCAAATGATGTTATTGGTTGTTTAAATGGACTAAAGTAAGACACATAAGCTCCCATATAGCTTTTATAAGCTATTAGAAACCATAAAATTCAGTTTAGAAGAAAAAAAATAGAAAATCACAAAAATACCAATTAAATAAGTCAAAAATCAAAAATCATGGTGAAAGGGTAATCACAGCTGGAGCAAGGTTGATATTGGATGGCCTTGGGTTAGTGAACCCGTGGGGTTCTATAGGAAGTTCTAGTTGATCCCGGTTCTCAATATTAAGCTTGGAAGCTCTTGTAAGCATTTTTAGTCAATTTGTCATTTCATTGTTCTAGGTGTTATTTAGCTTCAATTTCTGTTACTTTGTGATAACTAGTTATAATATAGTTAGTTTAAACCTTAAAACATGAGCTTGTTCATTTAAATTTGTGTTTTGAAAAATCTTAATTAGGCGATCAATCTAGTTCAAGTCTCAATTCTTGGTTTTAAGTTATCATTCTTGTTGGATCATGTCTATTTAGTCTCATATGATGATATTGTAAGGTCTTAAATCAAGTTCATGGTTTAAAACTTGGTTTTGCTTTGAAAAGTCCATAACGATCTAGTATAAGTAGTGTTTGGTTTAGTATGTTCAAAAGTTCTTTGGTCATTGTCTTTGTTGGAACTTTGCATAAATTGGTCTAAACCACTAATTTGAGTCAAGAAATCAAGTTCTTCTTAGCTAAAAGTCAAAATTTCATATAAGCTTGTATTGCGACCATTGTTGATTCATGATCCAAGATCATTGATTTGTGTTAGAAAGTAGTTAAAAGTACTCAAGTTAATCTTATTTCACATCATAACATCATAATCAGTGTTTAAGATCAACTCAAATCTCACTTTGGTCAACTTTTGGTTTTTCTCAAAAAGTCAAAAATTGTCAAATGGGTCGTTTTTGAATAAACTTTGGATTTTTACTGTGGGTTCATTAGTAGGTTTAAGTTTATAAGCTTTGGAGGTATTGAAGTTTGGTTGCTCAAGAAAAATACAAAAATAGTAGTTCTCTGTTTATCAACTGTTTAAGTGCTTATTTATCTGCTTATTGTGGGTACCCTATCTCTTTCAGTGCCACAATGTACGAAGTTGTTCCCAACTTGAAAAGCTTGCACCAAGCTTATTCCTTGTCCAATTCTTGATTTCTCTGGTTCTTTGGAAAGCCAACATGGTCCTCTTGAAATATCAAGTCTTAGATTTCGTTTGGAGCTTGTTAGCTAGTAATGCACATAGCTTATACCTTGTCCCATTTTCTGCTTTTCTCACAACAATCAATAGCTTATTTGCTTATTAGAAGCTTTTCGGTTTAAGTTTTGTGTCTTTTAGCTTCTAGTCAGTTGCTATAGCCTATTTTACCTTAATCTAGCTTTTGTTTTAAGTAGCAAGCTTATTTGAGCTTATTCCACAAAATAAGTTTATAAAGCAATATTGGAGCAATAAGCTTTCAAAACAACTTATTTGAGTCTTGTAAATTTTTGTCTTTATTAAAGTTTCTTATTATTAGTATATAAGTAGTTTCCATAAATAAAAATCACAAAAACATCAATATAAAAATAGTGATAAGCGTTTATTTAAGATTTTTAGCTTTTGATTTTCTTTTCAACTTTTTAATAAGCAAATCTTGTTTTCTATTTTCTTAGGTTTCTGTTATCATAAAGTATTTTTAGAAAAAGTTTCATATTTTTCCTTTTCTGTTTAGTATTTATTATAATTATAAATAGTTAATAAATAATAAATAATTAGTAATAAATAATTAAAAAGTCTAAAAAATATATTTTCTGTTTTAAAATTAGTTTTATCATATTTAAGATTTTTCAAAGTTAAAATTTTATTTTTCCAAGTTTATTTTCTATTTTCTAGTATTTAAGTGTTTTTTAAATAATAATTAATTAGTAATAATTATATAAAAAGTGTGAAAAATATATTTTTAGTTTTAAAATTAGTTTTATAGTATTTTAGATTTTTCAGAATCATAAGTTTATTTTTCTAGCCTTAATTTGTATTTTCTTTCATTTTAGAGTATTTATTAAGTAATTAAAATAGTTTTTAATTAATAATAATTAATTAAGTAGTGTTAAAAATCATTTTCTTTTTCTAATAATTTTCTTTTATTTTTAGGATTCCAAAAATGTTGTTTTTATATTTTTAGGCCTTTCATTTCTTAGTGTTCACTTTTTATCTTGTGCGTATACGTAGTTTTTAAAATTCACGTTTACGTTTCTTTGATCTGGTTGTTGTGCTTTCCAATTCTGTGTCCAATTCCTTTCCAATCAATCAGTAGTGTAATTTCTAATCATAACCTTTACAGATCACTATCCTTAGTGATCATTCTATCCTCTGAATCAGTGTTGTACACACCATTGAGTCTCCTTGGGACTAAACGACCCGGGAATTCAATCTATTCTCCAGGACTTAATTGTATTTGTGTCTGAGCTGTTTCAAGTCTGTTTGACTTGACTGTTCGGGGCGAATCAAGCTCCTATCTTAGCACTACCCGAAGGAGTAGAAGATTTTGTGGTCTACTGTGATGCATCATACCTAGGATTAGGTGCGGTATTGATGCAAAGAAACAAGGTGATTGCTTATGCTTCGCGACAACTCAAGACTCATGAAAAGAACTACACTACCCATGACTTGGAATTGGGAGTCGTGGTTTTTGCCCTGAAGATATGGAATGGAACCAAGTGTACGGTGTTCACCGACCACAAAAGTCTCTAACACATTCTAGATCAAAAGGAGCTGAACATGCGACAACGCCGATGGCTAGAGTTGCTTAGTGATTACGACTGTGAAATCCGTTACCACCCGGGCAAAGCAAATGTCATGGCTGATGCTCTTAGTTGAAAGGATCGACCTAAACCTCTTCGAGTAAGATCTTTGGGAATGACAATTAAGTCTCCCTTTTCATCAAAAATTCTTGAAGCTCAAGTTGAAGCTCTCAAACCTGAAAACCGTCCTAACGAGAGAATATTTGGAATGCCAGAAAATGAGAACGGCTTTGCGCAAAGATCGGATGGAAATGTGGAAAACTAGAAGGGGGGTTGAATAGTTTTACCAATTTAAAACTTCCTTTTAAATAATTAGATCGACTTATGTCAATCTATTTGGTTGTTTATGTTGGACATTGATAGATATATATATAAACGTGTAATGAAAGATAAAGAGTAAGAAGCACATCACCACGACACAAGTATTTATAGTGGTTCGGCTACAAGGACACCTTCCTTGCCCTAATCCACTCCCCGAGTCACCTACTCGAGAGTTCGTAAACACTACACCAACTCCTTATGGCGGAGAAGCCTTCACAATGTCACTTAACCTTTTTCCGGTACAAAGCTAAATACCGAGTTCCTTCACACCAAGGCGAACCACACCTAATACAACGTCGCCTACCCTTTTTACGGTGCTAGGCTAACCACCGAGTTCTTTCACACCAAGGAGAACTAATCCTATCACAACGTCGCCTACCCTTTATTAGGTACTAGGCTAAGCACCTGTTCCATTACTATAGAGGAACTACTACCCTTCACAACACAACACCTAATATCAAGGAGATCCAATCCTTGTTACAACACCATCAAGGATATCACCACCCTTGGAAACAAACAAATACTTATACACCTCATCGATTATACGACCTAGGCATTCTTCCCAAATGCCACTTGATTTGATTCTTAGGCATCCTTCACTAATGCCTTTGACACAACGCTTGGCACCCTTCACTAATGCCTTCGTCTTGACACCTTTAGCATTCTTCACTAATGCTTTTGATACGGATGATAAACACCTTTCACTAATGCTTTTGTCTTGACACTTTTGGCATCCTTCACTAATGCCTTCAACCCAACATCTACGGAGGAAGAAAGAACTATCAACAAGAGAACCTTAGTTGTCTTGATGATGACGAAACATGGCAACTCATGAACTTGAGCTTGCTTGACATCAAGAAGAGGTGATCTCGCCTTTAAGAGGAACCTAGAGAATCACACAAAAACAAAAGACAAACTACATAGATCACTTGGATATGAGGTTAGAGGGATATAATACTTGGGGAAGTATGTGTGTAAAGTGATGAGTAGAAAGGAAGAAATGGCTCTCTATTTATAGAGGAAATTTTCTACTGTTCCCCAGATCCTGCGGATCCCTCCCACAAGGGATCCGGCTAGCACAAAGCTAGGGATCCCTCCCATGACCCATGACCATGAATCAACCCATAACCCATGACCCATGACCCATGGGTATTTTTGGTTATGGGTCATGGGTTATGGGTTGATTTATGGTTTTCTTTCTAGATACAATGTATCTCAAGGATACAATGAACTTGGTTAAGTGGTATATATAAAACCATGGGTTATGGGTCAATACCATTTGCTAGTTTTTACCCATTTAGTATATACTTGTTTTTACCCATTTTAGTATATACTTGTTTTTACCTATTTTAGTATATACTTAGTTTAAGTATATGTTAGCCCAATATGTAAAAACTAGTTGTTATACATATGTATCATAAGAACACTTATACTTGTTTTAGTGTTTTATGTGAAAACGTTAGTGTGTTAGAAAACTATTGACTTAAACTATTTACGTATTTTATTTGTTTCGTTAAAATGATTTTGCGTTTGTTATCGACAAAACATTAGAAGATCGTAAAATATAAATAAACATTTTACGGCTTATTTGTATTAACAATCTCCCCTTTTGTTGATGACAAAACATAAAATTATTTTAAGAAAAACTAAAATTAGTAGCAAATTTGAATTAGTAGTTTTACTTTTTTCTCCCTTTTGTCGAAACAA
Source organism: Chrysanthemum lavandulifolium (assembly GCA_022545495.1). Taxonomy (NCBI): domain Eukaryota; kingdom Viridiplantae; phylum Streptophyta; class Magnoliopsida; order Asterales; family Asteraceae; genus Chrysanthemum; species Chrysanthemum lavandulifolium. The sequence continues at coordinate 142,942,086 of CM040241.1, read as the reverse complement.
AAGTCTTAAAAGAAACTAACACAATTTTTATAAAAAATATGTAAAAATGTAAAGAGAGCAAGTGATGGGAATGGTACTCATCTTAACTCCCCCTTGACGAGTCCATCCCTTTGAGAGGGCGTCAAGGACACGACGTAAAATAAACTAATGTGTTTGCAAATGGTTCATCTAAGTGACGAAAAACGTGCTCCCCCTTGAAGATTGCGAAGTTGCAATGGGGTGTCATGAAGTATAATCCAAAACCGGATTAAGTTGCAAATGTTTTGCAATATCGTTTGACACAAAGCTCCCCCTAGCTTTATGGTGTCAAAATCTTCATGTGTATTTTGAAAATCTACAAAGTAAAGGTTAGAAAACAAGAGTATAGTGCATAATTTCCTGCAAATAAAACTCAAGTTAGTAGAAATTTGTGCTTATGTACCACGGATCCCACGGTTACCTTCTTGGAGGGATCCGTCTAAGCGTTTTGGAGGGATCCGGCTGTCTGTTGACAGTCTTTTCAGCAATGAGAAATGTTTCAATCAATGCTAATGAGGATGTGAAGTAGTATATGATATAGCAAGCACAAAGCACAAAACAATTATGGCATATAGATATTCATTCAATAAAATCAAGAGATGATCAAACAAATCTCTAAAACTAAGAGAAAGAACTAGCCATACAAGTGCTACTAATGCTAATGAGTTACCCAAACTCAAGATTCAACTAAAAGCTTAATGATGATCAAGGATGAGATAAGTTTCCTAAACGTTCTAAGTTTGAGCTTGTGACTATGATGCTCATTGTAGTTTAGGCTTGTTGACCTCTTCGAAATGTTCGAGGAGGTGATAAAACATGAAATGTTGCTCTTCACGTAGTTCATGTATCAACCTTTCAACATGTTTACAATGATAGCAATCCTTGTCATGGTTTTGAATTTCTTGAAGTGGAAGTTCAAGTGGAGTGGGTTGAGGATCTTCAAATGAAGGAGGAATTGGTGGAGGCTCATTAAGTGATGGCTCTACAATGTTTGAGGGTAAAGGTAAAGAAGCATCAACTTCCATGTGGTCGGGTGGTTGACTTTGATGTCTTCTCATAATCCAAAATGGACTATTTGGGGGAATGAGAGAGTTTGATATTGGAGCAAGTGTTGATTCAACACTTTGATTTTGTTGCTCAATCTTTTCAAGTGAATTTGTTGGTAGTGGTGGAAGGTGAGATGGCCAAGGAGGCAAGTCTTCTACATTGTGAGAATGTGGAGATGATTGTGAGGTGGCTCTAGGCACTAATGATGTTGGTTGAGTTGTGGAGGGTATGTTTAGTTTGGTAGAGTTTGGTGATGAATTCATAGTGGGAACAATTTTCTTGGGTATTAGTTTGATTGGTTTCCTTGGTGTAGGAGAAATCCTAGCATTAGTGGACTTAACCGGAGATGATTCGGTTGAGGAAACTTCGTGTATGATCCTAGCAAGTTTCTTGGGTGGTTCTTGAGTGGATGAGTTAGCACTAGGAGCCTTTCTCATGATGAAATGACTAAGGAAGATGGTTGTAATTGCTGATAATTGTGTTTGTGTTTGATGACTAAAGTGTTCTTAGCAATATGGCTTATAAAGAGAAGAACTTGGCAAGTGCATTTAAGACTTAAGCCACTTAGATTCTTAGAGATGTGATGATTAACATGCACAAGGTTGAAGTTCAGAGTTTCACTGATCTAGGAACTCATTTAAGATGAGATGGAGTGTTTGAGTTAGGAAGATGAGTTGAAATGATTGTTTTAGCAAGGTTTGACATAATCATCACCGGATCCCACGGTTCCCTCACTTGAGGGATCCGTCAGGCTAATCCTAGGGATCCAGCTCTCGCGATTATGATGAGGTTAGAAATCAAGTTTCTAGAAACTATATCATATATTATTTTGAGTGTTTCATCCTCCTAAGTTCCTAAGATGAGGGTATACTTGAATGACCAAGAGTAATGAGTGTTATAGCAAATGATTGCTTTTTATGGAAGGGAGATGGGACTAGATGACTACCAATGGATGTTCAAGGATAAAACTAAGGGTTTTGGTGGTGTCAAGTCATAATAAATGATCCTAGAGATCAGATTTTATCTTGAGGTGAAATTTGAAAAATCCTTAAAAATCACAAGACTTGAAAAACTAATTTTTGACCCACTTTGAGATAAAGATGACTAGAAATATGTCCACTTAGGTGTTTTGAAAGATAAGAAACAATTTGTGAGTGTTGAAGTGGAAATATGGTGAGTTTTGATGTGTTGATAAATCAAGAGGCATTTTGTCTAAGATCTTAAGTAAGCCATAAATGAGTCTAAGCCTTACTCATCCTTGAAGTGGACTTAGTTGGGTTCTAATATCATATGTTTGGCTAATGTGATGTTATCTAGAAAGTTATCTTGATGCAAGGGATCTTTGTATTCTCGATCGATATCACGGATCCCACGGTTCCCTCGAGGAGGGATCCGCTCAGGCTAATCCTAGGGATCCGACATCCGCAGATCGAATCTTCACGAATTGATGTGCGGTTAGCACACTAATAAATTGTTAAGCTAAGCGGTAAGAACAAGCATGTCATCACAAAGCACCACTTTATAAAAACATGATAAAGTCATAATATCCAAATTACCACAAACCAAAGTGCTAAAACTTAATCATTCATACATAAAATAAAAGAAAATAAGCATATTCCTATTGTCTCTTTCGTCAATCCTTTCTTTTCCTTTTTGACGGCTTAGTGAGGTTGTAAGAAAGGTTTTGAATCATGCCCCTCAATTGTTTGAATTCCGCGGTTTCGTTTGGAATGGTTGGAAGTTTTTCGTAGTAATCAAAGGGTTCCAATTTGATGTTGGCTATGGGGTCGACATCTTCTTCTTCTTCATTTTCTTCTTCTCCTTCCGAGGAGTCCGAGAGAGCTTTAGGTTTCTTTCCATTGACCTTGAAGCGTTTAGAGGGTATTTTGGTAAGAGGTACCATTACATGATCGACAATGAAATGATCATTGTTGATAGGGGATGGTTGCAATGCACTAACATACTTACAAAGTCATGTTAGGAGCATACCATATGGAAGTACCTTGTTGGAAGCTTTGAATACCCCAGCCATTCTCCTTACCATGTAATAGGCGAGATTAAATGGCTTTTGGTGGATAAGACAATAGATCATTTGCACAAGACATGCGTTTAGATGGTCTTTGTTTCCAACTAGGCTTATGACATTTTCCCTAAGAATTTCTTCCCATTTTCTATACATGGGATGGATTTCAAAAAGTTCCATTTGAAAAGGATTACGGTGAATGAGTTTCTTGTTTCGGTCGAAATGGGATTGGTCGGCTCTTATTTTGAAAATGGTGTCTCGGATGGTTTTGGGTTCATCAAGAGGAGTATGGTACATTGGCTTAGAGTCAAGTGCAAGGTTTTGAGTGTTAAATGCCCAATCTTGAGAGTACATACAAATTCCTTCACAAGAAATGCGAAGAATTTGAGCAAAGGTGTTGAGAGGAAGAGTAAAGTTTCGTGTATTGATGATGAAAGCGATTGAAATGCTATCATCGACGTTTCGAATGATCCTAATGCTTCTATAGAACTCAAAGATGAAGACCGGACAAATTTGTTCATCAATGTCAAGAAGACAATCAAAATTGATTGCCGAGAAGACATGACGAATGTCGGTATCCTCAAGGAAACATTCCTTGATTACACGACCTTCTTGGATAAGTCGTTTTTCGAGCTTTTTGAAGACCTTGCGGTCGGTTTTTGAGAATTCCTCATTTCGATAATAATGAGTAAGGTAATGGACGGTATCACGATGATCTTGTTGAGTGGCTTTAGGCATGGTTGGTCCTAAAAACACAAATTTTTTCAATTAGGTAAGATTAGTTGAGGTGGGTTTATGGTTTTGATTTGTATTAACAATGTTGTGAACACAATGTGAACTTAGTTATGTTAAAAGCCCATTTTTATGATTAATTTTGAAAAACCCTAATTAAACTAATTGATTAGAGATTTGTGAACCATAAACCCTAGAATGAGGATGATGAAAATAATTACTTACAATGGTGTTCTAGGAAGGAATACTTGAGAGTTTGGAATCCAATGAGGATGAAATCGGTGGTTTAGTCATTTTGTGTTATGTGAGTAGAGGAAAAGATCGGTGGTGATTTTTTGAAAGCGTATAGTGAGTTACATTCCACGGTTCCCGGATCCTTGTATTTGGGATCCGGCTAGTACAACTAGAGGATCCGCCTCGCGACGAGAAAAGGGTTGTTTGGCATTAGTTTTGTAGTAGGCTTATAAACTAGCTTACTAAAAAACAGTTTGGAGGTATTAGATGAAGATTGTTTTTGGATGAATGGGTTTTGATGAATCACATATCGAGGGTTGATATGAGACGACGATGTTAGTTGACGAATCAAAAGGAACACTATTCCCGATGATGAATAAGACGGAAAAGTGACGAAAGAGACTTCTAACGATGCTAGTAATTATTAAACAAAGAGAACTATGAAATAAATCAAACTCATGTAACCTATCTAATGAAAAGTAAAACATACCTCTATGCTTCTTGGTTTGGCATAATACCAAAAATACTTCATGAGCTTTTAAAGTAATTCTTTGTACTTGGAGTACGTAAGTTGTGATTACTTTTTAGATCATTCCTTGAATGTTGACTTCATTATTCTTTGAATAGAGATGAAGATTTTGGAGAGATTCTAGCATGAAGATTTCTTGAAAACAAAAATTGTTAAAATGATCTATCAATGTCCAACAAAATTATTTAAAAGAAAATATGACCTTTTTAAAAAAATCATTCTTTGTAGTTTTCAAACATACGCGGATTGTATCAAGTTTTTAAAGTACAACATACTCTAAGAAACTTGGAAACGAAGCTCTGATGCCAATTGTGGAAAACTAGAAGGGGGGGGGGGGTTGAATAGTTTTACCAATTTAAAACTTCCTTTTAAATAATTAGATCGACTTATGTCAATCTATTTGGTTGTTTATGTTGGACATTGATAGATAGATATATAAACGTGTAATGAAAGATAAAGAGTAAGAAGCACATCACCACGACACAAGTATTTATAGTGGCTCGGCTACAAGGACACCTTCCTTGCCCTACTCCACTCCCCGAGTCACCTACTCGAGAGTTCGTAAACACTACACCAATCTCCTTAGGGCGGAGAAGCCTTCACAACGCCGCTTAACCTTTTTCGGTGACAAAGCTAAATACCGAGTTCCTTCACACCAAGGGGAACCACACCTATCACAATGTCGCCTACCCTTTATACTTGCTAGGCTAACCACCGAGTTCTTTCACACCAAGGAGAACTAATCCTATCACAACGTCGCCTACCCTTTATTAGGTACTAGGCTAAGCACCTAGTTCCATTACTATGGAGGAACTACTACCCTTCACAACACAACACCTAATATCAAGGAGATCCACTCCTTGTTACAACACCATCAAGGATATCACCATCCTTGGAAACAAACAAATACTTATATGTATAATGATGCACCTCATCGATTATACGACCTAGGCATTCTTCCCAAATGCCACTTGATTTGATTCTTAGGCATCCTTCACTAATGCCTTTGACACAAAGCTTGACACCCTTCACTAATGCCTTCGTCTTGACACCTTTAGCATTCTTCACTAATGCTTTTGACACGGGCGATAAGCACCTTTCACTAATGCTTTCGTCTTGACACTTTCGGCATCCTTCACTAATGCCTTCAACCCAACATCTACGGAGGAAGAAAGAACTATCAACAAGAGAACCTTAGTTGTCTTGATAATGACGAAGCATGGCAACTCATGGACTTGAGCTTGCTTGACTTCAAGAAGTGGTGATCTCGCCTTTAAGAGGAACCTAGAGAATCACACAAAAAACAAAAGACAAACTACATTGATCACTTGGATCTGAGGTTAGAGGGATATAATACTTGGGGAAGTATGTATGTAAAGTGATGAGTAGAAAGGAAGAAATGGCTCTCTATTTATAGAGGAAATTTTCCACTATTACCTGGATCCTGTGGATCCCTCCCACAAGGGATCCGGCTAGCACAAAGCTAGGGATCCATGGGACGCTCCTCTTTGCCCATGGGTATTTTTGGTTATGGGTCATGGGTCATGGGTTATGGGTTGATCCATGGTTTTCTTTCTAGATACAATGTATCTCAAGGATACAATGAACTTGGTTAAGTGGTATATATAAAACCATGGGTTATGGGTCAATACCATTTGCTAGTTTTTACCCATTTAGTATATACTTGTTTTTACCCATTTTAGTATATACTTGTTTTTACCCATTTTAGTATATACTTAGTTTAAGTATATGTTAGCCCAATATGTAAACACTAGTTGTTATACATATGTATCATAAGAACACTTACACTTGTTTTAGTGTTTTATGTGAAAACGTTAGTGTGTTAGAAAACTATTGACTCAAACTATTTACGTATTTTATTTGTTTCGTTAAAATGATTTTGCGTTTGTTATCGATAAAACATTAGAAGATCATAAAATATAAATAAACGTTTTTACGGCTTATTTGTATTAACAGGAACCTTATGTTTCAGCGATAGAAGTTGGATACCACTCTATGGAGGAATACAGGAACTCATTATGCATGAGTCTCAGAAGTCTAAATATTCCATTCACCAGGGATCCGACAAAATGTACCAAGATCTCAAGAAGCTTTATTGGTGGCCAAACATGAAGGCCGAGATTGCAACGTATGTTAGGAATTGTCTTACATGTTCTCGAGTCAAAGCCGAATGTCAAAAGCCCTCCGGATTGTTAACTCAACCTGAACTCCCAGTTTGGAAATGGGAAAGAATCACCATGGATTTCATAACCAAACTGCCAAAAACTGCTAGAGGTTACGACACCATTTGGGTTATCATTGATCGCCTTACCAAATCCGCTCATTTCTTACCCATCAAGGAGAATGACGAAATGGAAAACCTTGCTCAACTATACCTGAAGGAAATTATATCCCGTCATGGAGTACTAGTTTCCATCATTTCCGACCGTGACAGTCGTTTTACCTCTCACTTCTGGAAATCTCTTCAAAAGGCTTTAGGCACTCGTTTGGATATGAGTACCGCATGCCATCCTCAAACCGATGGTCAAAGCGAAAGGACTATCCAAACCTTGGAAGACATGCTTCGAGCATGTGTTATCGATTTTGGAAAAGGTTGGGATAAACACTTGCCTTTGGCGGAATTCTCCTATAACAACAATTACCACGCTAGTATCAAGGCAACACCATTCGAAGCACTTTATGGTCGCAAGTGTCGATCACCCGTTTGTTGGGCCGAAGTAGGAGATGTTCAACTCACTGGGCCTGAACTTGTCCAAGAAACAACCGAGAAGATTGTGCAAATCCGTCAACGACTTCAAGCTGCTAGAGATCGACAAAAGAGTTATGCCAATGTTAGAAGAAAGCGTATGGAATTTCAAGTTGGAGATCGAGTCATGTTAAAAGTATCACCTTAGAAGGGAAAGGTTCGATTTGGAAAGCGAGGGAAGTTAAATCCTCGATACATTAGGCCTTTCAAGATTCTTGAGAGAATCGGCCCGGTTGCCTACAAACTTGAACTCTCGGAAGAACTTAGTAGAATACACCCTACCTTCCACGTCTCAAATCTAAAGAAATGCTTATCGGATGAATCTCTTGTTGTTTCACTACAAGAGATTAAGCTCGACGACAAACTCAACTTTGTCGAAGAACCAATTGAAATCATGGATAGGGAGGTCAAGCGACTTAAGAAAAGTCGCATTCCTATTGTCAAGGTTAGATGGAACTCCAAGAGAGGACCGGAGTATACATGGGAATGCGAAGACACCATGCGTGTCAAATATCGATATCTTTTTGCCGATTCAACCTTGAAAACTACCGTAAACTAAAATTCCGGGACGAAATTATCTTATGGGGTAGGTACTGTAGCCACCTGAAAAATTTCACTATCATTAGTTGTCGTATCAATAAACTAGAATGTGTATCAAAAATCCTTTGAGCCAAGTTAAGCATTTTAGCATGCCCGTTTCATTTATAAACATATATTTTGTGCATTCCCGGGTAGTTTTATTAAGCAAATAATGAAAAAGATCATTCCTGATATTTACTGACGAACAAAACACGTCCGCGAGAGATTATCTCAATTTACGAGCCGCACGCGTACCGACACTCAATTAATTATGGCTAAAGTCAAATAAATATTTTTCTGTATTGGAATTAATATTTTTATTTTTACCTTTATAAAAACATGCTAAAATTTTTATATTACACGTTTTGTCAAAACATCAAACCGGGACACCGCGACACACACTTAAGCTCGAACGGAACACGAAATACATCACGGAAAATTTAAAACTATTTTCTTTTCTAAAGTTTTGGTATTGCCGCTCTTTTTGACAACTAGCATACCACATGCTAACTTAATAATTTATGCAAAGTAACTTTACTACTCTTTTGCATGGTTAAAGAAATGTAAGTTCCATACACACTATTATCCATCAAAAAAAGATCATCACTTTGATTCCCTACATAGGATTACTGTGCATCGAGCACACCCCAAACACCAAGAGTATTTTTTTTAGCCTTGCCAAATGGAATTGACATATCTATACATGAGTCTTTACAACATAGTACATGGTTATTAACATAACTTGGACTTACACTCTAATATCCACTAGTAATTAGACCAAGCTTAGATTCTTTTTCTTCTCCTTATAAACCATCGACACCATCACAGCACACATATCACATTTCATTTTGCAAAACTATCACAAAAACTATTTCACAATTATTAAAGAGTTGGCTTGGAAGATCTTGGGTAAAAAGTATTGGGTAAACAACTTGGCATTTGGAAGGCTTGGGTTAAAAATTATTGTTTTTGGTTTCCTTTTGCTCGAACCACCCAGTGTAAGAACTCTTACTTATTTTCTTTTCTTAAACACATTTGTACTAAAGTCTTGCATGCTAAACTTAAGTTAATGGTTATTATGCAAACATATTCAAGAATGAAAACTAGAGATAAGCGTGACTTTGAATGTATATACGTTCGACATACATGGAAACATGTTTAATAGTTTTGTTATTAAGCTTGTGTGGTGATTACTAAACTAATATAAGCACTACAAAATAAGCTAGAGCTTATTTTGTACTAAATCATTTACATACATATTAATATGAGATTATTTGGAGTTTTCAACTAAAAAGAAACTAAAGAAAGTATAGATCTAAAGAAACGTAAGTAATGGCTCGATAATAGACAAGTGCATACTTTGTTACTTTGATTTAAAGGCTTATTCGACTTTTAAATAATTTATCAAACTCGATTTGCAAACTATGTGATGCGAGTTTCTTGACTGTGTCTTAATATTTATAGTGTCTCGCTATACACGTGGTCTACCCTAATGCACTAACAGGCGGTGTACCCGATCGTGTGTAGTGTAGTAAATGGTAAAGCCGAGGTCGTCCCAAGAGCTATGTGTGTTGGATTATTACTAAGTCTAATTGTCACGAATAATAATGGTTTCGATAGGGATTTAATTAATTAAACTACTAATGAAGAATAAAATAAAAGCATATAAATGGTAAAGGGAAATCAATAGAGGAATAGTGGTGCTAACCTAGTCAATCCTCCTAGCTAGTTATGTCTCGTCTACCTACTTCCAATTACTTGAGTTGGGTCAAATTCGAGAGGACAACATTTGGTCAATTCGCCTAACCTATCAACAAAGATGCCACCACGGGAGAAATCGGTAGCCGTCATAAGTCCTGTTATTCCCGGTCCCTAGCCGAGTCATTAAGTACCGCTACATGCTAGATTCTAAATAGTGAGTGCCCGGCCGTTAGGAACTTAGACACTACACCCCAACTCTTAAGTTCATCCAAACGATAGGTGATCGGTTGGTCAAATCGCACAAGTAGAAAGGGTCGTCACTTGGTCATATCTTACCCTTCCCGTCTCGATCCGCTCACCTAGGGTCGGTTGATCATATCTCCTAGGAAATTGGCCTCACCGCCATTCAAAACTACCGAACCAAGGGTGACTACCAAAGAACTATGCATGCATACACTTAGAAATAATTGTACGAAAGTAAAGGTAAACGAAACAAAACAATTAAGGAATCATAACTAGGCTAGCATCGATGGATGCTTAGCTCATATTAATCATGCAAATCAATTCGGTATTCAAAGGTACGAAATACATGAATTGAAAGTAAAGAAATATAAACGCTAAAGCTTATCGTAATGGTGTGACTTCTCCCTTGGAAACGACTCAGTATGCTCCTTAGACCTGCCTTGAGATTTTTCCCACGTTCTCGAGTGTTGTGTGTGGAATGGGATGCTTTGAAATGTTGGAATTCGTGGGGTATTTATAGGCGGTGCGGGTTACGGCGTAACCAATAGAGGAGTTACCGTAACCTTCTATTTCTTCGTAAATGCACTAGATCGCTAGTTACTGGTAACCTTATAAGTGGTTACGCCGTAGTCTTCAATAAACTCGGTTACGTCGTAAGTGATGCGAGTTATGGCGTAAATAACAACGGCGTGGAATCTCTTTTGACCTAATGGAGTTACGTCGTAACCTTTGGGAAGAGTTACGTCGTAACCTCTTGATAAGTTGGTATTCGTGGTCACGCAATAGTTACGGGGTAATGTGAGAGAGGAGTTACGCCGTAACTTCTTCAAAATAGGCATCTTGTGATAAATCTTTAGTAATGTTTCCATATCCGCGTCTCTTTAGCTCCAATGCTCGTAATTTACACGAAGTGGAAAACAATGAAAAACAAGCGTAAATCCATATAAATGATATAAATAACGAGCATTATCTGGGAAATTAACACTTAATATTCAGGACTACTTGATGTTATCACTATGTTTTGGTTTTAATTCCTTTTCGGACGAAACTTAAGTCGAGTTCTACTCGAGCCCAACGTATAAACTTCGAGCTTGTGGCTCATTTGAATATTAACACACCATTTTGTCATTTGCAACACACCTAGAACCGGCTAAAACTAACGTAAAATATATATGTACATGCACACATGCATACTGTTACACATTTGCACTAGAAATTCAGCCCAAAACTGCTTTATAAACGCACTGTGAGGAGAAGCTAGCACCAAAGTGGAGCTAGTGCACTGGTTGGGATGTTTGGACTGTGATCGTGAGGTCTAGGGTTCAAACCCAACGCCTGACTTTTTATCTTCCTTCTTTTCTTTTTTCCTATTAAATCCTTTTGACCAAGTTACACTTTTAGTACCTAGACTATTAAAAGTTAGTTAATGTCTTTTCAATAAAATTTCATACTAAACATAGTTAGCTAATTAAACTAGGATATAAGCTATATTAATATGGGATATTTTTGCGGCAATTAACATAAGGAAAATTTATATTTTTGACCGGGTCATACCCGATTTTTGTCAAATTTCTATACTTAGTATGTTTTCGTAAACTCGACTAAGATAATACAAAATTATTTATAACAAATATACCGTAGTTAATTTCTAATTTACCATCCACTAATCTAATATAGCATCTATATACTCATACAAATACTTATCGTAGAACATAAACACTTATACTATAAATACTCAACGTAAGCACTTTTTCAAGAGCCAAACTTACAAACGTTTCGAAACTTATTTAAACTTAACCATTGCCACACAAGCGATAATAAACATAAACTCTCGAGAATACTTAAACCGTTTTCAATACATTAAATCATGGATAAAAACAATAAACTAAGGCTTGCCATACTAATTATAGGTCGCGTGATGGTACTTCGTGCTCTTACTACTTGATTTTACACTACTCGGATTTTGTTTGCTAAGGTGAGTTTATAGCCTCACTTTTACTTGTTTTTCAACCCCCGCGAAGAAGATACATGCTATAAACTAGAACACAAGTCTTTTCTTAAAATGTATGCTTGCCTGATTATTATTATTATAGCCTAAGTTGCCAGCCAAAAGTCCCCTTCATCATGAACCATCAATCACTTGCGAGTGAACGCAAATATTGTGGATAGTACTATGGGAATTAACGACCCCGACTCGGTTATCGGAAATAACCGGGCGCACCATATTGATTATCTCTAGGTAATTGGCTATTACCTCAGGGGCAATTTTATTACTTACACCAAGAATTAGGTGTATGCAGTTAGTTTGGTGTCATGAGCTTAGTGCATAATAATCTCTGTTTTTTTATGGTAATTCTCTTGAAGCAATTATCATCTTTAACTTGTGTTCAACCATTTACTAAACCGATGCATATCACTCAAAATTTTTGTTGATCTTTTAAGCATGTTTATCTCGGTACTAACTAGGAAAATCTGGAAGGCACGGAGTGAGCGAGAATGGGATCTTGGAAGTGGTATATTTAATAAAGTTATCATTTCACAAACATTTGAACTATCTTTTGTGTAACTTCAAAACTTGTGGTATTTTCTCTTGTGATCCAAAACATTGAGTTTTTATGAAATGGTAACAATCTTTTATTAAAAACGTGTCTTTTAGAGTCGTTTTCTATGACTTAAGACTGTGATCCTCTAGGTAATACCCCAAATAGTCTTCCGCTGTCACATTATGATTTGGGGTGTTACAGATAGTTTTATGTTAGACTTATTATTTTAGCTAAGTTCTTTAAATTCGTATATCCGAAATTTCGGATAAAAGTTTTATATATCTGAATATCCATATATCAATAATTTTCGAAAAACTTTTATATGAGTTCTAAAACTGACATTTCATAAAACCCAACCTTTTACAAATTTTGATCAATTTTTCGGATATCCGAATACGAATATTTTTTGAACATCCGAAACCTAAATCAAGAAATCTTAGAATGTAAGTTGAATATTTTGTCGTAAAATAATAAGAATACAAAACATGTATATAACGATGAGATGTGCGAACATAAATGAAATAAATAAAACTAACTTTACTAATTTATTATAGTGTTAGCTAAATAAACACATGTTACGAATATCTAATCTCTTAGTTTTTGGACTTTCGTGATTATTTGTATCAAAACAAATACATATACATTTTTTATTAGGTTTATAAATATTAGTATGTGTCGGTTCGGTTTTTTCGGTTTGAGTTTTCATATAAAACCAAAATCCGAACCAAGACTTTCGCTTTTTATAAAAACCAAAATCGCACCATCGGTTTTAAAATTGGTTCGGTTTTTTTGAGGCAGTTTGTTTGGTTTTGGTTCGGTTTTCTTTCTCTCCCCTACATTTGATATACCAATTTTTTTCATCAAATTAAAAAACCAATAGTACAAAAATTGTAGATGATTAAAATTTAATTTTTTAATAGATGTTTTCTAATTGATGATAGACACAACTTATATTTGACAAACACGTCTACGATAAACAAATCTTTTTATTGAAACGACAGCTATTTTTGTTGATGAATAATGCATATGATGAATAACTATTTCTATTGATGAACAACTGTTTTTATTGATAAACAACACATAAGATGAACAAATCTTCTATTGATTAACAATTGTTAGGATTTGGAAAATCCATATGGAAGAGTCGGTCACCCCAACTCTAGTCTAGCATATGTTAGCTCGTAGACTTTAAATTATTTACTAGTTATTTAGTTAGTTAGCTAGTTAGTTAGTTAGTTTAGAGCAACACCATGGAGGACGGACGGGTTTTTATCCACTGTATGCCTGATCCACAGTCTGACAGGAGGACGTTTTTTTGTAACTATAAATACCTCTTCCATCCTTGGAAGAGGTGGTGCTTCTTAATCTAACATTTCTTTTTTGTTTTTACTTTATCTCTCTAAAGAACACCTCTCTACTCTTCCTCTCTCTAAAGATGGCATACTTGTATTATCACCATCCTAGACCACCTGAATCACCAAACAACATAATATATGATCATGCAATTAGTGCCAGAGCCAAGGTTGTGTTGTTTTTGATGATTCGTATGGTTTTTGCACTCATTTTTGTATGCGGTTTGTACTAGTTTGTGTGCGGTTTGATGCGGTTTGTTGCAATTTTGGTGATGTTTTGATATGTGTTGATGTTGTTTGATGATGTTTGGTTGTCGTGGTTTAAGCGGTTTTAAGAAGATTCATCTTGATTGCAAAACAGTTTTAAGAAGATTGTCGAATCTGGTTTTAAAAAGCTTAAGCTGTTTTAAGTTAGTGTTAAAACTGTTGGTGCATTTGAAGTCGTTCAAAGCTGCTGTAATTGTGAATATGTTGGTGGTTATATTGTTTAATCTGTTTTTAAAGCAGTTTTGAAACTGTTTTTAAGCCTGTTCTTCGCTGAGGTTTGTATTTAAGATGAGTTTTTCTTATGTGCGGTTTGAATCTGTTCATTAGTGCGGTTTGTCCAGATTCATTGTACTGGATGAGATTTGGTCAAGTATCATGCGGTTTGACTTACTTGTGCTTTTTGACACTAACCATGATGCGGTTTAATAATACTTTTCATATACAAGCGGTTTGACCAATTAACTGTCCAAATACAAGTGCGGTTTGTTATACCACTGCGGTTTGAACAAAAAGGTTTGCGGTTTGAATTTAAAATTGTGCGGTTTGAAGAAATTCAAGTATGCAGTTTGTCACAGTAACAATGCGTTTTGACGATGAAAGCGGTTTAGTTATTCAACTTACTGCGTTTTGACTTGTGAAAAATGGTGCGGTTTGGTAAAAAGTCAAGAAGCGTTTTGATGACAAAAGCGGTTTGGATCTTATGCGGTTTGAGTCTTATACGTTTTGGGTTTAGAATGCGGCTTGACACTAAAAAGGAAATAGTTGCGGTTTGTAAAGTATGACAGAAGAAGGTGAAACGATGGTTATTACTTAAACATCACAACCAAACATTCAGTTACAAACAACTCAACAATCACAACATCATCTTCAACTAATTCAAACCTAGTGCTACAATCAACAAAATATTCGAAATCATCAACATGAATCCGAACCATAAAGCTCTATCATTCATCATACATCATCACAAATTCATTCGTATACACATCATACAAACATCAATCATCAAACGAGTCTCATACATCATCAGCTCTAAACTAACAATCTAATCAATGAAACATCAAGACTCTCATCCAACCTCAAGACTCTCGAACTTAAATGAATATTTATAGCGATCTTAGTTCATTCTTTTCTTGTGGTTCAAACATATATCTGACTTCAAGAGTCCCTCCACACAAGAAAGAATAGATCATCATCGATCAATCTTTGTGATAATATTCGAAACGTTAAAAGTTCTCTAACAATGGGTGCTAGAAACTTTGTTGTTTCGTTAATTGACTCTAATCTGAATACCAAATGGACCATAACAGATCTTGACATACTCATTACATACGAAATCAGAAATACCTGAAGGATCTCAGAAATAGGTTCAAAGTTAGTCTTACAAATAATCATTTTGGAACCCTAATCATCATGGATCTATTAATTTGAGAAGTCTAAACTTCTAATTGAATATCTGAACCATAAAATGAATTTAACAATGAATGTTAATTCGTTTTTATTGGTTCGTGTTGACTAATCAAAACTAAAAAATGGCTTAATCTTCAAATGAAAACTTACCATTCGCCATCCCTGTGGCAAGGTAAAGATGGGAAGGAACTTGGACCGTTTCAAGGAATGAATAAGATGATCGGTTATTGATGAGATGAGTTTCAAGGGGAAAGAAATAAATCATCTTTCCTATAAGCGTTTTGAGAAGATGATAAGAGGAATATGGGGGCGGACAGAACATTAGAAGCGTCTTAGGGTTACTGAATTTTAGGGTTAAAATGAGTTTAAGTATGGTTTTATACCCGAAATATTTAGGGTATCACTACTGGAGGATTAATCGAGTTGTACACAATATGATATGGACTTTGTTGGAATCACTCATAAACTAGATTACAAGTGTTAGTAATTAATATGTAATAGTTAGCTTAATTAGGCTTTTATGTTTGTAATTATGGCAAGGCTTATGTAGAAAGCCCATAAGCCTTGGCCCAAGCCCAATAAGGAAAGGAAGGGAACTTGCATGTTGCCCTAGTTCCTTCCTATAAATAATCTTGTAAACTCCCATTTGGGAGTTGGTTGTTCACTTTCATTATACACCTACGCATAACTTTTCTATCATTCTTATTCGTGTGTTTGTGTTCATCCGATCACTTTCTTTCCTATTTCTTATATTGATGCTTGTGTTACATAAATGGGAACCTAACAGTGGTATCAGTCGCCAAATAGTTGGGTGAACGATTTGTTTTTGAAGTTTTTTTCTTTCTACGCATATGTATCAGTATACTAACCTTCAAACTCTTCAAAACTTTGATTTTTACACTTTAAAACTGAAGATTCTTGTACTTTAAAGGTTATTTGGTGATAAAGTTGAAGTTTTTGGCAAAAGTTTGAAACTTTATGTGTTTTTCATTGTTTTGAGCTTGGTTTCATACGAGTAGTTACGTCACGCGTAAGGTGCATAAGGGTTTTAGATCATCAAGTTTCACACTTTTGTGTTAGTTTGGTGATATTGAAGCTTTTCATCACAAAAATCGGTTTAGAAACATTGGTGTGCTTAAAAATCGTTTTAGCAAAGTTGGCTATTCCTACGCATAACTAAACCCTAGTTTTACGCGTAAGTGCTCAAAGTCTACGCATAAGGTTTTTTCTTGGTTTGATCTTCAGAGATACTGGTTTACTCAGTGTTTTCTTGCTTGGATAAGCCTGAAAACACTTCGACTTTGGATATCTTCTACAATGGATAAGTGTAAAGGATTTTTGGGATAAAACCCTAGTTTTACGCCTAAGCATAAAAGCTTACGAGTAAAAAATCTTACGCCTAAGCATTTCCTACGCATAAGCACGTCTTACGCCCAAGGAAATATTACGCATAAGTTTCTTACTACTAAGTCTTTAGTTTACGCATAACCTAAGGTTTAACCAACCCTACGCGTAAGCTTTCTTCTTAAGCGTAAGTTGGTGTTTTTATGCATAAGGTTTTCTCTACGCTTAAGCTGATTTCTACGCCTAAGGATACTTCATCAACAAAGTTTCATTCAACTACAAAGATCCATTCTTCAACACAAGTTTCAAGATGTCTCAACCACCATACTCTAGCTACTTCCCTCATGTGTATCCTCAACAACAACAACAACAACAACTCCATCAACAACAACAATTTTATCAACAACAATTTCCTCAAGGAGCAATTCAACCACAAATGATTCAACCACCACCTAGTCTTCAAGTACAACCTTACAAAAAATTTCACAATCAACATCCATCCAGGAATACAATAAAGGAACCGTCTTGGTTTGCAAAGATGTGTGAAGCTTCAAGTAGCCAACAATCCATTCATGAGGCTGGATCACTTGATAGACATCCAATGCTCACTCCCGGAAACAACGATCAATGGGTGATAAGGTTCTTTAGGTTTTGTGATCTAAAGAAGCCAAATGGGAAGTTCTTGAAGAAGGTCATCCTGGAATGTCCGTTTCAGATGCCTACTGTTACTACACCTGAAGATCCAAATGCTAATCCACCAAGAGGTGATGTCACCAACGTTGTCAGTCTTAATGAACTCACTACCGATCAACTTCTATACTTAGAAGGCGATGAACTAGCAATGCAATATATCCTTTTGGGATTACCTAATCCGATACTTCAAGTGTTGATGCTCAAAAAGCGCTAAAGCAATGTGGGAGCATATTCATCTTCTCATGGAAGCGCATAACTCAATCAAGAAGACATGGAATCCAAAATCTACTTGGCATATGAACACTTCATGATTGAACCGGGGAAACATTAGAGTCATATCATCATCGATTCTCGAGACATCATCAATGACTTGGACAAACATAACATCATTATGCCAAGAATTGTTGTCAACGATAAGTTCT
This sequence comes from Chrysanthemum lavandulifolium, assembly GCA_022545495.1. NCBI lineage: Eukaryota > Viridiplantae > Streptophyta > Magnoliopsida > Asterales > Asteraceae > Chrysanthemum > Chrysanthemum lavandulifolium. The sequence continues at coordinate 142,924,185 of CM040241.1, read as the reverse complement.
TGAGTAGTCTTGGTCACGATTGGGAAAAGTATGTCATTTTCATCCGTCGAGCAAAGAATCTTCATCATGCTACATACGGATTGTTGTTCGACTATTTGAAGCCCCACCAAAAAAGTTGACAAAGAAAGGGTTATCCGTGGACTCCTGTCTCACCTTCACTTCGGATAATCAACAATTAGCTTTGTGGGCTCAAACTTGTTATCCTCAATTCCGACATTACAAAGCTGTCTTCACAAATCCTCCACAACCAACTGCAACAATTACACCATATGATCCGTCACAACACCAATCTCAAGAAACTCAATTGGTTCCATACAACAACAACAATGATCAAGCACTACGGTGAATCAATGAGGATCTGAAGCTTTCGATGCATTGCAACAAGGGTTTGTCATGATTGCTAGAGCCTTTGGCCGATATTCAAACAAATCCAACAATCGCATTCGTACCTCATCAAACACAAGGAATCAGGCTGTTGTTAACAATGGACGTGTTGAAGTTCAGAATTGTGGTAATGTTCATCAGATGGGCGGTGGTCATGGGTTTAATCCAATGGGAAGGAATAACATGGGTGCTCCACAACATCAAAGGGCTCAAGTGGTTGAACAGGGTAATGCTCAAACTGGGGTTAATGGTCTTCGTTGTTATAACTGTAATGAGAAGGGTCATATGGCTAATGCATGCCCAAAGCCGAGGACAAGAGGTAGCACTTATCACAAAGAGACTTTGCTCTTGGCTCTTAAGGATGAAGTGGTGGAACTCTTACGAACAAGGAGCGAGCTTCATGGAAAATGCGATTCGATGATGATATGGAGGACTTGCGGGCTAATGCGTGATTATGTTGATGGCAAACATGCACGAACTCCACATGAGTGATACTGAGCCTAGTGTATGACACTGGCGGCTTGTCTCAGGTACCAGATCAAACTATATTCATTAATGATCTGATATCTCCACCAACATCTACATTCGACAAGGATCAGAGTGTTCAACATGAGCCGTCTACATCTCATTTCGATGATAATCAAATAGATCCCGTAGTTATATTTGACGATCAAGATGACCTTATGGTTAACACTGATAATCAAGTTGACTCCGTGGTTATATTTGAGGATCTAAATAATGATCATGTTGAGACTCACGTTGAACAAATTGATCTTTCGTCTAATCTAGATATTCCCAAAAATCTCAAATGGAAACATGTCGTAACCTCAATAAGCAATTAAAAGATAAAAATGCACTGTTAACTAAGGACAATGAATGCTTAAAGTATCAACTCAACATTTTTCAAACTCAAGAAAAATGTGAAAAAGGTTTTGAAGTCGCTTTTGCTAAATCTTACCAAAACGAAAAATCATTAGAACAACAGATACGTGATCTAGTCGCATCCAACGAAACGAATAGATGCCTATCTTGAAGAAATTGTTGACTTACAAAACAAAATCAAAGAGTTTTGAAATGTTGTTTATAAACATGGTGAGTCAATCACAACTATTCAAAAGTTTACTTTTAAACCAAATCCAAATGGATATGGACCGAATCTTCGATTACAAACCAAAGTTTTCAAATAGAGCATTCAAACCAAATCACGAAGTTTATAGTGCGAGAACATAGAATTGATGATTCCATTATGAGTGTTGTTGAATATAATCGTCAAGAGGAATTAGATGCGGAAGGCGAGAGTCGGTCAAAATTAGAAAATGTTGTTTATAACAAACCATTTAACTATTCAAAAGCCGTCACTTTCGTCGCTGTGGGATAATTCTAACACACCTTGGGTTATCACACCTATTTATGAGTCTTCTAATGTTGGTTCCCAACCCATTACGCATAAATTAATGGTCCTTTACCTTCACTCGGTGAAGTAAAACAATACCGAAAATGTCAAATTCTTAAATATTTTGAAACATTCATTTCGGACATCAAACTTTGGAACATGAAATTGAACTCAATTACGAAATAAAAGTTGAACATTTTCAATCGCCTCATCAGCGAGCCCAAGGAGATATTTTTAGAAAAGAATATTACCTCATGTCCGAAATTTGAAAATGTGTGCATTATATTGGGAAAGGATTTTCACAAGGAGCTTGGACTTATGAAAAGAGTTTTCGAACAAGCGAAACATCGATTTCAAATACAAAGCGTAAAAAGAAAATGTTAAGAAAAGATGTTGATCTACTCTTGGAAGATGTTATACGTCTTGATATCAATAATGTTGTGTTATTACATTACATTGCATATGCATTTGATTATATCTCTCCCGACATTGATTACGTTGAAAATGTTGATAATCGATCTTGTGTCACAAATCAAGTCTTTCAAAGTTGAGTTTGTTAAACAAGCTTTCAAATGCAAAGCGTCGTCTTCAATGGTGTCAAAAGATTGTCAAAATCGAACTCGCTTTGCAAAACAAAATCAACCAGTTGCATACAAAACTCTTAATCAAAACTTGAGCCTGGATGATCAAAAGCAGCGTCTTTGAAGTGTCAAATCTCAAAATATGAACAAGATATTTCAAAAGTTAAAAGGAATATGGTGTCATATTTGATTTACTCAAAAGACTAATGCTAAAGCATCAAAAGACCTTGATGATCATCTTGCATACACCAAAGATGTTTCTGACGAGATGGACTCACTCGTTCGAAAATCTAGATTTGTTCTGAGAAAATCCATGATCTAAAAGCGAGTTGGTGAAACTTAAGCAAGATAGGGATAGTAACAACGTAGTAACTCGCACCTACAGATTCAAAATGACTCTAGAACATCTAATGACAAACCACAAGAAACTAATGTACTTCCCTCTCTTGAAGCAGGAATAGTTGCCTCTTTTCCCAACGCACGCACTTCACCGCCTAGGAGCAATACAAGGAAGAATAGGAAGTTGCGACGTAAGAAAAGAACAATAAAGAATCTTCAAGTAGAAGAACACCTTAGGACTTTGAATAAAACTCAAGTTGCACCCACTTTAGATATTGCGTCTGACAAATGTAATGAACAAAGTGATATAATGAATGCTGAATCTTTAAGTACTCTTAATGTTTTGTTTGAAGCTTCTTGTGTTAGTTGTCGTAAAAGCATGTTTTCTGGTTGTCATGATAAATGTGTTGCTAAGGCTATCTTGAATCGTAAGCGGAATAATAGAAAACGGAATACCTCTAGGCCCACTAATGCTTCTAAGTCTGTGCTAGGTAAACCACATTCTAGTGTTCCGGCAAAGATCATTGATGTACCCATAGTACCCCCTTCACCTCCTAGGAAGAACTTATCACCTAGTGCATTTACTAAGACCAAAGCTAAGACAAGTTGGAGATGGCGAAATGGTTACATAATACACTTGGATTTAAATGGATATCTAAAATCATTAACATGTGTGTTTCTACTATAGCGCTCGAACCCTCTAACTCTTGGGTTCCACATCTACTTCTATTCCATCCGTGTCGTCTTTGTGTAATGCGGTGTCTGATCATCCTTTGGATTGTTGATAGCGGATGTTCCCAACACATGACAGCAATCTCAAAGCGTTATCAAACTTTGTTGCAAAGTTCATTGGCATTGTCGGTTGGGAATGATCACTTGCGACTATCATGGGCTACGGAGACAACATCAATGGCAACATCGAAATTAGCATGGTTTATTATGTGGAAGGCCTCGGTCACAATCTCCTCTCAGTTGGTCAATTATGTGATGGAGATTTGGAAGTTGCTTTTCGGGAGAAAACTTGTTTCATTCGTGTTCTACAAGGAAATGATCTTATGTCTGGTACCCGCAATTCAAGTCTTTATACAATCTCAATGCAAGACATGATTGCTTCATCTCCCATCTGTCTACTTTCAAAGGCAACATCTACAAAATCTTGGCTATGGCACATAGTCTCTCACATTTAAACTTTCAAACCATAACCAATCTTGCGATACAAACTTGTTGAAGGTCTCCCAAGATTTCGGTATTCTAAAGATCACCTATGCTCGACTTGTGAACAAGGGAAAAGCACTCGTGCTCACTTTCCTTCAAAGGTGGAACACGACTCTCGGCATGTGCTTCATCTTCTTCACATGGATTTGTGTGGCCCGATCGTGTGCATACGATTAATGGCAAACACTACATCTTGGTAATTGTAGATGACTACTCAAGATGGACTTGGGTTTATTTTCTTGAGTAAAGATCAAGCTCCACAGATGATCATCACTTTTCTCACGAAAATTCAAGTTCGACTCGAACACGGTCAAACAAATCGAGCAGACAAAGGAACCGAATTTGTGAATCAAACTCTTCGTGCATATTATGAGAAAGTGGGAATTGAGCATCAAACATCAATTGCGCGAACACCAGAACAAAATGGAGTTGTTGAAAGACGAAACCGTACGTTAGTGGAAGCTGCAAAAATGATGTTAATTAATGCAAAACTTCCAGATTACTTGTGGGCTGAAGCCGTGTCAATTGCAGGCTACACTCAGAATCTTTCAATGATTACCAAACGCCACAACAAAACTTCTTATGAGATTATCCACAAACGTAAACCGAATCTCAAACACTTTCATGTATTTGGATCCCTTTGGTATCCGAATAATGATTGTGATGACTTTGGTAAGCTCAAATCCAAAGCTGACATTGGAGTATTTGTTGGATATTGTGAAAACTCTAAAGGTTACGGATGCGGAATCGTCGTACAAGGAGATTATGGAAGCGATTCATGCAAATTCGATGAGCTTACGAAATGGCTTACGAGCATAATGACTTGGAACCCGGTCATAACCGTTTAAACTTCCTCTAACCCCATCATCGGTGAACCAAGTTTACAACTTACTCGACGTCAAATGGAACAACTATTTGCTCCTTTGTTTAGTGATGATATTGATGAGCGTGCTCGGATGTATCAAATGTTTTCATTGCTCAACGATCATAATCCAATACGATACACTGCTACAACAACTACTATTGCGGAACCACCACGAGTTGATTCTACAACAACAATCGAACAAACCGCATCAATGACGCTGTACCGGTGATGATCTTCGAACAATGAAGTACCCCACATGCAGATTATGATCCAAATCGTTCTTCAATCGATTGCTAATGAAGCGCCACACCGATGTTGCGGAATCATCTACAAGCCATTTGAATCCTCCCAATCTGCGAGAATATATATCAAAATCAACCCTCCACACATCGTTGGACTAAAGACCATCCTCTAGTGAACATTATTGGCAACCGAATCAACCGGCCGTAACTAGACAACGACTTTGATGACGGTGAACATTGCATTTATGCACTTACCGTCTGCCAAGTGAACCAAAAACATTAAGGATGCCATGACATATGACAACCTGGATTGAATCCATGCAAGAAGAACTCAATCGGTTTAAACGTCTTGAAGTATGGGAATTGGTTGAAAAACCAACTGGAGTCTATGTTATTGGTCTCAAATGGATTTGGAAAAACAAATTTGTATCTTTGAAGATACGATTACCGAGAATAAGTCACGTCTGGTGGCTAAGGGTTATCGACAGGAAGAAGGGATTGATTACGAGGAATCATTCGCACCGGTTGCTAGGCTTGAGGCTGTTCGGATCTTTCTCGCATTCGCGGCTCACATGAACATCACGGTCTTTCAGATGGATGTCAAAATGGCTTTTCTCAATGGAAAAATGAAATAAACGGTCTATGTTAGCCAACCAGAAGTATTCGTTGATCGAGAGTTCCCTAATCATGTCTACAAACTGAACAAGGCTCTCTACGGTCTCAAACAAGCCCCTCGGGCGTGGTATGATAAGTTGTCATCCTTTCTTATCGCTAATAATTTCGTCAAAGGATCGGTCGACCCTACACTATTCATACAATATCATGAGACTCACATTTTAATTGTTCAAATTTATGTGGATGACATCATTTTTGGGTCAACACATTTAAAGTACTCAAACGCTTTTTCAAAACTTATGAAAAAACATTTTGAAATGTCCATGATGGTTGAACTTACGTTCTTTCTAGGACTGCAAGTTCATCAATCACCCCGTGGTATTTTCTTGAGTCAATCCAAATATGTCCTTGAAATTTTAAACAAAAATGGAATGCAAACCTGTGATACATATGCCACTCCAATGGCACATACCAAGAAACCGGGCTGATTTGCATGGGAAATTGGTTGACCTACCAATATACTAAAGTATTATTGGGTCTCTCATGTATCTAATAGCCAAGACACGACATTGTCTTTGTTGTATATCTTTGCTCTCGTTATCGGTCGCGACCAATGAAACTCACCTCTAAGGCTAAAAGAATCCTCGATGCATCAAGGAACCATTAACTTGGGGATCCGGTATCCGAAGGATTACGGTCTTGAACTAATAGCTTTTTGGATCTTGATCACGCGGGTTGCATAGATTCTTGGAAAAGTACTTTAGGAGCTTTACAATTTCTTGGTGATAAAGCTGGTGTCATGGCAATCGAAGAAGCGAGGATTGTACATCAACGTCCTCAACCGAAGCGAGAATATGTAGCCATGTCTGCGTGTTGTGCTCAAGTCATTTGGATGAGAACACAACTCAAAGACTATGGTTACGTGTTGTGAGAATCCGATGTCTGCGACAATCGAAGTGCTATTGCGATCTCGTGTAACTCGTTCAACATTCGAAATCAAAGCACATCGATCTTGATATCATTTCATCAAGGAGCATGTGGAAAAGGGTGCCGTTGAATTATACTTTGTGGTCTTGAATACCAACTGGTAGATCTTCTCACCAAAGCCTTAGCTCACCGCCGAGTTTCTTGAGTTGGTCCACGGATTGGTATGCGGTGTTTGACTCTAGAGGAACTGGATGAACTTTTAAAACAATCTTAAAAACCAGTCAAACACCAAAAACCTTTTTTGTAAATAGTTTTCAAAAACAAAATACAAAAATATAAAACTTCCAAAACTACAAAAATATTCTTCTATCTAAACTTCTTTTAACATGGTAAGTACAAATCTTCCGTCAACACTTTACTATTTCAAAATGTCAAGTTATTTTTACAGTAAAGTGTTGAGAGGGAGAAAGTAAATATTTTTCTGTTTCATAAAACCTTGTACTTGCATGTTACCTCATCCTGGTTGTTTCTTTGTTCATGGTAGTCACATTTCTGGTTTATTGACTCTCCCCGGACTCAAATTTATAAAACTTCATTATTTCTTAAGTCGAGGGGGAGCGTCGTCATGTTTCTTTCCAAATATCATACTTTTCGTAACCAAAATGGAAGTTATGGGCTTAGGATGAAAATGGATAAGGTGGAGGGACTAAAGTTGCCAAAAGTTCAAACTAATTTTAACAAAACACTTCACCTACCATTTCAAACTCATTTAATTCTCACATTTATTATTTCAACAACCAAATCCTGCGCCTAATATTCCATCTTACAATCCGTGCTTTAATCTTCAATTGTGTAAGTGGTTTATGATCTTGGTGTTATTATAAACAATGGTTTTTAATCTCATAAACATCCAACGGTTAACTTTTAAGTTTGGGATGATTTGGTGTTCTACGCGTATGCGTATGAACACTAAATCATCATTGGGTGTTTTTGATGATTATTTTTGTGTCAAAATGTTTAAAATCATATGCCATAAACATTTTCAATATCAAAATCCACCCAGAAAACGTTTTCAAACATTAGGGTATAAGCGTGGATTTAGAGGTTTTCTTGTGTGAAAGTTTCTGGACAATTAGATGGTTTAAACAAGTTTGTGACATGCTTAATTGATCAATTCCACACTTAAATCTTACCCGAAACATGTATTGTGCATAATTGAGAGTTAGGGCTTATACTGTATGTAATTAGGTATCTTTGATTTGTGTGGTTTTAGATGTTAAAACTTGTTGGAAACATATCCTTAGGCCTCTAAGTTATCCCGAATCAATATGGTGCTCATCCATGGCTAGATTCCTTACTCGTAATATTTGAATACTTAGGGTTTAAGTGTTACGCGTATGAGAAGCTTACGCGTAACTGTGTATGCTTGTGTGTCCATGTGAAAATTGAAAAGGATTGAATAATATGTTAATGAAAGTGTTATGATGAATTTGTTTCAGGTTTTACGCGTGAAATATTCAGAATCAAGGTTAACCATGGACTTCTATGCATAAGAATCATCTTACGCGTGAAAGTTACACGTAAGAGTAATCTTACGCGCGTAAGGTTCTACAAAGGGACTACGTGTATCACAGTGAAGGATATGCGTAAACGATGAGTCTTCGCATAAGGTTCACTCTTACAGTAAACCTTACGCGTAAGCTCCAACATACGCTTACGCGTAAGCTCTATGCCTAAGGCTCTCTTTTCCTACGCGTAACATTTCTTACGCGTAAGTTAAGATCCTACGCATAAGCTTATGCCTACGCGTATGGTCTACTGTTTACGCATAAGCTTGCAAATCCTACGCCTAAGCCTAATTTTAACCAAAATTATGAATTGTTACACGTACAAACTTGTAAATAAATAAATCATAACGTCACGAAACCAACATGTCATTAATAAGCTTAAATGGTTAATATGTTGTGATAATTAGTGAAAATTTGGACTTTAAAACTCAAAGTTAATAAATTCACGAAACTTTTCACGACTACTTTGGACTATCAGACAAACAAGTGACGTTGGACACGTAACATTCATTGACATAACATATTCAATAAATTAGACAATAAAATCAACTTTTGACTAACGTAATGTATTTCGATATGTTGGTTCTTTTGGCTAAATATCTTTCAGATCACGATATGGACGTCCAAATTGAAAATGTTGATGCACCAAATATTCTCTCAATGGAAGACATCTTCCCCAACGGTTACACAATGAAGATTGGGAAGAACAATCTCAGAGTCGATTTTGACAACTTCACGTGTTCTGAGTCTTCTTGTCAAATTGTTGTGGATATTCTGAAGACTCACCCTTACAAGAACATGCTCACAAATTCTGCAACTGTGTCGGTGATTTATGTTCACCAATTCTGGCATACCATGCAGAAGGTCAAAGGTCAAGAGGCTGTTACAGTTACACTCAACGACAAACAAGTCACCGTCACTCCAGCAGACTTAAGAGCTATTCTTCTTCTTCCAAACATCCAACTTGTTGAATATTTTGCTTCTCCTTCAGAAGACGTCACTCTCAAATTCATGGTCGACATCGGCTATGATGAAGCTCTGGGATCATCACAAAACATTCATCGAGTTGATCTTAAGAACATCCCCGACCTTGGAGAACCCTTTACATCATGATTGCCAATCGGTTTACGGACGTGGCGGTGGTTTTGAGCATCCGAAGCTCATGGAACTACAAATATTTTGGGCCATGGTCAACATGAAACATATTGAATTTGCGGCTACGATGCGGGACGACATGATGTCATACCTTAAAAGCACGGCACCAAGATCCCTTACATCGGATACACCAAATGGTTGATCGAAGGGTTATAGGAATAATCGATATTCCGCGAGACTTGATAACCCCAATCATCACTCCGTGTTGCTTGAGCCCACACTGCGAATGTTGTCGGTTAAGGACTCAACAACGAAGAAACAAGGTGCGGTATTACCTGATTGCCTTCTTACTGCTGCAATCAAGGAACTTCAATCGTACCAACGTTATCTGGAAGCAGTGGCATTAGGAAAAGTGGGGTTCGTTAATGAAAAGTCTTCTGGTACACCTGTTAGGAAGACCAGGAGAGGCAGTGTTGGAAGTGTTACAAGCACTGAGAATACGAGAAAGTATCCAAAGAGGACTCACACCCTCAAAAGGAAAATTCCATCAAAGGGTGCCATCCCTATTCCTAAACCAGAACCAAAACTAATGGACGAGGACTGGGAGGACTTGAAAGCAGATGAAGAGGTTATCTACTCAAAATGCGCAGCGGATGATTCACTGCGGTTGCAAAACCTCTCGGTCCACGTCGATAAAGGGAAAACTCGGTGCAAGAGCGGGAAGAGAGAGCTCGGATGAAGAGCCATAGGATGAAGACAAAGACTACGAAAGAAATTGAAGAATCTCGAGACTTCAACATGTTGCTAAGGAGTTCAACCTTTAACAAACTCGTGGCCGGAGGGTCAGTGGTGGTGCACTAACCACACGGTTTCCGATGCGGTTAATCAACCCGATAAGGGGCTGGTACCACCACCGAGGAATCACAACAAAGCAACTAGAGGATTCTATCATATATGACTTTGAGTAACCGAAATGGAGAAGTCTAAGAAAATTCCTGATGAAGATGTTGAGGCTGCAGCTAAAGAAAAAGAAGCTCAAGCTCAAGCAGATGAAGAAGCTAGGGTTAAGGCACAAGAAAAGGCTCAAGCGGAAAAGGAAGCAAATTTACATTCTTGATAGTCCCGTACAAAGCAAGGAACAAACTTCTGAGCCACCAAAGGACCCAGAGCCTCCTCATGTCTCATCATCAGACTCATCTTCTCACTCATCACCTCCACCATCCAAAGGCACCACCATATCCGCATCCAGATCGATTAAGAAGCCAACCGACACTTGGGCATCCCGAGCAAAGACAAAGATTGTTAAAGCTGTCAAGCAAGTAAGGAAGAAAAACGTAGTCAACAAGAAACTCAATCAACTCGCTGACATAATCAATCTTCTTCAAGATGGGATAAATGAGATGTTGAGAGAACGGAACAGATCCAGAAGTTTCTCAATCGAGACATACAGGGTGAAATGAACAAGACGATTAAGGAATACACTCATAAGTTCCTTCTCGACACTGTCCTGGTGTAACAAGAGAGATGTTCACCAGACAACTCTATCCGAATCTCATAAAAGCAACGCCTTTAACAATAACAATCAACCCAACTGAGCCTGCAGTTGCCTCCGATGCAGAAATGGTTTCCAATCTGGTACTACAAATGTCTCAACGATCTGCAACGTTTACTTCTGACGAAGCTAAACTATTTGACGCATTCTTTGGAATACCAACTTAAAACTTCATGCAAAGCGGCGGTGAAAGGCCAAAGCGTCCAAGAGGCGATGATGATCATGATAAGGATAAAGAGTCGAAGCGAAGAAGAAATCGATGACTCCTCCTCATGCCACCACCACCCCAAGGACCTCCACCAAAGAAGATCTCCTCCGTCTCTGCGCTACGGAAACCTCGGGACTCGAGTTACCACCCCAAACAGAGAAAACCGGTGATCATTTGAATACTTGGTGGTGACGATGAAGATCCACGAGCCCCAACAACAACCCACCTCTTACGCCACAACAAAGAAACCGGAATCATCATCAAAGCCTAAGAAAAGAAGAAGAAGACATTGTTGTTTCATGGCTAGATGAAGATACTACTAGAAGAATATGGTGGTTTTCTAGACTTGTTGATGCTACCCCTCATTACCGGAAGGTCAAGAAATGGTAGATGGTTGTACAATGAAGCATGTGAAGCTTATACGGAAAAGTTCAAAGTGAAGAAGATGACTAAAGGCGAGTTGAGGCGAATCAAGAATGATGCATTTCAACTACTTAAAGACAACTCGAGAAAGTGCAATTGAAGTCGAATATCATCTTGATAACATTGCACGAGCCATGTCTAACAACATTGATTGGCTCGATCTGAATCAAACATTGACTTCACGGACGGACAAAGCTCCATACTACTCGATTGGACCAAACCTCTACCTACCATTGGCCGACCGGATCAACCCAAGATTCCATTCCGCTATTTCTTCAAAAACGACTTAGAGTTCCTTCTACACGGTAGCGATGTCTCTAAGAAATACGCTACATCACTTACACTCCCTTTCCCGGCAACAATATACTCCAACAACATAGCCATCGAGGAAGACGCCACACACATGTTTGCTGACAAAGTGGAAAAGTATGACCTCGATGCATTGTATGGGATTCATCATTGCCACGAGCGAAGAATCTACTACAAAAGCGCGGGTTCTAAAGTCTAAAAAGTAAGTGTTCGGTGATAAGCGGATCGTTGCCATTGACATGTTTCCTTGTCGTCAGTGGGACTACACATTCCTTAAGAAAATAGTGGTCAAACGACAAGGCGAAGAGAATATGACTTCGTGAGCGGATTTTTCGAGATTGTCACTAAACGACATTGAAGATATATATCTTGCAAAGGTACAAGGACGAATGTGACAATTCTCTACAACTATCCAACGCGAGTACATCACGTCCTTGTTAATCTTCATCAGAAGCATCGTGATCCAAGAACGTGTAGAAGACATTCAACTTGCCGTGGAATCCTATCAGAAACGTGTAAATCTCACAAAACCTCAGCTAGACCTTCCCGACATAAACCAACTTGCTCAGTACACCCTTATCAAGAAACCATTTGGGATAGTCTACCGAAGTGAACTACACCACAATTGCTTCATGGCGTGCAAAGAGCTTCACAAGTTTGGGGATCACACATTGAAGAAAGTCAGGGACGGATTAGCTTATCGGTTAAAGGAGATACATGACGACATAGGGTCACCGAAGAGATGGAATTCGAGGGATAGAAGGGATGTAAAGAATATCATCACGCGGATTGATGAAAGGTTGTTTAGGCGGGATCAGATCAGAACATTAGAGAGTTTCGTTGGTGGTCGTCCAAGCATATCTCTCACAGGCTATCAACGTCCAGAACGCATTCCTGGAGTTATTGCTGGACTACCTGAAACTCCTGGTACCCCTTGATTTGTTTCTCTTATCATATTTTGGATGTGTGATTTTTATTTGACTATGGCTTGTGCACTAATAACAGTGTACAACCCGTACTTGTAATGAAAGGACCCTGTGGTATGCATCAGTGCCACAATCCTATAAAAGGAGCGAAAGCTTCTTACTTTTGAGTAAAACTAATCAAAACTTTTATTTTTCAAAGTTTTGCTCAAAAGAAGAAGTACTTCCCCTTATGATTTTCAAAACCTCAAAAGTTAATATCACTTGTTGAGGGGGAGTATTTGCTTAAAAACTTTGTTTACAAAATTGTTCTTCGTGGTAATCTTCCCACAAAAATCGAAATGGACATATTCGATCTCAAATTTCGTCAAAAATAACATTTATATGCCATTTTTTAGGGGGAGAAAAATTATGTGATAAGAAATATGTTGTAAATTGCTAATGAATAGTCGTGCTAAAGACTTAACCAATGAATTGACGAGATCTTAAATGTTAGTAACTCGAAAAGACTTGTCCGGATGTAATAATTTCAAGCTAGTTCGCTAGTGATGTAAGCGTGTATAAAGGACTTGTCCTAGTAGAATGTACCATTCGAGAAACTCTTGGTATACATGAACTTTGTGGGTTTGACAACCTTCGAGGTTTGTCCACACCTTCAAGGTGGTTATTAGAGCTAGTTGTCACCTAAAAGCTGACAACGTATCTCTTTAACTATGCAACGTAAGCTTGTGTCTCGCGGGAATTGTCTATCTTGAGTTGATTAATTCAAAAGTGCGCGCTCTTCTCTCACCGTGCGATTTTGTCAAAATACTTAAGCACGTGTGGATGGGGAGTATTCGCAAAATACAAAACTCTTTTAGTGGTAGTAAAAGCTCTTATTCATAACCACTTTGAGAGATTTTCATGAAAATTGGTTTTATGGCAACATAGGTTAGTCATGGGTTATAAGGTGACTAAGGTTAGGAATAACTGTCCTATGATCCGCTTGAGCGGAGGGATCTACCCAAGGACACCACCAATAGTTAGAATTAGAAGTCCTTAGGTATGATTATAAAAAGAGAAAATGAGAATCGGAGAAAGAAGGAGTTGAAGAATTAAAAGAAAAGTAAAGAAAAGGGTGAAAATAAATAGCCTCTAGATTACTCAACTTAGGCGGACATCGGGTTCAATTCATATGCTAATGGTTGTCACTTGATGACACCGGTATTGAAGATTAAAGTCGTCATGGACCCGATGGCGCATGCTCTAAACCTTCTTAGCCACTCAAGTTTCTCTCAGCGAAGCTTGTTTCATTCTCACGAGGAACCCTACGTAAACTATCGGCTTTCTCTTAGAGATTGGTGGTATTGAAGAAGGAGACTCTCTCCCTAGTCTCCGCTCAGGAAAAAATAAAGCGCACTATTGAGTCTAGAGCCACGAGATTCATCAAAAGATCTCTTAGGTACACTTGACATTTCATCACTTGTTGTTCAACATTAAGGACGCAAGTGATCCATTATTGAGTCCTACACAGATCTTAGCAATCTGTCGAGAACATTTATGAGAGGTTCACACATGTGATCCTCTGTGATTGAATGGAAACTCTGCTAGGTCAACATCAAACAACCACGGCGGCAGTCATTCGGTAACTCCTTGTGGGTTACGCTTAGTGTGTCTCAAGCGGTCTACAATCATGGGGTGATGCTTGGTGTACCTTGACTCATCGAAGCTGTAGGTGTACTTGGTGCATCGCGTTATCTCACTTGTGGGACTCAGTTCGAGAACGACCTTAGTGAGAATTAGAGGCGTGTTTTCACACTATCTTTGTTAACACACTCGAAGTTCAAACTTGTAAGCGCTAGATTATTTCTAACCCATGTTTTATGTTTTCTTCTTATGGATGCTCACGGGAGGAAAAGATCGTCTTGATTCTTCACATGCTCATACCAACAACAACACTAATTGAAGTTCTCTCAAAAGGCAACACAAAGTCGAATGATTCTTCGTCAAAGTCAAAGAATCTACAAAGTTTAAAGACTAAGAGAACTACATCGGTATTGAAATTCAACGTTAAAGGCGTGTGAGCATGTTGGAGAAAGGCGTGGAACCTTGAGCAACAAGCGGACTGATGCGAGATAACCACAACATACTATCACTGCCACCACAAAGAACAAAGATCAAAGAAAAAGAAAATGAAGGCGTCAAAGCGAAAAACTTCAAAGTAAACAAGATCCCTACATTGGGAGATTGTTGGAATTAAGACACTTCTTTTCACAAGAAAGAAGAATGTCAGAAGACGTCGAAGCTACTATTACATCAACGCCTACAACGTTTTTTCATTCTAATCATTAATCACAAACACTTAGGGGGAGATTGTTGGAATCACTCCTAAACTAGATTACAAGTGTTAGTAATTAATATGTAATAGTTAGCTTAATTAGGCTTTTATGTTAGTAATTATGGCAAGGCTTATGTAGAAAGCCCATAAGCCTTGGCCCAAGCCCAATAAGGAAAGGAAGGGAACTTGCATGTTGCCCTAGTTCCTTCCTATAAATAATCTTGTAAACTCCCATTTGGGAGTTGGTTGTTCACTTTCATTATACACATACGCATAACTTTTCTATCATTCTTATTCGTGTGTTTGTGTTTGTGTTCATCCGATCATTTTCTTTCCTATTTCTTATATTGATGCTTGTGTTACATAAATGGGAACCTAACAGACTTACACTTTTGAAATGGGCTGATAACATACTTTTATTAGTCTAAATTTCGGTCATTCTTTTGAAGTAACTTAATCACTTTAGAAGTTACTTTTGTGGTGTTATAGTATTACACTTTTGAAATGGACTCAATTTTGTATAACAAATTGAAGTAACTGATAACATCGAAATGGACTTACACTTTTGAAATGGGCTGTTTGATTTAGATCGGGTATTACGATATGCTAATGGGATTGAACAGATTCAATCTTTGCTTTGCGAAAAAGTAGTATAATGGGCCGGGCTTAATTGGTTACGTTTTTGGATTTGAGAAATCTAGCATTGAGAATAAGGAGAAACTATGAATGCAAGCTAGAATAATGTGATTGAGTCTATTAGATTGGATTGCATTTGACATTGGTTCTCGTTTTTGGTTGAGTTAATTGGTACCCAGTTTTACTACGATCTATCTTTGGAGCGGCATACAACTTAAACCGGATATGGTGTTAAGAAATTAAACTAATATTTTATCATCATGAGATGCGAGTTGGGATTTGATTATGAGTTTTGATGATGAGATTTGTTGAAAAGATTTGACGATGAGATTTGTGATAATGAGATTTGGTATGATGCTGAGATTCGTTATGTTATGAGGTTTGGTACTTTGGTGTATATGTAACCACCGGTAAAAAAATACACCTTTATATTAATAATAATTCATTTTCTACGTACAATTTTTTTTTTATTTTGATTACTACAAATAGATAATATGCCGAACTCACAAACTGCTCACTCTCATAGTTAATGCCTTTGTTATACACACTCTTAAGTGACGATGAAAGTCTCACAATAATGTCATGCTTGAAACTTCTTGTCATGGTCATCCATGCTAGTTGTGCCCTCACATAACATGCGGGATGTCCGGTATAAAGTAATCCTTATATAATTGGTGTCATTTCCAATACAATGTCACAAGTAAATTAGGGTTTTCTTAAAGTTTTATAACAATTTCAATACTACGTCATAAACCCTAATGTACAAAACCATTAAACTTAATGTACAAGTTTAAAGCATAAAACCCTAACTCTAAGGCATTTCCGGTTAAAACCCTAATATGCAAATCTTATGATTTTATGTAAATAAAATCACAAACTAAAATTAATGATATAAATAAAGCATTTACCAATTTCCAAGGTACAAGTTTATTAAACCAATGTACAAGTCATTGATGCATAAAGGTATTCAATTAACTTAAAACGTCATTATAAACCTTAGTGTACCTAATTTTAAGCACATTGTACAAACCTTTCAAGCACAAGTCTTAAAAATATATTTTATTTTAGTAAGTACAACTAAACAATGCTAATGTACAAATAATAAAGCACCAAACTTAAGTCATTACTTTTATTATTTACTTGTAAATTTACCTAAACTAGATTTTACCTAAGATAAATTAGGAACTTAACTAAGTATCTACACTATTACACTAAAGGTACAACATGCAAAGCCCTAGTTACTACCCACTAAAGCCTCGCCTCCCCATTTACCATGGTTAAAATGAACTAGATGGTTACCATTTAGTTACTTAGGTAATACTTGTAAAAACCTTAGCCTCAACTAGTTACTTGAACCTAAGAGTTACACATCATGAAGTTTTACCAATGGTCAAGTATGGTGGGTAAAACTCTTGGCTAGAGTTTTACCTCACCAAGACATGCTCCCTTGAAACCACATGCAACTTCCATTTGGCTAGCTACACCTCACCTTGTCTCCTCTCTTGTGAGACATGATGACTTAACACCTTGGGAATTCATGCACCTCCCACCTATATATATATGTACGTCCATACATCCTTCTCCTTGAGTCCCATGCAAACATACACATTATACCATATTACCCACATATTATACGCCCTATATAAACCCTCCAATACTCACAAATATTCTGAAATTAAGACCCTAGGAAGAATAAGCTAAAGCTTGAAAGGTGTAAAGATAATTTGGTGATCTTTAGCAGCCATATATCTAGGCGTTTACTTGAGACACGCAACTCATAAGCTTGTAAGTACACTCACACTCTTTTATTTAGTCATTTTAAACATCCAATAAAACATATAAGTAACTACTGATTTGTGTCATGTGGAAAAACAAGGTCAAAAATATTTTTATCAACTTTCATAACGTTTAGAATCAGTCGCCCCAAAGACAAACACCTAGTTGTAATGCGTTTTACTTAAATGTTAGAACATTTTAGGAGTCTATTTAACAAGCAAAATAAACATCTAATCTAGTTACCAACACCCTATAGGTTTATACTAAACAAATCGCATGTTTTATCTTTCCCCTACTGAAATTTGCGCCAAAACAGGCCTTACCCCCCTTATTGCCCGCATTTATCTACTTCATGTTAGAGGTACTAGGGTCATCAAGGTACCGTTGTAAAGACCACAGGATACTACAAAACGCCCCATGACCGGTTAAAAAGCCTAGTCGTTATCTTTAAAACGACCATCATTTTGGTCAAAAGTCATAAACACCAAAAGCTTTTACAACAAATATTTAGGAAAACATGGGATTTTTGATAAATTTGGTTAGGAACTGTATTAGAAACATTAGAAATGGGTAAAACAATATTTCACAAGGTCGCATGTAAAGATATAGTTTAAAAGCGAAATTTTCATAAAGCGCGTGGCTAAGTGGCCATGTTAGTGGACTTGTATCTTTCTAAATCAAAGACGACGAGGACATGAGGCTTATGCGATTTAAGAGAGCTTACAGCAAAGAGTTTGAAGGGTCAAATGCGCTGTAGAAACCCTAGCTGGACTTGTGTAAAATTTGCCCTCTTTTAGCCCCGTTATAGCCCAAATACAACAAAAAGCACATAACCCCCTACTTTGGAAATTCATTGCGACAAAACCGTAAGAGCTTAAGACCTCTAGTTTGAGCCATTAGAAAGACCACCGGAAAAACTCTTTAAAGGATCAAGAACGTAATAAAAACCTATTAGGGCCTCGCTTTTACTCACCCGTACTTTTATCCATTTAGGCCGAAAACTAGTAAATTTCTCTTATAAAATTTTAAGCATAAAAATTGTAAATTTTGTAAAATAAAGTTTCCTTGGACTAAAAATGTAATTTCTGTGAAGTTAGTCATATAAGGGCTGATTTTGTCAATAACCCATAGTTGAGGGTTTAAAGTGTCATTTTTGAAAGTACAAGGGTAAAAACTGTAAATATTTAAAATTTTAAAATATAACATTTTGGAAACATAAATTATTTAACAACTTTGGTTTTGGTAAAAACTTATTATTAATCATTTGAGTCATGATAATAAGTATGATATGTATATTTAATTTTCGAAGAGACTTCATAAAGAACATTATCATCGCATAAACTTGGACATGAATACTAAATACATGATATACCGTCGGGTCAAGAGTTGGGCAGTTTGTTCATATTATCTAATTTGTTTTCCATCCGGACTACGATAACACCGAGGTGAGTTCATAGTCCCACTTTTATATATTTGTTTTCTAAACTTGTGGGGAGATACATGCTACAAAAACCGAACACAAGTATTTTCTCGTATGCTATCACGAATGATATTGCCTAAGTTACCCACTCGATGCCACTAAAAGTCCCTCATATCATGAACCATTAATCACTTGCGAGTGAACGCGAATATCGTGAATAGATCTATTGGCAGTTGACGCCCCATTTGGTTAGCCGGATAGGTAACCAAATGCACGTTATTTGAGAATACTAGGAGAATGGCAAACTTCTACCGGAGGGCATTGTTGCTCACATCATCTCTATGATGTTTGTAACTTACGTCATTATTATGACGCGTTCGTGTTAAGGTTTGCGTTTCATGAGACTTAAGGCAATATACACTATGTTGCAATGATACAAATCTTTGCAACTCATCGAATATCTTGTCTTGCAATATTCGATTTTATTACTACTTATCTTGTGTTCAACCGATTATTATACAAACACTATGGATTCACTCAACCTTTGTGTTGACCTTTAGCATGTTTTATCTCAGGAAACTAGAGCACAATCTGGCACGGAGTGGCAATGGACTTTCTTATATAAGGGCGTCCATTATTGTTATCGTTCATAAGAATAAAACTATGTATTTCCGTATTTCCTTGGGGACCTTTATTATGTAAACTCTGATTTAAATAAATGAATGATAACTGTTTTATCTAAAACGTCTCTTTTGAGCCGTTTATCTATTATTATGACTGTGCTCCAGGAAGTAATACCCCAACCTTAATTCCGCTGCGTATCACGAAATTGGGGGTGTTACAGATTGGTACCAGAGCCATAGTTATAGAGAACGGAATACAAAACCGAAACTATAACTCTTTTTCACACTTAAATAAAGTCCTCCGTGCCACTACACTGTTCAGACATTATTTATGCATGTTTTTACTGATTATTTATATAAATAAAGAGGTATTTACACTTACCGGGTTGTTACAGAGTTATGTCTTCCCCTATCCCTTATACTATTATCTTATCGGATATTGAGTCCGAAGAGACCATTCCTTCCACGGATACATTAGTTCATTCTCCAGCACCCAGCCGCGCTATGGAAGATATGGAGTTTAATCTTTTAGAAGAGCCATCTGAGACAGCACTTCCCGTACACTCACCACCACCCCCACACCCATACATGTTACCTACGTATGTACCACCGTCAACTACACCACCTCCACCTTCAGCTACAGACTTTACTCCCCCATCACAGCCATATGAACTCGGAGAAGAGGCTAGGACCATTATTGCTAGGTACAATGTCTTACGATCACCTACTTCAGATGTCCCTACGCCACCACGGATATTCGAGATTGGAGAAAGTTCTCAAGCAGCGATTGACCGACCGCCCACCATTCCCACACTATTGGCACGCTTGGAAAGACATGAGGAGCAGATTAATATTGCCTTAGGCCATCTAGATAAGTTACCTCTGGAGCGCATCAAGTCACTTGAGGATTCAGTGGAGGAGTTAGTTTCTAGGAAAGCAACTATGCAGCAGGAAATAGATATTTTGAGCACCGGAATGCAGGAGACTCGTGAGAGGGCAGATAATCTGGAGGAACATCACGGGCGAACCAGTCAACACATACCGCTACTATATGACAATGACGTGATGATGTCAGAAGCAATGATGAGGCAGAGTGATGATTTAGTGATGGCTTACTCTAGAATTACCACATTAGAGGCAGTAGTGGTAGATATCCAGGCCCGATACCAGGATTATATACAAGTCCTTCTCAGCATGAATCTAGAGCTGGAGAGTCGACGCGAAGAAGCCCCTGGTAGCCATTAGAGTAGGTCCTTATCTAACAGTTTTTGGTATGATATCCTAGCCACGGCATATGGCATAAATATGACACTTGTAAAATTTTGTTATATGACAAAATTTGCGAGTTGTTTATAACTATATATGGTTTTGATATTACGCTGTGTTATGATATCGATTGATGTGGACCAGGGTGAATCACTTTTCTGTGTGATAGTATTCGAGCATGATATGATCATGTGATTCGTATATTGCTATGATTTCAATGCGTATACCTTGTTATTTGTTATGTTATAACATAACATGATCATTCTAAACATATATTTTCTTGTGGCATTAATAGAAATATGGCTCAAACAAGAAATTCCACCGGAACACCAACACCCGCCATGTCCCAAGCTGATATCCAAAAACTAGTTGCGAGCGGTGTTCTGAAGATTCGAGACAAGCGACAACCATGGCCCGCTCTGGAAGCACTAGCAGCCTAACGGAGAAAGTGAGGCAGCTATATCTCGCAAGTGTACTTACAAAGATTTCATGAGCGTAAGCCAACATTTTCAAAGGAACCGAAGGAGCAAGCGAGTTGGCTCATTTGGTTTGAGCGAACAGAGGCGGTATTCATGAGGAGCGGTTGTCCCGACGATTGCAAGGTCACTTTTGCTACGGGACTCTCTTGGACGATGCCTTATCTTGGTGGAATGTTTACGCCCAAACTATGGGTGTTGAAGCGACCTATCACCTCACCGGCCGACTTCAAGAAGTTGATGCTAAAGAAGTCTTGTCCCGCACCGAGATTAAGAAGTTGGAGGATGAGTTTCACCGGTGGTGGTGATAGGGCGATCTCAAGACCTACAACCGGAGGTTTCGAGGAACCGGCAATGCTATGCCCAAGTGTAGTGCACGATCTTGAAGACATTGGAGAAGTACATGAAGGCTTACCCGCGAGATCGAGGGTAATGTCACCTCATCAAAACCACGGTCACTAGAGGAAGCAATTTCTATTGCTCGACGTTAATGGATCGGGAAGTCAAGCGTGGTTTCACCCAAGGAGGTAATGATCACAAAAGGAAGCTTGATGACAAAAGGACCACCCACCATCACAACAACTACCCCAACAATAACACCTACTACAACAACAACAACCGAAACAATAACCATCATTATCAACAGAACCGAGGGCAGGAAACTGCCAAAGCTTATGTAACCGCACCTGCTGGAGGCAATGGATATGCTGGAAATCTGCCCTTATGCAACCAATGCAAGATGCATCACAATGGGCCATGCTTTATTAAGTGCGAAAGTGTCAAAGAACCGCCACAAAACCGAGATCGTAGGGCCTCGGTGCTAATTTGCGACTCAGAAGTGATATGCCACGGATGTGGTGAGAAAGGACATTACAAAAATCGATGTCCAAAGCAGAATGGCAACCAGAACAACACGGCCCGTGCAAGAGCTTACGTGCTAGGAGATGCAAACACTCAGCACAACCCGGATGTGGTCACGGGTATGTTTTCTCTCAATCAACATTTAGCTAAAAGTATTATTTGATACTGGCGCCGATAAAAGCTTTATATCCATTACTTTCGCTTCCTTACTTAAACTCACCCGACTGCCCTAGACTATTACCATACCCTAAGTTTCTTCCACGTATCCTATAATCTAATCTACAATCTTTATTCCGCGCTATTCCGTTATCACCCGGAAAATTTATAATATGTCATTCTACCAACTATTTACTACCGCTAGATGAACCAATTTTTCTTGCTACCTTGAAAAGTTGTTTAGGATGCCATTTTATAAAAGCAAAACGTTGAACACCATCTAAAACTTTTGAGAAATATGATACTACTTTGACTGAATCAAGCATCACATCATTTTTCCTCGATTATACATAGCCTGATCACCTATGTCTAATTTAGGAAGAATCGTGTCATGAAGGAAACAATCGTCATCACAGATTTCCTAAAACAATCTTTCAAAAGCAAAATTTCGTAACAAAATAACTATTCATACACATCCTTGTAATCAACGCTCCATGGATATCCACATTTTTCCCACACCATAACCAACACCGAGTGAATCTCGAGGACGAGATTCCATTTAAGGAAGGGAGACTGTAACCACCGGTAAAAAAATACACCTTTATATTAATAATAATTAATTTTCTACGTACAATTTTTTTATTTTATTTTGATTACTACAAATAGATAATATGCCGAACTCACAAACTGCTCACTCTCATAGTTAATGCCTTTGTCATACACACTCTTAAGTGACGATGAAAGTCTCACAATAATGTCATGCTTGAAACTTCTTGTCATGGTCATCCATGCTAGTTGTGCCCTCACATAACATGCGGGATGTCCGGTATAAAGTAATCCTTATATAATTGGTGTCATTTCCAATACAATGTCACAAGTAAATTAGGGTTTTCTTAAAGTTTTATAACAATTTCAATACTACGTCATAAACCCTAATGTACAAACCATTAAACTTAATGTACAAGTTTAAAGCATAAAACCCTAACTCTAAGGCATTTCCCGGTTAAAACCCTAATATGCAAATCTTATGATTTTATGTAAATAAAATCACAAACTAAAATTAATGATATAAATAAAGCATTTACCAATTTCCAAGGTATAAGTTTATTAAACCAATGTACAAGTCTTTGATGCATAAAGGTATTCAATTAACTTAAAACGTCATTATAAACCTTAGTGTACCTAATTTTAAGCACATTGTACAAACCTTTCAAGCACAAGTCTTAAAAATATATTTTATTTTAGTAAGTACAACTAAACAATGCTAATGTACAAATAATAAAGCACCAAACTTAAGTCATTACTTTTATTATTTACTTGTAAATTTACCTAAACTAGATTTTACCTAAGATAAATTAGGAACTTAACTAAGTATCTACACTATTACACTAAAGGTACAACATGCAAAGCCCTAGTTACTACCCACTAAAGCGTACGCCCCTCCCCATTTACCAAGGTTAAAAATGAACTAGATGGTTACCATTTAGTTACTTAGGTAATACTTGTAAAAACCTTAGCCTCAACTAGTTACTTGAACCTAAGAGTTACACATCATGAAGTTTTACCAATGGTCAAGTATGGTGGGTAAAACTCTTGGCTAGAGTTTTACCACACCAAGACATGCTCCCTTGAAACCACATGCAACTTCCATTTGGCTAGCTACACCTCACCTTGTCTCCTCTCTTGTGAGACATGATGACTTAACACCTTGGGAATTCATGCACCTCCCACATATATATATGTACGTCCATACATCCTTCTCCTTGAGTCCCATGCAAACATACACATTATACCATATTACCCACATATTATACGCCCTATATAAACCCTCCAATACTCACAAATATTCTGAAATTAAGACCCTAGGAAGAATAAGCTAAAGCTTGAAAGGTGTAAAGATAATTTGGTGATCTTTAGCAGCCATATATCTAGGCGTTTACTTGAGACACACAACTCATAAGCTTGTAAGTACACTCACACTCTTTTATTTAGTCATTTTAAACATCCAATAAAACATATAAGTAACTACAGATTTGTGTCATGTGGAAAAACAAGGTCAAAAATATTTTTTATCAACTTTCTGTAACGTTTCTGTAACTGTACGCCCCCAAAGACAAACACCTAGTTGTAATGCGTTTTACTTAAATGTTAGAACATTTTAGGAGTCTATTTAACAAGAAAAATAAACATCTAATCTAGTTACCAACACCCTATAGGTTTATACTAAACAAATCGCATGTTTTATCTTTCCCCTACTGAAATTTGCGCCAAAACAGGCCTTACCCCCTTATTGCCCCGCATTTATCTACTTCATGTTAGAGGTACTAGGGTCATCCAAGGTACCGTTGTAAAGACCACCTGGGATACTACAAAACGCCCCCATGACCCGGTTAAAAATCCTAGTCGTTATCTTTAAAAACAGCCATCATTTTGGTCAAAAGTCATAAACACCAAAAAGCTTTTTACAACAAATATTTGGGAAAACATGGGATTTTTGATAAATTTGGTTAGGAACTGTATTAGAAACATTAGAAATGGGTAAAACAATATTTCACAAGGTCGCATGTAAAAGATATAGTTTAAAACTGAAATTTTCATAAAACGCGTCGTGGCTAAGTGGCCATGTTCGTGGACTTGTATCTTTCTAAATCAAAGACGACGAGGACATGAGGCTTATGCCATTTAAGAGAGATTACAGCAAAGAGTTTGAAGGGTCAAATGCGCTGTAGAAACCCTAGTTGGACTTGTGTAAAATTTGCCCTCTTTTAGCCCCGTTATCGCCCAAATACAACAAAAAGCACATAACCCCCTACTTTGGAAATTCATTGCGACAAAACCGTAAGAGCTTAAGACCTCTAGTTTGAGCCATTAGAAAGACCACCAGAAAAACTCTTTAAAGGATCAAGAATGTAATAAAACCTATTAGGGCCTCGCTTTTACTCACCGTACTTTTATCCATTTAGTAGAAAACTAGTAAATTTCTCTTATAAAATTTTAAGCATAAAAATTGTAAATTTTGTAAAATAAAGTTTCCTTGGACTAAAAATGTAATTTCTGTGAAGTTAGTCATATAAGGGCTGATTTTGTTAATAACCCATAGTTGAGGGTTTAAAGTGTCATTTTTGAAAGTACGAGGGTAAAAACTGTAAATATTTAAAAATTTAAAATATAACATTTTGGAAACATAAATTATTTAACAACTTTGGTTTTGGTAAAAACTTATTATTAATCATTTGAGTCATGATAATAAGTATGATAGGTATATTTAATTTTCGAAGAGACTTCATAAAGAACATTATCATCGCATAAACTTGGACATGAATACTAAATACATGATATACCAAATCAGGTCAAGAGTTGGAGCAGTTTGTTCATATTATCTAATTTGTTTTCCATCCAGACTACGATAACACCGAGGTGAGTTCATAGTCCCACTTTTACATATTTGTTTTCTAAACTTGTGGGGAGATACATGCTACAAAAACCGAACACAAGTATTTTTCTGTATGCTATCCTGAATGATATTGCCTAAGTTACCTACTCGATGCCACTAAAAGTCCCTCATATCATGAACCATTAATCACTTGCGGTGACGCGAATATCGTGAATAGATCTATTGGCGTTGGCGCCCATTTGGTTAGCCGGATAGGTAACCAAATGCACGTTATTTGAGAATACTAGGAGAATGGCAAACTCCTACCGGAGGGCATTGTTGCTCACATCATCTCTATGATGTTTGTAACTTACGTCATTATTATGACGTGTTCGTGTTAAGGTTTGCGTTTCATGAGACTTAAGGCAATATACACTATGTTGCAATGATACAAATGCTGTAACTAACTGAATATCTTGTCTGTGCAATATTTGATTTTATTACTACTTATCTTGTGTTCAACTGATTATTATACAAACACTATGGATTCACTCAACCTTTGTGTTGACCTTTTAGCATGTTTTATCTCAGGAAACTAGAGCACAATCTGGCAAGGAGTGGCAATGGACTTTCTTATATAAGGGCGTCCATTATTGTTATCATTCACAAGAATAAAACTATGTATTTCCGTATTTCCTTGGGGACCTTTATTATGTAAACTCTGATTTAAATAAATGAATGATAACTGTTTTATCTAAAACGTCTCTTTTGAGCCGTTTATCTATTATTATGACTGTGCTCCAGGAAGTAATACCCCAACCTTACTTCCGCTGCGTATCACGAAATTGGGGGTGTTACAGTATACATTTTCACGGAGAATATTATGTCACGGCTTGAATTGATGGTTGAACAAAGTTGACTACGGGTTTGTTTGTATTTGGTATTTCTTATTTGGATTTGAAGTGAGGTTTTCTGGGCGCGTTTACTTACTTCGTCTTCTTTCTTTCTACCCTTTCGCGAAGATGACTTGTTTGGGCATTTATAGAGTGTGATAAAGACTTGGCTATTTAGTTACTTTTGTGATTCTTTCTCACTTAACCCACAACGTAGCTATCACTTCGGTGTCTCACGCAGTTGAGGATACGTCAAGAGGTTTTGTACATTGAGTACACCGTTTATTTTCACAAGGATTAGTACAAGCTTAAGTAACAAATCTGGGGAATTCTACTTCATGTTCAAGTTTGGTATATCGGGTTTACTTCACCAAATGGTCACAACAATTCTTTGATGATGTGATTTGCAATTCTCATGGGATATTCGACGCCATCGAATATCAATGATACTTCACGATCTAAGCAAAATCTTTCAAGAATCTTGATTTTGATCATGATTTTCAAGATGTTTGCTTATGACAAGAACTTTTCGTGCAAATGGTCAGATATCGTCCATGATGCTTCCGAAAGTTCGAAACCATCATGGGGGAGAAAACGTGTACTTTGATGCTTTACGGTCAACCTCCAGGAGGAAGTAGTGTATACTACTCTACTTAGTATGGTTTGTGAAGTATTCCACATATGGGAGAGCAGCCTGCACTTTTGAATCAAAATGATCATCTTTTATCAGATTTCATATTTAAATCACATTTTCTCTCCCGATTAAAAATATCAAACCCTTTGAGATTTTGGATCCCAAATGATTTAAATAGGTTTAGAAAACTTGGGAGAAAATATGGCATTGTTTAAATTAAATCAGTTTTATCTTGGTAGGTTCTTGAATGTGTATGAAGTTCAAAAATCTATTTCTTGAACTTCATACATAATGTTATGTCATGGTATGATTTTCTTTAAAACTCAAAGATCTTTCGAAATGAATTTTTTTTGTTCCTGTTTGATTGTGATTTTTTTTATTTTACTTAAAAGATCTCTTAAAATTATCATACATGACACTAACAATCTTGAATGTCTAAAATTGATTCTTATCAGTCAATTTCAAAATTAAATCAAGCCACGTCTTTCCCTAAAATCTTTTAAATGATTTAAATCAATTGGGATCAAAAATCTCAAAAGGTTTGAAATTTTTGATCGGGGGAGAGATCGTGATTTAAATCTCAAATCTGTTTAAAGGGTGATTGTTTCAAAAGCACTCCTTCCTTCTGCCAAAAGATTTCAAATACATGATGCACATGATTGAGGAGGAGCATTTAACCAAAAATCAGAAGAGAATTTAAATAAGGCCATATCTTCACCCAAGTTTTCTAAACCTATTTAAATAACTTAGGATCCAAAATCTCAAAAGGTTTGATATTTTTGATCGAGGGAGAAAATGTGAATTAAATATGAAATCTGATAAAAGATGATCATATTGATTCAAAAGTGCAGGTTGCTCTCCCATATGTGCTAAACGTTTTCATTAATTGATGCACATATTGAGGGGGAGCATTTCAAAAGAAAATAAACTATCGAGGTACAAAGGATTTAAAATCTTAACTACCTTGATTGATTTTCTAATGGTTTCTCTATAACAAGTGTGATCGTGGAAGTACTTCTAAGAACTCCTTCCTCTATGTGTTAAATGATTTCAAATACCTAACACACATATTGAGGGGGAGCATTTACCAAAAAAATCAAAAGGCTTTTTCCACGGAAATTGTGATCAAGAAAATATTTCAAAGTCTTCTTGCCTCCATGTGCTAAACAATTTCAAAATCATACGCACATGTTGAGGGGGAGCTTTTCTAAATGATAAAAAATAATTAAGGTACAAAATGCTTTGAAATTATATCGCAAGTACCTTGATTGATTTTCTAAATGATTTTTCAATTGGTTTCAAGAAGGAAAGAACTATACCAAAAAGACCGACCACTTTACTTTATGCATTGGAGTTATAAGGATGGTAAAGTTAGGTATTAGTTCCCACGATCCCGCCAGAACCAGAGTGATCTACCCAGGGAAAATCTACTAGTTAGTGTAGAAGTCCTTAGGTATGATGAAAAAAGGAGAAATATGAGAATATGGGAAGAGTGCGGACTGAGATAGAACTAGAACTAGAATAAACCCAACAAGGTTCTAGTTATGAAGTCTCGGTAAGCACTAAAGGGGTTGAAGAATGAAAAGAAATGAATGTGAAAAGGGTGAAAAGAAATAGCCCTCCAATAATTCAACCTTAGGCGTAAACGGGTTCAATACATATGCTCTTGGTGGCTACTAAGGTAACACCGGTATTGAAGACAAGACATCATGGACCCGGTGACGCACCGCACTAAACTTCCCAAGCTACTCAAGTTCCTCTTAAAAGAACTTGTTTCATTCTCAGGGGGAACCTACATAATCTATCGACTTTATCTTAGAGATGGTTGATATTGAAGAAGGAGACCCTCTCCCTAGTCTCCGAATAGGAAACCAAAGTGCACAATTGAGTCTAGAGCCAAGAGATCATCCACAAAATCTCATTAGGACACAAAATTAATGAAGACTTGCTGTTTCACACAATGTGGAAAGTAAGTATATATTGAGAGTCCTACGAATTATCCTTGTGATATTTTCCAGAACATCTGAGTGATATTTTAAATATTCACAATGAAGATGGAAATCCTTCTAGAGTTAACATCAAACAAGCTTTTTGTGGGTGACATGTGAGATCTTTCAAAAGATCAAGCTTGTGAAAACTGGATAGAAACAATGGGACGATTCAATCTTGAATCAACGTTGGTCCAGGAAATGAATTGACAAATACTTTTGAAAAACCGTTCGATGTGCAAATCTTCTTTTCTAGCACATCGAATGATTATTCACATTTCAAACACAAAAAGTATTTATGATTGAAAATTGATCTTTCTTATAAAACCTTCGTCGTATTGCAAAAAACTTTCTCCAAGCAATACGCGATTGTTTTCAAATCAATTTTTCATCAATCAATGAATCTCAATTCGCTGGTTCACTCACTCCGTGTTGTCTACTTTGGGACGCTCCGGTTTGAGAACGGCTAGATCAAGTCTGCGAAACCACGTCAAGGAGATTCTTGAATTCTACGATCACGGGCAATATTTATCTTGATCAAGCTGGGAACCGTGGTTCTTGCAATCATATTCAACAAAAGTGAACAAAGACACTTTCATGTGTTTTAGTGCTAACTATTGTTTGCAGGAACATTTGGACGGTTGCAGCTGATCGATATTGAGAAGTCAATTCATAACCGCATGCTCACAGCACACACGCTTAATTGAAGAAAATCATGACAATCAAAGACATACAAAGATGCTTCCGCTACTCTGATGAAAGATGTCATGATCCAGAAAGTGTGAGCATGTCGGTCCAAAAGTCACAACATCACATAAAGGCAACACAACAAAGGGTGATCCAGAAATACGTTGCGGCTGATGATCTCGATTAAAGCTCAAAGATCATCAAGACGTGGATCAGTTAAAGACCTCTATTGAAAGTACAAAGTGATCGGACTTTGAAGAATCATTGCTAAAGCACAAAGATTACGGAAGTGAATAATTGAAGTCTACGAGCTCAGAACTTAAGATAAAGATAGAATGCTAGGATGCAAAATGTATTTCATGGGGCGACCTCCCTTAGGGGGAGATTGTTAGGATTTGGAAAATCCATATGGAAGAGTCGGTCAGCTCAACTCTAGTCTAGCATATGTTAGCTCGTAGACTTTATGTTATTTGCTAGTTATTTAGTTAGTTAGCTAGTTAGTTAGTTAATTTAGAGCAACACCGTGAAGGACGGACGGATCTTTACCCACTGTATGCCTGATCCACAGTCCGACAGGAGGACGTTTAGTTGTAACTATAAATACCTCTTCCATCCTTGGAAGAGGTGGTGCTTCTTAATCTAACCTTTCCTTTTTGTTTTTACTTTCTCTCTCTAAAGAACACCCTCTCTACTCTTCCTCTCTCTAAAGATGGCATACTTGTATTATCACCATCCTAGACCACCCGAATCATCAAACAACATAATATATGATCCTGAAACAATGTATATGATGAATAACTCTTTTTGTTGATGAACATCGCCAATGATGGACACTAATTTTTTGATAAACAATTTTTTTTCTGATGAACAACATCTATGATTAACAACTTTTTATTGGTGAATAACACATAAAATAAACAACTCTTTTATTGACTCTTTTTACTGATTTTTTTTATTGATGAACAACATTTTTTTATTAATAACCAATGTCTATGATGAACAACGCATATGATGAATAACTATTTCTTTTGATAAACAACGTCTTTTTTTTCTAAAGGCAATATATTCCAAACCAAAAGAGACCGGGTAAAACAAAGCGCCCCTATATTAAACGAGACACTTAAGGATAAAGGACCCGAGGAAAAACATATTACAAATACATTGATGAAATACAAATGAAACTAGCATAAGCAAATCTATTATGGACCAAATGACGAAACTCACTTATAACCCAAAGACATGACAATAAAACAAACCACAATGACTGACCCATGAAGATGTGGACCCACGAACATTTAGGAGCCATAACCATATAATTAGTTGAAATAGGCATTGTCAAAAGCACCAAACTGAAATGTAGCCAAAAAGAAGCTCCCACTGTGCAGAAATCCTTAGCTGCATATCAGGTGCCCATGAAAAAAATTGAAAATTATGGTACTGACTTGCAGACACAACAGATAGATAGATCCACTTGCAGAATACCCTGCAACTTATTGTCAATCACAATTTGATGATGAACCAAACAACAAAACGTGAACCTTTTATTGCCAAACACACATTGATGCAGAACCAAACATCATAACTGAGATTTTATATCAAAACGCACTTGTTGCAAAACTATATCAAAGAGCACAA
The DNA here is from genome assembly GCA_022545495.1 of Chrysanthemum lavandulifolium. Taxonomy (NCBI): domain Eukaryota; kingdom Viridiplantae; phylum Streptophyta; class Magnoliopsida; order Asterales; family Asteraceae; genus Chrysanthemum; species Chrysanthemum lavandulifolium. Next base: position 142,892,805 of record CM040241.1, on the reverse strand, counting down.
AGAGCATAATTGGCCCACTATATCGTTGATCACAAGGAATGACAGCAAAGAGCAGCCAAATACACAATAATTGACGGACACAACCACTGTACACTGCCCACCCCTTACTGCATTCTGAAATAGCTGACCAACTATAAAATATACTGATAAGGAGCTAATAAAACGCATCAGGCACATAACCTCGAATACCAGATGCAGAACACATTGTAGCACTAACTGTCCCAATCACTTACTGTAACCGATATTATATGGATCCCATAACCATTGTTGCCAATCTATCACTTTATATTTGTTTGATCTTCTCACAATCCATTCGTAACTTTTGAGTTTATTATCTTGAATAATCTTTTCACAAAAAACGTCTTTGATGAACACTTTTTTTATTAATAAACATGTTTTATTGATGAACAACTCTTTTTATTAACCAAACACTCTTACATTGATAGAAAATGCATACGATGAACAACTACTTTTATTGATAGACAACACATATGATGAAAACCTAAATTTTTATCACATATATCTTATTTATTAAGTTTTCCTAAATAAAATTTAACAAAAAGATAAAGAAAAAACACAAATAAGGATCTCAATATAAATTCATTAAATGATAAACTCTTGTTCATCGATAATATGGTGTTCATCGTATTTTAAAAAGTTGTTTATCTGTGATTTTAAAGATTAAAATATCAAGAACTATTTTTTGTTTTCATAAAAGAATAAATGTTGACTTTTTATGATACACCTTTAAGACCAAAATTAAGGGAAAAAATTCATTGAGACATTTCATCAAATACTTTGTAGACATTTTAATAAATACTTCAATTGTTTGAATTTTTTAAAGAAAAACTTAAAAGAACTATAAAAGGTGAAGAATTGGCCATGAGTTTATGTTTATTAATCTTAATTTGAAGGAAAACTTGATACAAAAATGAAGATACCTATCGTGGAATTGAAGATACAAATTTTGGAGAAATTATTGTAATTAAATCACGGATTGAAATAGTTAAATGTCGAATTGAAATATGGGAAAATTGCCAAGAAAGGTAACATAAGATACATAATTTGACAATAAGGGAAACATAATAATTTCTCACAAAAAAACATAATTTTTGGTGCCTAGTGAAGCCATTAATCTTCTCTTTTATACTTACTGTGGATGATGGTTGAGTGAGTATAAGAGAGGAGGTAAGATGGAAATGTAACTAGATGGTATATGGTGCAGTTTATGGTGAATTGAGGATTGTAAATTTGTATTGCTGGTTATATCATATAACTTATATGGTTCTGAGATGTTTCTGGCAATGAATTTTGAATCAAATTCAGTTGCTGTCATGAAGATATTGGGCAGCATTTATAGATTTTGTTGTATTCTCAGTTGTGATAAATACTTGAATTGGGGAATGTCTAATTCCTAGTATTCTGTGTCTTATAAGTTTTGTACAAACTATTTGGAAATGTTAATATAATTCACCTTTGCCCAAAAAAAAAAAAAAAAAAAAAAAAAAAATTCTCACAACTAAAAAAGATTGAGAAATCAATTTTATGACCGAAAGGAAATATGGTATTAAATTTATGTTGTTGAAGGGTATATTCGAGATATTTCTCAAAGTTCTACTTCAATCTTGATTAGTTAGGTATTACACGTGCATAAAAGAGTTATACGTGATATTTTAACCTATGATTTTTCATTTAATAAAAGGCAAGTAAAAACCTTTGCCTTTTTTTATGTATCCACTTTTTATGAAATATAAGTCATATGAAAAATTTTACCTTTAATTACTTGAATTAAGCTAAAATGCCATGTTATAATTTTTTATACACACGTAATACTTAAATAAGTAGTAACGGTATAAATTTTTGATATAAATCTTGTACTACCTCCGTCCCAAAATTATAGTCATTCATTGACTTTTTTAGTTTTTCCTTTTCAACTTTAACCTTAAATATTTTTATTTGTGTTATACAATAATTGATGAAAGATATACCAATGAGAATACATTTAAAACCCAATCCATTCATATATTTTTCATCAAGTATTATATAACATAAACAAAAATATTTAAGGTCAAAGTTGTAGAAGAAAGACCGAAAAAATCAATAGGGGACTATAATTTTGAGACGGAGGGAGTATCCAGTTAAAGTTGGTTGTAATAAGGCTTAAGGTCATATTTAATCTTGTATCAAATTTTGATGAATTAGCTCCAATAGAGGAGAGGCCACTAGTAATCAAGTAAAAAAAATGGGTGATTTGATGGTGGTGACCACGGATGAAGTGAAAATGGTGACGATGTCTTTTGTGATATTTATGTTTGAATGAGGTATAAGTAGATGGTAAAAAATGTAGTGACTATTACGGCCGACCCCAATCTTTAAATAACACAAATTAAACACCAACAACAACAACAACAAACCCAATCCCGCCGAGGCAGGGTATGGGGGAGGTAGAATGTAGACAGATCCTACCCCTACCCCAAGGATAAACCCGGGAGTAAGGAGACTGCTTCCAATGAGACCTCCGGCTTGTGCACGTGTGCGGGTGAGAAAGAAGAGAAGAGAGAGCAAAAGGGCAGCAAGCAAAAAGCAGGTGAAAAGGGGCAGACCAAACACGCTCAAACGCAAAACCAAAGCACAAAGCATACCAGAAAACAAAACCAAAACGCAAAGGCAGGCAAACCTAAGGAAGCAAAACAAAGGAAGTCAGAACAACCCGCGGGACCTAAAGCAAGGGCAAAAATGCAACCTAAGGGGGCAACAAAGAGCAAGACAAAAACACGCAAGGGGCCTAAGCTAAGGTAAAGGCAAAACAAGGCACCAAGGCAAGGCAAGAAGACGCCTAAAAGCCTAACACCTAGCACGAACTACCCATGAATCCTAATTCTATCTCTCCACGCATTCCTATCTGAGGTCATGTCCTCGGACAAGAGCATCTCCTTCATGTCGAGCTTAAGTCTATCCTCTCACCTGAGATTGGGTCTACCCCTCCTTCTCACACCATCAACTACTAGCGCTTCGACTCTTCTTACAAGCGTTGATTGTGGCCTCCTCTTGACATGGCCGAACCACCTCAACCTTCCTTCTCTCATCTTCTCGATAATATTCCCGACCTCAAGTTTTGCTCTGAAAACACCGTTCGGGATTATGTCAAGCAAGGTTTTCCCACAGGTCCATCTTAACATTCTCAATTTCGCCACCTCTACTCTGTTAGCATTGGTCTAAATCCCATATGTTAATATACCCCTAAATAATACAATGTAAATACTATGTTACCCCTTTTTTTTAATCTAAATTGATTTGTCAATTCATTTTAGGAGTGAAAACTATTGTATACCTCTTGGTGTCAAATATTGTATCTTATATTACTTTTTTTGGCGGTTTATTTTTGAAATATTTGATCCCGATTGAAGAAATTAAAAATGAAAAAAATGGACCATGGAAATAAATATAAGGGAAAGAGAGAGAGAGACTACCTCTCAAGTCTCGATATATGAAAACTTTTTAGACTTTTTATGAAAAGTTGCATCTTTCTATTTGATCCTCTTCCTACTCACATAAATATCTAAAAAAAAAAAGGAAAATAGGTGCATGATGAAACTATAGCATTACGAAATAGAATACAACATTACGCATAGAATCATGGGTTCATTCCTATTACAACACTGATCTGATGTAGATCTAAAGAGTTTATAACAAGAAATGAGAAGATGAATCATATCAAGGGCATTTTGGCCCTCCTCTCTTGGTCTTCCAATCGTTGTAACATGGGCAAAACTGTTTGTTTCCATATGTCCCAGGAGGTACACACAAGCATGTGGCACAACATTTTTGGCAAAAGAACATGCATGGCTTCTTGAAGGCAGTTTTCGAGCACCTATTTGTGCATCTTGGAGGACACTCTGAACCATAAAATAGAGTGTAACAACATAAACATGATATTGCTTGTAGTGCACAAAGCAATGAAAATAAGAGGATATATTTACTAAAAGTCGTTTTTAAAATTAAACCTTTGTGTTTGTAGAAACAAAAAATTGTTTGATATAGTTAAAATGACCAAATTATATGAACAATACCTTGGGGTTGAAGGCTTCCAGGAGTGGCCCCATACTGCAAGTAATTAAAAATCCGTGTTATACATAATCAAATAATGCCAATCATGCTCTTATTCATCAAAATGGTATGGGTATACAATAGAATTTGATAATACTATTAGATGTAAGCTATAAGCCTATAATCTACCATAAGCTAGTGAAGTTGATACCTGATACAATGTAAAACATGGCAAAAATTAAAACGGGTTTAACCCACGAAAATGTATACAAAATGTTTAATACTTCTTCAAAATGATTTGTTTATAACTTTGTGCTAATATCTTTACATGCACTATTTTTATTTGGTTTAATTAGCTAGAAAAAAATATATGAATGATATTAGATTAACAAAACTTGGTGTCACATGCCCATTACTAAAGCCATCGTCGCACTCACTTTTGATTCATTTAACCGTAAGTCAAAGGAAACAATGTACGTACCATAGAAAAGTTGCTTGGTGGTTGTGGTTGAGGTGCCGGTGAGTACGTAATGTGCTTCGCCTGTAACATAGATTACTCATATGATTAGCTGAGTGCCGATAATTACAATTTAATATCTACTGAATTGATTTATATTTAAGAATCAAGAATGCAAGTCTTTAACGCATGCTTGAAAAGTTGAAAATGATGTAAAAAAGTATAAGCCCATAAGCTATATCACAATTTGCTAATTGTATTTCAAAGTTGAGTGTTTGGCATATATGATGCATAAGTTTAATCTAATTTGATCAAATGTCCATATTTCAAGTCTCGTCAAAGACATCTTCAAACAAGAAGACATTCATATACCAGTATCATATTAGCAGCGAAAAAATTAAATCTTTAATTTGCAATAGCAAGAAGAGAAGAGAATGTTACTGACATGAATGTCAGAATCAAAGAGTAGAAGCATCATTATTCCAATCAAAATACTTGCTTTGGACTCCATTTCTGCTCTAAGTCTCTAACTAGTTGATGTGTGCGTGTATGTTTGTTGCTAGAGTAGGTTTAATTTATAGGCAATATTTAAGAAATAAGGACAAAATGGAATCATTTAGGCAAAAGAAATACTTATTTCCATTACTTTGTGCTTTTTAGAGGAAAACAGATTGAAAATAATTAAAAGAAAACCGACTAAATTTGTATAATAAGAACAAAAGGCTTGTGTCATAAACTCCCAATGATATCTAAATTTGTGTGAGAAGCACCTCAGTCAAATGGTTGTGGGTTCAAGTCTTGCTTATGACGTGTGAGATAGATTTATGGTATAAAAATTATGAGATAGTGTTCAAAAAAAAAAAAAAAAGGATTTAACAAACATATTAATGAGTCCATGGTGATTTCTTGCAAAATAATGATAGCCGATAATATATGTCGGTAGGTTTATATGCTTCAAGGATAATATATGAAAGACAATGGTAAATGTTGGATCGGAAAAACGGACTTCCGCCTTAGGGAAACATGATCTATATATTTCATCTCTTTGGAAACCATGTGATGAGAGATACACACTTGAAAGCTAATGAACGAATAAGGGAGTCATACTACTTGAGTAAACATTCTTCTAACTTCATCATATTAGCTTCTTACATTACACGTCAAACATAAACAGTATAGAAACCGTGAGCAAGCATGTGAAACTAGATACAAAAGCGATAAGTGATAGGTTCACATGTGAGCTAAATTGGCAAGACCCTTTGGATGAAAAGACTAACAAACAAACTAATACCGTTAAACCACCATTTTCCTATCTCTTTATCTCATACACGTGAATACCTCTCCAACATTCTCATATGCTTCTTGTTTGTTTCTTTCTTAAATTTGGAACTTGTATACGGTGTTCATGTAGATTGTTTCTTTATTTATGGCTAATGGGGGACCACAGATTTTAGTTTGGCACTGAAATTACCGAAAAGATGATAATATATGTGAGATTGGAATCTATGACATGTTACATCGACTATCACCTCAAAATATACAAAAGCATATTTACCCAAATCTATACTGATCACCTATACGGCAGATACCGCCCTACACTAATATGCAGTCGCGGATAACCAATGACCGCGACTAGCGAACTACAGGGCTGCGGAAGTTGGTTGGCCCGGCTCTAGACTATTACGAGGTACCGCGAAGGGTCAACCAATAAAGCATAAGATCCCTAGTAGGACGAGCGAGGTAAAACATATATCCACCAGCATTCGGGGATTCACGTACGGTCTCCAAAGGAACCAACACTCCGCCTTCCGGACCTAAGAGTGGAATCCAAGTCACCAAGCACCAGGGGCGGAGGGGATGGGGTGACTAGCAGGTGCTAGGCCTCCCCCAACTCCTCCAACAAGCTTACTACAATATAGCCTCGAAAGCCTAAAGTATTAGGAATATCAACAATCGGCCCCTCCTAATCGGCCTGCCACAGTGTTGGGCGAGGCAGGCGACTACCAGGCATCAATATTAGAGGGGGCATCATATGATCGAGTCAATTATTTTTTAAGTTTTAAAAATACTAAATGAAAATTTTCAGTCAAAATCTATGGTGAAGTCAAGCTTTTACGAGGAAGAAGATGTTTTCAGTTAGAAGAGAGAGAGAACCGGACATGTAGTAAAATTGTTTTCATCCAACTTACAAAAATAAGCCAAAATCTTTTGAAGTCTCCTTTGTGGTCACTTTTAACTCAATGTCCAAAATGGTCATGCGCAACCACCATTTCCATGCAGCTCCACCCAAAATTAAGCCTTCTGCAATAAATCATTTCAACTCCACTCCAAATTTCGCCACGTGTCCAAATGAAAGTACAAAAGTACAAATAAAAAAAAAAAGTACAAAAGTGTACTTTCATTTAGACAAGTGGCTAATTTCGGATGGGCTGAGTCAGTCAAGGCATTACTATTTTGGACATTAGGTTAAAACTTGACCACAAAGAGGACTTCAAAAAAGATTTTGTCTTATTTTTGTACTTTTCTCTAATATTTAATTACTTTAAATGTTCTTTTATTTCGAGTTTTTATCATTTAAATTTTTTTTAGAAAACAAACAAATTATATAATCTTATCATCGGGTTCTTTTATCAATCGGTTTAATAATCAGTTTAATGTTAATTTGTTTTAAAGGCAGTTTGGTGCAGCGGAGTATCTTACGTGCCACCAAGGCACCAAGTCGGTAAAGAAGTGTTACTAATCTTTGTAACCAAAAAGTGTTTTGTCATATTGGTTCGAACTACAGTACATCGCTATTACCTTTTTTTTAAATAATTCGGCCCCCCTTAACGTGAAATCCTGGCTCCGCCCCTGCCAAGCACGTGACTCTGTTAGATGATAGTTAAAGCCCAAACTTAGTTGTGGGTTTGGTCCATTAAATTTAGGGTTTGGTATGGTTGTTCAATAAGTTATGTATTCATTATAAATACATATGCACTCCTTATTATGTAGATACAAAAACACAATCAATAATATAACTATTTATTATCTTTCATGGTATCCGAGCTCTAGGTAAGATCCACCCAATAAATTTACATCCTCCGGTCATTGGCTAGTTGTCGGTGAACCAGAGTGATCCTAATAATTTTCGCTTTATTGTTTTTTTAGGATTTTGTTTTCCGTATTTAATACATAAACCCTAAACCCTAGCTGTCAAAATACACAAAATATGTTGAGTTGTCTTCAATCAACGATATAGTTTTCTTCCTCATCAAATTGTTTTCGTTGTTGATGATCATTGTCATTGACAACAAAGTTGACCACCAAATTGCCGCTTCCTCCTAAAGGCAAAGCAAACCATGACGTAAAAAAAATAGCAAACGTGATAAAAAAAAATGGAGGAAACCGCGAAAACAATATACAATTATGTCGCCAAATACAAGTCCATCTCCGTACACATGAACAACAAAGAAGAGGAGAAAAGAAAAGAAGAAGAGAAGAAGAAGGCGATTTCAATATTTTATTCAGTTTGTACGTCCGAGAACCTCCCATTCAAACTACATGGGAGTGTTAGATAATAGTTAAGGCCCAAACCTAGTTGTGGGTTTGGGTCCACTAAATTTAGGGTTTGGTATGCTTGTTCAATAAGCTATGTATTCATTATAAATACATATGCACTCCTTATTATGTAGACACAAAAACACAATCAATAATACAACTATTTATTATCTTTCAGACTCGCCCAAACAAGTAAGGAATCCTTAATGGGAAATGAGTGTTAACTAAGCATTGCCTTAAAAGAGTATGGGTAGCACAGATCCCAAGGACAACACAAGTCAACCTAGAAGACAATAGGACTCAGATATTGATGCTTCACGTCCCTATCTCCGACAGAACCATGATATTATCCACTGGATAAAAGAGTGCACCACCACCCGTGATCCACAGGTAACACCAAGGAACCTCACCTATAAATACCAGGCATTTGGTCATTGAGGGTAGGTTCACTCACACACTTATTAACTCAAAAACATCTCTCACTTTCACATATACCCCCAAAAATGATTACTCATTCTTACGCCTGAGGTTGATCATGGGAGCCCCCTCTCACGGTGAGACTAACGGTGCACTTTTCTTAGCAGGTTCAATACGTTGAATCGTTCTCATCTCAAGATTATAAAATGAAACCTCGTCAATTTAGTGAGCTATTACCCGCTAAAATCTGGTTCATCATATACTTAGCAATAGAGGTGTTATTCGGGTTGACCCGGTCGGGTTCGAGATAATCAAGTCAGGTCAATTTGGGTCAAGGCTAAAAAAACATACCCGAACCCGACCTTGTTTAGAGCTCGGGGTCACTCGGGTTGGGTCAATTCGGGTTCATGTCAATCGAGTCGGGTCATTACGGGTCAAGGCTAAAAAAACATACCCGAACCCGACCTTGTATAGAACGCGGGTCACTCGTGTTGGGTCAATTCGGGTTCGGGTCTAGGCCGTTTAAAAATGATAAATTTTTGGTGTTGAAACTTGAAATACATAAAAATTAGAAAGAAAAAAAAAATCAAACTCGAGTTACTCGGGTTGACCGAACCCAGTATGATACATATATTAAACCCGAACCCGAGCTTGTTTAGAACTCGGGTCAATTGAGTTGACTCGATTAACATAAATATAAATTTGAACCTGACTGACCCGACCCGAATAGCTATATTCGAGTTCGAGTTCGAGTAGGTCGGCTTTTATGACACCTTTACTTAGCAATATCAATTAGTGAAAATTTAAGTTGCATTTGATGAGAAATGAGACATTTGTCTAAAAGAGTTATAATAATAATAATAATAATAATAATAATAATAATAATAATAAATAACCAAAAACACGTTAACTGTGGGCGATTATGACGTCTAACCGTGATCATCTTGATCCCTATTGCTCACGTTCGTCTATGCATCATTAATTCAATATTCTCTTTTGAATTATGGTACTATTGCTCACGCTCGCCTATTCATCATTAATTAAATATTCTCATTTGGTATGATCATGCCTTTTTCCATCTTTTTCAAACAGTTAGTTCCTTTTTTTTTTAAGGTTTATCCGATTTCAGCTTTTGCTGTTGTGGTTTCTTCCAGACAATTGTATAGGATTTGTTTACTTTTTCAAATCAGTTTTTGGGTTTGGGTGCTGTTGCGGAAGGTTTGTTTCTTCAGGTTTTGATTATTGTGGTGCCTTGGTACGGTTTATGTTCCGTTGTTATGGCTATTGTGCGGTTTCATTGCCCTTTTGTGGGGTTTAGTGGTTGTCATGATGGTGGTGGAAACGGGCTTACCAAAACATCGTTGATCACTCATCTTCGTGATCGTAATTTCAATGAGGATGCACTAGCTATCACAAAACATTCCCTGATTGTGGTGATGGCGTTGTTAGGTTCGTGTTGTTTGATCTCACCAAGCCACAAGTTCCTTCTTCTGTTCAACTTGCCCATGTTGAAGATTTGTGTTAATACAAATAAGCCGTGAAAACGTTTATTTATATTTTACGATCTTCTAATGTTTTGTCGATAACAAATATAAAATCATTTTAACGAAACAAATAGAGTACATAAATAGTTTGAGTTAATAGTTTTCTAACACACTTACGCTTTCAAATAAAACACTAAAACAAGTATAAGTGATTTTATGATTTAGATACATATGTACAACAACTAGTGTTTACATATTGGGTTAAACATATACTTAAACTAAGTATACTAAAATGGGTAAAAACTAAGTGTATGCTAAATTGGGTAAATACAAGTATATACTAAATGGGTAAATACTAGCAAATGGTTTTGACCCATAACCCATGGTTTTATATATACCACTTAACCAAGTCCATTGTATCCTTAAGATACATTGTATCTAGAAAGAAAATCATGGATCAACCCATAACCCATGACCCATGACCCATAACCAAAATACCCATGGGCAAAGAGAGGCGGACCACGGATCCCTAGCTTTGTGCTAGCGGATCCCTGTGGTAGGGATCCGTGGGATCCGGGAAGCAGAAGAGAATTTCCTCTATAAATAGAGAGCCATTTCTTCCTCTCTATGGGTGCTTTTACATATACTTCCCAAAGTATTCTAACCTCTAACCTCGGATCTAAGTGATCTATGTAGTTTGTCTTTCGTTTTGTGTGATATACTAGGTTCCTCTTAAAGGAAAGATCACCACCTCTTGAAGACGTGCAAGCTCAAAGTCCATGAGTTGCCATGCTTCGTCATCATCAAGACTACTAAGGTTATCTTGTTGATAGTTCTTTCTTTCTCCATAGTTGTTGGGTTGAAGGCATTAGTGAAGAATACCGAAAGTGTCAAGATGAAAGCATTAGTGAAAGGTGCTCATCATCCGTGTCAAAGCATTAGTGAAGGATGCTAAAGGTGTCAAGACAAAGGCATTAGTGAAGGGTGCCAAGCGTTGTGTCAAAGGCATTAGTGAAGGATGCCAAAGAATCAAATCAAGTAGCATTTGGGAAGAATGCCTAGGTCGTATAATCGATGTGGTGCATCGTTATACATATATGTATTTGTTTATATACAAGGATGGTGATATCCTTGATGGTGTTGTAACAAGGAGTAGATATCCTTGAGATTAGGTGTTGTGTCGTGAAGGTATAGTTCACCTAAGGTGTGAAAGAACTAGGTGCTTAGCCTAGTACCTAATAAAGGGTAGGCGACGTTGTGAAGGGTTAGTTCTCCTAAGGTGTGAAAGAACTCGGTGGTTAGCCTAGCACAGTATAAAGGGTAGGCGACGTTGTGTTAGGTGTGGTTCGCCTTGGTGTGAAAGAACTCGGTATTTAGCTTTGTACCGGAAAAAGGTTAAGCGACGTTGTGAAGGCTTCTCCGCCATAAGGAGTTGGTGTAGTGTTTACGAACTCTCGAGTAGGTGACTCGGGGAGTGGAGTAGGGTAAGGAAGGTGTCCTTGTAGCCGAACCACTATAAATACTTGTGTCGTGGTGATGTGCTTCTTACTCTTTATCCTTCATTAATTGTTTATATATATCTATCTATCAATGTCCAACATAAACAATCAAATAGATTGACATAAGTCGATCTAAATATTTAAAAGGAAGTCTTAAATTGGTAAAACTATTCAACCCCCCCCCCTTCTAGTTTTCCACAATTGGCATCAGAGCTTCATTACCAAGTTTCTTAAAGTATGTTGTACTTTAAAGACTTGATACGATCCGTGTATGTTTGAAAACTACAAAGAAGGATTTTTTTTTGGGTCATATCTTTCTTAAAAATCATTTTGTTGGACATTGATAGATGACTCTAACAACTTTTGTTCCTAAGAAATCTTCATGCTAGAATCTCTCCAAAATCTTCATTCAAAGAATAATGAAGTCAACATTCAAGGAAGGATCTAAAGGTAATCACAACTCACGACATCAAGTACAAAGGATTACTTTAAAAGCTCATGAAGTATCTTTGGCATTATGTCAAACCAAGAAGCATAGAGGTATGTTTTACTTTTCATTAGATAGGTTACATGAGTTCAATTTATTTTTCATAAGTTTTCTTTGCTTATTTATCTCTAACATCATTAGAAGTCTCTTTCGTCACTTTTCCGTCTTTTTCATCATCGGGAATAATACTCCTTTTGATTCGTCAAACTAACGCCGTCATCACATATGAACCTTTGATATGTGATTCATCAAAAGCCGTCATCCAAAAACAATCTTCATCTAATACCTCCGAACTATCTTTTAATAAGCTAATTTATAAGTCTACTACAAAAATAATGTCAAACAACCCCTTTTCTCGTCTACAAGAGGCGGATCCCCTAGTTGTACTAGCCGGATCCCAAACATAAAGGATCCGGGGAACCGTGGAACATAACTCACCTATACGCTTTCAAAAATTCACCACCGATTGTTTTTCCTCTACTCACACAATAACAAAAAACGACCAAGTCGCAAAATTCATCCTCATTGGCTTCCATACTTTCAAGTATCCCTCCTAGAACACCATTGTAAGTAATCACATTAACTTGTTGTAACTTTCATCATCCTCATCCTAGGGTTTATGGTTTCTTAATATCTAATCAATTAACTCAATTAGGTTTTTCAAACTAATCATGAAAAGGGATTTTAACAAAATCACTTTGTGTTCACAACATTGTTAATACAAATCAAAACCATAAACCCATTCCAACTAATTTATCTTAATTGAAAATTTGTATTTTTAGGAACAATCATGCCCAAAGCCACTCAACAAGATCACCATGACACCGTCCATTACCTTACCCATTACTATCGTAAAAGGGGATTGACCAAAACCGACCGTAAAATATTCAAAAGTCTTGTAAAACGACTTATCCACGAAGGTCGTGTAGTCAAGGAATGTTTCCTTGAAGATACCAACATTCGTCAAGTTTTCTCGACAATCAATTTTGATTGTCTCCTTGACATAGATGAACAAATTTGTCCGGTCTTCATTTTTGAATTTTACAAAAGCTTTAGGATCATTAGAAACACCGACAATAGCATCTCAATCGCCTTCATCATCAACAAACAAAACTTTATTTTCCTCTCAACACCTTTGCCCAAATTCTTGGCGCTCCTTGTGAGGAATTTGTATGTACTCCCAAGATTGGGCAATTAACTCTCAAAACCATGCACTTGATCCCAAGCCTCTATAACACTCCTCTCGACGATCCCGAAACCATTCGTGATACTATCTTTAAAATTAGGACCGACCAATCCGTTACGATCGTAACAAAAAGCTCATTCACCGTGATCCCTTTAAAATGGAACTTTTCAAATGCATCCCATGTTTTGAAAATGGGAAGAAACTTAGGGAAAATATCATTAGCCTAGTTGGAAACAAAGATCATCCAAACGCATGTCTTGTGCAAATGATCTATTGTCTTACCCACCAAAGGCCATTTAATCTTGCCTACTACATGGTAAGGAGAATGGTGGGTATTCAAAGCTTCCAACATGGTACTCCCATATGGTATGCTCCTAACATGACTTTGTAAGTATGTTAGTGCATTGCAACCATCCCCTATCAACGATGATCATTACCTTTCCGATCACGTCATGGTACCTCTTACCAAACAACCCTCTAAACAGTTCATGGTCAATAGAGAGAAACCGGAAGCTCTCTCGGACTCCTCGGCCGGAGAAGAAGAAGAAGATGAGGAAGACATCGACCCCGTATCCAACATCAAATTGGAAATCCTTGAATACCACAAACAACTTCCAACCATTCCAAACGAGACCATGGATTTAAACAAATAAGAGGCATGATTCAAACCTCGCCACAACCTCACTAAGCCGTCAAAAGGAAAAGGAAGAATTGACGAAAGAGACAATAGGAATGTGCTTAGTTTCTTTTACTTTATGTTTGAATGATTTCTCTTTTTTGGTTTATGGTATTTTGGATATTGTTACTTTATCTTGTAAGTGATGTTTTATGATAACTTGCTTGTTCCTATTGCTTGTTTTATAGATTTAATAGTGTACAAAATCTGCACATCATTTTCGTGTAGGTTCTGTGTTGGTTCTGATCTGCAGACGCCGGATCCCTAGGATTAGCCTAGCCGGATCCTTCCTTGAAGGAACCGTGGGATCCGTGACATCGATCAAGAATGCAAGATTCAAAGACATCAAAATCGCTCTCTAGATAACATCACATTAGCTTGGCATATGATTTTAGAACCCAACTAAGTCCACTTCAAGGATGAGAAAGGCTTAGACTCACTAAAGGCTTACTTAAGATCTTTGTCTGATTTTATCAACACATCTAAACTCACCATATTTCCGCTTCAACTACTCACAAACTATTTCTCACCTCTCAAAACACTTTAAGAAAACAAACTAAACATTTTTAGGAAATTGCTTCTAGTCTTTTATATCTCAAGGTAAGACAAAAATTAGTTTTTCAATTCTTAAGAATTTTTTTTTCTTAATATCACCTCAAGCTAAAACCTGATCACTAGGATCATTTATTATGACTTGACTCCCTCATAACTCTTAGTGTTATCCTTGGACATCCATTGGTAGTCTTCTTGTCCCATCCCTCTTCCATAAAAAACAATCATTTGCTATAACACTTATTACCTCTAATCATTCAAGTACCCTTTCATCCTAAACCCTTAGGAGAACTAAAACATTCAAAATGAGATAGGCTTTAGCTCCTAGAAACCTCATATCAAACCCGTCATAATGCACGAGAGCCGGATCCCTAGGATTAGCCTAGCGGATCCCTTCAAGGAGGGAACCGTGGGATTCGGGTGACGCTTTATGTCAAACATAGCTAAAACAATCATTTCAACTCATCTTCCTAACTCAAACACTTCATCTCATCTTAAATGAGTTCCTAGATCGATGAAACTCAATCTCAACCTTGTGCATGTCAATCATCACATTTCCAAGAACATTAGTGGATTAAGTCTTAAATGCAATTGCAAAGTTCTTACCTTTATAACCCACATTGCCAAGAACACTTTAGTCATCAAACACAAACATAATTATCGCAATTTCAACCATCCTTCTTAGTCATCTCATCATGAGAAAAGCTCCTAGTGCTTACTCATCCACCAAAACCACCTAAGAAACTTGCTAGAATCATACACGAAGTTTCCTCAACCGAATCATCTCCGGTTAAGTCCACCTATGCTAGGATTTCTCCTACACCAAGGAAACCAATCAAACTAATTCCCAAGAAGAGTGTTCTCACTAAGATTTCATCAAGAAATTCTACTATACCAAACATACCCTCCACAACTCAACCTATTTCATTAATACCTAGAGCCACCTCCCAATCATCTCCACACTCTCACAATGTAGAAGATTTACCTTCTTGGCCATCTCATCTTTCACCATTACCAACTAATTCACTTGAAAAGATTGAGCAACAAAATCAAAGTGTTGAATCAACACTTGATCCAAAAGCAAACTCTATTATTCCTCCCAATAGTCCATTTTGGATTATGAGAAGACATCAAAGGCAACCACCCGATCAAATGGAAGTTGATGCTTCTTTACCTCTACCCTCAAACATTGTAGAGCCACCACTTAATGAGACTCCACCAAATCCTTCTTCATTTGAAGATCCTCAACCCACTTCACTTGAACTTTCACCTCAAGAAACTCAAAACCATGACAAGGATTGCTATCATTGTAAACATGTTGAAAGTTTGATACATGAACTACGTGAAGAGCAACGTTTCATGTTTTATCACCTCCTCGAACATTTCGAAGAGGTTAAACAAGCCTAAACTACAATGAGCATCATATTCAAAAGCTCAAACTTAGAACATTTAGGAAACCTTTCTCATCCTTGATCATCATTAAGCTTTTAGTCGAATCTTAAGTTTGGGTTAACTTATTAGCATTAGTAGAATCTATTTGGCTAGTTCATTCTCTTAGTTTTTAGATATTTGGTTGTGTATCTCTTGTTTTATTGAATGAATACTTATATGCTATGATTATTATGTGTGTTGTGCTTGTTATATTGAACATTTATCTCATTCCTCAAATAGCACTTTTGACATTTCTTCATCTTGAAGAAGCTGAAAGAATAATTGGATCCCTTCCAGATAACTAGACGGATCCCTCCTGAAGGAACCGTGGGATCCGTGGTATGAAGCACAAATTTCTACTAACTTGAGTCTCTTTTGGGGAAATTATGCACTATACTCTTGTTTTTCTAACCTTTGTTTTGTAGTTATTCAAAATACACATGAAAATATTGACACCATAAAGCTATGGGGAGCTTTGTGTCAAACGACATTGCAAAATCATTTGCAAACTTAATCCAATTTTTGGGTTACACTTCATGACACCCCATTGCAACATTGCAATATTCAAGGGGGAGCACGTTCTCGTCACTTAGACGAACCATTTGCAAACTTAATTGCAAACACAATTAGTTTATTTTACGTTATGTCCTTGACGCCCTTTCAAAGGGATGGACTCGTCAAGGAGGAGTTAAGACGAGTACCACTCCCGTCACTTGCTCTCTTTACATTTTTACATTTTTTCTCTCTTATGAAAACTGTGTTAGTCTCTTTTAACACTTTTTGTTTCGACAAAAAGGGGGAGAAGAAAGTAAAAACTACAAATTCAAACTTTTACGAATTTTAGATTTTTCCTTAAAATAATTTTATGTTTTGTCATCAACAAAAATGGGGAGATTGTTAATACAAATAAGCCGTGAAAACGTTTATTTATATTTTCCGATCTTCTAATGTTTTGTCGATAACAAATATAAAATCATTTTAACGAAACAAATAGAGCACGTAAATAGTTTTCTAACACACTTACGCTTTCAAATAAAACACTAAAACAAGTATAAGTGATTTTATGATTTAGATACATATGTACAACAACTAGTGTTTACATATTGGGTGTTAGCCTTAATAGTTTTTATTTAAAAGTGATGGTCATTCACGATTAGGAACTTTGTAACGCGTGTTAGATATCGTGATAGAATAGTCAACGGGCTCGTGGATTGGGCTAAGCTAATTGGTTAGAAGTTATGTTAAGCTAGCCTTATATCAATCCATGTCCAATCCAATCCAAACGAGCCCATGCCAAGCCCATTAGGGCATCTTCTACTTGTATTATATAAACCCCTCAAAGTCTCATTTGAGGGGTGTGCTTGAGTGTGTGTGTGTGTGTTTTTCCTTGAAGCAATATACAACTTATTGTTTTCTTTCTTCTCTCTATCTCTCTAAACATATACACGATCTATACATCAAGTCACCACTTTCTATTCTTAATCTTTCTTCTTTACGCATATCATCAGTTTGTGTATAACGTGGGTGTTTGTTATACGTGTTCTTGTTGTGTGATAAGGTATATGTGATAAAAGGGGCTTTACAATTGGTATCAGAGCCTAACAATGGTTTAGGAGTGTTTGTGTTTGTTTTGAAGGTTGGTAATGTTTGCGTAAAGGCTCTCGTTATTCATATTTGAAACGCTTAAAGCTTTAATTTTTGCACTCAAAAATTCAAGATTCTTATGGTTTAAGGTTTATTTGGTGCTAAAGTTTTAGTTTTTTGCAAAAAGTTTGAAGCTTTACGTGTTTTAAATCATTTTAAGATCGTTTTTGATTCATTGGTCATTTCTACTCATAACTTTTCTAAGCACTTTGGGTGAAAAAGGTCAACATTTTTGGGTTATTCGAGTGTTTTAAGGCTATCCGCAAGAGAAATCGTTTGAATCATTGAAATTTTTTACGCGTAGGTCAAAACCCTAGTTCTACGCGTAAGAAAGTCAAACTACGATAAGGTTCTACTCATAACTTTTGGTGCGATTCTTCGAGCTTAACGGTGACTCGGTGCTTCCTCACTTGGATAAGTGTGTGGAACACCGACTATTGGATATCCCTTACATCGTGATAGTGTAAAGGATTTTGGGCAAACCCTAATCTTACGCATAAGCTTAGACTTACGCGTAGATTACTTTACGCTAAGTATTTATCCCACGCCTAAGCCTTGTCTTACGCATAAGCTAAATCTTACGCATAAATTTTCCCACGCCTAACTTTAAGTCTACGATAAGATCCTACGCCTAAGCTTCCCACGCATAAGATCCTACGCCTAAGAATCGTCTACTAGTAACTTCGTGTTTCTACGCCTAAGCTCTTCATTTCATTAAAAAAAAAAAAAAAAAAAAAAAAAAAAAATTCAATTTTGGCGGGAAAACTTGAGTAAAATTTAAATTTTGAGGAGTCTAAACGTTCAATTTTTACGAGATTCAAATTTTGGTATAACTTGAAAATTTTAGTCAAAATTCAAATTTTGGGCCTAAATTCAAATTTTTGGGTCAAATTGGCGCCAAAATTGTCATAACTCAAATTTTCATACGACCTTAGAATTGATTTTATAGTGAATTTCAAATTTTGGGAGAAAATCTTTTACGACCAAGGTTACGAGTACGACTTTCAGAAAAACTTCAAACGACAATATCTTTTCAAACACAACTCCTTTATCGTTGAATCGATCCTACATCAACTTTATCATAACTTACCTTCATCAATGGCAACTGACGAAGATCGTCTCAAAACTGCTTTCACAAATGCTATTGCCTTATTCTCCAATGTATGGATTTCAGAGTTCAAAACGCAGTTTTCTCAACCAAGTATTCATATGAGTCAAGAAGGACACATGGTTGATGTTATTGGGAATCAGAATGAATTTGATACGGGTATACAAATGGGGAATCAAATGATGCGAGGACAATATGTTGGACATCGGGGTCGATTGTGAATCGAATATGGGATATCAATATGGGAATAATCGTTTATGACTTCGACTCGTAATGCTACCTCCGAACCTCAAAGCCAAGATTCATGTTACTTTGATTCGTAATCTAGTGTCAAACCAATGACGAAGCTTGAAAGGCTCAAGTACATGTTGTTGTTGCTGACGAAAGAAGAGTCGGAATTGAGTTGTTGATGAGGAATACGAATTCATGAATCCAGACGACAGATAAAGCAAACTCTGTCATACATCAACCAAATAGGACACAACATCAAGTGGTACTTTTGACACAACTCCCGTCTACGACACATATCCACTCAATGAGGTACCAAATTATAGTAATGTTGTTGATTCGTTTATTCATGAGAAGCCACATTCTGTGTCTCCCGAACCTAATTATGACACATATGTGGGGGAGCAAGTTAATAGCAATGTTAACTATGAAACTCCATATATGGTTCCTAATGAAGGTCAAGATGAACAGAATGGTGCTAATGATGAGGAAACACGTGCTTATTTTGAAACATTAATCAATAATTGTGGTATTGAGATTGAGAAAGTTAGAAAGGTCAGTCGCGAAGTTAAGGCCGCGAATGCTAAATTGACCGCTGAGCTTGAGAGTTACAAGGAGAACGCAAAAGCCTTTGAATTTCATAAAACAAAGAATCGAATTAGAAATTGGTTATCGAAATTTGGTTTCTAAAGAACAATCATTTGCAAATCAAGTATAACACACTGATGTGAATTTGAACTTGAAAATTAAATCTTTAAACAAGGAAATTTCGATTTAAAAACCAACTTTCTAAACAAAAAGAAATGTTTTCTAATCTTGAAAAGAGAAGAAGCGGTTGATTATCGACTTTTCAAAACGAGAAGATTCTCTTCTTGATGAAATTCTTGATAAAAATGAAAAATCCAAACTTTGGAAAATTTGCTTCTTAAAACGGGTCATTCTCGCTCAAACAATCAAGATGCTTTCTAATCAAGTAAATCCGCTTTCATACTAATAATAGAATGGCACTTGTAAGCGACCCTTCTTCGCTCCTCAAGAAAGCTCGAAATCTCGAATGTGTTAAACAATGGAAATGTTTTACATGAACCCATTATTGTTCGTGATTCTCTTGAAATGTTAGAACTATCCGAGGAGAGTAGATCAAAATGAAACAAAAGAATTCGGAAATCAAACCAATTGATTATAACAAATGGAACAAAATTAACGAAATTACTTTTGTTAATCAAAAGAAAAGTCAAAGTTCTCCATCACACCAAGTGTTTCAAACAAAGAGTCAACACTGTTTCAAAATCATTTCAAAACCAGTTGTTGTCTCAAATTTCTTTCAAACATTGAAAAATGTCTTCAAACAATCCTTTTAACACAAGTGATGCGAGAAGTATTTTAGACAATGTGAAAACTAGAATTGTGGATCTTCAAGACATCGTTAAAACTAAAACCACTATTACACCTAACAACCGGTTCTCTAGTTTTGACATCGAACAAAGAAAGTTTTTGAAACTCAAATTGCCCTCATTTGAATGCCATCGGTGCAAGGGTAATTCATTTTGAACAAGCATTTTGAAAGAAACAATTGACTTTGTCAAGGACCATAAATCCCGTAAAGCAAGCTAATGAATGTTTTGAACACATCAAAGTTTTAGAAAATTTGAATGATTCTCTCTTCAAGATGTGATGACTACCGATATCATGTCCATTATCTTACAAACATATTCTCGTTGAAGATCATGAAAACTCGACCGAGACCTCCGCAATTGTTTCAAAATATGAAAATGCTCTTGAAAAGATTGAAAAGAAAACGTGTCCTATTTTAAAAAATTGATCGAAAACCGAGGAATGCAAGTATGACAAACTGTCGATGAGCGTGCCTACAAGGACATGCAAGAGCAAAATGATCTTTTGAGAGCTCAGCTGGGATGTCTAAAAGGAAAGGCTGTGGATACTAAGTTTGCAAAACCATTGACCGAGGAGAATACAAATGTTCCAAAACCGGTTTTCAAACCAAAAATGTCTATTTCTCAGCCTCCTCCAAAATTCAATGAGAAATATGATTTGTCAAAAACAGTCACTCCACAGACTTTGCCTATTAAAAAGAGAATTATCAAAGGTTTTGAAAAACCTGTTTTTGATAAAGAAAAAGTGATTACACCTGGCATTTCTAGGAATAGTACACGAAATGTGACCAAAAATCCTGTTAAAGAATCTGTTGGTTCTAACGACATGGCCAACAAACACTATCTAGAAGAAGCTAGGAAAAAGGCACAGACTCGAAAAGACGAAATTTTAGGTGCAACATCTAGGGTGATGAATTCTACAAGATTTCAAGGCACTGCTAGTAGTAGTAAACCATTACCTAGGAACACTCTACAAAAGACTAGGGATTGGCTTGCATCTAAGAGTAGTTGCGCAAAAGAAAATGCTATGCCCTTAGAAAACAACACTAGGAACTCTAAGTCTTTTCAACAAGAATCAATGTCCAAAAGATCGTAGTGACAAAGTTAAAGTCATTGCTTTAAACAAGAATATTGAATTTGTCTGTACTACATGTAAAAATGTGTCTTTTCGCCTAATCATGATGCATGTGTCTCACAATATCTCAAGAAAGATAATTCTCGTGCCAAGGCACAATCCACTAAGACACCAAATAGAAACAAGCCCGTTGATAAAAGACAAACAAAAGACACCTAATAGGTGGATCTCTTCAGACGTAGTTTTTCTAAAAATGAGTCTTCACGCATCCGATAAGAAAACAACTCCTAGATCTTACCTTGGGTGGATACCCACGGCAAAGTTTTCAACTCAATGGGTCTTAGATGGATTCCCACAGAAAGATTTTGATACTTGCAAAGAACACGTATAATAGTGTCAATCACCGGGATAAGGAAGTAAAACCACTACAACCGCTGATAGTGATCACCCTCACCGTGAGGAATCTTGTACTTCTAACACTGTTATTTGTGAAAACTCTTCTTCTTTGGTTATAGGTGAATCAAATATCTCGTAACCTAGCTCTTGAGGGGTTCCAATTGTAAAATCTTCTTCATCATTCTTTCTATCTTCTATTATTGATTTTCCATTTCTTTTATAAAACCAACAAAAGCAAAATATAAAAATATAAAACTTTCAAAAATACAAAACAATATAAAATCAAAAATCCAAAATATTCTTCTCACGACATGTCTCTCGATAATCGATATTCAGACGTTTCTAGAAATGTCATTCAACAATGATACGGTATGTACAGATGCTTGAGCGAGAGTTCTTTAAATGTTTTCTAAAACATGTCGCTTCCAAAAAAAATATATATATATTTTAAAAAAATGGCTTTCAGATACTTCAAGACGAAAACCGGACGAAAATGATGACTTTTGATTATTTTTCAAATCAAAACTCGTGCTTTTTAATGAAAATCACTAGTGTACGCTTCAAAGGCACTACATTTAAAATGGTGAGAATCATCATCATCTTGAGTACCTTTTCAAGATTGTTCAAAAAGATTTTCAAAATCTTTCAAATATTTTGTGCTCAAGATAACTCCCTCTAAAACCCTTTAATTGATTATGCTCTATTAAAGGGGGAGTATAAAACAAAAATGTTCCAAATTCATGCTTAAATCATATCCGTTTGTCTCCCCAAAAGATTCTAAAATGTTGTTTAATCCGTTGATATCAAAAATATCACGAATATGCTATTTTTGAGGGGGAGGAGAAACGTGATTAAAATGTGATCAAAAAGGTTTAATGATCGTTGTTTGAATCTCAAAAGAGCTCGACTCAGTTGAAACGAATGAATTGACGAGGAATAATGTACCATCTCGAGAAACTTTCTATGGACTTGACCAGGACGGGTAATAATTTCAAGCTAGTTCTCTAGTGATGTAAACGTGTCTCGAATCGGTCTTGTTCATTTAAAGTCGATCGGTTCAAAAGTGCGATCTCTACCTCTATGTGCGATTACACAAAACATATAAGCACATGTGAAGGGGAGTGTTTCGAAAATATAAAACTCACGGAGTGTTTCAAACATGTTTTCTATCATAAACACTCGAGAGATTTTCAAGAAAAATGGTTTTATGGCAACAATAGGACAATCATGGAGTTATAAGGTGACTAAGGATAGGTAAATCCGTCCTATGATCCGCCAGAGCCGGAGGGATCTACCGAACGACATCACAAATAGTTAGTATTAGAAGTCCTTAGGAATGATTGAAAAAAAGGAGTAATGTGAGAAAGGAGAAAGAAGGGGTTGAAGAATTAAAAAGAAATATAATGAAAAAGACGTCATGGACCCAGTGACGCACTGCACCTAACCTTCTAGCTACTCAATTCCTCTTAAAAGGGATTTGTTTCATTCTCACTGGGAACCCTACATAATCTATCGACTTTCTCTTAGAGATTGTTGATATTGAAGAAGGAGACCCTCTCCCTAGTCTCCGCTCAGGAAAACCAAAATGCACTATTGAGTCTAGAGCCACGAGATTCATTAAAAGATCTCATAGGAACACTTGACATGACATCGCTTGTTGTTCATCAATAAGGACACAAGGGATATATTATAGAGTCCCACGCAGATCTTAGCAATCGACGAACATTTATGAGAAGTTTCTCATCCGTGATCTTCATGATTGAATGGAAACTCTGCCGTGGTCAACATCAAGCAGACCGACAAGCAGTCACTTCGGTAACTCCCGTGGATTACTTTTAGTGTGTCTCAAACGGTCTACAATCATGAGGTGATGCTTCGTGTACCTCAATGACTCATCCGAACGTAGATGTACTTGATATATCGCGTTATCTCACTTGTGGGACTCAGCTCAGAACGGCCTTTGTAAGAATTAGAGATGTGTTTTCACACTATTCTCGTTAACACCCTCGAAATTCAAACTTGTAAGCGCGGAACCGCTTATTACTAAACTGCTTCTATGTTTTCTTCTTATGGAAGCTCTAGAGAGGATGGATCGTGCAGACTCGCCACATGCTCATACCAACAACACATGAAAGTTCTCATCAAAATCAAAGGCAACTCAAAGTTAAAGATGATTCTTCGTCAATGTCAAAGAATCTACAAAGTATAAAGACTCGAGAACTTCATCATTGGAAACTCAAAGTCAAATAGAAGTGTGAGCATGGTGGAGAAAGACGGAGATACCTAACCAACGAAGTTGACAACGCAGACAACCACATTATCTCGATCACAAAGCATGAAGGAACAAAGAATCAAGACTATTCTATATCTACACGCAAAGTTCAAGCTCAAGGAAAGTAGAGATCTTATCAAGTGGAGCATCATTTGAATGACCACCCCTTAGGGGAAGATTGTTAGCCTTAATAGTTTTTATTTAAAAGTGATGGTCATTCACGATTAGGAACTTTGTAATGCGTGTTAGATATCGTGAAAGAATAGTCAACAGGCTCGTGGATTGGGCTAAGCTAATTGGTTAGAAGTTATGTTAAGCTAGCCTTATATCAATCCATGTCCAATCCAATCCAAACGAGCCCATGCCAAGCCCATTAGGGCATCTTCTACTAGTATTATATAAACCCTCAAAGTCTCATTTGAGGGTGTGCTGAGTGTGTGTGTGTGTTTTCCTTGAAGCAATATACAACTTATTGTTTTCTTTCTTCTCTCTATCTCTCTAAACAGATACACGATCTATACATCAAGTCACCACTTTCTATTCTTAATCTTTCTTCTTTACGCATATCATCAGTTTGTGTATAACGTGGGTGTTTGTTATACGTGTTCTTGTTGTGTGATAAGGTATACGTGATAAAAGGGGCTTTACATTGGGTTAAACATATACTTAAACTAAGTATACTAAAATGGGTAAAAACTAAGTGTATGCTAAATTGGGTAAATACAAGTATATACTAAATGGGTAAATACTAGCAAATGGTTTTGACCCATAACCCATGGTTTTATATATACTACTTAACCAAGTCCATTGTATCCTTAAGATACATTGTATCTAGAAAGAAAACCATGGATCAACCCATAACCCATGACCCATGACCCATAACCAAAAATACCCATGGGCAAAGAGGAGCGGACCACGATCCCTAGCTTTTAGCTAGCCGGATCCTTGTGGTAGGGATCCGTGGGATTCGGGAAACAGAAGAGAATTTCCTCTATAAATAGAGAGCCATTTCTTCCTCTCTATGGGTGCTTTTTACATATACTTCCTCAAAGTATTCTAACCCTCTAACCTCAGATCTAAGTGATCTATGTAGTTTGTCTTTCATTTTTGTGTGATATACTAGGTTCCTCTTAAAGGAAAGATCACCACCTCTTGAAGACGTGCAAGCTCAAAGTCCATGAGTTGCCATGCTTCGTAATCATCAAGACTACTAAGGTTATCTTGTTGATAGTTCTTTCTTTCTCCATAGATGTTGGGTTGAAGGCATTAGTGAAGAATGCCGAAAGTGTCAAGATGAAAGCATTAGTGAAAGGTGCTCATCATCCGTGTCAAAGCATTAGTGAAGGATGCTAAAGGTGTCAAGACATAGGCATTAGTGAAGGGTGCCAGGCGTTGTGTCAAAGGCATTAGTGAAGGATGCCAAAGAATCAAATCAAGTAGCATTTGGGAAGAATGCCTAGGTCGTATAATCGATGTGGTGCATCGTTATACATATATGTATTTGTTTATATACAAGGATGGTGATATCCTTGATGGTGTTGTAACAAGGAGTAGATCTCCTTGAGATTAGGTGTTGTGTCGTGAAGGTATAGTTCACCTAAGGTGTGAAAGAACTAGGTGCTTAGCCTAGTACCTAATAAAGGGTAGGCGACGTTGTGAATGATTAGTTCTCCTAAGGTGTGAAAGAACTCGGTGGTTAGCCTAGCACCAGTATAAAGGGTAAGCGACGTTGTGTTAGGTGTGGTTCGCCTTGGTGTGAAAGAACTCGGTATTTAGCTTTGTACCGGAAAAGGTTAAGCGACGTTGTGAAGGCTTCTCCGCCATAAGGAGTTGGTGTAGTGTTTACGAACTCGAGTAGGTGACTCGGGGAGTGGAGTAGGGCAAGGAAGGTGTCCTTGTAGCCGAACCACTATAAATACTTGTGTCGTGGTGATGTGCTTCTTACTCTTTATCCTTCATTAAACGTTTATATATATATCTATCTATCAACGTCCAACATAAACAATCAAATAGATTGACATAAGTCGATCTAAATATTTAAAAGGAAGTCTTAAATTGGTAAAACTATTCAACCCCCCCTTCTAGTTTTCCACAATTTGGTTTTGGACGAGCATCATGGTTTTGATTTATCTCTACTTGACACTTTGCTTTCTAAGGGGTTGCGCACTGTCAAATCCATCCCACCTAAGTGTCGCTTGGGGTTTTCTTGCGTATTGAAAGGAGCTCTTGATAAGGTGATCTGCACACCTAATGACATTTCTTGTTGGGTTAGTTTGTTAGTCTTGCCTCTTTGTCTCCTTAAAATCTTTTGCCCGAGGAGTAATATAGAGTGTAGGTATGCTATTAAGCGTCAGCGCCAAGAAGAGTATATTTCGAATGCCATTCGATCTTGGGGCACGCCTGGTGGTAGTTCGCAGCTTGTTAGAGAGGCTTTAGCTGAACCCTCCCCATCATGGTGTAATATTGATGAGGAAATTTGGACTTGGGTAAGCGTAGTGTCAAGCAGTGTAAGAGGAAGATTTGTGATGGGCATTATACTGCGGCTATCAGATATCTTTCTTCTTCTGGTGTTGCTCCTTATAATGATGCTACTCTTGAGGACTCAAAGGCTAAGCACCCTTTCAAGTCTGCTCCTTCTTTGCCACATATACCTATTGATCATCATCACCTCAATGCATCTCCTGCTGTGATTCTTGATATGAATAAGAGTTTCCCTCATGGTACGCCTTGTGGTCTGGATGGTTTGCGTGCCCAACACCTTTTGGAGTGTTTAAGTGGTGTTCTTGTAGCTATTTCGATGAGTTGATCACTCTATCACCCAAGTGGTGAATCTTTTCTTGATGGTAAATGCCCTAGGGCGTTGGGTGAGTATATTGCTAGTGTTCCTCTCACACACCGGGTCAAGCCGTGAGGAGGTATCTGTCCTATTACTTTGGGACCGTTTGGAGACGTTTAGTCTCCAAGGTTAGTGCTTCTATGATTGGCCATTCTTTGGATGATTATTTAAATGATCTACAGTTCGGTGTTGGGGTATCTGGAGGAGGAGAGGCTATTCTTCATGCAGTGAATCGGTTTATTGAATACCATGGAGATGATGTGGGTCTTTTGATGTTGTTGTTGGATTTCAAAAACGCCTTCAATTTGGTGGATCGTGAGGTTATGTTACAGGAGGTTCGCCTTCGTTGTCCTGCTATTTCACATTGGGTGGAATTTTGTTACTCCAACCCAGCTAGATTATATTATGGGGAACATACTTTTTGGTCGCACCAAGGTGTGCAACAAGGTGATCCACTTGGACCACATCTTTTTGCTTTAGTGTTACATCCTTTGGTATGTAAGATTAGAGACTCCTTTAACCTTTCTTTTCAAGCTTGGTAGCTGGATGATGGCACTATTATTAGAGATACTTTGGTCGTGGGGAAGGTTTTAGAGCTTATTATGATGGATGGACCTCGTTGCGGTTTACACCTCAATGTTGATAAAATTGAGGTTTTCGCCAAAGGAAGACCCCGTAGCGTGCTTGTGGGTGTTTTTCCACCTAATATTTCTCGACCTTTGCACGGTGTTAAATTACTAGGTGGGCTCGCTAGTGTGGACTTTGAGTTTAGTAGTGAGCTCGTTATTAAAAGGGTTGCTAAAACCATTGAGCTTATGAGTGTTGTTGCTGCTTAATGATCCTCGCAGTGAGTTGTTGCTCCTTCATGCATGTGCCGGTATTTCCAAGTTATATTTTTCTATGCGCACATGTTCT
Source organism: Chrysanthemum lavandulifolium (assembly GCA_022545495.1). NCBI lineage: Eukaryota > Viridiplantae > Streptophyta > Magnoliopsida > Asterales > Asteraceae > Chrysanthemum > Chrysanthemum lavandulifolium. The sequence goes on along the minus strand of CM040241.1, from coordinate 142,865,164 downwards.
CCTCGTGTCTTTGAGTGTGCTCGTGTTTCATTCGATGCGGCGCTTCGCTCTTCTTTGGAGCGTATTGTCACCGCTCGACTGGTTTTAGTGATTGGCAAAGGAGGCTTGCCACCTTACCCTTTGCTTTTGGGGGCTTGGTGTTTATCCTGCAGTGATGTCTTGAATTATGCATTCCTTGCTTCTAGACTTCAATCTGCTAGCTTACATGTTAATACAAATAAGCCGTAAAAACGTTTATTTATATTTTACGATCTTCTAATGTTTTGTCGATAACAAATGTAAAATCATTTTAACGAAACAAATAGAATACGTAAATAGTTTGAGTTGATAGTTTCCTAACACACTTACGCTTTCACATAAAACACTAAAACAAGTATAAGTGATTTTATGATTTAAATACATATGTACAACAACTAGTGTTTACATATTGGGTTAGCATATACTTAAACAAAGTATACTAAAATGGGTAAAAACAAGTATATACTAAATGGGTAAAAACTAGCTAATGGTATTGACCCATAACCCATGGTTTTATATATACCACTTAACCAAGTTCAATGTATCTAGAAAGAAAACCATGGATCAACCCATAACCCATGACTCATGACCCATAACCAAAAATACCCGTGGGCAAAGAGGCGTGCCCACGGATCCCCAGCTTTGTGCTAGCCGGATCCCAGTGGAAGGGATCCGTGGGATCCCGGGAACAAGAGAGAATTTTCTATAAATAGAGAGCCATTTCTTCCTTTCTATTCACTACTTCACATACATATTTCCCCAAGTATTATAACCCTCTAACCTCAGATCCAAGTGATCTATGTAGTTTGTCTTTTGTTTTTGTGTGATCTTCTAGGTTCCTCTTAAAGGCAAGATCACCACCTCTTGAAGACGAGCAAGCTCAATTCCATGAGTTGCCATGCTTCGTCATCATCAAGATAACTAAGGTTCTCTTGTTGATAGTTCTTCCTTTCTCCATAGATGTTGGGTTGAACGCATTAGTAAAGAATGCCGATAGTGTCAAGATGAAAGCATTAGTGAAAGGTGCTCATCATCCGTGTCAAAGCATTAGTGAAGAATGCTAAAGGTGTCAAGACGAAGGCATTAGTGAAGGGTGCTGCGTTGTGTCAAAGGCATTAGTGAAGGATGCCGATGAATCAAATCAAGTCGCATTTGAAAAGAATGCCTAGGTCGATAATCGATGAGGTGCATCATTATACATATAAGTATTTGTTTATTTCAAGAATGGTGATATCCTTGATGATGTTGTAACAAGGGTGGATCTCCTTGAGATTAGGTGTTGTGTCGTGAAGGGTAGTAGTTCCTCCATAGTAATGGAACTAGGTACTTAGCCTAGTACCTAATAAAGGGTAGGCGACGTTGTGATAGGATTAGTTCTCCTTGGTGTGAAAGAACTCGGTGGTTAGCCTAGCACCGTATAAAGGGTAGGCGATGTTGTGATAGGTGTGGTTCCCTTGGTGTGAAGGAACTCGGTATTTAGCTTTGTGGAAAAAGGTTAAGTGGCGTTGTGAAGGCTTCTCCGCCATAAGGAGATTGGTGTAGTGTTTACGAACTCTCGAGTAGGTGACTCGGGAGTGGAGTAGGCAAGGAAGGTGTCCTTGTAGCCGAACCACTATAAATAACTTGTGTCGTGGTGATGTGCTTCTTACTCTTTATCTTTCATTACACGCTTATATATCTATCTATCAACGCCCAACATAAACAACTAAATAGATTGACATAAGTCGATCTAAATATTTAAAAGGAAGTTTTAAATTGGTAAAACTATTCAACCCCTTCTAGTTTTCCACAATTGGCATCAGAGCTTCGTTACCAAGTTTCTTAGAGTATGTTGTACTTTAAAAACTTGATACGATCCATGTATGTTTGAAAACTACAAAGAATGATTATTTTTGTCATATTTCGAAAATCATTATATTGTTTACTGTTGGACAATGATAGAATGCTCTAACATTTTTTAAGCATTATCCATACTTGGATTTGGAGTACCAAGAAGATCATAAATAATTTATCTAAATATTTCTTTTCGCAAAAAGAATGTTTAGTATTCTTACAACATAAATCTGGAGATTCCAAGAAGATCACAAAACATCTAAATACTTCTTCTCTTAAAAAGAATATTTAGCAAAGGTATGATCTTTAATTACTTACCTTTATTGTTATTATTAAAATCTTAATTGCATGATTTATTAGTAATTGTTCTAGTAGTTATTCATATTATAGTTATCATCTAAATAGTATTCTTCGACTTATTTGTATAAACTACATTACCAACTTGTAATAATGATATCTTGGTTATTCGATAACCTCAATCATTATTCATCACAAAGGATTTATTGACACTTCATCTATGTAAATAAATATCCATGTGAAACTTCTTATATTATGATAAAATAGGATTTTATTATAATGTTTGAAAAGATTCCCAAGAATTATGACTAATTCTTAAAAAGGGAACCTCGTCTAATAGGAATAGTATTAAATCATCAAAACCTCAAACCACAAGTTTTAGAACCTTAACATCAAAACACTAGGCGCTTTAGAACCCCAAACCAAAGTTATCAAGGAATTTTTAGTGACTTTTTTGTCATGCCGGATCCCTAAGTTTATACTAGCCGGATCCCATATGAGAGGATTCGCGGGATCCGTGCAACAGAAGACAATATATGCTCAAGAATGATCACTGTGGATATTCCACAATAATACTCACCTCAAAGACTCACGAACAAAAACCCATGTACTGTTCATAGGAGCAATTTGATCATTCCTCTCAAGTTTAACAATCACTTGTATAAGTACTATCTTCACTACATTGTTAATTTAATTCCTTGATTTCTAAAGATTACAATTTCTTCATCTTTAAGAGTTGGGTTCAAATGGGTTTATCATAATTCCTCACCACATTGTTTTCTAAGATAATCTAAATCAAAGAATTAACATTGTTAATACAAATTAAACACATTTCTTGAACCTAACAAAGATGATGAGAGAAAAATTGTGATCAAACCTCTAGGCTACTATTCACAATTAACACCACATTGTGGTTGTATTATTTAGGAACATCATGCCAAGCAACAAGCAACAAGATTACCAAGACACCGCTTCACTACATACCCATGTACCATAGGAAAATGGATTAAGTCCGACGATAGGAAAGCCTTTAAGTTGCTTAAAAGGAGACTCTTTCATGAAGGTAGAGTTGTTGATCCATCATTTCTTGCAAATACCGACATAAGGGAAGTATTTGGAACTATTGGGTTTGAATGTTTATTGGATATAAACGAGCAAATTTGCCCGGTCTTTGTGCTTGAATTCTACAAGACAATGGGTATAATTAGATATGATGATGGGTCCATCTCAATTGAATTTACCATCAATGAGCGAGAGTTTAGTCTTTCACTTATTGAGTTTGGAAGAATTATAGGGGTTCCATATCAAGGCGTTTGTATGTACTCCAATGAATGGTCTATGGAACAACTACACACAATGGTTGATAATCATTATATCTACAATACCTTGATCCCGGAAGCAACCACGGTAAGGGATACCGTGTTCATGCCAAGAGCATCACCATCAAGAGTCACAAGGAAGTCAAAAGTAATCTATAGGGATCCTTTTCGAATGGAGCTTTCGGAAATGTATGGATTGTATAGGAAATGGGAAGATGTGATAAGAGAAAATGTGGTGTGCCTAGTAGGAAACAAGGACCACCCCAACGCATGTATAAGCTTCATGATCTATTGCCTAGTGACCAATACTCGGTTTAACCTTGCCTACTACATGGTCAAGAGAATGGCAAGTGTAAGAAGCATGGACAAGATGGTGCTTCCGTATGCAATGCTTCTAACCCGTCTTGCCAAATTCATATTTGCATTAGACCCTTCTCCACAATCCTTTGATCATAGCTTTTGCAATAAGTTTATGGTACCATTAACCGAGGGTAGAACAACAAGGTTTATGGTGGAAGGCAAGAGGCCACACCCACCCACGGATTTCTCGGACGAAAGGGAGACGCAAGGAGAAGGTGAAGGGAGTAGTAGCAACCCACTTGAAAATATCGATCTTGACCCCTTGGACTACATTAACCAATTGCCAAACATCCCTAATGAATCACCCGAATGGCAACAACCCAAGGGAATCTTCAAATGCTTCGCCAATTTCTTAAGGAAGAAGAAGTGAAGATAGTTCGATAAAGAGTGGAGGACGGGTGAAGAAGTGAAGGAGGAGAAGAAAGGTAAGGTCTTAGAACTCAAATGTATGATGAACAATTTCAAACAATGGTATGTAAACACTTTAAACTATGCTCGTAGTATGTAGGTATTGCCATATCTTGGCACTAAACAATCCTAACTTAGGTATTTGAAAATGAGATTTTACGACTCCTTTAGTGGTCGTCGCCACTCATTCTAGGAATTTTGGCTCTTCCTACTTTGATGTACATTATATTAGTTGTGAACTTGCATTTAGTCCTCATAGAAACAACTAGGAAAAGCATTTACTATAAAGTGCAAAGTTGCACATTTCCTAAAAGCTCTCTGATCTGCAGTTGGCGGATCCCAGCTTTTGAACTAGCCGGATCCCTCCCATAAGGGAACCGCGGGATCCGTGGCATCTGATATACAATACAGACTTGGCTACATCAAAATAGTCTACTAGATCACCTCAACCAAGTCAAACATAAGATACTAGAACCAACTAAGTCTTCCTCAAATAATTGAAAACCTCACCCTCATCCATGGCTTATCTAGGATATATTTTTGAAATGTTTTTGATTTATCAACTAGTCAAAACTCACCATAATTCCGCTCCAACACTCACACATTATTTATCACGCTTGATAGCACTTAGTTAGGTATATCTTTTAATTTTAGCAAATTGATCTCAATCATCTTTGACTCAAAATTAGGCTCAAAATTAGTTTTTCATTTCTCTTTATTTTTAAAGATTTTAGTAAATTCCTCTTAGGACATCATCTGACTTCTAGGACTTGTTATCACCATTTCTCCACATCAAATTAAATGGAATCCTTGTCAAACATATAGTTAGACTACCCAAGGTCAATTCTCTTGGCCAAAACCATCATTAAGCACCATTACTTGTTATGGTTAAGGATTTGAGATATCCAACAGCTAAAGAATTCAAAATTAAGTCAAAACCTCGAAATCCATTGATAATAAACCTTAAAAGCATAATCATTTCACCTAAAACCCGTCTGATAGCCGGATCCTCGGTCTTTAACCAGCGGATCCTCACGAGAGATCCACGGATCCGTAGTGCAGAGCCTCAATCGCCCATATTCGATTCAAGTCACCTTTTGGTTCTCTAACCACTTTTAGCATTCATTTATTATCCTCATAGAGCTAATCAAAACCTTAAGAGCATGCCTAGTCTTCTAAGTGGCCAAGAATTTAATTTCCTAATTCAAATTATTCTTTATAAACCAACAACCTTAGGATTAAGTCACCACTCTCACTCACATCTCAAAAATCAGCAACTAAGAAGTCCTTGCAAGCATTATCATCACTATGACTAAGGCTCTTAGCAACAACTCTTCAACCATAGGATCATCCAAAAGAAAAGGTCAAATGATCCATGAAATCTCATCCACCAAAACATCTCCCATTAGAGATAATGATGCTAGAATTTCACCTCATCAAACTCATCCAAAAGCTAAGAGAACCGCAAGGATTAGCATCAAACCTTTCGGACTAGAAAAAGGATCATCTAGTTCAAAACCAAACATGGCTAGTTCTAGTAAGCCATCAAAACCATCATTCATTGAGCATGGTCTACATTCCTCGAATGAGCCTCTCCTTCACCCAAACATCTATTCATTATTTCACTCACCACAAAGAAACTCCCATTCACCAACCTTTTCGTTAAATAGGGAACCACCTACAACACCAACTAGCCCATCATAGGAGACAAGGAACAACCTTGATCATATGGAAGAAGTTCCATTACCACCTCATTTTAGAACCACTTTCTACCTCTCAAAATGAAGACCGCAAACACACATTGAGCCTCCTCAAAATATCCATTTCCTCCGGGCTCAAATCAAGACAATAATTGTCCAAATTGTCTAAACACTCAAGGACTTGTTCAAGAAGTACGAAATGAGATACATTTCATGTTTAATCATCTTCTTGCAAAGTTGGATCAAATCAACAAGTCCACTCATCCCTAGATTCATGCACATTTTAGCATTTTAAGTCTAGTAAACTAGTTAGTATTTAGTGGTACTTATATGTCCTAGTTCATTCTCTTAGTTTTAGAGATTTGTTTGGTTATCTCTTGTTTTATTGAATGAACATTTATATGCTTTGATTATTTTGTGCGTTGTGCTTTATTGCACATATATTGTCTTCACACTAGCATTGTTTGACACATCTTCACCGCCAAGAAACTGTCACCAGACAGCCGGATCCTCCAAAATGCCTAGACGGATCCTCCAATAAGGGAACGGTATGTAAGCACAAATTTCTACTAACTTGAGTTTTACTTGTGAAATTATGCACTATACTCTTGTTTTCTAACCTTTACTTTGTAGATTTTCAAAATAACACATGAAGATTTTGACACCATAAAGCTAGGGGGAGCTTTGTGTCAAACGTAATTGCTAAAACTTTTGCAACTAAATCCGTTCTTGGACTATACTTCATGACACCCCATTGCAACTTTGCAATCTTCAAGGGGGAGCACGTTTTTCGTCACTTAGATGAACCATTTGCAAACATAATTAGTTTATTTTACGTCATGTCCTTGACGCCCTTTCAAAGGGATGGACTCGTCAAGGGGGGGGGGGTTAAGACGAGTACCATTCCCGTCACTTGCTCTCTTTACATTTTTACCTACCTTTTCTTATAAAAATTGTGTTCGTTTCTTTAAACACTTTTTGTTTCGACAAAAGGGGAGAAGAAAGTAAAACTACAAATTCAAACTTTTACTAATTTTAGCTTTTCCTTAAAATAATTTTATGTTTTGTCATCAACAAAAGGGAGATTGTTAATACAAATAAGTCGTAAAACGTTTATTTATATTTTACGATCTTCTAATGTTTTGTCGATAACAAATGTAAAATCATTTTAACGAAACAAATAGAATACGTAAATAGTTTGAGTTGATAGTTTCCAACACACTTACGCTTTCACATAAAACACTAAAACAAGTATAAGTGATTTTATGATTTAAATACATATGTACAACAACTAGTGTTTACATATTGGGTTAGCATATACTTAAACTAAGTATACTAAAATGGGTAAAACAAGTATATACTAAATGGGTAAAACTAGCTAATGGTATTGACCCATAACCCATGGTTTTATACATACCACTTAACCAAGTTCAATGTATCTAGAAAGAAACCATGGATCAACCCATAATCCATGACTCATGACCCATGACCCATAACCAAAAATACCCATGGGCAAGAAGAGCGCTCCACGGATCCCGGCTTTGTGCTAGCGGATCCCAGTGGAAGGATCCGTGGGATCCGGGAACAAGAGAGAATTTTCTCTATAAATGAGAGCCATTTATTCTTTTCTATTCACTACTTCACATACATATTTCCCAAGTATTATAACCCTCTAACCTCATATCCAAGTGATCTATGTAGTTTGTCTTTTGTTTTGTGTGATCTTCTAGGTTCCTCTTAAAGGCAAGATCACCACTCTTCAAGACGAGCAAGCTCAAGTCCATGAGTTGCCATGCCCGTCATCATCAAGATAACTAAGGTTCTCTTGTTGATAGTTCTTCCTTTCTCCATAGATGTTGGGTTGAAGGCATTAGTAAAGAATGCCGATAGTGTCAAGATGAAAGCATTAGTGAAAGGTGCTCATCATCTGTGTCAAAGCATTAGTGAAGAATGTTAAAGGTCTCAAGACGAAGGCATTAGTGAAGGGTGCCAAGCGTTGTGTCAAAGGCATTAGTGAAGGATGCCGATGAATCAAATCAAGTCGCATTTGAAAAGAATGCCTAGGTCGTATAATCGATGAGGTGCATCATTATACATCTAAGTATTTGTTTATTTCCAAGGATGGTGATATCCTTGATGATGTTGTAACAAGGAGTGGATCTCCTTGAGATTAGGTGTTGTGTCGTGAAGGGTAGTAGTTCCTCCATAGTAATGGAACTAGGTACTTAGCCTAGTACCTAATAAAGGGTAGGCGACGTTGTGATAGGATTAGTTCTCCTTGGTGTGAAAGAACTCGGTGGTTAGCCTAGCACCGTATAAAGGGTAGGCGACGTTGTGATAGGTGTGGTTCCCTTGGTGTGAAGGAACTCGGTATTTAGCTTTGTACCGAAAAAGGTTAAGCGACGTTGTGAAGGCTTCTCCGCCATAAGGATATTGGTGTAGTGTTTACGAACCTCGAGTAGGTGACTCGGGAGTGGAGTAGGGCAAGGAAGGTGTCCTTGTAGCCGAACCACTATAAATAACTTGTGTCGTGGTGATGTGCTTTTACTCTTTATCTTTCATTACACGCTTATATATCTATCTATCAACGTCCAACATAAACAACTAAATAGATTGACATAAGCCGATCTAAATATTTAAAAGGAAGTTTTAAATTGGTAAAACTATTCAACCCCCCCTTCTAGTTTTCCACATTACAGAATAAGCTCCTCCGACATTCTGGTATTGTGACTTCTGGGCCTCCTTTGATGATGCCTTGTGTACTTTTAATGCGAAGATGGAGGTTGACCTTTTGAGTAACCCAAGTGAGATCGCTGCCCCCAAACTCATTAAGAAATTGGCAGATATACATTTCACACGTGTTACCCAAACGGTTGAATCTACATTTCGCCTATCTACTCGACAGATGGCGCTATGAAGTTCACAAAAGGAGGACTACACTCGATGGCTTAGGGTGGTTCCAATATCCGGGTTGGGATAGACTATGAATGCTAGGACTTACCGATGTGTGTTGTGTTATCGGCCAGGTGTTCCTTATTTTACATTCGGATGTCGTGCTCGACTTGTTCCGTGGTCTTTACTAGGGATATTTATGGGGACCATGCCGTATCGTCTGCGGGTATTATTGGTATTAAACATCGCATAACGTGGCACGTGATGTTCTTGTTGACATATGTTCTCGGTCGGGGTTTTACTCGTAAGGAGGTTGATATTGGGCTTAGTGGGAAAGGACATACCTTTACGCCCGCCTAATATTTTACTTTACGTCGGATGGTGGGCTTGACGATGTGTTGATCCGACGGGTCTTCGCCTTGACGCAAACCGGTATGGTTGATTTTGTGCCCGGTCGTGCGGTGATGAAGTCGAACAACGTAAACGTGTCAAGCACGAGGCTAAATGCATGATATTGATATGGGTTTCTCCCTTTTCATTCTCTTCTTTGGGAACTTGAGAAGAATGCGTGACCTTACTAAAGCGTATCCAAGATTCTCGGTGACTCAAGACATTGAGCACGTCTTCTTTGCTCATATTTTTAGTAGGATTAGCTTGCTATAGCTAGAGGAGTAGGGCCCAGTTAGTATCTCGGCTCCTACTAATTTCTTGTAAATTTATGATTTTCTAATAAAGTGATGTTATAAAAAATACTAATACTAATAATAATAATAATAATAATAATAATAATAATAATAATAATAATAATAATAATAATAATAATAATAATAATAATAAAAAGTGATGTTTAAATAAAATATATATATATATATATATATATATATATATATATATATAATAATAAAAATAATAATAATAATAATAAAGCTAAAAAGGTAGACAACCCCTTTAATTGAACAAGTTTTATAACCTTTTTTTTTTAAAGTGAAAAGTTCTAGTTCAAATTTTATCAATAACTTTAAAAGAGCTATTTACAATTCTCAAATATATTTCTTTCCGCTCTTTTTACGAAAGGAAATTTGATGAAATGTGCTTATGTATACATCTTTCATAGCTATGTAAGGCCATGTTTGATAGCCTTTGAATTGAAACAAGATGACGCTGAATGAATTGGAAAGGTTTGGATCATGCACGGCCTAAAACATGCAAAACCATTCAGTGGCCCCATCTTTCCTTATTTAATCATTTTTTTTCTTTTTAATCATTTAATACTTTTCTTTTTATAATTTACTCAAAGAAGAAAACTTGTACTTCCCAAGTTGGCATGATGCGTGGTATATGTTGAAAAGTTGTTTTTTTCTATTTTTTTAGAAGTTTGACATTATAAAACTATTATTTTTAATTTGATAGAACGTCATGCGTGTTTATATAATTCATAAAACACTTTTTTTTACATAACAATTGGTGTTTTATTAATATAAGTTACTATTACTTTCAACTTACGTTAACTAAAAATAGAGGATAAAATGGTAATTTTAATCATTCAGAGTGTTGATTCAGAAGAATTCTCAAATGTTCATTTTTGTTTAGGACGTAGATCATTCAGAACCTTTGAATTATTCAGCACATTTGATTCATTCAGTGCTAAATCATATCAGTTTATCAAACAACCCCTAAGACTTAAGAAAGTAACAGAGGGATGTTACTTTCTGTGGTTTGTATGTTTTGAATAAAATGCTTCAAACTTAAAAAAGTAAAGTCCAAAATACATTTATGTGGTTTGTCTATTATCCCGCTTTACATTCCTGTGGTTTTTTTGGCGCACAAACATCCCTCTGTTAGTAAGTTAGTAAAGTCAGTTAATGAGGACTAATAATGCAAATAATTTCTCTGTTATCTCCTAACTAAAGAGAAAATATTTGCATCGTTAGTCCTCAGGACTAACGGGTCAAACTTTTTTTTGGAAATAAATTAAAAGGGGGCACAATAGGCTTGAACCCGGGTCTGTCCGCCCAAAAATCAACGCCCAACCACTGGACTAAGATTCGCGTGGTGTAATTATACCAAAATAAATTATATTTAACTTTTTTTTCGAATTTATAATATATTAACCGATATATACGTTTTCGTCCGTTTTTATACACTTTCGTCCGTTTTTATACATTTTCATATGTTTTTATATGTTTTCGTCAGTTTGATCCGTTTTTGTCCGTTTTTATAAATTACAAATTCGAACAAAAAGGTTAAAAAAAGTTATTTAGTCAAGTGGTTGGGCCGTTGATTTTTAGGTGAACATGCCCGAGTTCGAGCCTACTGTGCCCCCTTTTAATTTATTTCAAAAAACAAATTGCAGCGTTAGTCTTGAGGACTAACAATGCAAATTTTTTCTATTTAGTTAGGACATAACGAAAAAATAGTTTGCGCTGTTTGTCCTCATTGGTTGATTTTACTAACGAGGGGACGTGTATGATGGCTAACTTTATTAACGGAGATATGTTTGTATGCAAAAAAAAACCCACAGGGATGTAAAGTGGGACAATGGACAAACCACAAAGCTGTATTTTGGACTTTACTCGACTTAAAAATACCATAACTAACATTGCGTTTTTATGACGCAAGTACACTCATCAACCATATCGTATAAACAAAAATAATTAAAAATAGAAGAGTATTGTTGTAAGATATGGCATAACTCAACTCCTTCCTCTCATATTGTGACTAGCTAAAAGTGTCATTAACTCTCATCTTCTCGCTCCTCTCCTCTCCCCCACCCATTAGTAGCGTATCACATAAATTATTCATCCTTCCATTATTCCTCGTTCCTCCACACCTTTATTCCTCACTCATCTAAATTGACACTTCCTTCCTTCTTCCTCCTTCCTTCCACACCCTTCTCTCATTCACTCCTTTATCTTTTTTTCCTTCTTCCTCCCATACTTAAATAATTAATGGTTCACCCATCACATTAATGGATGATTTCATTTTTGTTATAAAAACGAGGTTCTGAGCCCACGCGTTGCCGCAGGTGTTTTTGTTAAACATGTAGTAACCAAAGTGTCGAAGATAGCAATGTTAAAAGGCATGAGACTGCAAGAATATCCAAATTTGATACAAAATAACACAGATTTTGATCTGTTGTTAGAAGCTGTAGCACACAAAAGTTGGCAAATCTTTTAAAACACATATCAGATTCATCTGTACGAATTGCTGGAAATGATGCACAAAATATGTAGCATCCAGCCTTTCCATAGTTCTACAGCAATAGTGCAAGATTGTCACATAAGAACAGCAGTTGTGTATGTTGTTGTACACATCTGTTGCCAGGCTATAAGCGTGGCACAAAATAGCAATATCCTGGCAAGCAAACATGCCTTGCCTTTTGGCTAACTTCGACACAAAAGAAACAAATGTTTGGGAACATATTTCGGCACCTAGACCAGAAATATGTTTCAAAACACACCAAGTTTTAAATCTTTCATTTTAAACATCCATATTCATAACGTAATGCTTAGATTTCCTTTTTTTTCCAGTGTTCCTTATCTTCCTTTTGTCTGCAGGTGCAGGTTCGACTGTCACTGCATAAACACAATAAAAATAACATCATTAGTGGCAGACGTCAAAAGTAAATAGATGAAGGTAGCTATCATTCCGTACTAACACATGAAAATAAAATACAATGCAAGCAGAAACCAAGTGCCATTGGGATGGTTAGGTCTAAACTGCTAAAAGTAATGTTATGGTGAGGTTATGTTTGTATTCCATGTTGTAAAATATTGTTTGTATCAATAAAGCTCACCAGTTTCTCTATGAGTTGAGTTACATGCTTTTTTTTTATATATATATAAATTAGCTGTTTTACAGGCTGTTTGTTTTTGTTGGCTATATAAGGATGGTTTGGCATAGGCATTTTGCATTCACCTCACATCTAACTACCATGGGTGCAAGACCAAACATTAACCATTTAAAGGAGTGTTGTGGTTCTGATAAGCTTCAGCATTGCTTTAAGTATTTGTTTGTGCAAGAATGGATAGAGAATGAGAGTATTATCATGTACATTTCACAGAAATGCGCTGATCTCAAGGGTGACATTGAGAGAAGAGATCAACTGATTGAAGAGGGGCAGTCTTTTGGCCCATTCAATGATGTTGCTACTGATGCAGTTGAGTGTATGTTGGAGATGCAGCATAGAGACCGAAATATCTTAGCTGCGTTGGTTGGGGTTTTGGATTTAGCTCGTGAAGGGAGGACTGAGAAGCAACGTCATGTAGGTTTGATGGATCTAAAGGGTTAGTGATGGTTTGTTTGGTGATTGGTGCTAGTGGCCATATTGGCGGCATGGGTGCATGAATTTTAAAATTTCTGTATTTTAACGTATCTTGTTCAGCCAAGTATTTGAATTCTGATATCAATAAAATCTTGTTTTTGTGTATGAATGCTTATTTATTGCTGGTTTTTTTAGTGCGTCATTGGTTGAGGTAAACAGCAATGTCTGTAAGATATAACTTTTCACATACACATCAAACCATAACACAAAGTAGCATATAGATGGAATTCTAGAGAGAAAGTTAGAGGTTTAGGGAACTTAGTAAGAGAAAGTGAAAGATATTATTATGAGCTCAACTCTCTACCTTGGAAGGTAGAGAGTATTTATAGTCTTACATAACTCGCCACACTTTGGGGGTTGTGGATCGCATACAGCTGGTAAAGACCCGTCTGTCCTCCACGGTGTTACTTAACTAAATTACTACTTAACTTAAAAGAACTACGACTACGAGCTTTTAACGATTACATATACTTGAGGTGACCGACTCTTTAATACCGGAATTTCTAATTCCTAACAATCTCCCTAAGGAGGTCACCTCAATCATGTACCAAAATTACATTGAATACAAATAGATATTACATTTAACAATTGATCTTGCATTCTTGATGTAGTCCTTTGCTCCTAAGCTCGTAGTCATTGATTCTTCACATTGCATGTTTGGTTATTCCAAGAGGAGGTCTTTCTTGATCCACGTGATTATAAGTTTGAGCCATCTTTGGAGATCATCACTATCAACAATCTCGACACATCCTTTGTGGTGTTGGTATTTTGTGATGTTGTGACTTTGGGACCGACATGCTCACATTCTAGATCATGATATCTTCTCATCGAGTAGCGGAAGCATTAGTTGATTCATGATATTGGCGCAGCAGTAGCGAAGCATGGAGTGAAAATATCGAGTCATTGATGCACTAATCATGATTTCTTTTGAGATGAATGTTAAGTGAGCATGCGGCTATGGATTGACCGCTTCATTTCGATCACCGCAAACGCCGGGCGTACACACATACAAGATTAGCAACAAATTCGCACGAAAGTGTCTTTGATCACTTCGTTGAATTGAGGTACACGCCCACGGTCCCCGTTGATCAAGATAAATACCGCCGTGATCGGGTATAATTCAAGAATTTCCTTGACAGGTTTCGCAAATGTTCTAGTTGTTCTCAAACCGAACATCTCAAAGAAGACAACACGGAGTGAGTGAACCAATAATTTTAAGTCCACCGATTGATGAAAAGAGATTTGAAAAACAATCGTGTATTGCTCAATAGAAATTGTTTTGCAATACAACGAAGGTTTTATTGAAAATCAATTATCAATCATAAAAATACCTTTGGTTTGAAAAAATGAGTACAGTCGATGTGCTAAAGAAAAGAGTTTTTAAGCACAAAGACCGTTTTTCAAAGGTATCCGTCAATCCATAACTCGAACCGTGATTGATTCAAGAAATTGAATCGCCCCATTGTTTTCGCTCGGTTGTCACATGGTTGATCCATATAATAGATCTCACATGCCACCTACCAGAGCTTGTTTGATGTTGGCTCGAAGGCTTTCCATCTTCATTGTGAGTGTGTAAACACATCACTCGGATGTTCGCAATACCACAAGGATAATGCGTGGGACTCATGATATAATCTCTTCCACATTGTGTGAAACAGAGAGTCTTCATTGAAAGTGTCCTAATGAGATTTATTGATGATCTCGTGGCTCTAGACTCAATTTGTGCATATTTGGATCCTATAACGGAGACTAGGGAGAGGGTCTCCTTCTTCAATATCAACCATCTCTAAGAGAAAGTCGATAGATAATGTTGGTTCCCGTGAGAATGAAACAAGCCCTTTAAGAGGAACTTGAGTGGTTTGGAAAGTTGAAGTGCGGTGCGTCCACCGGGTCCATGACGTCTTGTCTTCAATACCGATGTTACCATCAGTAGCATATGAATTGAACCCGGTTTACGCCTAAGGTTGACTAAATGGAGGCTATTTGTTTTCACCCTTTCTCATTCAATTCAATTCTTTTAATTCTTCAACCCTTCAAGGCTTACCAAGACTTCATAGCTAGAACCTTGTTGGGTTTATTCCAAGACTAGCTCGGTCTTAGTCCGCACTCTTCCCTTATCTCATTTATCTCCTTTTATCATCATACCTAAGGACTTCTACACTAACTAGTGGATTGTCCTCGGTAGATCCCTCCTGCTCGGCGGATCATGGGAACCAATACCTAACCTTATCATCCTTGTATCACCGTACATAAAGTAAAGTTGGTAGGTCAATTTGGTATTGTTCATCCGCCATTGGATCCAATTGAAAACCATTTGAAAATCAATTCGATACTTGTGATATATTATCAAAGCTTTTGTACCGAATTGTTTTTGATATTTTTAGAACGAAAACTCCCCTCAACATGTGCATCAAGTATTTGAAAATGTTTTGCACACGGAGGCAAGAGAAAGAATTAACTTCTTTGATTACCATTTTCTAAAGATATCAACATCACTTCCCTCAACGGATCAAGTGGGTATAGCATTTCCGGAAGGATGAGGTTTCCATGAATTTGCTCCCCTCAATATGTGCCTCGAGGTTGAAAAGAGTTTTGCACATACTAGAGGAACCCGCACATTAGGATGAATGATCACGTTTCAAATCAAAGGTTTAAGATAGATGCTCCCCTCAACATGTGCATGGAAAATTTGAAATCGTTTGTCACATGTGGGCAGGATAGCATGTACATCCTTATAAAACCATTTACCTATTTATCGCTTTAAACCAGTTTAAATCACACATTCTCCCCGATCACAATTATCAAATCATTTGAGATTTGTGATCTCTTATTGATTTAAATTGATTTTGAAAGCTTTAAGGAGAATTGTGACTTGATTATGAAAACGCTTGAACCGATAAGGATCGGATTTTAAGACTTTACACTCCATTGATAAAACATGCATTTATATCTTTTGAAAACAATTTTTATGCTAAATAACTTTTAATTTAATTGAAATCATTCTCCCCTCAATCAATGACATAGGTTGTTGATTGAGAGATAGGAATTTTGACAAATAAGTCCCGATGATTATCAAAAATAGAGATTGAGTTATTTTTCAAAGCATTTAGTTTTCAAGCAGATAAATGTTTATAGAATCGAGCATGGAATTTTGAAAACATGATAAAACATGGCTCGTTCTTTCTTTTAAAACCGGTTATTGCCTCAAGATGACAATAAACCATTTCTCTTTCTCCCAAATTTTTTTTTTTTTTTTGAAGAATTCGAACAACATCTAAAGTCCCGTGTCATTCTTTGAATGACAAAGACAAAGACCGTAGATATAATCGAACCGTAAAGAAAGAAAAAGAAAAAAAGGAAAAACGTGACAAAATGACAATATTTTTGAAGATTTTTCAATTTTCAAATTTTATGGATTTTTGAAAGTTTTATAATTTTGTATTTGATTTTTGAAGGTTTTATAATTTTGTATTTTGTTTTTCAAATATATATGTACAAGAGATAGATGAAGAAAGACCTTTACTCCTCGTCTTCCTCCTGAAGACGTTTGAGAGTTTCTGGTTGGAGGCTTTTCAAACCAAGTCGTGGAAGAATAAACTCAAAACGTTCTCTTGGAAGAGCTTTGGTGAAGATGTTCGCTAACCGATATTCGCACTCACAAAATATAGTTCCACCACACCTTTTCCACATTCCTCGATGAAATGATGTCGAATGTCGATATGCTTTGCTCTTGAGTGTTGAACGTTGTTGCATGAGAGAGCAATAGCACTTTATTATCACAAGACAGAGGGATTTTGTTGAATTCAAAGCCATAGTCGATAATTGAGATCTCATCCATAAGATTTGAGCACAACAAGATGACATGGCTATGTATTCACCTCAGAGGAAATAGAAGTACTCATTTGCTTCTTTGAAGACCACTCACAAGCTTATCACCCAAAACCGAGCACCTCCGCACGTATTTGACGTGTATCTTGACAACTGCATGATCGGCATCGCATAGGCCGTTAGTGACATACCGGTGTCCTTGGTACCATAGTCCCATATTGATGGTTCCTTGAGATACCGAAAGACCCGCTTAATCGCTTCAAGGTGCTTTTTAGTAGGCTTAGCCGGTATCTAGCACACATGCATACAGAGAACAAGATGTCCGGTCTACTAGCGTTGAGATACATCGGGGATCCAATCATACTCCGATATTTCGTTTGGTCAATCATGATCCCCGAGAGGTCCTCATCTAGTTTGGTTCGGTCAATCATGGGGGTGTCAGCGGTCACATGAATCAAATCCAAATTTCTTTAAAATCTCTGTTGCATATTTAGATTGATTTATGAAAATGCCTCCGGACTTTGTGAAATTTGTAATCCCAAGAAAAATGACATTTGTCCCATCATTGACATTTGAAACTTTGAACTCATTTCATTTGAAAACGATCACATTCCATTGGGTCGGTCGAGGCAAAATAATATCATCAACATAAATTTGAACATGAATCAAATGTTTGCTCGACTTACGGTGAACAATGTAGGATCAATCGCTCCTTTGATGAATCGGTTGATAGAAGAAACTTTGTGATGTATCATACCATGCCCTTGGAGCTTGCTTTAAACCGTAAAGAGCCTTCTTCAAACGATAAACGTGAGTAGGATGCTCTTGATTCACAAATCCTTCAGTTACCGACGTGAGCGACTTCTTTAAGATCTCCGCTCGTAAATGCCGTCTTTACATCCATCCGATAAACCACCATGTTCTTACTTGCAAAGATTAGCGAAGATTCGATTGCCTCGATTCGAGCAATCGAGCAAAAGATTCTTCAAAGTCTATACCTCCTCTTGACGATATCCTTTAGCAACTAATCGAGCCTTGTTCTTCAACACATCACCATGCTCATCAAGTTTTACTTTGAAGATCCATTTTAGGGCTATAATCATAGCACAGCCTGGAGCAGTACTAACTCCCATACATCAAGACGATCAAACTCATGAATTTCATCTTGCATAGCATTGAACCGCCTATCTTCATTCATAGCGGTTTAACATCTTTTGGTTCGATCTTAGATAGTACGGAGTGAAGAAGCACCATAAGGCATCGGTTGCGAGTTGCTTCCGGGTTGATACAGACGAGAGGGTTTCCAATGATGTTGTCTAATGGATGATCGTGAGTCCATTTTCCGAGGTGTTCATGTGGCATTTGTTGAGGAACCGAGGTAGCCGAGTCGATGTCTCTCAAGAAGATGGTTCGATGATGATTCAGAGTAGCAAATATGTTTTCAAATGGAGCATCTTCGTGAGTCGCAAAGGGATTAACTTCATCATTGATGCGAAACATTTCCATGATGTACATTTGAAGAATGATGATTTGTTGATGAGATCAAGGATCAGCAGCAGTGCTTCTTGACTTACGAGATATTGAGACCGATGGATTGACTTCATTCATCGGAATATGAGCATCCTCTCGTTGTAGGGATCAAGACCTCATTAGTAGTAGACTCATACAGATTCATCAAACATGGGATCAAACAATTTCTTTACATCATCTTCGGATGGAGGTACATATGGAGTTTCTTGAGAGGAGTTTGGAACAAGGGATGAACCAATAGGACTGCTTTTGAAGTGCGGGTCCCGAGTGGAGTGTCCAGAGCCATTTGACCGGTCACCATCAAACGTAACGTGAATTGTTTCCATGATATTTCGGGTTCTTTTGTTGTAGATTCGATATCCCTTTTCTTTGGTGCATATCCTACAAATACTCCAATGTCGACTTTAGCCCTAAGTTTGCCCAAGTCTTGACCTCATTAGTTGGATAGCACAAGGCACCAAACACACGAAGGAAAGATAGATTAGGTTTTTGTCATGTGGACAAGTTCATATGGAGTTTTTCCATGAGAGGTGTGAATCGTGGAACGATTTTGTGTGTAGCATGCAAATGGCGATTGCTTCACCCGTAGAAACATTGGAACCTTTGAGTAGATCAAGATTGTTCTAGCAGCTTCAACAAGGGTACGATTTCGCCTTTCAACTACACCGCTCGTTGAGGGGTTCGTGGAACACTTCTTTGATGGTCGATTCCAATGCTTTCATAGAATTCACTAAGTTGTTTGTTGACAAACCCGGCCCATTGTCTGCTCGATAATTCGACAATTTTGTTAAGTCTAACTCTGCATTTGTTTGATGAGTTTGATGATGATATCGTGAGTTTCATCCTTTGTCCTTAAGAACTTGACCTGTGAATCTAGAGTAATCATCAACCACAACTAACACATATTTCTTCCCAAAGATATTCTCGCACCTCATTGGTCCACATAAATCCATATGAATCATATGAAGAACTTCGTGACAGAGTTAGTAGGTTTGGGTTTATGGGCATACTTCTTGCTTTTTCCCAATTGACATGCCGAACAAAGATGATCCTTTTCATACTTTAGTCTAGGTAAACCTACAACTAAGTCCTTTCTCGAAAGATCGTTGATGGTGCCAAGTTCAAGTGATTGAGACGACGATGCCATAACCATGACTTTGTTTTGAAGCCTTTGATAACAAGCGATTGGTGAAGCTCTCATCATGTCATCGATAGAGATGGTGTAAAGGTTTGAGCCACGAGTTCCTTTCAACAGTTCCTTACCATTAAGATCTCTAACAGCGGTATGTTTTCAAGGCTACTTCTAGATCGTAATCACGTAATTGACCAACAGAGAATGATTATGACCTAAACCTTCCACATAATACACTCGGAGATGACACTATCACCAACAACATAATCTCCATAACCCATAATAGCACCGAAATGATCATTACCAAATCTAATGATCCCGATGAATTTGCTCACGGTTCATGAGCGTGACCGGTCTCAAATATATGCTTGGAACAACTGAGTCCGTGTACTACGTAACGATTTGAACGATCCGCAGCTGAACATGCATAAGAATGGATAATCGATAATTGGGATCCCATGCAAGAATGGGTTCCATTTGGTTAGTTACAATGGTTGGACCACCCACATCGTAAATAGAAGCATTCAGATCGTAAAATGAGGTAATGGAATCATTGTGAATAGATGCAATACTAGTGTCTCAGATAGCCCTATTTACGGTGTGACCACTTCTTAAGGGAATAGTTCTACCAAGAGGCATCCATTTTCTAGTGGGCATTATCTCGATTAGTCTTATGACCAATGTGTATCCAATAAAGGCCTATTCTCACCGAATGTTCTTCCCGTGGGTTTCCACCGCTTTCTAACTTTCTTTCGCTTTTGCCTTTTAGCCTTCTTAGCATGAATTTTAGCATTAATGATTAATCGGACAATTAACATCATTAGGCGTAACAAGAACACCATATTCATGATTAGAAACGAATTCAAGCAGACATCGGTACAAGGTTTGCAAATAGTATCGTAATTCAATTAATTACAAGACGCCTATGGCTAATACTAGAATCAACACGATTCGCTTTATTCGATTCAAACTTAAAGTTCCTAGATTGTTCTTCTACTCTTTCCAAAGGCACATTCTTATCTTGTGAGGTCCTATCATTCCTTGTATTGTCTTGAGACTTTGACCGCTCCCTTTAATGTCACTGATTACTCCCTGTAGAGGAATGGGAACATTAGTTTGTTTTACTACTCTTTGCATCACTGCTTAGATGTGGGATCCGAACTACATGCAGTGCACTAAGGTTCACTTTCTTAACACTAGAGGTACCGAGACTAGTACCCTAGAAGGCACATTTGAGTTCACTTTCCTAGCATTGATGGATCTAGAATCGAACTACTCAATGGTACACTACTCCTCACATTCAAGCCATTGGGAATCGAGTGCATGTCATGTTTGGCCTTAGGCATTGAGCATGGAATCAAAGGGTTAACTCTCTCACCTAATGTCTTTGGGCATATTGTGATCAAACATTCTAAGATTTCTTGAGATCGTTTGGCATATAAGCATGCATGTCCAATTGCATTATCATGAGGTTTTTCTAGCTTATCCTCTTCAACAATCTCACGCAGCATTCTAAGCAATCCTTAAGGGATGAGAAATATGTTTGAATGGCAAGTTTGTTGTTCCTTAGATGAGGGGGACATATGTCAGAGACAAAGATATTTATTACTAGAGTGAACCTTAGATACAACATTCTCCTCATTGATCATTGGCATTTTCCTTTTACCCGACTCTTCGATTCTCAATTTCCTTTTGCAATGAAGTTATTTGTTCGTTGTTTTTGTTACGAGTGACTTTAATTGATTCAAACAACTCATTGAAATGACGTTAACCTTTTCATTTTCTTCTAGAAAACTTTCGTTTTCTTTTGTAAAGCATTTACAAGGTTTTGAAGATGAAACGCTTGAGAATTCCGAGAATCTAAAGGAGGAGGCATTTGGGAGCTCGTCATATTGTTCGCTTGACCCTTTAATTGAGAGATTTGGGCTTTCAACTTTCTCGATCGTGTTGCACCGAGCTTGAATCTGCTCATCACGTTTGTTAATTTGAAAATCGCATCAAACTCGAGCATCCAAGATGTCTTGATATTTGAAGTTTTGACATTTTCTTTGAGATGTTGATATTTTAGTTGTAAATTAAAATACTCAACTTCTAGTTTAGAAAATGTTTAACCAAAGTGTCATGATCATCCAGCTCAATTTTCTCATTTAGTTTAGAATTAGTTTTTTCAAGCTCAATGACACGATCATGGAGACTTTCAGGCCACAGATAGTTCATGAAATTTGGAAGCATTAATAGAGCAATTTGAAGCGTTGAAAAGATATCTTGAGCAACACATTCAAGAATAAGATTCTCATTTAATGTATGCGTGTTCTTTCTCTCAATCTCATTATATTTCAAAGGCACGCCATAGTCACTAACTTCAACAACCATTGCATCAAATTCCTTTTCCATACCCTTAATATCGCTTTACCCCTTTTAAGACTCTCAAAGTGATCTTTAGAAGTTTAAAGAATGGCATGACCTCGCTTAAATAACATTCTTTCATTTGTTCAAAACCTCTTTCTCCTTCGCTTATGCCAATGGGTGTGATCCTTTTCTTGCAAGTTTTCTCAAAATCAACAAATAGTTGAAAAATAACGATTGGCTAATTAAGGTCTTGCTTTTAGTGGCAATTGTTCTAGGAACAAGATGCATTGGTGTGTTAGGAGGATACACAGCTGTTTCAGGCATTTTCCAAAGGGAGGGTTTGTTATCGCAATATTTTCATTTTCGCTTATCTAAATCCATTTTCCGTAAGACTTGTTCTGGAGTCAACAATGTCTCGAGTCTTAAACTTGTTCAAGGAAACCAGCTTTTCCTTCTTGTAGTCATGGGAGTGATAATTACTTTCTTCTCTTTGCACTTAGGATCATTTAGTTTCTTATTCATCTTCTCCCTAGTTACTTCATCTAATTTCTTGTCATCCTCGCACTCAAAGCAACTAGGTTTTTGTCTAGGTTTAAGAATCTCATTTCCATCATAGATAACACTTTGAGCCGCTTTTGCTATCTTTCCATACTCGTGGTCGGGTTTATCTATAATGGGAACACTATGCTTATCGCTAGAACTCTATGCTTAGTGATCATGTGAGCAATCTGAATGGTGTTTCCTTGCATGTACAACTTGTTTTCAAGTTTGTTTTTCAAAGTTTTCGATTAGAAAAGTCTCTCAAGAGCTTTGATTCTTTTGCATTAAATTCTTGCTTAAGCATTTTCACATTTTCTTGAAGTTCTTGTTTTGCTTAGTTGTTTTAGAAAGTTTTTCTTGCAAAGAATTTAATTCTTGTTTCAATACTTCTTCTCTAAAATTACTTTTTCTAATTATCAGACGCACTTGGTCATCCATTTCCCGCTCACGAGTGGTCAACTCAAATTTAGCGTTGTTCATAAATAGCAACACGCTCTTTATAGGCATTTAGTTCGTAAATTATGGAATCATCAGAGCACATGCGGTGTATTCATCAAAGACATAGTCATTGTTGATCGCAGAAGATGCATCACTTGGTACAACTTCACTTTCACTTTGTTTCACGATTGATCGTATGGGACAATATTGATATTACCCATATTTTCAATATTTGATTCAATAGTTTCGCTTGGTTGTACTTTGTCATGCATCCGCTGCATCAAGATTATCGATAGCTTTAATACCTCCGAGATGAGTTTGTCCTTGGATGGGCCACCATGTGAAGAAGAAATCTTGGGAGAAACCATTGGAGAGATGCTAGCCATAAAGATTGTGTGTGCAGAGGTCCATCATCTACATCCGAGTCGATGCATCACGATCGGCGACTTGAAAGGCGCTCGATGATTGTGACCTATCTCCGAATAGTCGCTCATCCACATCCGCATCATAGGTCTTGGCATTGCCCTCGAAGAAGAAAAGCAATTCCTCTTCATCCAACGCAGCACCATTGTCCCGAGCTTGTGCAGCAACATCTTATCTCCGGTAATCGGCGATTCATGGACGCTTTGAGATGTGCGCCTTGCAATGTGTCCTTCACCACCACGGTTATAGCATTTGATTGGCTTAGGTTGACCTTGGTTACCATTTCTTCCTCGATTTCGTTTCCAACATAACCTCCCACCCACCTCTTCCCCGATCATATTGTTTTCCGAATCGTTTCACCACGATCCTTCCATCTTTAACAAAGGGCTTGATTATGTGGGTTAGATGCGCTCGAGGTTGTTGTTGGTTTGTGGGAGAGAATTCATGTTTTGACTAATGAGAAGAGCTAGTTGATTGATGATGTTACCCACGTGTGCATCAAAGATCGCCTTGTTTGAACATGGGATCGTGAATGAGTTTGTGATTACCATTCCCCAAGGGTATGACTTGTGATGCTTTGTTGTGATTCCGATGTTTGAGTAGAAGTCATTGAGTCATTAGACGAGCTTGTCTCTCCCCTGTTGGTTTTGAACCGATTGAGAATCAATTTTCAAACATGGCATGTCTCTCATTCTCAAGGAGGAAGGCATAGAGTTGCTCATAGTTTGTATTCTTTAATCCTTTAGTGAGCTTCACACCGTGACAAACTTGTGCCATTCGGGATTCATGTTGTTCACAAACTTTGAGTTCAAATGAATGTTAGGCATAGTCATTCGATGTTCCTCATGTCATTCACTAACTTATGGAATCTCACATAGTACTCATAGACACTCTCATCCGGTTTCATCTTGAAGTGCTCAAATTAAGCCATAGAGTTGGGATTCTCTGCCTTCCATAGTTAATTCGAACCGAGAGAAGCATCTTAACATTATCCCAAACAGCCTTTGCATCGGTGTTATGATTGATCACCTTGTAGATGTCTTTAGGAAGACCTTGAAGAACAATGTTTGAAGCCCCGATATCTCGCATCGAATCTCTTTTCTCCTTATCATCAAGCTCATCGTACATCTTAGGTCCGTCCATTCCGTAAACAGAGTACCATCTTCATTAGTATCAAGTATGTCTCTAGTCGCCTCAACCCGATATGGTCCTTCATCAATGGATTTGAGAATGTTGACACCATTTTCCTTTCCAAGGCAATACAATCGATTCGCTGAGCCCAAGAATCGTAGTCGGCCTCGCAAGCATGGGTGGACAGTATCTCGAGCCACCGCTTGTACATCCTCGAAACAAGTGGAGATGATGAGGGACGCTGGTAGACATGTTAACAGATTATACGGATTTTATAACTCAATGATTAAACCGGAAATAGATTCTTTCACGGATTTTACTAAATCAAGAGAAAACCGTAAACAATCACTCAAGTCGCTAGATGATAAAGCTCTAAGTCGCTAGAAACAAATGCACTAAGTCGCTACCAATTAATTCGCTAGAAAACCAAGTCGCTAGAAACCCAAGTCGCTAACAGAAAAGCAAGTCGCTAGTAGTAACTCGCACATGCACCAAGTCGCTAACCAAATTTTGGCAAGAATTGCCACACAAGTCGCTAGGTATGCAAGTCGCTAAAGAGCAACTCGCTACATGCACCAAGTCGCTACCAGTAAGTCACACCAGAGTGGAGAATCCACTACTTGTACTTTAACTCGCTAGATCTAACTCGCTACCTTCAACACCGTAAGTCGCTACAAAATGTGAAGCAAGTCGCTACCAAGAAAATATTCCGTGAGCTAAGTCGCTAGCTTGAAAAACCAAATAAACATCACTTTTCAATCCAAAAACAACCCAACCAAGATGATTCAAGCTTACCAAATGAAAACCTAAACACTTTTGATGATTCTAAACACAAAGTACCAACAAAATTCAAACTTTAACACAAGAAATCAACCAAATGATGCAAAACCACTAAACTTTTTCAAACTCAAAACCACCTAAAACCACTATAAATCCAAAGATGTGCAAGATATGATCTAACCATGGCTCTTGATACCAATTGTAAGATATAACTTTTCACATACACATCAAACCATAACACAAAGTAGCATATAGATGGAATTCTAGAGAGAAAGTTAGAGGTTTAGGGAACTTAGTGAGAGAAAGTGAAAGATATTATTATGAGCTCCAACTCTACCTTGGAAGGTAGAGAGTATTTATAGTCTTACATAACTCGCCACACTTTGAACGTGGATCGGGCATACGATGGGTAAAGACCCGTCCGTCCTCCACGGTGTTACTTAACTAAATTACTACTTAATTTAAAAGAACTACGACTACGAGCTTAACGATTACATATACTGAGGTGACCGACTCTTTAATACCGGAATTTCTAATTCCTAACAATGTCCATGGTTGAGTACTGATTTGTGGTTCCAATATTATGTAACTATGTAAATAATTGGCATGTCACCCTTTGACAGCTGTGCAAAATGTGAGAAGAAGAGATTGGCATGCAAAATCAGCAATTGTTTGTCCTGTATTGACTGTGGCTGCTAAGAAATAGTAGATCTTGTGACCATGTGTAAGTGAATAAAACAAAGCAAGTGTGAATGTGTGGATGAAGTTTAAAGTAGCTGCATAAATAGTAAGCTAATTTGCATTTTTGTGCTGCTGCTATCCAATCACAGCAGAGTATGCATGCATCATTGCAAATGCTGAATCATAAGGCCAAACCTTTTTAAATGTGCCATGCAGCTACAAATAATACCATGTGATTTTAAATGATTCTTGTAAATGTTGCTGAACAAACAGTGTAATGGCTATCGGTTTTTTTTGGGTGTTATTCAATAACACTGGAGCAGGTGTGCATCATGTGAGGGATTTAGTTATGAGGATAGGATTGCTGATGTAGAATACCAACGCGAAAAATTGTGCTAACCTCACGAATGATGCTAATTCTACGAACTGGATAGACATGTTATTTTTTTTTGCTAAGGCTCAATACAGGACATTCAACAATGGTAAATGCATTGGATCTAAGTGCTTGTAATAAGGATGTGTTTGCCATGAAGCCTAAGGGACTAATTGATTTCTAAATGTTAATGTGCAGTGTTATATAACATGTGTGGGTTTAATAAAAGAAACAATAGAATTTTCAATTTAAGCATGGATAAATTAAATTAAAAAACAAATGCAATAAACAACAATGCATCTATGTGTGTTTTGTTTTTATTTGCTCTTTGCCTATTTAAGACAGCCAGCCCACCTTCTCACTAAACCACTTTATTTTTTAAGTTGTCATAAAGAAGTGAGATAACAAAATGTTCAGGCATCCTAGGTGCAATAAGCTTAGAGCAGATGCTAACTCTAACAACTGGCCTGATATGCTAGTGTTCTATTGCTACCAAGCTTCTGGGCAAGATATTAGCTGTAACACCCCAACCCGACAAGGGTAAAGATATCGCAAATACAGTTTCATATCAGAACTTTAAGTACTATACAAAAACGAAAGTCTTTACGAAATTCCAAAAGAAAACATAAATAACTAAATAACCAAAATAATTCTAAGATCTCTATGATCAAATATTGCTCTCGCTCTACTCTCAACCCGGATCACCATCCCACAAGCTCATCTTGAATGCCTAATACCGCGCAGAAAAGAAAATGCGGCCGAGCTTACAAAGCCCAAAGGAATGATATAACAAAACAAAAACTAAACAAAAACATAAATACGAATTGAACAAAGAAACGAACAACAAAATCGTAGCGAACGAGAATAATGAATCATTGAGGATTCTGCAGAAACACAATTGTACGTAAACCGAACAACAATTAGCAATCAAGGACAAACACATAGCATATTGATGACTCCAACGCAAACACATCAAAATAACCGGACACTTAACATATCAAGAAGAAATAGATTACATATAAACCAAACGAAAAGTCTAAGGCTAACTAAACACTTTCTAGAAAATAAACATGGCATTCAACAAATTAATTAACCTTCACTTAACACACTTAATTCAATATTGCAAAGAAATGAAATAGCAATCCAAATCATGGCGCCTCACAAACAAATAGAAACATAGTAGACAAACTATAATTAAATAGACCAAACAAAACATAGCATAACCATTAGCAATTATCAAAACAGATATCATAAGCTAAACCAGTTCTCGATCAAATCCTAACATCGCAGAGTTTAAGCATGGCAGTCACATAGGCGATAAAACACTAACGATAAGCAAAGTTCACAAAATTAATCGAACAAATTATACATAC
The DNA here is from genome assembly GCA_022545495.1 of Chrysanthemum lavandulifolium. NCBI lineage: Eukaryota > Viridiplantae > Streptophyta > Magnoliopsida > Asterales > Asteraceae > Chrysanthemum > Chrysanthemum lavandulifolium. Next base: position 142,837,435 of record CM040241.1, on the reverse strand, counting down.
TAAACTTATAGAATACTCACTTTCACACTAGCACATTCATCTCACAGATCAATGAATTCACATGACGATAAACTAACATGACATCGATGACAAAGATGCTAATCATATTTAAACATATTAATCATAACCTAGCATAGTAGACGGTAGTCACATAAACATGCAAAAGCATAACTACATATAATAACATATAATAAGCCGAGCACATAATTATTAACACTTGAACATACCGAATCATAATCAGAATACTTAACATAGAAATAACAAATAAAGATTTAGTTAACTACCACGAGCCCAAAACATATCATATCAAAACATCATAACTATATAGAAACAATCTCAAAATAAGTCGGAGTAGCTAGCTCCCGTAGTTTTATGAAGACGCGATTGCACACGACATCATTCACCTAGACAAATCATATCGGATAACAGATCGATATAGGATGCATCCATACGCCCACAAACATATAATGGTCATATAATATAACTTGAGCTCATACTAGATAATGAGATAAGGACGTGGCGTAACTTCACTCATCGCCTAGAGTCATGTCGAGGTGCATCATCGACACGGACATGGAACCCCATGACTAGTTAATAATTGGCTCGGTGTCAAACTATCTTAGGTCAAATAGATTTTCATAAATGACACAGATCATAATCAACACAAGTTCAACATATAACATATCGATAACTCATATCATAAGGTTCATATTCAAATATTCGTGGGTCGAAATCCATATCACAACCACAAATCGTATATTCATAATTAGAAGTTCATAATTAACATAGCAAGGTTCAACAAATAGAAGTTCAGGCAAACAGAGATTCACATAAACAGAAGGGAATCATAGCAATGGCATAGGGAATCCTAATAATTGAAATAGAAAAGCTAACGGAAAGAAAACGTCATGAGAGACCTTTACTAAAAAGGTCAGAATATCTGTACCTTAAAGCAAATGAGAGGAAAGCAAACGAACGAGTGAATCACGAAGATATAACGTCGCGTCTCCTTCAACGAATCTACACGGATTATGATTTATTTAATACTTATTAGCATCATTAAAGTTATAACGGATTAATCACATTAACCTTCTTAGAGTTACAAGTATATTCTCATTTTATAAGCTTCTTATGCATTTATAAGTGTGTTACCTATTGATATCATATTTTATCTTTCAGTTTCTTAAACTCATATTCGGACCAGACTTTAACGATTTTTATAAAATACTTACTTAGCTCAAATGAAATCAAGCAAAATCCCAGGGGTTCCCATATGAGTTAAAAGACTCTCCAAAAATTGGTGGGTTCTATTTCCATGCTAATTGGCCTATGGAAAATCAAAAGTCCGACCTATCCGTAAAGTGATCGTAAAATACACCTTAAAAGTTTACGCTTATTGGACCTGTTTAGACACCTTGAAAAATCCCTAACTCCCAGAAATTCATTTATGTCATAGATATCACTCCCAAAAGGAGAGCTCCCAATTCCTTATGGTTTGAAAATGAAAATCAAACAATACAACTAAATTTCGTAATCTGTTTTCTCGCTTTGACACTTGATTTTGTAAAATTCAAAATACGACTTAGACAGCTCCAATCCGACCAAACCACTTGGAAAACTTTACTAAGACATAAAATAAACTTTTCCCACAAAAACCCAGATTATTGCACTTATAAAATTGGATCTATAACACACACAAATTCGACATATGATTCGTCCGCTTTAGGTTTATTAAAACCATTATAATCACATGTTTAGACCATTAATTACACTTAGGGTTCCATTCCAATTAGGGTTTCAATTTATTAGGCATGATAACATTTATATATGTGGTTCGGTTCTCTTGTGCTCGACATACCTATGATCCGATTCAAACAATACATATATAATACATGTTCTCTTAATTTTATAAGGTCCGATTCATATTTGTTGTTTTTGTTTTCATACGGTTCGACCAAAACACAAGATTCGATTCAAAACAAACATGTTACAATATATAATAACATTAGCGATCAAAGTGAGACGAGAAGAATACGTGTATACCTTAGTTCGTTGGACACAAGGTCTCGACACCAAGGAGTTGTAGCTCTCACCGAATAGAAAAGAAAGAGAGAGGAAAACTAGGTTCCAAATTATGTTTATGAGTTTGTATATATAGGTGGTGAAAATTTCGGTTCTAGGGCTTTGAGAAGGTGTGTGGGCTTCGCCTCTTGATCCAAACGAACAAACAAACACCCATCTTGGGCTCTCGGCTTGAGTCCAATCCACCAAACAAACGCCCATCGGATCACAATTAAACAAATGGCGAGGCCCAAACGAACGGCCCAACTAATTACGCGAGACGCTTAATCTTTGTCGCACCATGTCGATCACGTACACATATTCGTTAAGTTTTAATTATAGATAGGTTAAGTTTTAAATTTCGTTAAATGAACATAAACGTATTTTACGTATTTTATAATTTTCGATTTCAAGGGTAAAATAGTCTTATTACGTGTCTTAGATTTTCGGGTTTTACAACTCTTCCCCTCTAAAGAAAATTTTCGTCCTCGAAAATTGAACAAGATGGAATAGAATAGAAAACGAATCGGACTTCAGAATTTCAAGGAAGAATAAAGCAAACGCAAATCTTATCCTAGAACAAACGGATTCTTATCAGAACATTTAAACTCCTACTATTGAGAAATCAAAGCAAAAATCAAATACTTATAACAGATAATCACATACTTATTAACGATTAGCGAAAAGAGATGAGATGCGAGAAAGTCAAACAACACGCCTAACTTATTCGTGTATCCAAAGATGAAAATAACGCATGCATAGGCGTAATCTAATCCTAAAGGTCTTGCTAATCGCAGATAATCAAACTAAAAGGATCTAATGTTCCTCAAACACTTCACGAAATATCCAATGATCACAATAAGGGTACACGGAGACGTACACATTTAGAGCAAACATAGCAATCCATAGTTCACACAAATCATAACAATTTCGGTCCAAAGCGTACAAAACTTACACATAACAGATATCGACAAAATCTCACAAATAGGTACAAAATTTCAAACGAACATGAGAAGTGCCAAATAACAGATACAAGTCAAGTCCATTCAGGTATCAACCACAGGCATTTCCCAGACGTCATATAATTTCAATAAGTTCAAATTATATGATCTCTAGATATCACGTTGATCAGCGTCATAATACTTGCATCACATAACAAGTTCTTATTGTCATCATATTCTATCCCGGTCATGGCAAACACATAACTAATATCGTAACAAAACATATCACATACCGATAACATACAAATAGCAAGTAACATACTATAACGCACTGGATCACATACATACAAAGATATACGACATCAAAACAACTTACCATACCACAACAAAAGAAGGCAACCAATGCACAAAACGGTTCCTCATGACTCATTATCGTCCGCCCAAAAGAAAAGCCGAGATATACCGTAATGCTAAACGATAAAACTTCACGATTCGAACCGAGTTCGAACAAATCAAAGAAAAGTAATGCCGATCAAAATCATGTAGTAAGATATCAAACCGCTTCAAAACGCGTGACAAACGAATCGAGTAACACACGTCGCGCCCAAATCATATGAAGTAGATGAACCTTCTCACCACCGGTTGAATCATGTCTTCGTCTGTTGCGTCTTTGGTTGATTCGTCCAGCTCCTCCAAGAAAGATCCCGATGTCTCCAAAGAAGACGGCAATGAGTGTGGCTTCGCTCGAACCTCTCCAAAGACAGAACTGCAAAGAACGCAGGTCGACACCATCTTCTTCGGCTCTGCGGGTAGTCTCCATCTAACGATCGACAAACGGACGAGCGAAAACAAAATAACAAAATTCGGCGCGAAAGAGGAGGGCCAACTCGGTGAAGACAAAAGAATATCAAGTCGAATCGAACGATACCAAAAGGAATCGAAAGATATCTCAATGCACGGAAACCTAATGTCTACCCAATCCTCACAGTCATAGCCTAAGCTCTAAGGGTCCTAAAACCTAGAGCTCGATACCATAATTGTAACACCCCAACCCGACAAGGTAGAGATATCGCAAATACGCTTCATATCGTAACTTTAAGTACTATACAAAACGAAAGTCTTTACGAAATTCCAAAAGAAAACATAAATAACTAAATAACCAAAATAATTCTAAGATCTCTATGATCAAATCTTGCTCTCGCTTACTCTCAACCCGCATCACCATCCCACAAGCTCATCTTGAATGCCTAATACCACCGCAGAAAAGAAAATGCGGTGAGCTTACAAAGCCCAAAGGAATGATATAACAAAACAAAAACTAAACAAAACATAAATACGAATTGAACAAAGAAACGAACAACAAAATCGTAGCGGAACGAGAATAATGAATCATTGAGGATTCTCAGAAACACAATCGCACGTAAATCCCGAACAACAATTAGCAATCAAGGACAAACACATAGCATATTGATGACTCCAACGCAAACACATCAAAATAACCTGACACTTAACATATCAAGAAGAAATAGATTACATATAAACCAAACGAAAAGTCTAAGGCTAACTAAACACTTTCTAGAAAATAAACATGGCATTCAACAAATTAATTAACCTTCACTTAACACACTTAATTCAATATTGCAAAGAATGAAATAGCAATTCAAATCATGGCGCCTCACAAACAAATAGAAACATAGTAGACAAACTATAATTAAATAGACCAAACAAAACATAGCATAACCATTAGCAATTATCAAAACAGATATCATAAGCTAAACCAGTTCTCGATCTAATCCTAACATCGCAGAGTTTAAGCATGGCAGTCACATAGGCGTATAAAACACTAACGTATAAGCAAAGTTCACAAAATTAATCAAAAATTATACATACTAAACTTATAGAATACTCACTTTCACACTAGCACATTCATCTCACGGATCAATGAATTCACATGACGATAAACTAACATGACATCGATGACAAAGATGCTAATCATATTTAAACATATTAATCATAACCTAGCATAGTAGACGGTAGTCACATAAACAGTAAAAGCATAACTACATATAATAACATATAATAAGCCGAGCACATAATTATTAACACTTGAACATACCGAATCATAATCGTAATACTTAACATAGAAATAACAAATAAAGATTTAGTTAACTACCACGAGCCCGTAACATATCATATCAAAACATCATAACTATATAGAAACAATCTCAAAATAAGTCGGAGTAGCTAGCTCCCGTAGTTTTATGAAGACGCCAGATTGACACACGACATCATTCACCTAGACAAATCATATCGGATAATGAGATCGATCTAGGATGCATCCATACGCCCCACAAACATATAATGGTCATATAATATAACTTGAGCTCATACTAGATAACAGATAAGGACGCAAGAACTTCACTCTACTGCCCTTGAGTCATGTCAGAGGTGCATCACTGACACGGACATGGAACCCCCATGACTAGTTAATAATTGGCTCGGGTGTCAAACTATCTTAGGTCAAATAGATTTTCATAAATGACACAGATCATAATCAACACAAGTTCAACATATAACATATCAGATAACTCATATCATAAGGTTCATATTCAAATATTCAGGGGTCAGAAATCCATATCACAGTCACAAATCGTACATTCATAATTAGAAGTTCATAATTAACATAGCAAGGTTCAACAAATAGAAGTTCAGGCAAACAGAGATTCACATAAATGTAAGGAATCATAGCAATGGCATAGGGAATCCTAATAATTGAAATAGAAAAGCTAACGGAAAGAAAACGTCATGAGAGACCTTTACTAAAAAGGTCGTAATATCTCGTACTTTAAAGCAAATGAGAGGAAAGCAAACGAACGAGTGAATCACGAGGATATAACGTCACGCCTCCTTCAACGAATCTACACGGATTATGATTTATTTAATACTTATTAGCATCATTAAAGTTATAACGGATTAATCACATTAACCTTCTTAGAGTTACAAGTATATTCTCATTTTATAAGCTTCTTATGCATTTATAAGTGTGTTACCTATTGATATCATATTTTATCTTTCGCTTAAACTCATATTCGGACCAGACTTTAACGATTTTTATAATATACTTACTTAGCTCAAATGAAATCAAGCAAAATCCTGTGGGTTCCCATATGAGTTAAAAGACTCTCCAAAATTGGTGGGTTCTATTTCCATGCTAAATGGCCTATGGAAAATCAAAAGTCCAGACCTATCCGTAAAGTGATCGTAAAATACACCTTAAAAGTTTACGCTTATTGGACCTGTTTAGACACCTTGAAAATCCTTAACTCCCAGAAATTCATTTATGTCATAAATATCACTCGTAAAAGGAGAGCTCCCAATTCCTTATGGTTTGAAAATGAAAAATCGACAATACAACTAAATTTCGCATCCGCTTTCTCAGCTTTGACACTTGATTTTGTAAAATTCAAAATACGACTTAGACAACTCCAAATCCAACCAAACCACTTGGAAAACTTTACTAAGACATAAAATAAACTTTTCCCACAAAACCCAGATTATTGCACTTATAAAATTGGATCTACAACACACACAAATTTGACATATGATGCTGTCCAGCTTTTAGGGTTTATTAAAACCATTATAATCACATGTTTAGACCATTAATTACACTTAGGTTCCATTCCAATTAGGGTTTCAATTTATTAGGCATGATAACATTTATATATGTGGTTCGGTTCTCTTGTGCTCGACATACCTATGATCCGATTCAAACAATACATATATAATACATGTTCTCTTAATTTTATAAGGTCCGATTCATATTTGTTGTTTTTGTTTTCATACGGTTCGACCAAAAACACAAGATTCGATTCAAAACAAACATGTTACAATATATAATAACATTAGGCGATCAAAGTGAGACGAGAAGAATACGTGTATACCTTAGTTCGTTGGACACAAGGTCTCGACACCAAGGGAGTTGTAGCTCTCGGCGAATAGAAAAGAAAAGAGAGGCAAAACTAGGGTTCCAAATTATGTTTATGAGTTTGTATATATAGGTGGTGAAAATTTCGGTTCTAGGGCTTTGAGAAGGTGTGTGGCTTCGCCCTTGATCCAAACGAACAAACAAACACCCATCTGGGCTCTCGGCTCGAGTCCAATCCACCAAACAAACGCCCATCGGATCACAATTAAACAAATGGCGAGGCCCAAACGAACGGCCCAACTAATTACGCGAGACGCTTAATCTTCGCTGCACCATGTCGATCACGCATACATATTCGTTAAGTTTTAATTATAGATAGGTTAAGTTTTAAATTTCGTTAAATGAACATAAACGATTTTACGATTTTATAATTTTCGATTTCAAGGGTAATATAGTCTTATTACGTGTCTTAGATTTTCGGGTTTTACATTAGCATGGCACAACAAATGAATGGACTTGCAGGAAGATTGGTCGAAATCACTCAAGAAAGGCTCAGTTTCATTCAAGAATTGGAGAGTGTTGGGAATACGTATGCTCAAAAAATAGCCGAATATTTGAGGGGGGTTTAAGGTAAAGATGATCAAAAGATCCTGCAGATGAGTATCTTGGCACGGGAACTGGAGCTGAATGCTCGTAACAACGACATTTTTTACGAGAAACTTAGGGGGTTGATGGATCTTTGAGTGTGTGCCTGGTAATCGTGCTTTCTGTTGTTGGTTGTGTTTGCAGTTGTGTGTGCTAGTGATCTTATTTTGAGTGCTGTTGTAGTGTTTGTGTGTTACCCATGAAAATTGATTGTAAGATATTGCATTGAATAAAATGGGTCGTTAAATTTGTAGGGCTAACCTTTTGTTTCTTTGCATCTCCATGCTCATCCCGAATAATGCTCTCCTCACGCTTTTGAGTTGGTTGGTTTATTTTTTCGCTCTTCCAAATCCTCCATGGATGTCATCGTTATAGTGTGGTCGGTGTTTCTAGTCATCATAAACCGATATTCATTATTTGCATTTGCAAATGAGACAAATATGACATATTTTATTTAAGAAAACCGTATTAAATCTGTAGTAATTACCTTCATGTTCTTTTGCTTCAGAATGGCACTTTGGCCACCTTGTTCTTGGTCAAGATGTTGTTGTCCATTGGTGTTAGGCTCACCGCTGGTGTTCCTATGATTGGACAACCAAACGTTAAATATTTGTAGGTGATTATTTGTTCTAAGTAAGATAGTTTGTTAATTTAAACGGCGCACCAAGATGCTTCTATCATCTTTAGCGCTCCTCCCGCCTTTTGTTTTTGTTAAAAACTTTGCCGACAATAAGGTGTCCCGCTTACCCGATGTGTTGAATGGAGTTGAAGACATTTTGTGGCCTTCAATGGCAAAAATCTCTTCAAGTATTTCCTGTGTCTTCGCTTTATGCTTTGCCAAGACTACGAGCATGAACACCCTGTAACATCTTCATTGTGGTCAAGAAAGTGACCTCACCGTCATGGACGGGTCTCATGATGAAGGCTTTGAAATTAAACTCGCGCTTCATCAAGTGAAATGATAAGGGTTCTATTTTTGTGCTATGTTATGTTTTTAATATTATATGAAGGCGAGTTAGAAAATCATGTACTTATAGGATGGGTTTGCTTGTTTTCTATGATTCGACATCAAACATCTCCCCTCTTTCTCACTTTTGAAGCACACTCGTTGTAAGACATGTAGAACCAACCTCGCTTGATATTGATGTTGGTGATTGTTGCCTCTCGTGAAATGCACGTCTGTAAATGTTTGTGCAAACAGCTAAGGTGATATTTTGTTTCATTTAACTTTTCTTCTATGGCAACGAATGTTGGTTTACTAACTTTGTGTTACGTAAAACTCACCGAATAGGTCTCGGGATCTTGGTTTAGCGTTGTCTTCAATGGAAATCTATTACGGCACTTTTCTTTTCAACAGCCTTCACACGGAGTCTTTGTAATACGGAGAGAGGGTGTTTTCTCACCGCTTTGCTCGTGGTCGCTTTTACGTCATAAAATTAGAATCACCAACTTTTATGCGGTCATCATGCGATCTTAAAATTTGCAAATCAAATACTTTACCTTGCTTGTGCCTCTTCACCTCGTATTTTTGGATTCAAGTAGTAACGTGTTGCGCACGCCGATGTTAGCCGGTAACTGTGATGGCATTGTTTGAAAATTTGCAAGAAACTTATGTTTAGGTTTTTATAACTGCTTATGCAATCCTCTCGAATTTTCCAACTCGCCAAGAGTCGACAACAATTATAACCAGTGTTGTGTTGCTTGAAGGTGAGCTTCTTCAAAATTGAGAGCCATGTCGTCCCACATAGTGAACTCAACAACATTACCATTAAAAGATCATCAAGTCATCGAGATGTGATAAACCTTGGAATCTATTTTTACTAAACCAAAAAAAACAACACAAAAAAAAAAAAAGGAAAAAAAGAAGCATAAATCAATGCACCTCAAATTTTCGATATCCACTTTTCTATAAACGGTTTGTTGTGTGTGGCACCTGCTTACAAGACAACCCGTTAGGAATTATAAATTCCGTATTAAAGAGTCGGTCACCTCAAGTATATGTAATCGTTAGAAAGCTCGTAGTCGTAGTTCTTTGAATTAAGTAGTATTTAGTTAAGCAACACCGTGAGGACGGACGGTCTTACCCACCGATGCCCGATCCACACCGATGTGTGGCGATTTATGTAAGATTATAAATACTCTACCCCAAGGTAGAGAGTTGAGCTCATAATAATATCTTTCACTTTCTCTCACTAAGTTCCCTAAACCTCTAACTTTCTCTCTAGAATTCCATCTATACGCCACTTTGTGTTATGGTTTGATGTGTATGTGAAAACTAATATCTTACAATTGGTATCAAGAGCCATGGTTAGATCATATCTTGCACATCTTTGATTTCTAGTGGTTTTTAGTGGTTTTGAGTTTGAAAAAGTTTAGTGGTTTTGCATCATTGGTTGATTTCTCAAGTTAAAGTTTGGATTTTGTTAGTACTTTTATGTTTAGAATCATCACAAGTGTGTAGGTTTTCATTTGGTGCTTAAATCATCTTGGTTGGGTTGTTTTGGATTGAAAAGTGATGTTTATGTGGTTTTTTCATGCTAGCGACTTAACTCACTGGATTAGTTTCTTCAGAGCGACTTGCTTTACAAATTTGTAGCGAGTTACGCTTTAAACCCAGCGACTTAGATCCAGCGACGACAAGACAAGTAGTGGACTCCACCACGGGTAGCGACTTGGTGATAGCGACTTGGTCCAGAGCGAGTTGCTCTTTAGCGACTTGTATCTTTAGCGACTGAGTAGCTTAATCGTCGCCAAAATTTTGCTAGCGACTGAGGCTTAGCGAGTTACTACTTAGCGAGTTGCATTTGTCTAGCGACTTGGGACTCTAGCGACTTAGTGGTGTAGCTAATTAAGTGTTAGCGACTTAGTGCATTATCTTCAGCGACTTAGTGCATTATCTTCAGCGACTTGAGTGATTGTTTACGGCTTTCTCTTGATTTAGTAAAATCCGTGAAAGAATCTATTTCCTGCTTAATCATAGAGTTATAAAATCCCGTGATAACTGTTAACATGTCTACCAACGCTCCTACTATCATCTCCATGCTGCCGAGGATGTTCAAGCACTGGCTCGTATACTCGCCCACCCATGCTCGACAGAATCGACTACGATTCTGGGCTCAACGAATCGATTGTATTGCCTTGAAAGGAAAATGGTGTCAACATTCTCAAATCCATTGATGAAGGACCATATCGAGTTGAGACGACTAGAGACATACTTGATACTAATGAAGATGGTACTCTGCTTATGGAATGGATGACCAAGATGTATGATGAGCTTGATGATAAGGATAAAAGAGATTCGATGCGATATCGTGGCTTCAAACATTGTTCTTCAAGGTCTTCCTAAAGACATCTACAAGTCGATCAATCATAACACCGATGCAAAGGCGCTTGGGATAATGTTAAGATGCTTCTCTCGTGTTCGTAATTAACTATGGAAGACAGAGAATCCCAACTCTATGACTAATTTGAGCACTTCAAGATGAAACCAGATGAGAATGTCTATGAGTACTATGTGAGATTTCATAAGTTAGTGAATGACATGAGGAACATCGAATGACTATGCCTAACATTCATTTGAACTCAAAATTTGTGAACAACATGAATCTCGAATGGCACAAGTTTGTCACCGTGAAGCTCACTAAAGGATTGAAGAATACAAACTATGAGCAACTCTATGCCTTCCTCATTCGTAATGAGAGACATGCTATGTTTGAAAATTGATTCTCAATCGCTCAAAACCAACTGTGGAGAGATAAGCTCGCCTAATGACTCAAATTTTCTACTCAAACATCGGAATCACAACCAAAGCATCACAAGTCATACCTTGGGTAATGGTAATCACAAACTCATTCCCGATCCTATGTTCAAACAAGTCGATGCCGATGCACACGCTGGTAACTTCATTAATCAACTAGCTCTTCTCATTAGTCAAAACATGAATTCTCTCCCACAAACCAACAACCTCGTATCAAAGATCTAACCCACACAATCAAGCCACCGTTAAAGATGGAAGGATCGGTGCAACCAGCTCAGAAAGCCAAGATGATCGTGGAAGAGGTGGAGCTGAGAGGTTATGTTGGCAACCGTAATCGAGGAAGGAATGGTAACCAAGGTCAAGCTAAGTCAATCAAATGTTATAACCGTGGTGGTGAGGGACACATTGCAAGGAACCGCACATCTCCAAAGCGCCCACGCACGCCGACATTCGAGATAAGATGTCACCGCACAAGCTCGTGACAATGGTGCCGCTTTGATGAAGAGGAATTGTCGCTTGCCGAGGCAATGCCAAGACCTATGATATGAGATGGATGAGCAAATTTATTCAGAGATAGGTCACAATCATCGAATGCCTTTCAAGTCGCCGACCGTGATGCATACGACTGATGTGGATGATGGACCTACGAGACACACAATTTTTATGGCTAGCATTTCTTCAATGGTTTCTCCCAAGGTCTCTTCTTCACCACTAGTGGCCCATCCCATGAAAAGCTCATCTCGCAGGTATTAAAACTATACGATGATGTCGATAGCAATGATGCATGACAAAGTACAATCAATCGAAACTATTGAATCAAATATTGAAAATATGGGTAATATCGATATTGTCCCATATGATCAATATGTGAAACAAAGTGAAAGTGAAGTTGTACCAAGTGATGCATCTTCTCGCATCAACAATGACTATGTTTTTGATGAATACACCGCATACGCCTCGATGATTCCGTAATTTCAACTAAATGTCTATAAAGAACGTGTTGCTATTTATGAACAACGGGCTAAATTTGAGTTGACCACTCGTGAGCAGGTGAAATGGATGACCAAGCGCATAAAGAATTCACATAGTACTCATAGACACTCATCCTGGTTTCATCTGAAGTGCTCAAATTCGCTCAGAGTGGGATTCTCTGCCTTCCATAGTTAATTCGAACCGAGAAGCATCTTAACATTATCCCAAACACTTTCAGATCAAGCTATGATTGATCACCTGTAGATGTCTTTAGAAGACCTTGAAGAACAATGTTTGAAGCCCCGATATCTCGTGATCGAATCTTTTTCTCCTTATCATCAAGCTCATCGCACATCTTAGGTCTCCATTCCGTAAACAGAGTACCATCTTCATTAGTATCAAGTATGTCTCTAGTCGCCCCAACCCGATATGGTCCTTCATCAATGGATTTGAGAATGTTGACACCATTTTCCTTCCAATACAACTCGATCGCTGAGCCCAAGAATCGTAGTCCGGCCTGGCTACGGGTGATAGCATCTCGAGCCACCGCTCAGACATCCCGAAACAGGGAGATGACAGAGGGACGCTGTAGACATGTTAATGCATTATACGATTTTATAACTCAATGATTAAACCGAAATAGATTCTTTCACGGATTTTACTAAATCAAGAGAAAACCGTAAACAATCACTCAAGTCGCTAGATGATAAAGCTCTAAGTCGCTAGAAACAAATGCACTAAGTCGCTACCAATTAATTCGCTAGAAACCAAGTCGCTAGAAACCCAAGTCACCGTAGCAAGTCAGTAGTAACTGCCATGCATCAAGTCGCTAACCAAATTTTGGCAAGAATTACACAAGTCGCTAGGTATGCAAGTCGCTAAAGAGCAACTCGCATGCATCAAGTCGCTATTATTAAAGTACACCAGAGGAGAATCCACTACTCAGATTCTTAACTCGCTAGATCTAACTCGCTACCTTCAACATCGAAGTCGCTACAAAATGTGAAGCAAGTCGCTACCAAGAAAATATCCGCGAGCTAAGTCGCTAGCTTGAAAACCAAATAACATCACTTTTCAATCCAAAACAACCCAACCAAGATGATTCAAGCTACCAAATGAAAACCTAAACACTTTTGATGATTCTAAACACAAAGTACCAACAAAATTCAAACTTTAACACAAGAAATCAACAAATGATGCAAAACCACTAAACTTTTTCAAACTCAAAAACCACCTAAAACCACTATAAACCAAAGATGCAAGATATGATCTAACCATGGCTCTCATACCAATCAGAAGATATAACTTTCACATACACATCAAACCATAACACAAAGTAGCATATAGATGGAATTTAGAGAGAGAAAGTTAGAGGTTTAGGGAACTTAGTGAGAGAAAGATATTATTATGAGTTCCAACTCTCACCAGTAGAGAGTATTTATAGTCTTACAACTCGCCACATTGGCCGGATCAGTACAGGTAAAGACCAGTCTGGTCCTCCACGGTGTTACTTAACTAAATTACTACTTAATTTAAAAGAACTATCACGAGCTTAACATTACATATACTGAAAGTGACCGACTTTAATACCGGAATTTCTAATTCCTAACAATGTCCATGGTCAGTAACCGATCAGGGTTCCAATATTATGTAACTATGTAACACTGGCATGTCACCCTTTGACACTGTGCAAAATGAGAAGAGATTGGCATGCAAAATCGCAATTGTTTGTCCCAGATGACTGTGGCGCTAAGAAATAGTAGATTCATGCACTATGTGTAGGAATAAAACAAAGTGCGAATGCTGGATGAAGTTTAAAGTAGTCGATAAATAGTGTTAATTTGTATTTTTGTGTCATTGCTATCCAATCAAGCTAGTATGCATGCATCATTGCAATGTCAATCATAAGGCCAAACCTTTAAATGTGTGCCATACAAATAATACCATGTGATTTTAAATGATTCTTGTAAATGTTGTCGAACAAACAAAGGTAATGGCTATCGGTTTTTTGGGTGTTATTCAATAACACCGGAGCAGTGTGTGCATCATGTGAGGGATTTAGAAGAGGAGGATTCGTCATGTAGAATACCAACGCTAAAAATTGTGCTAACCTCACGAATGATGCTAATTCTACTTAACCGATAGACATGTTATTTTTTTTGCTAAGGCTCAATACAGACATTCAACAATGGTAAATGCATCGATCTAAGTGTTGTAATAAGGATGTGTTTGCCATGAAGCCTCAAGTGGACTAATTGATTTCTAAATGTTAATGTGCAGTTATATATATGGTTTAATAAAAGAAACAATAGAATTTTCAATTTAAGCATGGATAAATTAAATTAAAAACAAATGCAACAACAATGCATCTATGTGTTTTGTTTTATTTGCTCTTGCCTATTTAAGATACCACCTAATTTCCTCACTAAACCACTTTATTTTAAGTTGTCATAAAGAAGGAGATAACAAAATGTTCAGCATCCTAGGTGCAATAAGCTTAGAGCGTATGCTAACTCTCAACCGGCCCGATATGCTAGTGTTCTATTGCTACCAAGCTCGGGCAAGATATTAGTCAGAACACCTCAACCCGACAAGGGTAAAGATATCGCAAATACGCTTCATATCGTAACTTTAAGTACTATACAAAACGAAAGTCTTTACGAAATTCCAAAAGAAACATAAATAACTAAATAACCAAAATAATTCTAAGATCTCATGATCAAATATTGCTCTCGCTTACTCTCAACCCGCATCACCCATCCCACAAGCTCATCTTGAATGCCTAATACCGCAGAAAAGAAAATGCGCCGAGCTTACAAAGCCCAAGGAATGAGATATAACAAAACAAAACTAAACAAAAACATAAATACGAATTGAACAAAGAAACGAACAACAAAATCGAGCTGAACGAGAATAATGAATCATTGAGGATTCCGAAACACAATTGTACAACCGAACAACAATTAGCAATCAAGGACAAACACATAGCATATTGATGACTCCAACGCAAACACATCAAAATAACCGACACTTAACATATCAAGAAATAGATTATATAAACCAAACGAAAGTCTACAACTAAACACTTTCTAGAAAATAAACATGGCATTCAACAAATTAATTAACCTTCACTTAACACACTTAATTCAATATTGCAAAGAAATGAAATAGCGTAATCCAAATCATGGTACTCACAAACAAATAGAAACATAGTAGACAAACTATAATTAAATAGACCAAACAAAACATAGCATAACCATTAGCAATTATCAAAACAGAGTATCATAAGCTAAACCAGCCTCGATCAAATCCTAACATCGCAGAAGTTTAAGCATGGCAGTCACATAGGCGATAAAACACTAACGATAAGCAAAGTTCACAAAATTAATCGAACAAATTATACATACTAAACTTATAGAATACTCACTTTCACACTAGCATATTCATCTCATATCAATGAATTCACATGACGATAAACTAACATGACATCGATGACAAAGATGCTAATCATATTTAAACATATTAATCATAACCTAGCATAGTAGACGGTAGTCACATAAACATGCAAAAGCATAACTACATATAATAAATATATAATGTTTAG
This sequence comes from Chrysanthemum lavandulifolium, assembly GCA_022545495.1. Taxonomy (NCBI): domain Eukaryota; kingdom Viridiplantae; phylum Streptophyta; class Magnoliopsida; order Asterales; family Asteraceae; genus Chrysanthemum; species Chrysanthemum lavandulifolium. The sequence continues at coordinate 142,821,530 of CM040241.1, read as the reverse complement.
CACATAATTATTAACACTTGAACATACCGAATCATAATCGTAATACTTAACATAGAAATAACAAATAAAGATTTAGTTAACTACCACGAGCCCAAAACATATCATATCAAAACATCATAACTATATAGAAACAATCTCAAATAAGTCGGAGAAGCTTCCGTAGTTTTATGAAGACGACGCATACACCACATCATTCACCTAGACAAATCATATCGATAATGTATCGATATAGGATGCATCCATACGCCTACAAACATATAATGGTCATATAATATAACTTGAGCTCATACTAGATAATGAGATAAGTGGACGCGGCGTAACTTCACCTCATCGCCTTAGAGTCATGTCGAGGTGCATCATTAACGGACATGGAACCCCATGACTAGTTAATAATCGTCTTGTGTCAAACTATCTTAGGTCAAATAGATTTTCATAAATGACATGTATCATAATCAACACAAGTTCAATATATAACATATCGATAACTCATATCATAAGGTTCATATTCAAATATTCGTGGGTCAATCCATATCACAACCACAAATCGTATATCATATAATTAGAAGTTCATAATTAATATAGCAAGGTTCAACAAATAGAAGTTCGTGCAAACAGAGATTCACATAAATGTATGGAATCATAGCAATGGCATAGGGAATTAATAATTGAAAGAAAAGCTAACGAAAGAAAACGCCGAGAGACCTTTACTAAAAAGGTCGTAATATCTGCATTTAAAGCAAATGAGAGGAAAGCAAACGAACGAGTGAATCATTAAGATATAACGTCGCCTCCTTCAACTAATCTACACGGATTATGATTTATTTAATACTTATTAGCATCATTAAAGTTATAACGGATTAATCACATTAACCTTCTTAGAGTTACAAGTATATTCTCATTTTATAAGCTTCTTATGTATTTATAAGTGTGTTACCTATTGATATCATATTTTATCTTTCGCTTTAACTCATATTCGACCAGACTTTAACGATTTTTATAAAATACTTACTTAGCTCAAATGAAATCAAGCAAATCCTGTGGGTTCCCATATGAGTTAAAAGACTCTCCAAAATGGTGGGTTCTATTTCCATGCTAATTGGCCTATGGAAAATCAAAAGTCCGCACTATCCGTAAAGTGATCTAAAATACACCTTAAAAGTTTACGCTATTGACCTGTTTAGACACCTTGAAAAATCCCGTAACTCCTGTAATTCATTTATGTCATAGATATCACCCCGTAAAAGGAGAGCTCCCAATTCCTATGGTTTGAAAATGAAAATCAAACAATACAACTAAATTTCTAATCTGCTTTCTCATTTTGACACTTGATTTTGTAAAATTCAAAATACGACTTAGATAGCTCCAACCGACCAAACCACTTGGAAAACTTTACTAAGACATAAAATAAACTTTTCCCACAAAACCCGTAGATTATTGCACTTATAAAATTGGATCTATAACACACACAAATTCGACATATGATTCTGCCCGCTTAGGTTTATTAAACCATTATAATCACATGTTTAGACCATTAATTACACTTAGGTTCCATTCCAATTAGGGTTTCAATTTATTAGGCATGATAACATTTATATATGTGGTTCGTTTCTTTGTGCTCGATATACCTATGATCCGATTCAAACAATACATATATAATACATGTTCTCTTAATTTTATAAGGTCCGATTCATATTTGTTGTTTTTGTTTCACACGTTCGACCAAAACACAAGATTCGATTCAAAACAAACATGTTACAATATATAATAACATTAGGTGATCAGTGAGACGAGAAGAATACGCAGTATACCTTAGTTCGTTGGACACAAGGTCTCGACACCAAGGAGTTGTAGCTCTCACGAATAGAAAAGAAAGAGAGAGGAAAACTAGGTTCCAAATTATGTTTATGAGTTTGTATATATAGGTGAAAATTTCGTTCTAGGGCTTTAGAAGGTGTGCTGGTCGCCTCTTGATCCAAACGAACAAACAAACACCCATCTGGCTCTCGGCTCGAGTCCAATCCACCAAACAAACGCCCATCGGATCACAATTAAACAAATGGCGAGGCCCAAACGAACGGCCCAACTAATTACGCGAGACGCTTAATCTTTGTCGCACTATGTCCATCACGCATACATATTCGTTAAGTTTTAATTATAGATAGGTTAAGTTTTAAATTTCAAAATGAACATAAACGTATTTTACGATTTTATAATTTTCGATTTCATGGTAAATAGTCTTATTACGTGTCTTAGATTTTGGTTTTACAACTCTTCCTCTAAAGAAAATTTTCGCCCTAAAATTGAACAAGATGGAATAGAATAGAAAACTAATCGACTCGTAATTTCAAGGAAGAATAAAGCAAACGCAAATCTTATCCTAGAACAAACGGATTCTTATCGTAACATTTAAACTCCTACTATTGAGAAATCAGCAAAAATCAAATACTTATAACAGATAATCACATACTTATTAACGACAGCGTGTTAGGAGATGTGTGAAAGTCATAAATTGTTTTCAAAAGATGTACATGCATGTCTTATCAATGGAGTTTAAAGTCTTAAAATCCGATCCTTATCGATTAAACGCTTTCATAATCAAGTCACAATTCTCCTTAAAGCTTTCAAAATCAATTTAAATCTATAAGAGATCACAAATCTCACATGATTTGATAATTGTGATCGGGGAGAATGTGTGATTTAAATTGGATTTAAAGCGATAATTCGGTAAATGGTTTTATAAGGATGTACATCTTTGTCTGCTCACATGTGACAAACGATTTCAAATTTTCCATGCACATGTTGAGGGGAGCATCTATCTTAAACCTATGATTTGAAATGTGATCAACTTATCTCAATGTGCAGTTCCCTCTAGTATGTGCAAAACTCTTTTCAAACCTCGAGGCACATATTGAGGGGAGCAAATTTATGGAAACCTCATCCTTCCGAAAATGCTATATCTACTTGATTTGATGCGGAAGTGATGTTGATATCTTTAGAAAATGTTAATCAAAGAAGTTAATTCTTTCTCTTGCCTCCGTGTGCAAAACATTTTCAAATACTTGATGCACATGTTGAGGGAGTTCTCGTTCTAAAATATCAAAAACAATTCGGTACAAAATGCTTTGACAATATATCACAAGTATCACGAATTGATGTTCAAATGGTTTTCAATTGGTTCCAATGGCGGATGAACAATACCAAATAGACCGACCAACTCTACTTTATGTACGGTGATATAAGGATGATAAGGTTAGGTATGTGTTCCCATGATCCGCTGTAATCCGGAGGGATCTACCTGGGACAATCCACTAGTTAGTGTAGAAGTCCTTAGGTATGATGATAAAAGGAGAAAAATGAGATGGGAAGAGTGCGGACTAAGACCGAGCTAATCTTTACCGAATAAACCCAACAAGGTTCTAGCTATGAAGTCTCGGTAAGCAATGAAGGGTTGAAGAATTAAAAGAATTGAATGAGGAAAGGGTGAAAACAAATAGCCCTCCATTTATTCAACCTTAGAGGCGTAAACGGGTTCAATTCATATGCTCGATGGTAACATCGGTATTGAAGACAAGGCGTCATGGACCCGGTGTGACTCGCACTTCAACTTTCCAAACCACTCAAGTTCCTCTTAAAAGGACTTGTTTCATTCTCACGGGAACCGACATTATCTATCGAATTTCTCTTAGAGATGGTTGATATTGAAGAAGGAGACCCTCTCCTAGTCTCCGCACGGGATCCAAATATGCACAAATTGAGTCTAGAGCCACGAGATCATCAATAAATCTCATTAGGACACTTTCAATGAAGACTCTGTTTCACACAATGTGGAAAGAGAGATTATATCTTGAGTCCTCGCATTATCCTTGTGGTATTGCCGAACATCCGAGTGATGTGTATACATATTCACTATGAAGATGGAAAGCCTTCGGAGCCAACATCAAACAAGCTCCCGGTAGGTGGCATGTGAGATCTATTATATAGATCAACCATGTGACAACCGAGCAGAAACAATGGGCGATTCAATCTCTTGAATCAATCTTGGTTCGAGTTATGGATTGACGGATACCTTTGAAAACCGGTCTTTTGCGCATAAAAACTCTTTTCTTTAGCACATCGACCGTGTACTCATTTTTCAAACCAAAGGTGTTTTTATGATTGATAATTGATTTTCAACAAAACCTTCGTTGTATTGCAAAACAATTTCTATTGAGCAATACACGATTGTCTTTCAAATCTCTTTTCATCAATCGGTGGACTTAAAATTATTTGGTTCACTCACTCCGTGTTGTCTTCTTTGAGATGTTCGGTTTGAGAACGTTTAGAACATTCGCGAAACCACAAGGAAATTCTTGAATTATACCGATCACAGTAAGACATGTATCGATCAACGGGAACCGTGGGCGTGTACCTCAATTCAACGAAGTGATCAAAGACACTTCGTGCAATTTATTGCTAATTGTTGTATGCGGTACACCCGACGTTTGCAAATGATCGAATGAAGCGGTCAATCCATAGCCGCATGCTCACTTAACACATTCATCTTAAAAGAAATCATGATTAGTGCATCAATGACTCGATATTTTCACTCCATGCTTCGCTATCTGCTGCCAATATCATGATTCAACAAATGCTTCCGCTACTCGATGAGAAGATATCATGATCCAAATGTGAGCATGTCGGTCCTAAAGTCACAACATCACATAATACCAACACCACTAAGGATGTCTCGAGATTGATGATGGTGATGATCTCAAAAGATGGCTCAAATTTATTATCACGTGGATCAATAAAGACCTCCACTTGGAGTAACCGAACATGCAATGTGAAGAATCAATGACTACGAGCTTAGAGCAAAGGACTACATCAAAATGCAAGATCAATTGATTAATGTATTATCGAGTTGTATTCAATGTAATTTTGGTACATGATTGAGGTGACCTCCTTGTGGGAGATTGTTAGAATTAGAAATTCCGGTATTAAAGAGTCGGTCACCTCAAGTATATGTAATCGTTAGAAAGCTCGTAGTCGTAGTTCTTTTGAATTAAGTAGTATTTAGTTAAGTAACACCGTGGAGGACAGACAGTCTTTACCCACCGTATGCCCGATCTGACCCGATGTGTGGCGATTTATGTAAGACTATAAATACTCTCTACTCCCAAGGTAGAGAGTTGGAGCTCATAATAATATCTTTCACTTTCTCTCACTAAGTTCCCTAAACCTCTAACTTTCTCTCTAGAATTCCATCTATACGCCACTTTGTGTTATGGTTTGATGTGTATGTGAAAACTAATATCTTACACAACCTCTCCCACCGAGCGTAAATATCCTATGTAATCTATCACCAGCCAGGTGTTAGGATGTCATTCTTGTGTTTGTTGTCAAAGAAACGTTGTTTGAAAGTTTACCTGTCAGAATCGGGTACTGCATTCTGCCCATCGCATCTTCTGTGGGAACTCTGTACTGAAGTTGGTTGTACGAAACAAACTCAAAGTAGTGCTGAGGGATGTTCGACGCTTATATATGATTGGGTCCAAACCGTCAAGTTTATTACACAAGTCAACCACTTGTGAATGGTCAACCGTAATAAAATTCAAACAGTCTAAAACCAATACAATTAAGATCAGAGGAATATAGTGTTTCCCTAGGTCGTTAAGTCCCACGGAGGATTAATGGTGTTCAAAAAACGTTCAGATTGAATGGGAAAAGGAGATGATTTGGAATAATTATACCTAGAGAAAAAGTTTGTAAATTACAGGTGCTTAAATGCAAATTAAAGAAAATTAAAAAAGCTAATTTCTATTAAATAAACGCTATCACTATTTTTAAAGTTGGATTTTCTTGATTTCTAAAACAAAATATCTTAAATAAACTATTTTAATTGAAGTGTAAACCTAAATTACCTAAAAGCGTGACCTAGAATGAAACGCGTTATATGTAAAATTACGCGAGTGCAAGTAAAAGCGTAAAATTTGTAAAATAAAAGTCCCACGAGTGTGAAAACAATTTTCTTACTTACTATATGACAAAAGAAAATTTTAGAAAAAGATTTATATTTTTTTGACTTTTATATTTTTATTATGAATTAAATAATATTTTAAACTAATTAAATGATTAAAAATACTAAAACTATTTAGAAAATTTCAAACTTTTTATAAAATACTTTATAACAATACAAAGCTAAGAAAATATAAAGGTGTGACAACTTATTTTAATAAGCTAAAAATAAGCTAAAGTTTACGTATAAGCTAAATGGACAAAAGGGTTAAGTATTAAATGTTGCAAGAAAAACCGGTCAAAGTCCCAAGGCGAATGGTAAGAGTGTTGTGTGGTGGTGGGTGGCTGTGGTTGAATCCCAGCCTTTGGACTTTTATTTTTATTTTCTTTTGGATTTTCTTTTGGAACTAATTAAGCACAATGAAATAAGCAAATTTTAAAACTAGAACTTTTATAAAACATTAATAAGCTCGATTGAGCTTATGATTATAACGATGGGCAAGAAATGAAATAAGCCCAAGGATTTAGCCAAGTGGCTAATAAGCTAATAAATAAGCAAAAGTTCTGAAAATAAGCTAAACAACTGATAATAAGCTAATATGACAACTGAGAAAGCACAATAACTTATAAATAAGCACTAAACAATCTTAAAATAAGCACAAGCTTAACTGGTGCACAGGACACTTTTGGGGTTTCTAGGCACTTTTAAGCTTATATTTAAGCACTGAAATAAGCTTGGAAATGAAAAGGAACAATGGAACTAGCAAGTATACCAACTAAACTTTCCAAAAAGCTAATGCTCTCACTGTGGTGTTCACTGGTGAGCTTATAATGAGCTTATGAAAAAGTTTATAAACACTGAGTGAAGACTCAGTATATACTGAGTAGAATGGGACAAAATATAAGCTACAAGCAGCCCTACCAAATAAGCTAGAAAGTTGAAAATTAAGCTTGGAACTTAAAGATGGGTGGATAAGCTTCACAAAAGCTAAAGCACACAAGCTGAGACTCACTAATGAGCTTTTGACAAGCTTATGAATTAAGCTATCTCAACTGTGCACAGGGCACTTTTTCAGACAAGGTATTAGAAGAAGCTAAGAAATAAGCTGTTTAACAAGCTAATTAGAGATTATAAAAATTACTATGATTAAGATGAGCGGTTGAATATTAATATCCCAAAAGCTCAAATCTTGAAACTTACTATTAAGTCCTATATAAAATTATCTATTTTATTCAAAACGACTTAAACCGAAAATTTGACTTTTAAGAAAACCAAATAAGTTGACTTTTATGAACTTTGGATCAATCCCACTCATCGATTATGATGTATTAAGATGGATTAAGATTGGTTTGATCAATTCTAACAACTTATAAACATGAAAACATTATCATAGAACATGAAAATCCAACAGGTTGATGAACAAGATGAGATCAAAGTCTATTTTGACTTTCTATCAAATGAGTCTTGGTTTTCTTTGTTGCCTTGAGTTATATTGACCAAGTGTGACATGTAACAAGCAAAAACAATTACTTGAACACCTTCATCACAGTTAAACAAACAAATCCAAACAACACTTATTGAGACTGTTTTGAAACTTTAAGGACTAAAACAGCTTTTCAAACCAAGGAAGCTATTAATTAACTTATATTAACTATATTTAGACAGGATTAAACTAAAATGAACAAGATTTAAACACTAATACTAAGAAATGCAAATTATGAGAAAATTGCTTACAACTGTGTCCAAGCACAAAACAGAGAACCAAAGACTGAAACAACTTCCTATAGCTTCCCAAGAAGCTCTAAACCAAAGGGCAATCCAATATTCACCCTGCTCCAGCTTTTATCTTCATTTCCATGGATTTTTTATTTTTCACTAATTTTTTTGTATTTTTGGTAATTTTTCTTTTTGATTTCTAAACTGAGTTTTAAGGTTTCTAATAGCTTAAATAAGCTATATAGAGCTTATGTTAGCTTATAAGTCCAAAGCAACAAACAACAACATTAACACATATTGAGATTTTTGAAATGAAAATTGCATAAACTGAATTTGCAATCTGAAAACTTGGAATCGATGATTGCAAAGATTTATATTACATCGAAATTGATATCAAGAGTACTTGAAAGCTTAAAATTATACTGGAAATGTAAAATTAATGAAAACGACATACATTAACTAAATTAAAACTAGATATGTCGTTACACTGCATCTCCTCTCTTCTTTATAGCATTTTGAGACTCCCCATATGCCTCTGAACATTTCCCATCAACAATCTTGACCATTGGTGCTCAAATGCAGATCCTAGCCTTTAAAACCGATTTTGGCGCCAAAAGTGGTACTAGTGGATTAGAGCGGGTTTTCTTTAATTAAGGATTCTTGGAAGATTGTGGAGGTGGAGGGACAAGTTGGAAGTAGATATGGAGCTAGGAGTGATTTGGCGGCAAAAGCAGGGGTTGAGGTGAGGTTGGAGTGTTTGATGGTGGGAAGCATTAAATGCTTGGTGGTGGTATAGGAGGAGGGGATGGTGGAGAGAGATAGGTAGTGAGGTGTAAAGGTGGTGAGGTGGAGGAAAAAACCACCGGTATTGGTTTCTGGTGAAGGTGAAGACGATGAGCAATATAAGCGGTATTTTAGCGCGTTGACTTTCGTTGACCCGTTTTAATATTAACGAAAAGGGTTCATTTGAGGGTCAAATGAGTTTTGGTTCAAAAGCTTCGAGGCTCAAGCGGTCAATGGTCAAGTTATTTGGGCTTAGGTTGCAAGTTGGGCCAGCTGGGTTGGGTATGTGTTTGTGTTTTGGGTTTAATAATACAAGGGATCCGTTTGGTTTGGTATTAACACAAGGACCAATTTTGTAATTCTAGCAAACTTGAGGGACCAAAACTGAACTTTTTCCAATGTTAACACAAGGACCAAACTTGCCAATCTTTAATAGTATAAGGACCACTATTGCATAAAATTCCATTTTTATGAATCCAAGGACTATTTTCGACATTTTTTCAAAGTTTAGGGACTAAAGTTGCAAATATGCAATTTTAACTTTAAAGGACTATTTTTGACAACTCATGAATCCCATGGACCTTAAATGATATTTTTACTTTATTTTGATTTACCAGGGACTATATTTGACAACTTTTGAAACTTGGGGGACTAAAACTGCCAATTATGCAAACTTGATCGTTTTCCTCGATTTTGGTATTTTGCATTTAAAACACATAAAACACTTATTTGTGATATTTTATCATTTGATGCATTTACGAGTGTTTTCGGATGTTTTTGATTTAAATGGTACAAAATGATGAGTATTTAGACACTCATCGATATAACATCAAACTTTGTGGCTTTTCAAACTTCGTGCTTGTTTTGTTGCCAATTGTTTCTTTGGTAAGGGTTGGTTGGTTCGCACATGAACTCCGAAATTCTGTAAACCTCCCCAACCTTGATTTTTGTGTTGAAATAGTCGAATTCTTTGATATTCATGTTACCCTGTATAGCGTTGCCCCGTTCATAATTATGTGGCATCAGACAAATTTTCAATGGTAGCATGTTTTATGTGTGTTGGCTGGATGAATACATACCTCTACATCTATGAGGATACAGCAAAATGTCGTTTCTTTTTTTTTTTGCCAGGAACTCCAGCTGCATCCTTTTTGCCAAAAGTGGTTGAAGTCCATTTTCTGTATACCCTGGCTTCTAGCACTTTGTAGTGAGATGTTGGTTTTAACTGTTGGATCGTCACAACCTCTGGTGAAGCACTGATTTCAAGGTTCTTCTCTTCGGAGGTATGTTGCACCATAGCATTTTGAGTTTCTTCCACTGTGCTGCCAAGTCATAAAAAAGAAAGTTAGATACAATTAAACAACTGAAAACAAACAATGTTGCAGGGAATAAGAATCGCAACATTAAAACGCTGAGACATAGTAGCACATAAAATTGGCGGGTCCCAAATCTACCTGCGCGCATAGCCTTTGTCGATAATTTTATAAAAGCAAAAGATAGCAATGCAACTATGATAGGATTGTCTAGAGAATAACAATAGAAGAACCTGTTGTGAAAAAAGGCAAACACTAATTGCTATGGCTGCGGTGGTAAAACAAAATCTGTCTCTTTTATTTTTATTTTAAAAAATCTCTGTAAACGATATTTTTTGTGACATTTGGTCTTTGGTCTTTGGTTTTCTATAGGAAAAATGAGCAACCAAAAAAAAAACCGGCTAACTTGTGACACCATAAGCTTCTGATGCAGCAAACACCGACGACACACACGGTTGACAGGCACACACGCCTGCCGTAACCCTGGTACAGATTTGGCACCCAGGACCACCATGTATATTCGGAACATTGTTTTGTATCAGGTTTTGAAATGAGTGGTTGTGAATACTTTTCGACCCAGTTATCGGTTTTGAAGTCATAATCATAAACAATAATAGACAGCCCAATAATCAAAGCAATAAACAATAGACAAAGCAAAGCGACTAACATATTAAAAAAAGTTAATGAGAGCAACAAAAACATTATCAATTGAGGGTTTGCAAAGAGAGAAGACGGGAAAAAAACCCGCCAAAAAAATAAAAAAAAAGTCAGCGACCATCAGGCAAAAGTAAAAATTACAGGTAAAAAATGTGGAAAAGAGTAACCAATGAAACCCAAAAAAAACAGCAAAGACAAAACCACACACCATTTAATAAGGTACACATTCAATAGCACCTGACTCTAACAGTAAACCCCAAATGAAAGTATGAAACTCATTCACTCACCCCAACACCTAACCATATCTAACATTTCAACATGCGTAAGCAACATCTCACCATTGCACCCCAAATGAAAGTATGAAACTCATTTACTCACCCCCAACACCTAACCATAACTAACATTTCAACAGGCCTAAGCAACATCTCACCACTGTAATTACATCTGACCTTAACAGCAAACCCCAAAGCCAACTCTAAAACTAACTCACTCGCTCCAACATGTAACCATAAATACCATTTCAACTCGCATAAGCAAAGCGCAACTACTGTAACCCTTAAATATAAGAAAGGCACAATAAAGAAAACTAAAATAACCCACAATCAAACCTAAACACACCACACCATAATCACCATAAATATCAACTAAAATAAGCTATAAACAAAGGAAAAAAATAAATAAAACAAACCTTTACTCGTCTCTCCAAAACCAAAGAATATGCAGTTAGGGTTTTTTGATAAACAATAATTGAAAATGGTAACGTTACCTTCAGATTCACCAAACACACAAAATATATGGACCAAAAGGAAGTTACCCCTGTAGAGAAAACCATGTGGCGAAGCGAGATCCACAAAACGCATAAAAATATTATTTCCATAGTACAGATCGCTGTACTCCCTCACCAACCGGCGTACGAACACGTGAAGGTGTCTCGCTATATCAAGGAAGGCCGGGTTTTTTCCCTGGAGATATACCCAGGTGGATCTAAGAAAGCAAAGGCGGTTGTGAGTAAAGATGAATAGAACGGGCGGGTTAACAGGATGGGGCTCCACAAAAAAGGCGCTGCACGTGAAAGTGGCACGTGAGTGTCATGTAGATTAAGTCCTGTAGCTAAGAAATCCCAACAAATGTAAAGTATACTAATGTTGCGTTATATTGAGAGGCATCGAACTTTTCTCGAATCCCATACTTGTTTTCCACCTTTCCCATGTTGGATTTGACACCATGTTTATAGCATCGATAGCTTAATATATGTTAACTATCGACACATATCAATATCTATCACAAATATCTCACGTAATAAACCATTGCTCTAAATATAGCAAAAAATTATAGAGAAATAGAGCTTAAATTAAAGAGTACAATGTGTATCACTACTACTTATAATGCACAAACGACTCTCTCTCCTATTTAATTTTCAGACTTTCAGACTTGCAAGTAATAAAGCATGATGTACAACACATTAAAGCATAAAATTTCAGACTTACAAGCAAATAAGCATAGTGTACAATACTTTAATGCACATATTAAAAAAAACACCACATTAATACTATTAAAATGGTCAATTAATACACTATTTAATTCACCCCTACACCAAAATAAACAACAATTTAATCACAATGTACAATTTAATCAAGCTACTAAGCCAAACAAACACTAAAAAATTATTAGGAGACATAAATAAAAAATTGTTGCAGAGGCTACACAAATTTTTCCAGCCCGAACGGGCACGGGCCAAACGGGGTCGAGCCCGAACGGGCACGGGCCAAACGGGCACGGGCCAAACGGTGTCGAGCCCAAACGGGCCCGGGCCAAATGGGCTCGAGCCTGAACGGGCACGGATTAAACAAAATTCTTGATATCCATAAATTTATTGTCAAAAAGAACATAATAAACTAAAATACATGATTTACCGGAAACTTTTACTTTAAGGTACCCGCCGCTGCAACGCGCGGGTACCCTGCTAGTCTTAATATGATATAAGTTATAACTTTTAAATCCGGCCGTTTTTCGATAATTGGTTAACGGGAAGAATGTGTATGAGAGAGAGAGAGAGAGAGAGAGAGAGAGAGAGAGAGAGAGAGAGAGAGAGAGAGAGAGAGAGGTGATCGATGAAACCTTTTTTTATTAAAACATATTTTTTATAAAATTGCATTTGGGGACGCTTGTATCATGAAAAATGCATATTAGAGATTTTTTTGGTCAAATTTCCCTTTACAAGTCTCTTGCTTTCTTTATTTCTATTAAAAAATGTGATCTAAACATGTTTTCAAAAAATTTAACTTTTTTTAGATAAAAAATCGCTAGTAAAATAGAGATTTGTAGACCAAATTTTACATGTTCTTGTAGCCAAATTGCGGTGAAAGAAAAATAATATTTTTGTTTTGTTTGCATTGATGTTCATATTCATGATTTTTTATCAACGTTGCAAAAATTGGCCGAATCGGCCGATTAATCGTTAATCGGTCATATACCTTGTTGATTTTTGAAAATCGGTGGAAAAATCGGCCTAGGCAAAAAATAGCCACTAATCAGTAAAAAATCGGCCAAATCGGTCAAAAATCGGTCGAATCGTCCAAATCGGTCAACTTTTAAAAAATAATAATTAAGGCATTCTACTTAATTTTGGGATCGTTTATTTAACTTATAACGCACAATGGGCCTCATAATCAAAATTGGAGCATTTTATTGAACTTTGAAAACATAGATCTTTAGTTTGGTCTCCAGAAATATCCAAAACTTGCACGAAATGCCAATCCGATTAATCACCGATTAATCCCGCCTTGACCGGTTAATCGCTGCAGGATGGTCGACCGCCCAATTACCGATTCACGATTTTTGCAACATTGAATGAAACTATTCTCAAACTCCATGACTACACGTCAAATCAGGGACGGAACTAGGATTTTTCTTGATATAGTGTTAAATTGTGTAAAAATACTCAATATTTTCTAAATGTATCTGGTTAAATAAAAATTAGATATATAGTCTTGTTTATTTTTCTTGAATGCACCTAGTAAATTAATGTTCTGGCTCCGTCCATGCGTCAAATACTGTCACATGACTAATGTCATACTAAAAACAACTCCACGTTAATAACATATTAGCTTCACATCCTCGCTAGAAAAGAAGGAATTAGCAAGGTCGATCTATATATGACTACATGTCATACTAACAAATTATCTCAACATTTGTTAAAACACGTTAAGAAAGATTTATGCTAAAGAATTTACGTGAACGGGGTATATAAGTAGGGGTGTCAATTGAGTCGTGTTCGGGTTGACTTATTCGGGTTTATAGTCTACCCAAACACGACCCATCTATTAAATGTGTTAAGAAACTCAACCCTAACTCATACATGCATAACATGTATAATCCGTTTGTGGCCCATTTAACATGTTTAAGAAGGTTGGTGGTTTGTCAATTCAACTAGTTTAAATAAAAAAATGACATAATGATTTAAAAATGATAAAAAAATTACATGTAAATAACTATAAAACAATTTCAAAGATATCCGAGTTATAATCCTAATTTAATGCCATATTAATTTAATCCAAACCCAACATAAATCCAAGTTTTATATTTTATTTTTTTGGAGACTAATGAGTCTTGCCCAATTAAAGTCCCTAAATCAACCCATAATGTTGAGAAAACAAGTGATGGGTTTCAAAAGGTATGTAAGTGCCAAATGGGTAAATCTGTTAGTGCAAAAGGAGGTGGTAAGCCCAGTTTTTCTGTTGGTTCCAAGGTTCAATATATCCTCAAAGAGTAATTTAATCATGTGGCTTCTTCAAAGAGTGGAAATTCTAAGTCAAAAAATGTTGATGCCAAAGTGGATTCTAATGTTTCCAAGAAAGGTAAAGAGGTTATTGGTTCGGCTTCAAATATTGTTGCTAATACATCTAATAAGTATGATGCTTTATCCAATGATTTTGCTACTGGATTTGAAGAAACTAATGTGAATGATAAGGCCTCAAGCTCTAGCAAGAATCAGGTGGAAGTGGAAACTGACAAACAAGGTTGGTGATCCATTTGTGGATGTTGTAACGGATAGTGATGATGAAGTGTTTGATAAATACGATGATATTACTAATTACGTCAATTCAACAAGCTTCAAGGATAAGGGTGGTTCTTCAAGAGACTTCAAGGTTCAGATTCACAAAAAGAAATAGTTAGTTGTTTATGTTTATGGCATGTCATAAACATATCTTCTTATTTTTCTTGTTAGCTAGTTGTTTAGCTTGTTAGGTGTGTTTGTTTTTAGCCCTGATCGGGCCTAGGTGGGGGATTCACCCCATCCATTATACTTCAACGTTTTTTGGTGTAATATATTTTTTACCGGGCGGAAGGCCCTTTACCCATAACATAAACGAGTTTAAGGGTTGACGATACTTACTCAACTCAAACACGACCCCGTTTATTAAACGGGTCGGACGTTCACCTGTTTTTAACCCAAACATGTTTATTCTTAAACCAAATGTCGGACAAAACCACCAACAACCCAAAGCTCGGTCGCGGAACGCTAGATCGCGAGTTGTATCGAGCACACGTAGCAAACACGAGAGACACGATATACTACAAAGAAACGACAAGAATATTGCACACGTTATACCTCGTATCAAACCTTTATTAAAACCTAATAAAGCTATTACAAAGAGGAAGAAGAATGTTTAAAACTAGCATCCCCCTCATCTCTATTTATAGAGATGAGGGTAGAAACCTTCCTAATTCAAATAGGAAACATCCTTGGCTTGCGAGTCAAGCTACCTAATCTAGTTTATGTCTAACACCTAATATTATTACAAAGTACAATTAAGTCCCTAATCTATATGTAAGTTTACTACTAATATATAACAATTTCCACCTTAGGAGTAACACTTAAACATAACCGATACTCATCACCTTTTCCTTGTCTTTGGAACCTCGGACCGGGACCACCTTGTCGACCAGGGCATTGCACTTGATAATTTTCAAGATTAGCTTCCATAGACTCCTTCACTTTCTTCTTTTCAGCAACATTATCCTCTGCACCCTCTTGACCACGTACTCCAGTTACCATAATGTTTGCCCCCACCTTTATATCAAGGTGTACCTGTTCCTGCTCCTTTACCAAGCAGCCAGTGTTTGTCTTTTCTGTGGAAAACTAGAAGGGGGGGGGTTGAATAGTTTTACCAATTAAAACTTCCTTTTAAACTATTTAGATCGACTTATGTCAATCTATTTGGTTGTGTGTGTTGGATGTTGATAAACAAGCATATAAAGATATGTAATGAAAAGATAAGAGTAAGAAGCACAAAACCACAACGCAAGTATTTATAGTGGTTCGGCTACAAGGACACCTTCCTTGCCTACTCCACTCCCGAGTCACCTACTCGAGAGTTTGTAATCACTACACCAATCTCCTTATGGCGGAGAAGCCTTCACAACGTCGCTTAATCTTTTCGGTACAAATCTAAATACCGAGTTCTTTCACACCAAGGCGAACCACACCTAACACAACGTCGCCTACCCTTTATACGGTGCTAGGCTAACCACCGAGTTCTTTCACACCTTAGGTGAACTAAACCTTCACAACGTCGCCACCCTTTATTAGGTACTAGGCTAAGTACCTAGTTCCATTGCAATAGAGGAACTACTACCACACTACACCAACGACTAATCCCAAAGGAGATCTACTCCTTTACAACATCATCAAGGACATCAATATCCTTGGATCTAATGCTAGTCTATCTAGTACATCGAAACACACCATATCGAATGTACATCTAAGGCACCTTTCACTAATGCCTTTGATTAGATCTACAAGACACCTTTCACTAATGTCTTTGATTAGATCTACAAGACACTTTTCACTAATGTCTTGTGTCTTCACTTCTAAGCACCTTTCACTAATGCTTCTTGTCTTGACTTCTAAGCACCTACCACAAGTGCTTATCCTATAGACGATAGATACCCTTCACTAATATCTTCGTCTTGACACTTGAGACATCTTTCACTAATGTCTTTAACACTACGCTTCTTTGAAGAAAGAAAGGGATCATCAACAAGAGGACTTCAATAGCCTTGATGATGAGGAAGCTTGACAACTCATGGACTTGAGCTTGCTCGACTTCAAAGGTGGTGATCTTCCCTTTAAGAGGAACCTAAAAGATCACACAAAAACAAAACTACAAACATAGATCTCTTAGATCTATGGTTAGTGAATTTAACTCGGGGAGAAAGTATGTTAGAGAGGGTAAGATATAATGAAGAAATGGCTCACTATTTATAGAGGAAAACCTCATGTTTCCCGGATCCCACGGATCCTTCCACTGGGATCCGTCTAGCACAAAGCTAGGGATCAGTGGTCCGCTCCTCTTTGCCCATGGGTATTTTGGGTTATGGGTCATGGGTCATGGGTTATGGGTTGATCCATGGTTTCTATCTAGATACAATGTACCTTAAGGATACATTGAACTTGTGTAAGTGGTATATATAAAACCATGGGTTATGGGTCAAAACCATTTGCTAGTATTTAACCTTTTTGTATATACTTGTATTTACCCAATTTAGCATACACTTAGTTTTTACCCATTTTGGTATACTTAGTTTAAGTATATGTTTAACCCAATATGTAAACACTAGTTGTTGTACATATGTATCTAAGTCATAAAATCACTTATACTAGTTTTAGTGTTTTATGTGAAAGCGTAAGTGTGTTATAAAACTATTAGTTCAAACCATTTACGTGTTTATTTGTTTCCTTAAAATGATCTTACTTTTGTTATCGAAAAACATTAGAAGATCGTAAAATATAAATAAACGTTTTACGGCTTATTTGTATTAACAATCTCCCCTTTTGTTGATGACAAAACATAATATTATTTTAAGGAAAAGCTAAAATTGTAAAGGTTTGAATTTTAGTTTTTACTTTTCTCCCCTTTTGTCGAAACAAAAGTGTTTGAAAGAAAGCAACACATCGCTTTTTAATATATAAAAAATAGAGAGCAAGTAACGGAAAGGATCTCGTCGTTACTCCCCTTGACGAGTCCACCCCTAGGTAAGGCGTCAAGAAACTAATTCTAATCTAGTTCATTTGCAACTAACTTATGCAAATGATTATGTCTATGTGATGGGTGTGCTCCCCTAGATGATTGCAATATTTGCAACGGGAAGTTATGAAATATAAATCAAATGTTGCAAGTAATTTTGCAATGTATTTTTTGACACCAAGCTCCCCTAGCTTTAGGATGTCAAATACTTTACGTGTTAATTGAAAACCGCAAAACAAGGGTTAGAAAACAAGTATAATTCACAATTTCAAGCAAATTTGATAAAGAAAAACATTCTCGACTACGGTTCCCTTCTAGTAGGGATCCGTCAGGAAAATCTTGAGGATCCGTCTGGTGATGACTAAAAAGCAAAGAAAGGTGATATAACAAGTAATGTTATCACACAAATGAGATATGAATACAAAGTAATCATATGCTCAACGAAGTAACAAGTAGCATGTAATTCCATTTAATAAAACAAGAGTTATGATATACATGACTCAAAAATAAGAAAATAGACAATACATAACTAGGAATTTCTTAGACCAACTAACGCTGAAGCTTAGACACCACTATAATCCTCTAGCTCAAGTTATGTTTAGGTTTAATCTCGTCGAAGCGTTCGAGGAGATGATAGAACATAAACGTTGGTCTTCTCGTACTTCATGTATCAAACTTTCAACATGTTGACAATGATAGCAATCTTTGTCATGGCTAGGTAGTGGTGGTGGATGAAATGAAGTGGCTAGATTCAAAGGATCAATTGAAGTGGTTTGAGGAGCCTCGAATGATGGAGGGATTGGTGGAGGTCCATTTAGGAATGGTTCGATCAAGAATGATGATGGTGGTAAAGATGTGTCAACTTCCATAAGGTCGGGTGGTTGACTTTGATGATTTCTTATAATCCAAATGGGATTATATGATGGAAAGCGAAAAGGAAGCCGAGCAAGTGTTGACTCAACACCTTGATTTTGAATCGTTGTTCCTCTAATGAGGAGAATGTTGTCGGTGAAGCGGATGAGGCAGCCTAGGTGGCAAGTCCTCTAAATTGTAGAGGTGAGGTGATGATTGTGGGGATGTAAAAGAGATAGCTCTAGGAACCAAT
Organism: Chrysanthemum lavandulifolium; assembly: GCA_022545495.1. Taxonomy (NCBI): domain Eukaryota; kingdom Viridiplantae; phylum Streptophyta; class Magnoliopsida; order Asterales; family Asteraceae; genus Chrysanthemum; species Chrysanthemum lavandulifolium. The sequence goes on along the minus strand of CM040241.1, from coordinate 142,802,930 downwards.
GGTGATGGTTTAGTGGAGATGATATTGTTTGGCCTAGGAGGTATGGTGGTGTTTGACATAGGTAATTTTGTGGGTACTAACCTTCTAGGAATTGGTTTGATTGGATGATGAAGGTTTGTTGGTTTGACCGGAGATGATTCGGTTGAAGAGATTTCGTGTACAACACGAGCCCTTTTGATGGGTGGTTCTTTGGTGGATAGATTGTTACTCGGGGTTTTCTCATGATGAGATGTTTTGAAGGATTGCAAAAGTGAAAGTTAGGATGAGAGTGATGACTATGGAGATCCTAACAAGGTGGTTTATAAATCAAGAGATTTGGAGAGTGCATTTAAGCCTTAAGCCACTAAGATTCATTGGAATGTGATGATTAGCACAAGAGTCAACTACTGAGGTTGTGTTGTTCAAGGAACTCATTTAAAATGAGATGGAGTGTTTGAATTAGGAAGATGAGTTGAAATGATTGTTTTACGAGATTTGTCATAGATCATCATCCGGATCCCACGGTTCCTTCTCGGAGGGATCCGTCCCAGGCTAGTTCTAGGGATCCGCGTTCGTTGATTTATGAAAGAGTGGAAATGATGTTTCTAAGATCCGGACCTACATCACTTTGAGTGTTTGATTCTCTAAGTGTTTTAAATGAAGGGGTGCTTAAGTGTTTGAAGGAAATGAGTGGTGTAGCTAATGATTGTTATTTATGGAAGGATTTGGGACTTTTCAACAAGTACCAATGGATGAGCAAGGATGACATTAAAGATGTCAATTGAAGTTAAATGAAACTAAATGATCCTAGAGATCGGGTTGTGTCTTAGGATTATGTTTTAAAAAATCCTAATGGTTATGATATGGGAAAAACTAGGATTTGATCAACTTTGATCAATTTTGAGGTGAGATTGATTAATGATCAATATTGTCATAATCGAAGGACTTCTAACCTAGTTGTGAGAGATCATATAAGAAGAATAAAGTGTGAGTTTGGGAGCGGAAGAGTGATGGATTGAAATGGTAGATCTAACAAAGCCTTAGAATGTGATCTATGTGAGTTGGAAAGAGTAGGAAAGGTCAACCTATCTTGATAAAGTCTTAATCAATCTTAAGACACTATGTTTAGCTTAGTGTGAGGTGTTCTAAGGGATGTATTTGACATATAATGCTTGCAATTGCATTTTATGTTTTGCCGGATCCCACGGTTCCATAGATGTAGGGATCCGTTTAGTACAACATTTGGGATCCGTCTATCTCGCTAGATGTAACCTTTACTAAAGGTATGCAATGATCATGACAAAGTGCATTATATTCCAAGCTTTGTTTAAAGGAGTTCTAAAACTAGGATATCAAATGTAAGATGTGTTATTTCATGAAAGAAATAGGATTACATTGATAACTAATGAGTAGAGTAGAATTGATCCTATTTGACTATTCTAGGTTCCTTGAGTGTCTTCACTAGGAGGATCATTATGTGATTGATGGGTATTGGTGGAATCATGAATGAAGAAAGTCTTCATGAGAGATATGTTTAGCGGTTCCATCATCTTGTTCTGAAATACGCACAACGGACTTTGAAATTGAGGATGGAAGTGCATAACATTGTGATAGAGGCGTGTCAAGAACATTCCATAAGGGATGAGTTTATTCTTGGAGCCTTGAAGATTTGCACCGCCTTGCGAAGAAGTAGGCGAGATTGTATGGTTGTTGTGTTAGCAAACGGTACAACATGTGACCACAACAAGCGGGAAGAATATCTCGATTTCCTAAGACTCCAAACATTTTCACGTAGAATAAGAGCAAGCAGGCTTATACTCTTCTCGGATATCCGTGTATGGATAATGTTTGGATTGGAGTAATATGGTCGAGGTTTGCATATCATGCGTGTTAATTCTTCGGAGGTATGTGTGAACAATATGGGCTATTTTCTTCACGAAAATTGAAGAGAGAATCAAGAGACCAATCTTGGTGAAGGCACATTGTCCATGGTTTGGAATTCGGAGGATGTGAGCAAAATGCCCAAGGCTTAAAGTGAATTTTGGTTTTGATATAAAACCAAAGAGATAAAGAGCGATCCTCGTTACGAGCGAGTTCCACGACGGAAGAATTCCATTATGAACCTTGGACATATCTTCTCGTTAATTTCAAGAAGACATTCTAGTCCTATGGCTCGGAAGGAGGTATTGATACCTTCTTGAATTGTAGAGAGGTGTCTACAATCGTCCTTCATGGAAGTGACGGTTTCGAGATTATTGAACCCACGGACATGATTGCGGTGTGTTGGGCTCAAGGAAATGTTCTGGGTAGACGCTAGTGAGTGAAAAATCAAACTCGTATTCATGCGTCATAGTTGAACCTATAGAAGTGATGGGTTAATAAGGAAGACGTTTATGGTCAACCTATAATAATCTAACGTTTTACTAGATATTCTATTAACAATTAGTATTTAGCTAACTCATGGTTTTGAAGCTCTAGTGGATTATTATTTTTAGAAAGATAGTGATTTTTAATCTTGCATGAAAACTGTTTTCCGTGGGGACGGATCCCACGGTTCCTTTTCAAAGGGATCCGGCTAGTGTAACTTCAGGGATCCGTGGATCAGTAGTAATGTAACCGCTTTTAATAAAAACATAGGTTTTCTGGTTATTGTACCATGAAGTATGTTTTATCCTACATTTTCTTTTAGCATTCATACATGACATCTAATGTATCACGAAAGAATATAACACATATAGATCAAAAGAAATGAAACACACATAATAACACAAACATCCTAGATAAAATAGATAGTCAATAATATTGCATTTCAATGCTAAGGATGATACAAATGATTGGGTAAATGACCCCAATATAGATTAACAACACAAATTAAATGTCTCCGTATGTGAACTTCATCATAGGGAACACAAGTGCGATGAGTGTTAGGGCGATGAGCACGAGTGCGATGTAAACCATGTTGATGACGGATCTTCTTGGTTTAGGAAGAGATGGAATGAGGAGGAAGATGAAGTTTTTGAATGAGAGGGAATTTTTGAAATTGGGAAATTTGAAAAAGTGAGGATTGAAAAAATGGGCGTCGAGTGGGTTTATTAATAGGGAAGGAGGAATTTTTGAAATTGTGTGTTTTGTTTTATTAGAAGAAATAAAGCATAAGCTCTACATATTATGACTATAGGCGAGAAAAATAACACGATAAGAAATAAGCTTCCTAACGAGCTACATGTAAATCATGTGTAAACACAAAAATCTACTCAAATAAAAGCCTAGCAAATAACACTTATATACTAAACAAGTATCATTTAGATATAAGTAGAAAGTCATACTCGAATGCACTTAGGAATGTCTTTTACAAATGACAAATGTCACTTAGACGATTCCCGCTCCTTTGCGTCTAAGATACCTTCTTAAGGAAGGTATTCTTGTTACCAAGCAACTCCTAAAGCTTGGTGGGTATGAGCTTTGACAAATCAATATCACAAAGAAGATTAGTGCAATTAAATGAAAAAATATATATATATATAAAATGTTGTTATCAACTCAACATCCAAACATATAGTTTTGAAAAACATGGTGTTTGTTTTTATGAAAACCTTCTTTGTAGTTTTCAATTAACTATGGATCGTATCAAGTTTTTAAAGTACAATATACTTCAAGAAACTTGGTAGCAAGCTCGATGCCAATTGTGGAAAACTGAAGGGGGTTGAATAGTTTTACCAATTAAAACTTCCTTTTAAACTATTTAGATCAACTTATGTCAATCTATTTGGTTGTGTGTGTTGGATGTTGATAAACAAGCATATAAAGATATGTAATGAAAAGATAAGAGTAAGAAGCACAAAACCACAACGCAAGTATTTATAGTGGTTCGGCTACAAGGACACCTTCCTTGCCCTACTCCACTCCCGAGTCACCTACTCGAGAGTTTGTAATCACTACACCAATCTCCTTATGGCGGAGAAGCTTCACAACGTCGCTTAATCTTTTTCGGTACAAAGCTAAATACCGAGGTTCTTTCACACCTGGCGAACCACACCTAACATAACGTCGCCTACCCTTTATGGTGCTAGGCTAACCACCGAGTTCTTTCACACCTTAGGTGAACTAAACCTTCTGGCGTCGCTACCCTTTATTAGGTACTAGGCTAAGTACCTAGTTCCATTGCAATGGAGGAACTACTACCACACTACACCAACGACTAATCCCAAAGGAGATCTACTCCTTTACAACATCATCAAGGACATCAATATCCTTGGATCTAATGCTAGTCTATCTAGTACATCGAAACACACCATATCGAATGTACATCTAAGGCACCTTTCACTAATGCCTTTGATTAGATCTACAAGACACCTTTCACTAATGTCTTTGATTAGATCTACAAGACACCTTTCACTAATGTCTTGTGTCTTCACTTCTAAGCACCTTTCACTAATGCTTCTTGTCTTGACTTCAAGCACTTACCACAGTGCTTATCCTATAAACGATAGATACCCTTCACTAATATCTTCGCCTTGACACTTGAGACATCTTTCACTAATGTCTTTAACACTACGCTTCTTTGAAGAAAGAAAGGGATCATCAACAAGAGGACTTCAATAGCCTTGATGATGAGGAAGCTTGACAACTCATGGACTTGAGCTTGCTCGACTTCAAAGGTGGTGATCTTCCCTTTAAGAGGAACCTAAAGATCACACAAAAATAAAACTACAAACATAGATCTCTTAGATCTATGGTTAGTGAGATTTAACTCGGGGAGAAAGTATGTTGAGAGGGTAAGATATAATGAAGAAATGGCTCACTATTTATGAGGAAAACCTCTCGTTTCCCGGATCCCACGGATCCTTCCACTGGGATCCGTCTAGCACAAAGCTAGGGATCCGTGGTCCGCTCCTCTTTGCCCATGGGTATTTTGGGTTATGGGTCATGGGTCATGGGTTATGGGTTGATCCATGGTTTTCTATCTAGATACAATGTACCTTAAGGATACATTGAACTTGTGTAAGTGGTATATATAAAACCATGGGTTATGGGTCAAAACCATTTGCTAGTATTTAACCTTTTTGTATATACTTGTATTTACCCAATTTAGCATACACTTAGTTTTTACCCATTTTGGTATACTTAGTTTAAGTATATGTTTAACCCAATATGTAAACACTAGTTGTTGTACATATGTATCTAAGTCATAAAATCACTTATACTAGTTTTAGTGTTTTATGTGAAAGCGTAAGTGTGTTATAAAACTATTAGTTCAAACCATTTACGTGTTTCATTTGTTTCCTTAAAATGATCTTACTTTTGTTATCGACAAAACATTAGAAGATCGTAAAATATAAATAAACGTTTTTACGGATTATTTGTATTAACATTTTCTTCAAGTTGCTTGTCCTCCAACTTTCTTTGAGCCACTGCAGCATCATCGTATTAACCTGAAAAACCACAGCTTCACGATTCCCTTTAGCTCGCTGCTATTCCACCTCAAACCAAACACGTTTTTCGACCTGTACTCCATGGAATCCTGTTTCAACACCAGGACCAAGTTGTTTGAACCCAACTTGTTTATGACCAAGTTGTTTGAACCCAACTTGTTTATGACCAAGTTGTTTGAATCCAACTTGTTTTGAACCTCCATGCTTTTGTACACCAAAAGTCTTCACTTTTGCTTCAAGAGAATACACACAGTTCTTTTTACTTATCCCAATCATCATAACCCGACAACCTTTGATCACCTTGATTCTACCCAATTGCATCTTCACAAGATAACCTCTTTTTCAAGAGTACCCAATGAAATCAAACTTCTTAACCACTCGAACATACCGACATCTTCGGTATAAAGCTTGAACCATCATTCAATTGTATCTTCACTTTTCTCGTCCCTTTGATAGTGCATGTCTGTTATCACCTAACCAAACCGAACCACCATCAATATCCTCGAAGTCATACAAGAAATCTCTCTAGGTATCATATGATAAGACCCACATGAATCCATTACCAATTCAGCCACCTCATCATTCCGACTACCACCAAGGCTTCTCCAAAGTAGGCGTTACCTCGTCATCGGAAGAATCGGAATCCCGATCATGCTTACCCTTCTTGACGAACCCACTTGACTTCTTCATTGACGCTCTCTCTTGGATGACCCTCGAATGACATATGAAGCACTTGAGTTTACCGCCCACCTCTTGACTTAAACGCGAACTTCCACCGAATGAGCTTTCCTTGAATGATCGACCCTCCACACATATAACCCGTCACGGTTTCTTCCTTTGTGCCTTGGTTCTTTTCTTCAACTCCTTGAATTCAGTCGCAAGAACATCTTCCACCGTCAAGGATTCCTCCCATACAACAATGTCTCCACAAAGTTTTCGAAGACGATGGCAACGACGTAAGTAACATAAGTGCTCGATCCTCATCCTCAATCTCGATATCAATATTCGCCAAATCAAGTATCAACTTATTAAAATCATTTATATGATCATCCGGTTTAGTACTGGACTCATATAGTACGTGTGACTTCTTCTTCGGATAGAGTGCATTTGCTAAGGACTTAGTCATATGCGGACTAGTCAACTTCGTCAAATTCCTGCGTGATTGTTTCCTTGGTAACTTCAGAAACCCGGTCTCCCAAGCATAGAATCAAGGTCTCGTATTCCTTCTTCATCAAAGCGCCTTTTCTCTTGCTTCCATGTCCATGGGTAATGTCTCTAATGCAAAGATCACATCCCAATTGTACCATTAAAGCACGATTTTATTTGCCATAACTCAAGTCATTCTTCCCATCGAATTTTTCGATGTCAAACCTAGTTATAGAACTAGCCATTCTTCTTTTACCTTGCTAAAAACCTTGTCAAGTTGTTTCTTACCCAACTTTACCGACAAGTCTCACAAGCTGTGTGCAATATTCCCCCTTGTTGCTATAAACCCTTCTTGCAAATCGAATTAATTAGAATAAACCTAAACCCTCGATTTCGAACAAGCAAACCCGATCGTAAACTTGAAAACCCAAGAAAATCACGACCGAAACTTGAACCACAAGAAAACCCGCAACAACAAAATCTTTTAGTTAATCGAATTTTGAAACCAAAAACGATAAAACGAAGTCGAATATCAACTACAATATTCGAACCCTTTGACAAATAAAATATTAACGGCTATAGTTTATAATATAAAACCAACTGCCTTTGTCACACTTTTGTCCCTTTGTGTAGTATTCTTTCACGTGGGGTTAGAAAAACAAACCAATCACATGTTAACTTTTATTTTTCCTATTGAAAAGCTCACGTCACCTTTGTCTTCTTCGTTGAATAAACCTGCAACTTCCCGGGTAACTTAAACCCGAATTTCGATCACGCCGCGAACTAGTAACAACTCTTCAAAGACCACTACCGACCGTAGCTCTGATACCACTTGTTGGACAAAACCGCCAACAACCCGGAGCTCGATCGCGGAACGCTAGATCGCGAGTTGTATCGAGCACACGTAGCAAACACGAGAGACACGATATACTACAAAGAAACGACAAGAATATTGCACACGTTATACCCTCGTATCAAACCTTTATTAAAAACATAATAAAGCTATTACAACGAGGAAGAAGAATGTTTAAAACTAGCATCCCCTCATCTCTATTTTTCTTAATTCAAATAGGAAATATCCTTGGCTTGCGGTTCAAGCTACTTAATCCTAGTTTATGTCTAAAAATTAATCTTATTAGAAAGTACAATTAAGCCCCTAATCTATATTTAAGTTTACTACTAATATATAACACCAAACTTGTCTAACTTCGTATCGTGTCCATGTCATGTCATTTATTATTTAGTGTCGAGAATTTACATCCCGCGAGTTTAAACAAACACTCTCTTTAACAAACTTATTTTTTCCCGCAATATCAAATATTAAACCCTAATTTTGTTGCCTCTGCATCCCTTCCCTCCTAAAACTGAACAGAAACTTCCAAAATCCAAACCCTTGCTCCGATCGTTTCCCTTGTACTACTGTTCATCTAAATCACCGTCAGATTTAGCCATGTCACTCAACATTAATGTCAACCCTGAAATCGAAATGCCAAAAACAAAGGCCCAGAAAGTTGATCAGCAAGTCCCTGTTTTCAAAGTGAAGAAGCTTTCGGATAAAGCCATTTTGCCTTCTAGAGGATCTTCTCTTGCGGCTGGCTATGATCTTTCTAGGTATATACTATACCCTCATTTTTACTTTGATGTGTTGTTAGTAATCATGGTTCCAACCTTTTGGCCGACTAATCCACGACTGTCTAAGCTCACCTCCACAGAGACTCAAACCGGGTAAAGCCGAAGGTTGGCATTACCACTTTAGAGTTGTTTATTGAACTTGAGACCGTTCATGTTTTAGTGATGATAGTCACAAGCTTTTTGCCACGTGGCCACCCCTGAGTGGTTAAGAGATGATAAGTAGTAGTGTGTGTGATCAGTAACGAAATTGGCTGTGTAGATAGTGATTATTGGAGGATTTACCTATAACATTTACCGGAGTAATCAGATTGTTACAACTTAGAAGTTAGTATTTACAGTTTTTATGCAGTATTCCTACGATTATCCAAGACCATATTTGGCTTATAACAAAGTACTAGACATTTAAGGGGGTGTTTGGGGTTGTGTTTATTCAAAAAATAAAAATAAAAAGGGTTACGTTTTTTTTGCAAAAAAGCAGCTTTTTTTTGCCATTCCCCCCAAAAAAAAGCATCTTTTTCAAAACTATATTTTCTTTTATCACCTTTTTTCAGTATTTTCCTAACACTATTCGATTAGATAATCTTGCTGAAATTGCAATTCCAAACACCCTCTCTCAGACGAGTTTCACTATACCCAAACACTAGAAAGTGGTTCAAATGTAATGCCAAACACCCTGATATAGACTTGGTTCCCAAATGGTGTCTTGAAAAGTAGCTCATGTAAGATCATGACGATTAATAATGTTACCAACAAGGTTTAAATTGCCATCGCGTTGTGGTGAGCTGAAATTATTACATCCATCCCAGGGTTGATCTGACATATAATTGTCTGTAAAATAATATACACAGTTTACCAATTGATATAAAGGCGACAAAGGCCGTTGTTATGCTCAAGACAACTATGCACTTCTACGTAGTTTGCCAGTAGATATAAAGATAAACAAGTTTATAAGTATTATTTAAATGATTTCAATTCAAGTTTTAATTCGTGTTTGGTCTAGTGCAACCGAGACAAAAGTACCAGCAAGGGGCAAAGCACTCATTCCCACAGATTTAAGCATAGCAGTACCAGAAGGAACATATGCTCGGATTGGTATGTAGATTAATGCATCTCTATTTGATTGTTTTTCTGGACACGTTTGTTTTACGAAGTACTGCTTATGCTGTAGCTCCGAGATCTGGTCTGGCATGGAAGCATTCTATTGATGTTGGAGCAGGTGTGATTGATGCTGACTATAGGGGTCCGGTTGGGGTGATATTGTTTAACCATTCTGATACTGATTTTGATGTTAAAGCTGGTGATCGAATTGCTCAGCTAATTATCGAGAAGATCATCACCCCAGAAGTCATTGAGGTTGCTGATCTGGATTTAACTGTAAGAGGTGCAGGTGGGTTTGGATCAACTGGCATTTAAGTTCAGCATACTGTTGATGGAACAGTCTGTTGATCAGTTGGTTGGTGGTTGAAAATGCTTTTACCGTCTCGTGTCATTGAAAGATATTGCAGTTAGCTACTTGTCTTTTAAGGATATATGAGTGAAAATTTTCAAATGCGTACATGAGAGTGCATCTGGTTCATAAAATAGACGTGTTTCTCATTTCCCTTTGGCTTTCTTAGATTCAGAAATACAATCATAGTTATCGGAATGTGAATTGCAGAACCACAACTAATCTTTGATACTATCAGAAACTCTTAGCGAAACTAGTTTTATAACACACAAGGTGCGAGTACTTTAATTCTCGAGCAAAATCTTATACCTCAAAAAACTATCTTTCTTTCAAAGGATTGTGGATTTTACTGCTACGGATAGTCATCAATCTGATGGAATTTGCCCTGTTATTACCTTAGTCATCAATCTGTGGATTTAACTGTTGATTTACACTAGAAGGTTGACAAATTTTTTCATTAGAATCACATGTATGCCTGCTCTTGCATATTAAGACAGCTTATCAAGAAACTCGAGGTGTTTCTTTGTTTGCCAAATATAGAGCACCTCTTATGTTGGTCATTTGGCCTCAATTTAATTACACCATCCACATATGTTTCCCGTCTCATTTAAACATATTAAAGAAAGACCACTATAAACATTTTAGGCACAGGGGCTAATATAACATCGAGGCTTAAAGTCTTCAAAACTATCAGTTCCTTGTGCTATCCATAAGTCAAGATGTTTGATTTTAGAGAAATAATTTCTATAAGGGTGTTTATAGAATGTTTGAGTATGCGTGTCCAGTGGTATAAACAAACAACATATTTACTACTGTAAAACCAAAACTTCAAGAATATAAAAATGGAAAGTGTATCATTCTGTATGCTTTGGTCCCAAATGGGTACCAGACTGGTTTTGGTACAATCAGAGACGGACTCATAATTTTGAGTTGGTGTTACATGATGACGTATAGTCTGGTATCGGGTCATAAACCCGACCACAACCCAATACTAACAAGCCCGGTACGACCTGGGCCATTTTCAATAACGGTTTGGGCTCACGAAAGCCCAAGCCCAAATCTATTTATGGATTAGATATATGATATCTTCTAAAATAAGAAGATAATCATTCCCAACCGACTTTGGCGGGATACGCCGAAGGTTGGGGAACACGGAACCAACAAGGATTCCGTGCGTATATAAGGGAATGATATCCCTCGTTTAAGTACGATCTCATAACCCTAAGACTCCTTAAACCCTAAACCGACTTTCACCACGCCGGAGGATAATCGTGGAGACAATCCCACGATAAGCCTAACGGTGTTTCTTATCTCTTAGTGCAGGGTCTCGGCGGCAATTCTCAATTGAGTGCGAGCAGGAGCTCCAAATCGAGAACGTCCAACTTTGTATCAACAAGTGGCGCCATCCGTGGGACCCTACACTAAGAATCGACACTAGAATGACAAACACGGCAATCGGCGATCGCGATCGGATCTTATGGGAAGAAGTCGCAGAGGGACTAACCCCTAGCGGACCTGCAGGACAACCGGTGACTGCTAAAAATAAGGGTCGGTCAAGACTTGATCTTCCTGGTAGAACCACACTCGGGAGTAACCCAAGTCACTACAACCACCACAGTGGAGTAGACCCAGCACAAGCTCGGGAACAACCCGTCTTTACTACTCCTTCCAATCGGTGCTAGAAACCGACTTGACAAAGGAACCAGAGGCACCGGTCGGGATAAAACGCGGTGAGAAACAAACGCACTCGCTCTCGAGGAGTCGCGCGAGTAATTACGAAGAAACCCGTATCCCAAAACTACGAGCATTGGCCGCCTCATGCAAGAGGAAGAGAAGAATAGATCGGTGGAACACGAAGCCCGACTCAATTTCGATTCGAATCGATACTTCCACCGCGCCAAAGGAAGGAAAAGCTAGGGAAGCGGTCATAAAACCCTGTATTCAATGAATCGGGAGGAGGATCGGGGTGATGAGACATCCCACTCGCAACACATGAGTGATAGTGATAAAGAAGAACGGCGTACGGTGTCACGCCAGATCGGGTAGCCGTAGAGTACATGATAGACCCGGGCGAAAGTATTCCCAGTGAAAGCCCTTCGATCCGGACTATGAGTCGATTACGAGGAAGGTTGCGCCTTACCGCAAGAAGGTAAATTCATCTTGACAACTCCTCGGACAACGAGGATAGTGATCTGAGGCATTGGAAATCCGAGCGGTAGCGATAGCCAAGAGGAAGACATGTCTCCCGTGGCGCCGTCGAGAAAGTGGATGCGTTCACCGACGCATTAGTGATTTCTCGAGAACAAGAAAAGGCGCATGCCCGCAAATGTTAAAACCTATGATGGGACAAAGCGATCCCGATGATCACCTAAAATTTTTGAATCACCGCGACCATCGAAAACTCGCCACAACCGGTTTGGTGCCACATGTTTAATTCCACACGGTGGGAAGCGCGGGCGGTTCAACAAACTCCCGAAGGGCGTGAATGGTTTTGAAGAGTTGAGAAAGGCGTTCCGCCTAAATTTTACTCAACGCAAAAGTGTGCTAAAAATCTGTCGAACTCGCCGGTAAAAGCGAACTGTGGAGAATCCACGCGCGTTCATGGAACGCTTTAAAGGCGAATGCATGCGGGTTAAAGCATGCCCGGAAGTCTTAAAATCTCGGGCTTCATGAATGGGATTAATAACCCGAACTCATCAAGAGGTTAAGCGACAAGATCCCCGAGACCTTTGATGAACTCATGAAGCGCTCTCGGTCTTTTGTCCAGGAGAGGCATTGCGGTGATAGTAAAAGAACTATTCGAGTTACCGGTCACGGGGAACAACACAGGAGACAATCCAACGACGAGGTAATAACCGTAATAGAAGCTATCGCAACCGGAGGAGCGGCGGGGCGAGAGATAATGACAGTATACTCCCCGAGTCAAAACACCAAAGGAAATACTCGCGGCGGAAGGTGCGAACTTCCTGAGACCACCGCGGTCGTACACGGAAGATCGGCGCGACGGGAATGGATCTGTGACTACCATGCGCAAAGGGTCGCACCACTAACGAGTGTGTCCATTGCGCCAACTCATCGACAAGATGGTCAAAAGGCGGTGGACCACTTAGTTAAAAACATTAAAGAGGAAGAGATAAGCAAAGAATGAAAGCAAGAAGGAGACACCCAAGGATAAGGCCGACACAATCTATATGATACGTGACGTGGCGGTGAACCACCAGACAGAAGGTCGACCAAGAGTTTTCCAGAAGAAGTGAAATCTCTTTCCTACTTTGATCTGCGGACAACGAAGATCGAGCCCTCACCATTGAAATTAGTGCGGTGGTCACGACATACACCGCATGTACATCGATGGTGGGGCATCGAAAATATTATGTATGAGCATTGCTTTAAAAGACTACGACCGAAATCGTAGTCGGTTAAATCTGTCAACACCGCACTCACCGGTTTCACGGTGAGAAGATATAACCTATGGGCCAGCTGCGATTGCTAGTCGGTTGGCAACGCGAGCACTCTACAACAACACGGATGGATTTCATGGTGATCAAATCCCTTCATCATATAATGGCATTATTGGGAGACCGGGATATCGACCATGCGGCGGTCTTGCAAATCAACGGCGCGCGGATGCTTAAATTCCGGTTGAAGGGGCATTGTCACTCTTTACAATGCCACGGTGCCAAGCAGAGAATGTAACACGTTACATGCGAAATGGAACCAATCCGGCGATGCGGCCAAAATCCCCAACTTTAAGGTCGATTCACCCGAATATCCGGACCGGAGATAACCATTGGAGGGTCATTGTCGGACAATGGCAAAGCGGTGTGCGGCGCTACAAAAAACGTAGATATTTTCGCATGGGAGCCCAAACACATGACCGAGTACCACGCTCGATCACGAGCATAAACTTAGAATCCGACAAGGATACTTACCGATCGTCGAAGAAGCGTGGCCAAGCTCGGAGAGGCGCGAGCGATTACGGCGAGGTACGAAATTGGTTAAAGCGGGAATTATGCGTGAAGTCTATTACCACGATCGCTTTCTAATCCAAGTAATGGTCAAAAAGCGACGGTAGGTGGCGAATGTGTGAACTTCACCGACCTTAATAAAGCATGCCACAGATCGCTATCCGTTACTGAGATAGATTGGAAAATAGAGTCCTTGTGTGGATACCCGTTGAAGTGTTTTCTCGGCGTACAAGGGATATCACCGATACAAATGGCCCAAGAAGGCGAGGAAAAGGCGTTCCACACAAGCAGGCGTTCTTGTTACAAAAATGCCGTTTGGCTTGAAGAACGCGGGTGCCACCTATCGCCGGTTGGTAGACAATGCCTTGAAAACGGTGGGCATGACACGGAAGTCTATGTGGATGACCGGTCATTAAAAGCCATGCGAAAAGGCGTGTGCGACATGAAGAAACATTCAAAACTCTACGCGAGATTAACATGAAGCTAAATCTAAGAAACGCACCTTGGCGCTACCAAGGCATGTTCTTAGGGTACACGATAGAAACGATGGCATAAAACCGTGTCCGAGAAAGACAAAGCGGTAATAGAACTTCCTCACCACGCACGCGCAAGGAAGTCCAATCCTCAATGGAAAACTAGCCTTGCCTCAGCGGGTTCCTATCTAAATCGTGAGAAAAGTCACCGCCTCTTTTCAAAACACTCGAAGTGCATAAAAGGGTGACTTCGGTGGACAACTGAGGCGGAAGAAGCTTTCACCACACTCAAACGACATCTAGCAACGCTCCCTTTCGTGGCACCCGACCGGGGAAGAGCGTCATGTATCTATCGGCGACTCATGGGGCGATCGGTAGCGATGCTACTAACAGATAGGGACTCGGTGCAAACCCCTATCTATTTTGTCGACAAAGCTCTCAAGAAGACGGAGATGAACTATAGTGCCATGGAAAAATTGGTCTTGGCATTAGTGTTTGCCATGCTGCTGGCACGTACTTCAGCGCATCCGATAAGCGGTAATCACGGATCAAGCCATCAAGCGCATCATCTCCAAACCCGATGCGTCGGGGCGACTCGAGTGGAGTGTGTTGCTAAGCGAACATAACATCTCTGCTGCACCACGACCGCAATAAAAGGACAAGTTACGGCGGACTTCATCATCGAAGCCGGATCTTGACGAGGTACCTACACAGCGAAAGCACTACAAGATCCATGGATTTTGTTTACAGATGGGTCCTCGTGCGTGGATGGCTCGGAGCGGCCTTATTCTCACAAACCCGGAGGAATGGAATTCACTTCGCTGCGTTTGAATTTACCTCGACAAACAACGAGGCGAATATGAAGCCACGATCATTTGGACTACGCATTGCGGCTCGAATGGGTGTACGTAACTTGAAGCAAATGTGGACTCCCGACTAGTGGCCAACCATGTGTTGGGTGAATACGTGGCCAAAGAAGAAAATATGATTCGATATCTTGAGAAGACTAAAGCATCGATCAAAGGCTTTGATGATTTACTATCAAGCAAGTCCCTAGAGGAGAAAATCGCAGCGGATGCACCGAGCAAGATAGCCTCGACAAGCTTCAGCACACTTATCAAAGCAAGTCTTGGTGGAAACACCGAAAAGCAAGTCAATAGCGGAGATGGAAGTCTCCGCAATCATAAAGGAGGATGGTCCTACATGGATGACACCAATTGCGCATTTCTTAAGCAAAGGGACGTTACCCCAAGAATGACATGAGCTCGCGAGAATCGGCGCATGCAGAGATTCAATGCGCGACAACATCTTTGATCGACGCTCTTTCCTCCAACCATGGCTTCGATCGTCGGCCCGTACAAGCAAATTATGTGTCATGAGAAATCCATGAGGGTTCATGTAGCATGCACGCAGACCACGGTGCTGTTGTAGCACGCGCCATGCGATCGGGATACTCTCGCCGACCATGCATAAAGATGCGGGATTTGATAAGGAAGTGCAATGATTGCCAAGTCCACGCACCGCATCGCGCAAACCACAAAGATGAGTTAACACCAATCACGCGGCCGTGCTATTCTACAAATGGGGCATTGATATCGCGGTCCTTTTCCAATAGCGAAGCGGTCTCAAGTTTCATAGTCGCTATAGACTACTTCACCAAGTGGATCGAGGCAAAAGCGGTGGCGACATCATCGGCAACCGTGTAAAACGCTTTGTGCGGGACAACATTGTATGCCGCGGATTACCGGTGAAATCATCTCGGACAACGGGAAACAATTCGCGACAACCCCTTTAAAGATTGGTGCGAAAAGTTAAACATCACCTGACACTGCGTCGGCACGCACCCGCAAACCAATGGTTTAGTCGAGCGCAAACCGAGCCTCGGGTGAAGGAATCAAAGCACGCTGACAAGCACAAAGGAAGGTGGGTCAAGAACTTTCACATGTACTATGGGCGCACCGCACCTCGCTTAAAACCAAAGACAGGGATACCCTTCTTCAGATATCGGGACGAAGCCGTTATACCAACCGAGATCGGCATGCCAACTATCCGCACCGCGGAGATTAATGCGACTACAAACGACGGCGAAAGACGGTCGACTTGGACCTCTTTGGAAGAAAGACGCGAGCAGCGGCTATACGGGAGGCAAGGTCAAGTCAAAATGAAAGGATACTATGATGCCAAGGTGCGCAGTGTTTCATTCGAGACCGGTGACTTTGTCTACCGCGACAATGAGGCAAGCCGCGGCGAAGATACTGAGTAAGCTCGGACCAAAGTGGGAAGGACCTTATGAGGTTCTTCACAACAGCACACGCAGTGCATCGGCCACGAGGTTTGGATGGTCGTGACCATCACAAGACATGGAATATCAAGAACCTCAAGAGGTGCTACCTATAAGAATTGCTACCAAGATAGCGCATAGACGCTCCGCACTTTCAAAGGCTCGATAAACATTCATGTACTCGGTTTTATTTTTCATATTTCTTGTTTTCTTTGTTACTTCTTGATAAACTTGCAAGTATTAATAAAAACGTCGCGGTTTCTAGCTAACTCGCGACATATTTTAAGTTGTTATCTCCATATACCGTATGTGTTAACAATTTTTATTTCTTGCCCACGATGGCGCGATGCACCACAAATAAACCCACGATGGTAACAGGATAAGTTGACCTACTAAGCGACTTGTTGAGTAAGAGGTTGCAAACCCATCAATAATGGATCACGCATCCTTGTTAAACACCTTGTTTTCAAGACGTTGAATAAGACATTTGCGCATCCCACGACGGTTTGCGCATCAATGCATACGCCTTGCGTTTAACAAACTTAGGAACCAAGATACTTGCTTCCTTATTGTGATATTTACAGTACGCTGTAAATCATAACATACACGATTATGCTTAAATACTTAGAATTATTTTCCAAGTATACTATAATTTTCATACACGACTATGAATTTCCTACATTTGTAGTGGCCTACACGCTTGTTTCTTTATACATACAAAGAAAAAAAAAATATAGGCTTACATTACATCCACAGCGGTACAAAGAAACATTTATTCATAACTACGAGTTAGTACAAAAGATAGTCAACATGATGCCTACCACCTACTACAACGCAAGTGATGAAGTCCCAACGTGACTCGTTGCTTCTTTAACCGCTAAAACCCGATCCCATCTGCTGGCCTTCTGAGCTACAATCGACAGCACTCCATCGACCTCGGCAAGTGCTACCGCACCAAGTCCACACAAGACTTTACCCGCAATACCTTTCTTTTAGCAAGACGGGTCGCATGCGCCTCCAAGACTTCCTTTAAAGGTACCTCCCTCCAAAGCAAAGGGATTCTCGATCGTCCTTGGCGCGCAAGAGACAGTACTTGCACCGTGACTCATGGGGTTTCAAATAGTAGTCCGGCGTGTTTGGCACCTCAAAGACGCGGACGCGCCAAAGTCAATCCCGTCATAATAACATTTATGGGATAATCTTGATCGCGCCCACCGTAAATCATAGGAAGCTCTAAGTCTTTCATTCTCTCGCATAGCAATGACTAAATGATCATATGACTCGGTCATAATTGGGTACCTTATCGGGCGTCTCCAGTTTGGCTTGTAGCTTTTCAATCGCCTCGATTTACCACGCTCGAGCCGACCGCACAACCTCCCAAAAGCATTAACTACCTCGGCGATTCCGTGGTGCTAAGGGCGACTAGGCGAAGACCGTGGCCAATGAGCCACCAAGGCCCGCAATTGTAGACATGAGTCGAGGATACAACTCCTCGTCATACTCGATGCTCATCTTGCGCAACTTAGCCTCCTGCACTCCAACGACCACTACAAGAGCTCCAAGCTCCCCAATCGCGAAAAAACTTTCCTTACCGCCCAAATGTTTTAGTGCCCAAGATGCGAAATTATACCGGCAAGATCGTAACGCTCTTGGTCTACTTGGCACATTAGCGCCATCTTGTCCTCGGCTTTTTGCAAGATATGCGCTCGAGCTCACTAGCCTCTACACGAGCGCTATCCAGTTGCGCGCAGGCGCACACCAGTGCGCCCAACAGAGCTATGGTTTGATCCTTCTTAAGCTTTGGTCCTCCCACCAGATACTTGATCTTCACTTCACAATTAACGAAGCCTGATGAGCGGAAACTTGAACCAATTCTTCAACTAATTGCCCCAGAGGCACATTTGCATCTGACTGGTCTTCCTTATCCTGGCTCTGCGGCTCAGAATGCGCTGAGCGTGTCGGACTAGCCTTAGGAGGTGACTCTATGACCTGCTCCATCCTGCGAATTATCACCAGCGCAATGTTAGAATCACAAATAGCACATTCACCAACTAACAAAAGGTTATATATGCTTGGTTTTACTTACTTTGGCTCCGCGTCATCAGCAGAGGGGTGCGACGACGCTTCATCAGTGGAGGACAACTCCACAGTTTGAATCACGGGACGTTTCTTCTTGAAGGACCTGCACCATGATCTCTTGGTCCTTTGCGACTCAAGCAGCCTTCTTCTTCTTCTTCCTCTTCAGGATGAGCTACGGCTACGAGCGGTGACTGCGCCACCAGCTGAGCCACTTCAGGATTGGGACGGCTTTGCAGAGGCGTTGCCTCCACCGCAACGGAGGAACTGGTCCCTGTATCCCCTGCAGTCAGTTCCATGACACGCCCTGCAGTCGCAGCTAATATTGGCTCCTCGTCCTCCCTCAACGGTCGTACTCTGCCCTCACTACTGGCTTTCATGGTCAGATAATCAGAAATGATCCATCTCTCGCAAAACAAAACACATATACACACCGCTTATATTATGCTAACATGTACGGAAGATTGTTCTTACAATATTTACACATCAAGTACGGAGGAACAAGTACCCACCCCGCCATTGGCGTCTAAGAAAATAGGGATCTCATCTTGAGGCCATAATAATTACTACCGATTCCCATGTGCACCAAAATCCTCGGGATATGCAATCGATGGGGATGCGGTTTGATTTATCGCCCGCATCCTCGACGTTATCGACCCAGCATCGGGTACTCATCCTCTCAGAAGCGATCCCTTGGTATAAAAATCATAATTCCAAGGAAAACATGTATCATCTACCCGTAAGAAGTATTCCTCCAATTCCTAAGCGCATCTAACTTATCCGGTAGCATCAGAATCTACCCGCTTTTGAAAGGATACCCACCCATGCGCCCATGTGGTGTGATAAAAGCGCGAAGAGGTGGATGGTGGGATTAATCCCAAAGAAACGGCAATTTACGAAATTAGTAATTTTGGCCGCTACCGATGAAGTTGTAAGCTGCGATATGTGTAACGATAATAGTTTAACACATCGCACGAAAGCGTGATAGGGCGCACGTTGATTCGCAAATTCGAATAACCGTGTGTATACGCCACCTTTCCTTCGGGAAATCCGCATTGTGGCTCGTGCATCCGGAACCGTTGGATGCACGTCCGGTATAAAATAATCGAGGAAAATTCCATCAGATCGATCAAATTAAGGTCGGAGGTAAAGTCAGACAACTGTTTCACCATGATGATATACTTTTTTGCTATATCGCACGCGCGATTACCTCTGTGGTTGGCTACTTTTGGGATAACGACTCTTCAAATGCTTTTGAAATGGCGGATGGTGTTTTTACTGTGAGAACTTCGGTGAAAATGAATCGCCAAGTTATATACTTCTTCTCTCCCACACGATTGGCGACACGTGGATTCCACTAGTCTTCATTGTGTGGTCGAGATGTCTTGATGTGACAACGGCGCAGTAACTTTCCCCCGATTAACGAGGCATTACCTATTCACTTGGATGTCTAGATACATTGCACCTATGGGTAGGTGTATGGTTTCTTGGATACGTTTCGCACGTTACTTGTTTTTCGACTACGGTTATTAGTCTAGCATCCGCAGCTACGCATCTGCGCATACTAGACCTGGGACATGATGACGAGATGCGGTATCGGGTCATAAACCCGACCACAACCCAATACTAACAAGCCGGTGCGACTGGGCCATTTTCAATAACGGTTTGGGCTCACGAAGCCCAAGCCCAAATCTATTTATGGATTAGATATATGATATCTTCTAAAATAAGAAGATAATCATTCCCAACCGACTTTAGCGGGATACGCCGAAGTTGGGGAACACGGAACCAACAAGGATTCCGTATGCGTATATAAGGGAATGATATCCCTCGTTTAAGGTGCGATCTCATAACCCTAAGACTCCTTAAACCCTAAACCGATTACTCACTCACGGAGGATAATCGTGGGAGACAATCCCACGATAAGCCTAACGGTGTTTCTTGTCTCTTAGTGCTCAGTGTCTCAAGCAAGCAATTCTCAATTAGTACGAGAACCGAGCTCCAAATCGTGAACGCCCAACTTTTGTATCAACATTACACAAATTATTTTTTAAAGATTATGAGTATTATATTAAAAAAAAATTTGGAGGTTGCACGTGTTAAGAAAATACATATTTCAAACACAATTTATATTTTGTGACCTAAAATCGAGCGTAGCCCATGCCCGGCTCCCAAGTAGGCCCGCCCCTAGTTACAATGGTGACACTAGTGATTAAAATCAAAATCTTCACGTCAACACAATATTTTTTTAGCTAAAGTAAATACAAATGTTTCCCGTTCAAACATTATTGTACTGAAACCAAACACTATCAAGGGCAAATCCGGAACTTCTGCCCGCCTATAGCACAATTCACGGCTCGGTTCTTTTTCGTTGTGGCATGCTTTTTTTTTTTTTTTTTTTTTTTTTTAAAGAAAAGCAACTACATTAGTAAAATACTAAAATGAGGTAAGGTTTTAAACCATAAGGCAAATTTCATAAAATAACTAAACTTCATAAAATAAGTGAGACAAGTTATTTTATAGAGTTAATTGCATTTCTGGTCTTTGTAGTTTGGTTCCGAAAACTTTGAAAGTGCAGCGATAGTCCTCATTTTGAAGTTTGGATTGCATTTTTGGTCTCTGGATAAAGTGAAAAGACTAAAATACCTTTTGTCTTCTTAAAAAAAAATAGGTGTAATTTGGTCATTTCACACCGATAAGGACAAAAAATGCAACACAAACTTCAAAATGATACTATCGTTGCATTTTCAAAGTTTTGATGACCAAACCTGCAATTTAACCAAACCACAAAGACCAAAAATGCAATTAACTCTATTTTATAAGTAAAATTTATGTGTGACACGAGTAATAACAATTAATGAATATATAAATCTGCCAATGATTACTATTAAGATAAGAAACTCATTACAACAAGTGTCAAACCTTTGCTAGCATCAGGAATAGTTATGATAATCTAATTTGTATTCACCTCAATGTCAACGTTATATCACTTTTACTTCATTATCACTAAAAAAATTTCATGAACACCTCCATAATCGTAGAGCAAATCTCGTACCAAGGACGGAGTGCTACACTAAAATGGTTCTCATAACACAAACGTGTTTCCAGCCCCGTGATCACGCCACTCCTCGCGCCGCACCGACCATGAACTCTTTATCACGTATTATCAACACCCCTAGTTTTGAAAATGCTTAATTTGTCACTTTGAATTAGTGAAAGGACCATTTGTGGTAACATCATGAAAAGAATCCACTACAGGAATCTTTTTAGCTAACAAGTGGGGATACAATTACTTTGCCGCTCGGACATAGTGGAATCCACTCTCTTTAATGGCGTCACATTTTCAACAAATTTGAATAGATATCCAACACAAGTTCCTCCCCTTTCTTGAACCCTTTGTTCTTTACAGTGAGTTGTTTGATATTTATATTTATCTATTTCTGCTCATTATTATTATTCAGCTATAAATTTTGTTTTATGATTATAAGGGTGTATGGGATTGCTTATATTTTTTTGGGTAACCATTTCCACCTTTTTGCCGACTAATTCACGGGATTATAAAAACCTGGTAAAACCTTCCCTTTTCAGAAGCAGTTTGTTTTATCCAAACATACGAAACTGCTTATCTGCTTAAAAAGCAGACAGATAAGCAGAAAAATAAGCAATTTCAAACTTGTTTTTAGTTTTCGGTGGTTCTGTTATTTTCTTATTAAAAACTTTCTGATCATGTCTCTGATTATTGATGTTTTATAGTTTCAAATATAATTGCTGACTATTAAACTTGTGGGACAGTATATATGATGCTTGTACACTCAAACATTTACACGAGGCGAGGGTTAATTGGGACTGCTGGCTATGGTAGGAGGGAACTCCTTCACGCTGATAGAGTCTCGTTGGAAAACCGATATTTCTCAACTTCTAATGCCTTTGATCTTACTGGGCTGAAAGCATTTCCTTCTTTTGACAAGATACACCAAAAAGGTATATCCGAGTATATGACCCTTCTACTCATAAACATGTTGCTGTAGGTAGTATTTAGATGTGCTTCTGACTTCTGCTGTTTGACGTTTCAATAATCAGTTTTGCGGCAGCAAGGATGAAACTGTTGTTCAAAACTAGTTATTTGACCCCTAACTAGTGATTGTAATAACTTATTCCGAAAAACTAGATACTAATTTCATGACTTAAGCTGTAGCAATAAGATGATCAGTGTTTTAACTCACATCCAAACACCCCCTAAATGTCTTTATCAGAGCTGGTACACCCACTAAATGTCCTTGTTGAAGCTGGTAGATAGATTAAAAAGGTTTTCACCTGCTGATAGCGTCGCTTTAAGAGTTTACCAGTCATCTTAGATGGTAGAACCGAGTATGGTTTCTTGCAACAAGGTTTAGATCTTTCTGTACTTGACCATAAGTTTTGGATGTACACTGTGAGAATACCTAAAGATAATTTAATGATTAGATGCTTATTGTGGAACATCAGGATAAGGAAAGTATGAAACGTGCTGTGGATATATCATATATGTGTAGTATAAGACGGATGAATGATATTTATAATTCTAAAGTTTTGTGAAACTAAGAGATCAGTTACGGTTGGAAACATTAGAATGATCATAAAACGTGTTCAATAATAATATTGATTTAAGATGTTTTAGATGATTGGTGGATGCTTAGTCAGGCTACAAAATTTTGAGGCATTTGATCTATGACAAATTGACAATTACTTACATAACATAGAATCTTATAAACAGTGGTATGACAACTAAGCCTGCAAAACAGCCAGCATTTGATCAGGTTTCTATTTTATGAATCACACATTAAGCTATAGTTTTGTGTACTTGATAAGTAATATATATATCTAATATTCTGCGTTTACCTGGATAACTCGATAGATTTGTGAACTGAGTTCTAGTGTTTGCAACTATGTATCCAATATCATTAAAGATGTTTTTAATTTGAGTTTATGAATTTCATTACATGCAATTGTTGGCTGTAGGAGTTCAAGTTACCACTTTTACAACTTATATAAAAACTCGAGTTAGCCATGAAAAAGATGAACACTATATTCCAATGTGAAAACCTGACATACCAAAGGGGTTAGGATAGCCAATGACTAGTCTCACTACTCACAAGGAAGAATTAATGACAGAGTGTTCACATGAGATATTTTATGCATCTACTTTATTTAGTAGACGATGTAATATGCCACATTAGACTGCCTTCACAATCATCTAACAAATTTCTTAACTGAATTTGGTCAAGTCGTGTTGTTTGCTGCACTGTATTTTTTCTATATGATTTTGCACTAGGCCTAGTATTCCTGATGTTACGTCAAACTAAACAACACATGTGTTATAAATTTTAAAGACATTTTAAATCCTCAACTTTTTAAAATGAAAAGAGAGAATGTTAAGGCTAATAAGTGTGTTCATCTCAGGTTTTAGAATACCAACAATGTTTTCATATACAGGCATAAGATATCGTACTATTTTAGTAACTAATCCAATGAGAAAGGAAATGGAAGAATTTAATTTGAACTAAGTCTATCCTTGTTGATTATTTACTCTCTAGAAGATCTGGAGGCTTTCATTTATGTCAAAATTTCATGGTCATTGGTGTCAGGTTACATCTAAAGTGTCACGGTCAAAGTTATGGTATCTAGAACTTGGATTCATTTTATCTTTATTATCTGCTTGTTGCATAAGCATTTCTGAGCATATAAAAAAGGCTGTTGAAAACCACAACGCATGTGAATCATGCTGTATTTTACCATCTGATACACTGAATAAACTAAAACTGTCCTTGCTATATCCCAATATTTCAGGTTTACATGCAAACATGTCTTCTCAAACAGTAATAACAGTTAACAGTAGTAGCTTATCCAGCGAAAGCATGCAAGAGTGGGAATCAGCATTTTCATATGAAGCTGCCATGGAAGCGCTTTCATCTTTGATCACACGCAAAAAACGTGGAGCAAATTCACATACATATGCTAAATACACGAAGCTGGAGAGGATGTCAATGTATATTCAGGTGATTTTGATTCTTAATATTAGAGGTTGCAATTTCGACCCATTTACTTATATATTGTTGTTCAATTTCAGTTTTGTTATATCTATCAAAACAATTTAGCATAAAAAGGGAATGGGTCAAACAGGTTGAAAGTTAAATATAACCTCCTAAATTGTCTTATTTAAGGATTTAAACTATTATTGTAATAACATGTTTTTGTAATCATAACCAAAACATTGGTTATATGTAAAAAGTTGAAATTTGGATAAAAGGGCTAGTGGATCAACCCAACCGACCCATCCTGTTTTGACTAACGCTAAAATGATCTGTTTCAACCTGAACTTATTTTGACCCGTAACCGTGACCTCTCTGGCCCATCCATCTTCCATCTCTACTTGATACAGATAATCATATTTAGTATACCATGTTTGCCGTTATCCCAAGAAATAGTTGAATAGGAAAAAACTTTTTCATACTTAATTTGCCAGTCATTAAGTTACTGAATTAGTCATCATCATGATCTTGAAATGCAGATATTAGGCATAAAGGAACAGATTGCTGACCTTAACATTATCCATGTTGCCGGAACTAAAGGAAAGGTACTCTCATTTGTTTACATCATTTTGAATTTTCATCAAATATCATCAACACTTCTTGTAGTTTTCTATATTTTACTCTATTTTATTATTCCTAAGTCCCATATTGAAATGTTTTGGAGTTTGGACATATTGGTTTCTAAGAAAGTTTATATTTATCAGGGTTCAACATGCACATTTTGTGAAGCAATATTAAGGGAGAGTGGTTTTAAAACTGGTTTATTTACCTCTCCTCATCTGATTGATGTGAAAGAGAGGTTCCGTCTTAATGGGTATGTATTTAGCTGTGCTACATTATTTCATTGTTTTGACAAAATCTTCCTTATAAAGAATGATCTGCATTCTTAATATTTAATGCTCCTACCAATAAAACTAACAATATTATAGTTTACATGTGCTTAAAGAAGTATATGACTGCAGTTAAATGTCCTAAACATCCTAGAGTATTAATTATTAACATAAGAAAATCTGGTGATCAAAATCACTTCCGTCGACAACTGCTTTTTACAATGAGCATTTATATAGTTTTAGCTTGAAAATGGCGAAAATGTAGGATATGTTGCAGAATTTTTTGATATTCAAGTACGTTTTGTGTATATAAACATATATTGATAAGATTATTAGATAGAAACTGTTTTGTGTATGGAGAAAGGATGACTAGACTCAAATACAGAAAATTAATTTGCAACAGAAAACATAAAAACCAAAAATATATTAAAAAAAAATATGTTAATCTTCTGCTGGTATTGATTGAGTTTGAATTTTAAAACGGGAAGTGGACTGTTATATGCAATGGATGGGTATAAGCAAATATAGCTCCTCTACCAACATGCATTTACATGTGTTGAGTGATTGCTTTTCATGTTACGCTATTGTAGTAAGTTTCTGTTCTAACATATTTTCTTGAATACGAGTGTGTAGGTTGGAAATATCCGAAGAGCAATTTTTACTGTATTTTTGGGGTTGTTGGAACCAGTTTAAGGTATTAACGCATTACTAGAACTTTAATAGCTGTATCTGATATCCATATATGATAATTTTGGCTCGTAAACTGGCAGGAGAAAGTCACAGAGGACCTGCCAATGCCTCCACTCTTTCAGTTCCTTACCTTATTGGGGTTGAAGATATTTGTATCTGAAAAGGTAGATTTGTACATCACTAATTGATATTGAAAAGGTCGTGTATATATGATAAAACATATTTCAACACCCGTTACACCATAACTTTATATTTATGAAAAGGCTTACTGAGTCAATTGTTGTCACAGGTCGATGTTGCTATTATCGAAGTTGGTCTTGGAGGGAAAAATGATTCCACGAATGTGGTAAAGCATCTTTTACTTCCTCATCTAATTGTAGCTTAAAGTATTTGGGAGAAAATGGTCTAATGCTCTCACCTTTTGGACTGAAATCTAATTATCGTTGGATCTCAAGAAACAAAGGATACAAGCAATTAACTTTTGTACTTGTATGGTGCTAACTGTAATAATGTAATTCCAACTTTTGGATAATATAAAGAAGGATTTATGTTAATGTTAATGATAAAGTTCTAGTGTTGTAAAATAAACCAATTTTGATTCTACATTGAACCGTGCAGATACAAGACCCTATTGTGTGTGGCATCACTTCTCTCGGTTTTGATCACACAGAGATTCTAGGTTAGTTCTTTGCCGTCAATCTACTCTTTATAAAAGGTTAATTGCGCTTAATATTCATACTCTTTTTTTATAATGACCTGTAGGAGATACTCTGGAGAAAATTGCTTGGCATAAAGCTGGGATATTTAAGGTACAAAGAAGTAGGTATATTCAAACCACTCTAGATACGGGTTTTTCTTTCCGATTTTCGGTTTTACTAAAATTTTGTAGAACGATTCAGATAAGTTGTGTATGAACTGATATGGTGTCATTTCTCATTTGAAGCCTCAAGTTCCTGCATTTACGGTACCTCAACTTCCAGAAGCGATTGATGTTCTCAAGCAGAGGGCACAAGAATTGGAGGTACTCCTATTACTGTTATGTTGATAAAAGACATTTAATATTTTATTATTATTTTATTATAATTTAAATGGTAAAAAATGTGTAAACAACATATAAATGGACGATTTTGTGTTGTATTGACATATTTGTGTTATCTATTGAAGGTTCCATTGCAAGTGGTAGAACCACTTACTTACAATAGGCTAAATGGGGTGAAACTAAGTCTATCTGGCGATCACCAGCTTGTGAATGCTGGCCTTGCTGTTTCTCTGTGTAAAAGTTGGCTCAATACTACACGAAACTGGGAGAAGCTTTTCCAAAATGTGAGTTTTGACATATGGTTCACTTAAAACTTTTTTTTTTTTAATTAAACCCAACCCAGTTTGGTCGTCAAAAAACACCCATTTTGAACTGAGCACCTATTGACTAATCACCCAACCCGCCCATTTTTGCCACCCCTACTTATTGATGCATTAAGTAAGTTTCACAAATTTTGTATGGTGTGTGAACTCAGGATATTGCAGACGATATCCTACCTGAGGCATTCTTAAGGGGTCTTTCGACTGCACATCTGTCTGGAAGGGCTCAAATATATCATGACTCTAGTTTGGGATCAAGTAATGAATTGGAAACTGATAAAATTCGTTGTGGGGAGTTGATCTTCTATTTGGATGGAGCTCATAGTCCTGAGAGCATGGATGCTTGTGCCAAATGGTTCTCTAATGTGGTCCATGAAAAGATTCATAGACCAGTGTCATTTAGCAAGGTTGGAAAGATGGAAGAAATTTACAGCAATGGTTACATACAAGAATCAAATGAAAAAGAAGAATCTAATATAATATCAAAAAGGGTAATCTATTGAAACCGCATTATTATCGCAATACATGGTTCTTTTTTTGTTTCCTTATTGCATTTCGAGTTGGATTAGTTACGTAATCATCTCACATGTTGTAATGCAAATTTATATTTCAGGTTCTGTTATTTAATTGCATGGAGGTGAGAGATCCCGAAATAATTCTTCCAAGACTTATGGAGATATGTGCTTCATCAGGTATTTCGTTTTTGTTTTTGTTATTCTTAGTTTATTATCCACCAAATGTATTATTTTGTTAATTTATTAGTGTATTGCAGAAATATTCATGTATTTGTTGTCAACATGACCAGGTTCTGATTTCTCGAAAGCAATTTTTGTACCAAGTATCTCAACTTACAGCAAGGTTACTTCTGGTGCTTCAGACATCCCTTTATTCATCCCTTCAAAGGATCTCGCATGGCAGTTCAAACTCCAAAGAGTGTGGGAAAGACTTATTCATGGGAGAGGTTTGTTTGTTTTGTTTTACGTTTTTTAATTAAAAGAATTTCAAATGGTGGAGACCAATTGAATGACTTCCTGAAATCTATATAAATTTGTCATGCAGACACTGGACTAAACAATAATTTGACGATGGAAAATTTGCCTCCCCCTGAATTTTTGTACGATGACATCTCTCATTGCAATCCTGAAAATGGAAAGTTTAGTTGCAGTACAGTGTTTCCATCATTACCTTTGGCAGTTTCTTGGTTACGAAATTCTGCTCGTGACAACCCTAAGCTTAGGCTTCAGGTATTGTTCTAAACATTTAAAAAATTACTTTTGATACAGGGGTGTCCCACCATTTTAGGCGCTGTTTGGATTTGCGTTTTGGAATTCACAGATTTTAGTGCTATATAAACAGATTCTGCCTCTGAATATTTGGCCAAATGATCAGTTTTGGATAACCAATATAATATCAGCTGCAACAAACTTGAGTTTAAAAGGATACAATCAACTGACCTAAATATCCATTCTTTTGATTTTGTTTAGAGACTTTCTCCCATTTCAAGAAACATATAAATGATCATTCAAAGTTTCAAACACCTGATTATATGATCATTGCAAGTTTAAGTATTAGAAACACACCCACACACTATTTTCACTATTTTCTACATATATTACAAATGACTGACATAATTATTTAGTATCACGTGATTACCCTCAACAAGCACATCCAAACACCACCTTGGTGATGTGGAGCCGATCCAAACACCCCTTAGACTTGGGATGATATGGTTCATCTTCAGGATATATTATTATTTTGTGATTATTGACCATGCGTGGAGGTTGTGTAGTGTCATATGAATAATTCACTACTTTCTACTATAAAACACAAAATTCTGTTACATCATTTATTTGGATCCAAAAAGCTTTTATGGTTACTGCATTAGCTCACAATGGATTAAAGATAGCAAAATAATTCCACAGGTTCTTGTAACTGGATCATTGCATCTTGTTGGTGATGTTTTAAAGCTACTAAAAAGGTAAGTAAAATGCAATATGTGAATGATTATCTACTTGGGACCCTGAAGCATTGGCGCAAGTTCACCTAATTGGAAGCTTATATTGTGGTTTTAATTAATGACCATTTGACAAGCAGAAGGTGTGATACGTTTCTAGAGCCTAACACATGCGAACAAAACCCTCATTAAAAGGCGTGGATTACGATTCAGAATCACCTAACAACTGAAGTTAAAAGTATCGCTAAGCTTAACCTGTTGTTTGATTGATAAACTCAAATGTACTTGTTTATGTTGTACAATGGAGACCCATTTCCCATTTGCATTTCTGAAGGATGTTACTGATTCTGAATTTAGATGCAGTGTTTTCTCTTTTATACGAAATAGAAAAAAGAAGTGTAGATAAGAAAATAGTATTTTGATAACATTTGCAATGTATAACGTTAAACATTTGCTATAAAAATGCAGGATTTGCAGGTTAATTGTTTAGTGCTGTTTCCCAATTGTAATACGGTCTATGATCAGTCAATTGAATGCACTTGTTTTTGTTTCAGTATTGCATTAGCTACTGCAAAGAATTAGTAAGATAGTGCTCTCACTGCTCTGTTGGATATGCCTACTTTTGTTGCTGAATTTACTTATCATGTACAATTGTTTAGGTACTGTTAGATCATGAAATCATATGATCATGTAGCTGCTTAAGTCTGGGTTCAAGATGTTAATTTTCCTCTATTTTGATCATCATTTTTTTGACACAAAGGTACATCTCTTCTTCAAAATAGCACTAGAAACTACAGCACAAATTTCATTTTCATTCCTGTATTTTCAGCATGATCTGCATGTTTAGGAGTTGTTAAATTGACATTATGCTTACAATACAAATAGTAATTATAATATTATTATTATTATTATTATTATGATTATTGTTTTAAAATATTAACATTTTTTTTGAATTCTACAAACAAACAACCCATAAATTTGTAGTTTATTAGTTTGTAATCCGAGAAAAGTAAGATCGGATCTGATTAGATCGTAAGATCAGATGGTCAAGATCGGGATCCTATAAGATCTTAAACAGAAAGATCCTATGTAGGATCCGGATCGCTTTTCGCTTCACAAAGATCGTAAAATCAGAAGATCTAATATCGTGATCGGGATCCCGACAACCATGTATTTAGGAGTTGTTAAATTGACATTATGCCCTATACAAAAAGTTATTTATTTATTTATTTTAAAAAAGAAGAAGCATATATTACTTCCTATAGAAAAAGAGCTAGCAAACATGTTCAAATTGTCAAACAAATCACAAATAGTCAAACAGGTGTACTATGAGACATTTTTCATAAAGACTGATTGGTTGAAATCTTGCTTGGATATAGAAGTACATCCAAGTTTGGTTGATAACTTGATATGCTTGTGAACAAATATCGTCACACACAAGATTTGAAACACCAAAGAGGCATTCAAGTAGAACCAAAGGCCCTTATAGTTACGGCCTGAGCATAATAAATCGCGGAGCGGACCGACCGGATTAGACCGGACGTATCTCGGTTCGGTCTTCGATCCACCCTTCTCATCAATTTTGGTCTTCGATCCGTCTTGTTTTACGTGAAACCCGTCAATATGCTTTGTTAGATCATACCGGACCGACCGAGCCGGATGAAACATTTCGGTCCGGTCCACGATCCAAGATTTTAGACAAAATTGATTTTCATTCCGATCCGATTTTTAAACAATGCTCAACATGTAAAAACAAAGAAAATGTCACACTATTGAGTAACCAATATTTATCACTATAACAGCTAACTTTCTCTTAATTATACGCAACAAATCATTCGTTCAATGTCGTAAAAGCATCTCCAATTCTATGGACTTCATCATGTCCATACTAATGCCATGCCATGCCACCTCGGCATTTTTTAAACCTTGGTGTATTTGTTTTGTATATAAACAAGAAATTAGGCTGTCGCGCGTTGCGGCAAAACTAATTTAATTTTAAATTATTTTCGATATATGATCCCTCCAGGTATAGCCAATCAATTTAAATTTGTATATTTCATGCACCGTTTGTTTATTCTAAAATATTCTCCGTCAAAACTTGATTGATTTTTTTTTTGTTGCTTCAATTTTTTTTGCAGTTTTCTCTTGTGTGAGACATGTTTTTATATTTTTCTTCGAAATATCTTTCATAATAATGTTGATATGGATACTCGCAATTATTTCTTTTGTTTTCTCATGATATGTCATTCACTGACATGTAGCTTTTCCACGTTATATCATATTGTATATCCAATATTTTTAGTGTTCATTTTTATCTATGTCGATATATATATATATATATATATATATATATATATATATATATATATATATATATATATATATATATATATATATATATATATAGAGAATGATCAAATAAGTTAAGAAATTAAAATAAGAACGATAAGAAGAAACCACAACCACCATTTCGGATGACCTATAAAAATAGATTTATCTCCCTTAAATTCTCCCTCCTATTCAAATGTGTGGTTAAAAATTCTTCTTATTCTTCTTATTTTAGCTTTTTCTTCACCGGATCTCTTCCCTATATATATATATATATATATATATATATATATATATATATATATATATATATATATATATATATATATATATATATATATATATATATATATAGAGTTAAGATTACTTAAAATAAGAAGGAATAGGAAGAACTATAACCAAGAACCGAGATGCACTAATCTAAATTAGATGATCCCTATAATCTTAGATGCATTATAATTCATCATAGTGTTTTCTAGCTTTTAATCGTGCATATATACGATATTAGATGCATTTCATGATTTCTCTTGTTTTTGTTCTCTACACGCGCCGAAATCATGAAAATCAATTTCCACCATCTATACATTAAATTAACTTTCAAACTTAAGATGTCAGATCTATATGAATGAAATGCATCAAATGCAAGTCGATATATATATATATATATATATATATATATATATATATATATATATATATATATATATATATATATATATATATATATATATATATATATATATATATATCTTGAATTTGTTTATTATTATTATTATTATTATTTTATTTTTATTTATTTTATTTTTTTGTTGTTGTAGTAGTACTAATGTATATCTTTTAGTACACGATATCAGTTATAGTATATACAAAAAATATATGAAAAACAATCACACATCATCTCATGGCACATGTTAGGTCACCATAAGTTAACACAAGGATCAATATGTAAGAAATAAGATGAAAGAGAGATTGGTTGAACACACACACAACATACACGTATGAATATTAGAACTTTAGCCGTATGATATTAAGTGAAAATGAACAACCAACCTTCAAGAGAAGGTTTACAATAGTATTTATAGGGGAAGGGAGCTAGGGCAACATGTCTAGTCCCTTCCTTCCCTTATTGAGCTTGGGCCAAGACTCATGGGCTTTCTACATAGGCCTTGCCATTAATACAAACATAAAAGCCTAGTTTAAGCAACCTATTACATACTAATTACTAACACTTGAAATACAAGTTAGGAGTGATTCCAACAATCTCCCCCTAAGTGTTAGTAGTTAAGTGATGACTCCAGCAATCTTGGATAAGTTGTTGGTGTTGATGTAATAGTTGCCTTGACGTCTTCTGACATTATTCTATCTTGTGAGAAGAAGTGTCTTGATTCTAACAATCTCCCCAGTGTGAGGATCTTGATTCTTTTGAAGTTTTCAGCTTTGACGTCTTCGTTATCTTTGTTCTTTGTTCCGTGTGGATATGGTGATGTTATGTTGTTGTTGTTCCGTGATCAGTCCGCTTCGCTGCTCGAGCGCTCCACGCCTTTTCTCCAACATGCTCACACGCCTTTGACGTTGGATTTCGCTTTGATGTAGTTCTCTTAGTCTTTAAACTTTGTAGATTCTTTGGCATCAAGAAGAATCATTCGACTTTTGTGTTTCCTTACGAGAGAACTTCAATTAGTGTTGTTGTTGGTATGAGCATGTGAAGAATCAAAGACGATCATCTCCCGTGAGCATCCATAAGAAGAAAACATAAGAATTGGTTAGTGAAAAACACCAATCGATCATTGTTGTCGCTTTCTTAGAGAATTGACCACTACGATTGTTCTTCCGATGAATGTCTTGATTCCATTCACCTTGGTCGGGCTAATCACCGTCCGAATCCCATAAGGATGGTTGGCATTACATTAAACAAGTTCAAGTAATGACCCACATCTTCGTGACTCGATTCTTGAAAGGAATCTCCTTAGCGGGATTTCCAAAGACTTACAAGTTCGAACTCGAGCGTGTTAACAAAGATAGTGTGAAAACACATCTCTAATTTCGCAAAGGTCGCTCTCGAACCGGAGTCCTCAGTAGGATAACACGATGTACCGGCACATCCGCAGCTCAGTGAGTCGAGGTATACCGACGCATCATCCCACGATCAGACCGCTTGAAACAACACTAAGCGTAACCCATGCGGCTACCGAAGCGACCGCGTGTGGTCGTTTGATGTTGACTCGGCAGAGTTTCCATTCAATCACCGAGGATCACAATTGTGAACCCCTCATAAATGTTCTCGACAGATTGCTAAGATCTGTGAAGGACTCGATAATGTATCACTTGTGTCTTTATTGTTGAACGACAAGTGATGAAATGTCAAGTGTTTCTAAGAGATCTTTTGATGAATCTCGTGGCTCTAGACTCAATAGTGCGCTTTGGTTTTCCTGAGCGGAGATTAGGGAGAGAGTCTCCTTCTTCAATACAAACAATCTCTAAGAGAATGCCGATAGTTTATGTAGGGTTTCCTGTGAGAATGAAACAAGCTTCTGTTGAGAGAAACTTGAGTGGCTAAGAAGGTTTAGTGCATGCGTCACTGGGTCCATGACGACTTTAATTTTCAATACCGGTGTCATCTAGTGACAACCAAGAGTATATGTATTGAACTCGGTCCGCTTCTAAGTTGAATAACTTGAGGGCTATTTCTTTTCACCCTTTTATTTACATTTCTATTTAATTCTTCAACTCCTTCTTTCTCCAATTCTCATTTTCTCCTTTATATTATCATACCTAAGGACTTCTAAATACTAACTATTGTTGGTGTCCTTGGGTAGATCCCTCCGGCTCTGGCGGATCATAGGATGTTTATTCCTAAACTTAGTCACCTTATAACTCCTTGACTATCCTATGTTTCCATAAAACCATTTTCTCGAAAATATCTCAAAGTGTTTATGAATTAAAACTTGTTTGTAACACTTTGAGAGTTTTGCTTTTTCAGAAATACTCCCCCTCCACACGTGCTTAAGTATTTTGACAGAAATCTGCACGGTGAGGGGAGAGCTCACACTTTTTGAATTGATCGACTCAAGATAGAAAATTCCCCGCGAGACACGGTTACGTTGTATAGTTAAAGAGTTGCATTGTCAGCTTTTAGGTGACAACTAGCTCTAATAACTACCTTGAAGGTGTGGACAAACCTTGAAAAGGTTGTCAAACCCATCAAAGTTCATGTCTATCAAGAGTTTCTCGAAGAGGTACAATCTACTAGGATAAGTCTTGGAAGACAAATCTTTTCGATGTATGACAGTTCAGATCTCGTCAATTCATGGGTTAAGTCTTAGCATACGAAGATTCTGTCATATTTACAACATATTTGTATCGCACAATTTTTCTCCCCCTCAAAAAGGGCATATGTGTGTTATTTTTGATGAAATTTTTGATATCGAATATGACCATTTCGAGTTTTGTGGGAAGATTTCCACTAAGAACGTTTTGTGAACAAAGATTTGTTAGCAAATACTCCCCCTCAACAAGTAATATTAACTTTTGAGATTTTGAAAACATAAGGGGAAGTACTTGTTCTTTTGAGCAAAACTTTGAAAAGTGAAAGTTTGATTAGTTTTACTCAAAAGTAAGAAGCTTTCGCTCCTTTTATAAGGATTGTGGCATCGATGCGTACCACGTGGTCCTTTCATTACAAGTGCGGGGTTGTACATCATTATGTGTGCACAAGCCATTGTCAATATACAAATCATATAATCCAAATGTCAATCAATGAAATAGTTTAAAGAGTACCAGTCATTCTTTCAATAAGACCAGGAGTTCTCTCTTGACGTTGATAACCCGTAAGCGAGAAAATCTCTCTTGCACCCATAAAGCTCTCTAGCCTCCGCATCTGATCCCGATGAAACAATATTTCATCTATCCTCGTGATTATATTCTTAGCATCCCTCCTTTCCTTAGAATTACACTGCTTCTTTGACCCAATTCCTTGCTGTATGTCTTTCAGCCGACACGCTAACCCATCACGAGCCAACTTCAACGTGTGATCGCAGAACTTGTGAGGCTCGTTGTACGCCATGAAGCAGTTGTGGTGAAGTTCACTGCGGTAAACAACTCCAAACTTCGGTTTCTTCAAAATGGTGTACTGAGATAGTTTTATATCGGGAAAGTGTAGTAACTATTTTGTGAGGTTGACTTGTTTCTGGTAAGATTCTACAACAAGTTGAAGATCTTCAACACGTTCCTGGATTACTCTGCTTCGAATGAATATCAACAATGACGTGATATACTGGAGTTGAATGTTGGTGGAGAATTGTCTCATCCGACCTTATACCTTAGCAAGGTACATGTCTTCGATGTCGTTGAGCGACAACTTCAGAAAATCAGCTTCAGTAAAGTCATATTCTTGCTCGTCTCGGCGTTTAACTTTGATCTCCTTCAGGAATGAGTAATCCCACTTTGTAGCCAGAGTGACATTAATGACAACAACAATCCTTTTATCACTGAACACCTCTTTGTTTGACTTTTGAACTTGGCGACATCGTAGTATAGTCTTCTCCTATCTCGCCAATGGTGAATGCCATCGAGCATCAAGATCATAATCCACCATGTTGTCAATGAACATTCGGTGGCTTCTTCTATGGCGACATTTTTAGAGAAGACCTCACTGGGATGTTGAAGGTGAGTGATGTAGCGATTTCTCTTGATGTCGCCACCGTGTTGCATAAATTCAAGGTCATTGTTGAAGAAGTATTGGTAGGGAACTCGGTTGCTCACGGTCGACCAATGGTTGGTAGTGGTTTGGTACGGTGCTGTAATATGAGTCTTATCCTTCTTGTGAAGTCAATGTTCGATTGAGGTTGAGCCAATCAATGTTGTTAGACATAGCTAGCGCGATGTTGTCGAGATGGTATTCGACTTCAATGGCCTCGTCGAGCCGTCTTTTAGCAGCTTGAAATGCATCATTCTTGATCCGCGTAGCTCCCCTTTCGTCATCTTTTAACCTTGAACTTATCCTGGATAATTTTAACATGCTCCATAGTACGACCATCTATGGGTTCTTGGCCTTCCGGTAATCGAGGAGTAGCATCAACAAGCTTGTTGAACCATTCATATTCATCGGTGTCATCTTCATCTAACCAGGAGACGACAGAGCTGGATCTCGTCTTCTTTGGTTTGGATGATGGTCTTGGTTGTTGCTTAGTTGATGTTGTAGATGAGGGTTGTTGCTGGGGCTCAGGAATCTCTTCGTCGTCACCACCAGTGTATTGGAAGTGATCACGAGTTTTCTCCGATGGTGGTGGAGACTCAGAGTCCTGAGGTTTATCAGTAGCAGGAGGTTGTTGAGATGCTCTAGTAGTGGTGGTGGTCTTTGGTGGTGGTGGAGGCATAGATGAGGACTTGCCTATTTTTTTGGACGTTTAGCCTTTGGATCCTTGTCCGCATCATCATCGTCTCTTGGTCGCTTTTCCTGATCAGCTGCTTCCTTGCAAGTTGTCTTGAGTTGATATGCAAGCAATGCCTCAAAGAGTTTAGATTCATCAGATGTGAAAGTTGGAGATCGAGGATACATCGACATTAGGAGGCTGAACTGGTCGGGTTTGCATAACCACCGGTGTTGTTGTAATTGTTTGCCTGACCATTGACTTCAGATATGGGTAAAGTTGTTTTGCAAACATTCTTTAGTAACACCAGGGACAGTTTGGAGAAGGAAGTGATGAGTGTAGTCAACAATTTGTTTGTCCATTTCTCCTTTTATGTCTCTGTTGAGGAATTGCTTGATTTGTTCTCTTTCCTCCATGAAATTGTTCATCTCATAACCAAGTAAGTTAACCCTGTCAGCAAGTTGATTCTACTTTTTGTCAATTGCGTTACATCTTCTTGCTTGCTTGACACCCTTTTGGATCTTGGTCTTGGCACGAGATGCCCAAGTATCATTGGGTTTCTTGATTGACCTGGATGATGATCTGGTGGTTTTTTCTTTAGAAGGTGGTGGTGAGGAGTGAGATGATGATTTAGTTGTGAATGGGTCTTGAGGTGGCTCTGAAGATTGTTTCGGATTGTGTTCAAGGTTATCCTGAAGATAGTTATCAGCTTCCTCTTGAGCTCGTGCCTCTTCCTCAGCCTTTTCCTTAGAAGCTTTCTCCACATCTTCATCTGTGATCTTCTCAGTCTTTTCTTGTTCTTCTTCCTCAAATTCGAACGAAACTTCATACTCTTGTTGTTGTTGCTCTGTAGATTCCTTAGTGGTGGCACGAGTTCCCTTATCGGGTTGATTAACCGCATCAAGAACCTGGTGTGATGAGGCGCCACCACTGGAACCTCCGTGGCCTCCGTTTGTCAAGGTTGAATTCTTTTGCAAAGCATGCTCTAACCTCACCGCTTAAGAGTTTTGTGGAATTGTTGTTCATCCTTTGGGTCTTCTTCATCAGAACTTTCGTCTTCTTCTTTAGTCACTGGAGTCTTCCCTTTGTCTGATTGGGGACTTGGTGGTTTGTCTTCTAACCTCGGTGAGGTTGTATCATCAGTAGTTGTTTCAGAATAGTAAACCACCTCTTCAGACTCTGTATCTTCAGAGTCGGCATCCTCTGGAGTATCTTCAGGTTTAATTTGAGGACGGACGATTTGAGTTGGGACTCTTTTCTTGCGGGAAGGGTTCCTCTTAGGATACTTGTGTGAACTCCTAGTGCTTCTTGTACTACCAGTTCTGCCTGACCTTCTAGTCTTCTTAGCAGGAACAACTGAAGTCTTCTAATCCATAAAACCGACTTTACCTGCACTCACTGCTTCTTGATATCATAGATACGATGGACGACTCTTGATAGTGTCAGCGAGAAGGCAGTCCAGTAACACTGCACCTTGCTTCTTTGTTGATGAGTCCTTAAATCTGACAACATTTAATGTAGGCTCATAAAACACGAAATGATTCCTGGGGTCGTTTATTCTCATGGGGATGTCCCGATTCTGCCTGAGAATATTCTGAATCAACAACTTCGTATATATGATAAAGGGAACCTTTGACCCAGGCTTCTTGAGATGCGACATTATATCTTCCCATATTAGGCTTGCATAGTCAATGTGCTGTTTGTTGACCATTCCCCAGAAAGTTTGCAGATGCATGAGTTTAGGATGGTCATGACCGTTGTCTCTTCCAGACACAGACTTAGCGATCATAATGTACAAAGTCCTCCAAGGTTGAGGAATGTTTTTCCGATCGACCGTGGAGTGCTTGGTTATGACTCCAGCAGCTTCATCGTAGCCGATGTCGACCATGAACTACATTATTGCCTCTTCATTCGGAGTAGGTACATAATCAGCAGGCTGAATAGCAGGTAGAAGAAGAATCGTACAAAAATTTACTACCATGACAGTGACTTCCTTGTCGTTGAATGTTACTTTAACAGCATCTTGTCCATCAACCTTTTCCATTGTTTCCCAAAATTGATGGATGTAGATTTCAGGAACAGTTGCTGAGTTGGTAAGCATGTTACTGTAGGGATGAATTTTAAGGATATCCACAGCAACTCTGCATGATGATTCAGAGCAGGTGAAGTTCTCAAAATCGACCCTGAGATTATTCTTTCCAATTGATTTGCTGAAACCATTTGGGAAGATATCTTCCATTGTGAGTTCGTTTGGTGCGTTGACATTTTCCATGATGACGTCCATTTCGTGATCTGAAAGGTATTGATACAAATGAACCAACCTATCGAAAGACATTATGTTAGTCAAAAGTTGATTTTATTGTCCAATTATTGAAGTTGTTATGTTAATTAATGTTACGAGTCCAAAGTCACACATAGTCCAATAGTCAATTGTTGACGTGATAAGTTACGTGAGTATGTTAATTTTGAATGTTAAAGTACAAAGTTTATTTAATCACACAACGTTTTAACTTTTGTTGCTTATTAGTGACATTTTGGTTTTGTGACATTATGAGTAACTTATTACAAGTTTGTACGCGTAACATTTCAAAAGTTAAGTTACAAATTGGCTTAGGCGTAAGCAAGTAAGCTTATGCATAAACTAGGTAACCTTAAGCGTAGACATAAGCTTATGCGTAGGAGACACCCTTAGGCATAAGAGAAGGCTTACGCGTAGGATAGAACCCTTAGCATAAGGCTTACGCGTAGGCTTAGGTTAGGGACTTACGCGTAAGGTTTCTCGTAAGAGTAGCCCTTAGGCGTAGAAGTCCAAGTTTACACATATCCTTCACAGGATACGCGTAGTCCATTGTAGTCCCTTACGCGTAAGATTTCTCTTATTCGTAACATCTACACATAATGTGATCCTTAAGCGTAATGTCCAAGTAACCTTGATTCTGAAACTGGTACGCGTAGAATCCTGAAATAGTTAAACATAACAATCATTTTAACATGTGTTCCAACCCTATTCAGAATCACATGGCATAATATGTTTAATCCAGTTACGCGTAAGCCAGTTTTAGGCGTAGGCTTAAACCCTAATTCAAATCTTACGAGTAATAGTTTAAACCATGGGAAATCATCCAAACGTTTTATGGGTAATCTTATATGCTAGAGGAGTAAGTTATCACAAGTTATAACATCAAAATCTCACTGAATCAAAAGTGCCCAATATTACGCACATATAAACCCTAAACCTTGATTTATCAATATTGTTGTTTCTGAGTATTGTGACAAACATATGCCAAGCATCTAATAAACCTGTAACAAACACATGTTCATACGCATACGCGTAAGAACACAAAATCATTAGTTTGAAAAATCTAGCCGTTGGAATCGTTTAAGATTAAAAACCTATGTTTGTAATGATGATTGGATGCAAGAACAACTTACAAATTCTGATTATGAAGCACGGATTTGAGGTTTTAATCTCAGGCGTGGATGTAGTTTGGTAGAAAATTAAATGATGGTAGTAAATGTTGGAAATAGTTAGGTGGAAGGTTTTTGTTAAAAATTAGTATTCACTTTTGACAAGTATAGCCCCTCCACCTTAATCATTTTCAACCAAGACCCATAACTTCCACTTTGGTTTTATCAAGACAACATTATTTGATAAGAAACATAACGACACTCCCCCTCGACTTTAGAAATGATGAAATTTTACAAATTTGAGTCAGAGGAGAGTGTTTAACAAGAAACGTAACCACCATTACTGAAGAAACAACATCTTTGGATAACATGCAAGTACAAGGTTTTATTAGACTGAAAAATATTTACATTCTCCCCCTCAACACTTGTTCGGGAAAAATAATGAAAGTTTTGATAGAACAAAGTGTTGACGGAAGATTTGTACTTGCAATGTTTGAGAATTTAGATAGAAGAATATTTTGTATTTTATCGATTTTATATTTTTATATTTTTGTTTTGAAAAGTTTATATACAAAAGAGGTTTTGGTGTTTCAACGTTTTTTAAGATTGTGTTAAAGTTCGTCAAGTTCCTCGAGTCAAACACCTCATGCCAATCCGTGGATCAAATCAAGAAACCTCGCACGAGCCAAGGCTTTGGTGAGAAGATCCGCTATTGGTGTTCGTTACCTACAAAATATAATTCAACGTGCACGATTGGTGCTAAACAGTCAAGTCTAATGACTCAAACCGCTCAAACACTAATGCAATTAAGATCGAGGAATATAGGGAATTCCGGGTCGTTAAGTCCCACGGAGGATGAATTGGTGTTAAACACTTAATCGGATGGTAGAATGATCACTAAGGATAGCAATCGGTAGGGTTTTCGATGGAAAATTATACTAAAAGAAAAGATTTACAAATTAAGGCGACTTAAATGCAAATTAAAAGATTAAAAGATAAAATCTATTAAATAAACGCTATCACTATTTTTAAAGGCGATGAACGTTTAAAACCTAAAACTTAAAACTTACGCTTAAATAAAAATAACGCTCACGTATAATATAAAAAGTGAGTTTTAAAGAAATAAAAGAGCTACAAATATGAAAATGATATTTTAACAATCCTAATAATAAAAGAAAATTATTGAAAAAGAAAATTATTTTTACAACTATTTATTTAATTATTATTAATTAAAACTATTTATTAAGTATTTAAATTGTGCTAAAATACAAGAAAATATAAAATTAACCTAGAAAAATGAAATTAAAACTTGGAAAATCTAAAATATGACAAAACTTATTTTAAAACTAAAAATATATTTTTAGACTTTATATGTATTTATTATTAATTTAAAACTATTTAAAACTAATTAAATGCTAAAAATACTTTTTAAACTAAGAAAATTATGGAAAAATACTTTTATTACTTTTATATTTATCTTATCCTAAGAAAATTGAAAATCATTTTTTGGACTTTTTATAATTTTTTAGTATTAAAAGCTATTTAAAAATACCTAAAAATTGTTTTTAATTACTAAAAATAGCAAACAGTTATGAAAAATAATGAAAATTTCAGGAAAAGTCTATTTTAATATGCTTAATCTAAGAAAATAGAAAAACATGGTCTTGTGTAGAGAAATAAGCTATCTATGTAAACCGCTTATTAATAAGCACTTGAAAAGCTAAATGATAACCAAAAGCTACCAACTTGATACGAAGTATATTAAGCTAAAACAACTCGTTTCAACCAAAAACAACAAGCTTGAACTTCAGACACAAGCTAACACAGATTTGAAGTTTGAGCTTGAATAAGCAAAACAGAAAATGGTATACTACTTTAAGCTGATGCACAGTTCACCAAATAAGCTAAAACTGAAAAGTAGAACTTGGAACTTGTACTAGACCTGGTTGAGAGTGTATAAACCAAAACTCAGACCTTCATAAGCTCTTATGAGCTTGGGAGAAGATTTTTCAAAACCTGTCAATTCACTGAGTAAAACTCAGTGAATGCTGAGTTTTTGGTACAAAATCATAAGCTTATGCAGGCTTAGTAAATAAGCTGCAAATTGAAATTATTAACTTGGAACTTGAAAAGGACTAGGTTGGCTTCCCAAAGAAACAAAAATCACATGTAAAGGTCAACTAATAAGCTCTATAGGAGCTTTTGATTTGGCTATCAAAACTGATGCACAGGGCAAGTTTTGACTTTTTGATTGAAATGAAAGATTGACCAAACTGAACTTTAACTTGAATCTATGAACTGATTATGTAATATTAAGCTAGAAGGAGATGATATTAAGCTAGGTTAACAGATTATGAACTACTGTGGTGATTATAACACTTAAACAACTAACAGATATCTAGTTAAGTAGGATTAAAAAGGAAGTTTGACTTTTTAACAAATGAGGACAGGTTCTTATTGTTTGTTTGAGTTATTAAGAACTAGTATAACATGTAACAATCAAAAACACAAGTCTGCACAATCTTTGGTACAGTGAACTGCACAAATCCAAACAACCCTTTATTGTGGACCGACGAAGTAGTTTCAAAGCTTATCACGAGATATAGACCATGTTATTGATTACTGGACCTTGAATCATCATTCATTAAGATTAAATAAGTGTGAAACAATGGCCATAACAACATAAAGCTTAATAATAATCCTAATACTATTTTAATCGTTAAAATAAAATTTATATGAACTACCAATTCTAGTGAACTAACAACTGGTTTTATGGTTTGATTATTCTTAATTACAACTACTGAACATGATTAAACAGAAATTTGAGCTAATAAATAACTTAAACAGTAAATGCCAAAATAAGATCAAAATGCTTACAAATGACTTTGAGTTACAAACTGAGATTTAGGACCAAGTAACAACTCCTATAGCTTACCAATAAGCACTATACCCAAGACCATCCATTATACATCCTGCTCCAGTATTTTTGAACCTTGCACCATGATTTTTTATTTTTTTAAGCTATTTAATTAGTATTTTTGTGAATTTTTGGACTTGGCTACTAAACTGGTTTAAAGAGTATCTAAAAGCTTGTATAAGCTTTATATGGAGCTTATATGAGTTTCTCACCAAATTAACCATCTAACAACATTTCAACATATTGAAATTTTCTTGAAATTTGAAAATGCATAAACCGATAATATAACTTGAAACTTCAAATTGATACTTGTAAAGTTTTATAATACACTGGTAACTTAGAAAACAAAGCTTGAAAGCTAAAACAGATCATCGAAATTTTAATTTAAGCTAAAACGACAATGGA
The DNA here is from genome assembly GCA_022545495.1 of Chrysanthemum lavandulifolium. Taxonomy (NCBI): domain Eukaryota; kingdom Viridiplantae; phylum Streptophyta; class Magnoliopsida; order Asterales; family Asteraceae; genus Chrysanthemum; species Chrysanthemum lavandulifolium. Next base: position 142,759,168 of record CM040241.1, on the reverse strand, counting down.
AATTAAAATTATACTAGATTGCTAATTGCATTGGTTCCTCTGCTTTCTTTATAGTCTTTTGAACTCCCACTGTCTCGAACAAATCCCATCAAAATTCTTGACCATTGAAGCGTACCAAATTCATCTCGACCTTCATTTTACTTTGGCGCCAAAAGTACTCATCCTTGCTTGAGATAATTTCAAAGCAATTAAAGAATATTGGGAGGTTGTGGAGGTGTAGGGACAAGTTGGGAAGTAGGTATGGGTGTAGGGTGATTTGAAAGGAAAACAGGCTTTGTGAGAGCTACAAAGGATGTGTTTATGGTGGGGAAGCATTAACTCGCTTGTGGGCTAGTTGGTGAGGGGGATGAGGTGGAGATGTGGATGAGGTGGAAAGGGTGAGGTGGAGGTGGTAAAACCACCTCGGTTTTGAGTATCTGGAGGAGGTGAGGAGACAAACAGTGTAGGCGGTTTCTTTTGAATTTAAATGTTGGGGGTCAAGTGTTTGGGCTTTGATTTTTTGGAATAATAAAGGGATCCGCTTGGTTTGGTTTAGTAAACAAGGACTAACTTTGCAATTTAGCCAAAGTTAAGGGGCTGGTCTTGAACATTTTCCCAAGCTCTCCTAAGGACTAAACACCAAGTGATAATAGAACAAGGACCATAGTTGAAAATTTCCATTTTTACAAATCTAGGGACCAAAATTGTCAAGTTTGAAACTTGAGGGACCAATTATGTAATTTTCTCAAAAGTTATATCATAAGGACCATTTTTGCCATTTATTAATAGTACAAGGTTAAAACTTGATAATTTTCACTTTTTAAATTAACCAAGGACTATTTTTGACAATTTTTCAAAGTTCAGGGACTAAAGTTGTCAATTTGTGATTTTTAAACTTTAAAGGGTTTGTTTTGACAACTTTTGAATCTTATGGACCTAAAATGATATTTTGCAAGTTTTTGAATTACTGTGGACCGATTTTGACAACTTTTCAAACTTGGGGACTAAACCGCCAATTATGCAAACTTGATACATTTTTCATCGATTTTGATGTTTTGCATTTAAAACATATAAAACACTTGTTTGTGATATTTTATCATTTTGAAGCATTTCTCGAGTGTTTCGGATGTTTTGGCATTCTATCAAGATAAAATGATGAGTATTAGACACTCATCAATCCCCACACTAAGATATTGCTAGTCCCTAGCAATGATTTGAGAAAACATAATGGATTTTAATCTCTTTACCAAAAGCCATTACTTCTGAGTAGCCAATTGTTTTAGTTCAAGTAAGAACCTTGGTACAATGATAACCAAATGATTTTGAGCAAATCATAAGTCGTCAACGGATTTGATTTTGTCTTTACCGAAGCCGCACTTTCCGGACTAGCCAACTCTTAGATAAATTATCAATATTATCTTTGGTGAGCTGATTACCAATTATGGATTTTCCACTTGCCTTTACCACAAGCCATAACCTTATGGGCTAGCCAACTTTTCACTAGTTTAAAGATATGGTGAGTTGAACACCATACAATTTTAGGCAAATTGCAAGCCATAAACGGATTTGAGATATCTTTACCAAGAGCCGTTTGCTCTGGATTAGCCAATCCTTATGTGGGTTAGACATGGCGGATGACACCATTTCTTTGAGTAAGTGAAAACACTTACTCCAAAAAAAAATTTTGGCCAAAACGGGAATTGGGTGAAATAATTACATGAAATTCGTGAGAATTCCCCCACACTAAGAAATGAATATTGCCCTCAATATTCAAAGTACTGGCGGTTATGCGAAACACGAATATAAAAGGGAAATACTACGCCATTATTTTGTTTTTGATATATACACATTTTTTTTTTTTTTTTTTTTTTTTTTTTTTTAGAAAGATTGAGAATATACAACAGTGGGTAGACTCCCCACACTAGGGTGATAGAAAGGGATAAGAAGATGTAAATATGGGTGAAAACCCATATGGTGCGTAGCTAATGTTTTTGATTCCGAGTCACTAGCTTGACTCGATCCCGCATTCATTGGTTCATGGGGAATGTTTGTAGATCCGGACAACCATGGGGAATGTCCTCCAAAGTAATGCTTTAATCGATGACCATTTACTTTAAAATTGGGACCATCAGTTGAGATAACTCAATGGTGCCATAAGGATAAACCTTAGTGATAGTAAATGGACCGGACCAGCGGATTTAAGCTTTCCGAGAAAATCTTCAATCTAGAGTTAAAAGAAGGACTCGATCACCAACGTTGAAAACGCGGTTCTTGATTTTAGAGTCATGAATCTTCTTTGTCTTTTGTTTATAGATCAAAGAGTTCTCATAAGCTTGATCACGAAGTTCATTTAGTTCATTCATTTGAACTTTTTCGTGATCACCTACCGTCAGATATCGAAGTTTGCATGCTTTAAGGCCCGATAAGCCTTGTGCTCTAGTTCAATCGGAAGATGACATGCTTTTCCGTACACTAGCTTGTATGGAGTACACCCAATTGGTGTTTTGTAAGCTGTCTGAAAAGCCCAGTGCGTCATCCAGTTTATCCGACCGGGATGCACGATTTTCACCCACTTGTCCTTTCAAGTATTCTTTTAATACCACGATTTGAAACTTCCACCGCCCACTTGTTTGGGGTGGTATGCGATAGATAGGCGGTGGGTAACACCATACTTTTGCATGACACGATCAAATTGGTCATTACAAAAATGTGTACCACGATCACGATTATTGCACGAGGAGTTCCAAACCCGGCAAAAGAGCTTTCAAAATTTCACAACTACTCGGGCATCATTTGTAGGTAAAGCTTTTGCTTCAACCCATTTTGACAAATAGTCAACAGCCACAAGTATGTACTTGTTACCACGAGAAGATGGAAATGGCCCCATAAAATCAATACCCATATGTCAAATATCGACAAACTTGAATGGCATTTTGTGGCATTTCATTTCTTTGAGATATATTTCCATGATGCCGACAAGCGTCACAAGTTTTGACATAATCGTGGGCATCTTTATAGATTGTGGGCCAATAGAACCGGAATCAAACACCTTTTGGCGGTGTAGTTTGGACTATGATGGCCCCGGTGGGTCCAAAGATGGCAAGCTTTGAGAATGTCAAGAGCTTCGTCCATAAACACACCGTCGGATGACTTGATCCACAGATTTTGAATAAGAAAGGTCGCCCGAAATAGTGTTTAACATCCTTGAAGAATTTGTTCTTCTGCTGGTCGACATCCCTTTCATTAATGAAATTACCCGCATGGTAATTTGCAAAGTCAAGAAACCATGGGGTAGAAGAGTTTCCACGAAAAGAAACCGCATTGAGTGTCTCGAGAGGAAATGTTTCATTAATATCCTTTTTCTCGAAAACATCTTGGTGAGGGTTTTCTAATCGGACGAGATGATCTGCAACCAAGTTCTCGGCTCCTTTTTATCACGTATGATGATATCAAATTCTTGGAGGAGGAGAACCCAAAGCAATCTCGGCTTTGCATCTTGTTTTGCAAAGAGATATTTTAGAGCCGAGTGATCCGTATACACTACACATTTGGTCAAGATTAAATCGGCGAAACTTTTCAAAAGCATACACCACGCCTAATAGCTCTTTTCCGTGGTGGTGTAATGAGTTTGAGCTTGACCATAGTCTTACTTGCGTAGTGAATAGGTGAAAATGTTTATTTCTTCGTTGTTCTAAGGCTGCCGATAGCAAAATCACTTGCATCGCACATTAGCTCAAAAGGTAAATCCCACGGGAGCAACGAGAATGGGTGCTTCATAGTTTTTCTTCAATGTTTCAAAAGCTACGATGCACTCGGGTGAAAAAATAAAGGAGCATCCTTTTCAAGAAGATGGGTCATAGTAGGCGATTTTGAAAATCTTGAATGAATCTACGATAGAAACCGGCATGACCTAAAAACTCCTAATACCTTTGACGGTAGTAGGATGAGGTAATTTAGCAATAACATCGACTTTTGCTCTATCTACCTCAATCCCGTTCTTTGAAATCTTATGGCCAAGGACTATGCCTTCTTTGACCATAAAGTGACTTTTCTCCCAATTTAGACAGATTGGTGTCTTCACACCTTTGAAGCATTTTATCTAAATGAGAGAGACATGTTTGAAACGAATCCCCAATGACCGAGAAGTCATCCATAAACACCTCCATTGTTTCCGATCATGTCGTGGAAAATGGCCATCATACATCGTTGGAACGTGCTGTGAGCATTACATAAGCCAAAAGGCATACGTCTATAGGCAAAAGTTCCGTATGGGCGGTGAATGTGGTTTTATCTTGATCCTTTGGATCAATGGGAATTTAAGTACCGAGAAACCATCAAGGAAACAATAGTATTCATTCCACGCTAATCTCTCAAGCATCCGTCCATAAAGGGCGAGGAAAATGGTCTTTACGAGTGGCGTCATTCAACTTCGATAGTCGATGCACACGCCATCCCGTAACAGACGAGTTGGAATTAACTCGTTATCTTCATTTGTGATAATGATAATGCCACCCTTTTCGGGACACAATGAATTGGGCTAACCCAAGGACTATCTCGAGATTGGGTAAATCAATCCCGCATCAAGAAGTTTGATAACCTCTGTTTGATAACATCATGGATTTTTGGATTCACTCGTCTCGATGTTGAGCTGCAGCTTAAAGTCATCCTCCATCAAGATTTTGTGAGTACAAAATTCGGGGTTGATACCCTTAATGTCGGAGAGTTTCAAGCAATTGCTTGCTTGTGTGACTTCAAGATTTTTATGAGAGCGACTTTTTCATCTTTACTCAAATCTCTAGCAATAATGGTGGTAATTTATCATCACCTTCAAGAAATGCATACTCGAGATGAGGTGGTAAGTCCTTAAGCTCAACCTCGTGAAATTCTTGATTTTCTCAACCGACTTGACTTCCTTGTTATGAAGTTTGATGGAAGGAGAGGATGAGAAATGTCATGATTTAACAATTTCTCAAGAAGAAAATCTCCTCCGTTAATCTCATTTTGATTAATCTCATCAGAATTGAATCACTAGGGTGAGGGGTAGATGATGGATCATCATTAAGCAACTTCTCAATGAGAAGTATGTCTCCTCAATGTCAATTGGAGCGTGATCAATTTCCCATGGTGCGAATCCTTTGGATAAGTAGGCTTCAATCTCTTCTAAGATGAAGTCACTTTCCTCAAATGGGGTGAGAGAAGGAGTAGAATTGGCGATGATGGGTTGAGATGAATGAGTGATATTATCACTCAAGAATTATGATCATAACCAAGAACTTCTTGCAGTACTCTTGAAGCAACATCAATGATATCTATTCGGTTAACCGATTCGTAATCATAATTTGCGGAGTACCTCAAGTCGATCAAGGTTAAAAGTGATGACTTCATTTCCAACACGTAATGTGATTTCTTGCTCAAATACATCTATGAGAGCACGGCCCGTTCTCGGAATCCTCGACCAACAATGAGAGGAACCCGATGATCGGCATCAAAATCAACAACCACGAAGTCACGGTGAAATGGAACTTTCCTACTTTCACAAATCGCCTCGGCAATGCCAAGAGGACGGGATATGTACGATCCGCAAGCTCGAGTCATGCATGTAGGAGTGAGTTAGGAAGAAAGTTTCTTCCACAATGAATATGGCATAAGATTAATGCTTGCACCAAGATCTCGCTAGGGCAAAGCATTCAACCATCCCAGGAATACACAAGGTAAGAGAAATTTCCCGGGATCTCCAAGCTTTTCCGAAGCTTCTTGAATAAGCTGCGCAGCGGTTCTCGTTAAGAGGAGTTTTAGCCATTTCAAACGATTTTTCCTTGTTGCTTAACATGTGTTTGAGAGTTGATGCAAACTTGGGCATCGGCATGATAGCATCCATAAAGCTTATGTCAAAATGTAACTCTTGGAAAATTTGGAAAAATTTGTCCATTTGATGACTAGCTTTTCACAGAGCTTTTGCTCATTCAAGCGTGATGGATATGGAATAGAAGATTTGGATTTGATATTTTCAACGGAGCAACAAGTGGTTCAAAACAACTCTGGATTAGACTTGGGTTTCGGACAACTTGAGGATGGACTACAGAAGGTGGGACTTGTCTTGGTATTACTTGGACTTGAATAATGCACTTTGTCCGTTGTTTCCTTGGTAACTTGACTCATTGCCACGGAGGAGGGGCATTGGAGTCGAGGTCCATTGTGAGTCGAGGTTCACTTTCCACTACCTTTGGAAAGAAGAAGAAGAAGAGGTAGTAGGAATAGCGGGTCCATTGTATGAAACACCACTTACGGTCGTGATCGCCTTAACATCGCCTCGGGTTAGCGATCGTGTTGCTCGGTAAAGCACACGAGCTCGAGGGTCGATCATTTAAAGACTTCTTAAGATCGCCGATCGACCGACCAACAATCTGTTCATCTCATCTTGGGACTTCATAAACTGCTTGATAACTCATCGATGATGGTCCGGAGGAGTAATGATGGGAGGTGGATTAGGAGGAAATTTTGAGGTCGATGTTTTGATTATGACCTTGTTGTTGAAAATTCCTTGATTAGGATTCACATTCCCATGAAATTGATTCCCACGATTGAAATTGTTTTGATGAAGGTTCCCTTGTTGTTGGAAACCTTGATTGGGTCCAGGATAGAAATTACCTTGGTTTTGATAACCTTGGTTCATTCTAGGTTGATTCGATTCGGTTAGGATTCGGTTAAACCGGTGGTGCACGATAAGTGCTAGCACGGTAGTTGGGTTCATTCGAGGACGGTATTGATTACCTCCTTGATTTGAAATACCGGCTATAGCATTTGCTTCAAACGGACTACCATCGGTGGCGATCTGCTTATAGTATGCATGAGGACCACCACAAGTGACACAAACTTCAACTTTCTTCACTTCACCATGTGTTGGTGTACGAGTGAAGGTGACTTTCTTTGGTTAGCAAGAACCAAAGCTCGAATAAGACATCGTGAGTTTATCAATCTTAGCATCGGTGCTAGATGTACTCACGGGAGATGAAGTAGAAGGTCGAGATTAGGCGATTTTGATATGTCTTAGTGCGGAAAGAACGGACACAGGACTTGTTTTCAATGATTTGTAAGGCTTCTTTTGTGGTTTTGCTAAAAATTACCTCCGGAGGCATTCGAGAGTCTTGGTCACCGGTCTCGAGACCATTATAGAAAGTATCCATTTGCATTAACTCGGTAAAACCATGATGTGGACACTTGCGAGCAATTCTTTATAACGATCCCATGCCTCCCGAATGATTCATCAAATCTACGAGAAAATTTCATTATCTCATTCTTAAGACTTGTGGTTCGAGATGGAGGATAGAATTCGTTCACAAACTTAGTAACTAGATCTTCCCATGTCTCTATAGAGCGAGGGGTTGTTTCTCAAGCCAATTCGGGCTTGTCCTCTAGAAAATGGGAGCGAGAAGAAGCTTGATAGCCGGATGGGACATTCTTGTACTTGATGGTTGATGCAATTTTATTGAACCATCGAATGTGTGCATGAGGATCATCCCGCTCAAAACCATAGAATTGGCTTTGGGTTGCAGTTAAGTAACCCGTTTTGAGTTCGAGAAGGTATCGGCCACGATGGTGGGACAACAATGGCATCTCCGTAACCCTCGATGGGTGCTTGAGAAGCTCATTCATAGGTTTGTCTTCCGCCATTTCGGCGGTGGTGGTGGTGGTAGACGTTCCTCGATCACGGTGAAGGAGCCGAACGCCCTCTACGTCATGCGAGGAATGTTTCCAAGTTCGGAAAGTGGACTTGTAGGCGGAAGAACAGTCGTATGCACTAAGTATAAAATCAATTTTCAAAACAAATGAGGCAAAACACAAGTGAACTTAACCAATAATCACAAATGAACTGGCTTCTTTGAAAAAGGTACACCAAATCACAAGTGACACAAAGGCAAGTTTAAATCATGTTCGGGAACTTATTAATGGTCGCACCCCAGTTAGGTAGTGCCTTTGCCTTGATTTGCGGTGGTTGATTTTATGTATATAATTAAGTACCACCGAAAAGACGTAGGTATGATTTGTCTTGATGGGGTTTAAAACTTTTGGGAAATATTTTGGTATCGTCCGTTTAACCAAATCGTATCTCTTTAAGAATCACCTTAAAAGAAACACAATCTGTAAAACGTTACGATTGTTTTGTTGTTTTATATTGTTTTGGGTTTTAACACTTTAGGAAAAGCGTTAATGAACTTTTGATTTATATTAACTTTACTGAAAAACTTTTACAAGCGTGGTATATGTGCAAGCATGGTCGATAATGCTAGAAACACGCTTACTGACCTCCGGCGTGGCCTAAAATTTGATTGGTGCTAAGCAGGTCAAGTCTAACAGACTCAAAGCGCTCAAACACTAATGCAATTAAGATCGAGGAATATAGGGAATTCTCGGTCGTTAAGTCCCACGGAGGATGAATTGGTGTTAAAACACTTAATCAGATGGTAGAATGATCACTAAGGATAGCAATCAGTAGGGTTTTCGATGGAAAATTATACTAAAAGAAAAGATTTACAAATTAAGGCGACTTAAATGCAAATTAAAAAGATTAAAAAGATAAAATCTATTAAATAAACGCTATCACTATTTTTAAAGGCGATGAACGTTTAAAACCTAAAACTTAAAACTTACGTTTAAATAAAAATAACGTCTACGTACAATATAAAAAGTGAGTTTTAAAGAAATAAAAGAGCTACAAATATGAAAATGATATTTTAACAATCCTAATAATAAAAGAAAATTATTGGAAAAAGAAAATTATTTTTACAACTATTTATTTAATTATTATTAATTAAAAACTATTTATTAAGTATTTAAATTGTGCTAAAATACAAGAAAATATAAAATTAACCTAGAAAAATGAAATTAAAACTTGGAAAAATCTAAAATATGACAAAACTTATTTTAAAACTAAAAATATATTTTTTAGACTTTATATGTATTTATTATTAATTTAAAACTATTTAAAACTAATTAAAATGCTAAAAAATACTTTTTAAACTAAGAAAATTATGGAAAAATACTTTTTATTACTTTTATATTTATCTTATCCTAAGAAAATTGAAAAATCATTTTTTTGGACTTTTTATAATTTTTTAGTATTAAAAGCTATTTAAAAATACCTAAAAATTGTTTTTAATTACTAAAAATAGCAAACAGTTATGAAAAATAATGAAAATTTCAGGAAAAGTCTATTTTAATATGCTTAATCTAAGAAAAATAGAAAAACATGGTCTTGTGTAGAGAAATAAGCTACTGCTATGTAAACTGCTTATTAATAAGCACTTGAAAAAGCTAAATGATAACCAAAAGCTACCAACTTGATACAGAAGCTATATTAAGCTAAAAACTCTGTTTCAACCAAAAACAACAAGCTTGAACTTCTGTATTACAAGCTAACACAGATTTGAAGTTTGAGCTTGAATAAGCAAAACAGAAAATGGTATACTACTTTAAGCTGATGCACAGTTCACCAAATAAGCTAAAACTGAAAAGTAGAACTTGGAACTTGTACTAGACCTGGTTGAGAGTGTATAAACCAAAACTCAGACCTTCATAAGCTCTTATGAGCTTGGGAGAAGATTTTTCAAAACCTGTCAATTCACTGAGTAAAACTCAGTGAATGCTGAGTTTTGGTACAAAATCATAAGCTTATGCAGGCTTAGTAAATAAGCTGCAAATTGAAATTATTAACTTGGAACTTGAAAAGGACTAGGTTGGCTTCCCAAAGAAACAAAAATCACATGTAAAGGTCAACTAATAAGCTCTATAGGAGCTTTTGATTTCGCTATCAAAAGCGATGCAGAGGCAAGTTTTGACTTTTGATTGAAATGAAAGATTGACCAAACCGAACTTTAACTTGAATCTATGAACCGATTATGTAATATTAAGCTAGAAGGAGATGATATTAAGCTAGGTTAACAGATTATGAACTCTTGTGGTGATTATAACACTTAAACAACTAACAGATATCTAGTTAAGTAGGATTAAAAGGAAGTTTGACTTTTAACAAATGAGACGTGTTCTTATTGTTTGTTTGAGTTATTAAGAACTAGTATAACATGTAACAATCAAAAACACAAGTCTGCACAATCTTTGGTACAGTGAACTGCACAAATCCAAACAACCCTTTATTGTGACTGATTTGGTGAGTTTCAAAGCTTATCACAGATATAGACCATGTTATTGATTACAGACCTTGAATCATCATTCATTAAGATTAAATAAGTGTGAAACAATGGCCATAACAACATAAAGCTTAATAATAATCCTAATACTATTTTAACTGTTAAAATAAAATTTATATGAACTACCAATTCTAGTGAACTAACAACTGGTTTTATGGTTTGATTATTCTTAATTACAACTACTGAACATGATTAAACAGAAATTTGAGCTAATAAATAACTTAAACAGTAAATGCCAAAATAAGATCAAAATGCTTACAAATGACTTTGAGTTACAAACTGAGATTTAGGACCAAGTAACAACTCCTATAGCTTACCAATAAGCACTATACCCAAGACCATCCATTATACATCCTGCCCAAGATTTTTGAACCTTGCACCATGATTTTTTATTTTTTTAAGCTATTTAATTAGTATTTTTGTGAATTTTTGGACTTGGCTACTAAACTGGTTTAAAGAGTATCTAAAAGCTTGTATAAGCTTTATATGGAGCTTATATGAGTTTCTCAGTCCAAATTAACCACTGCTAACAACATTTCAACATATTGAAATTTTCTTGAAATTTGAAAATGCATAAACTGATAATATAACTTGAAACTTCAAATTGATACTTGTAAAAGTTTTATAATACACTGGTAACTTAGAAAACAAAGCTTGAAAGCTAAAACAGATACTGAAATTTTAATTTAAGCTAAAACGACAATGGAAATTAAAAATTATACTAGATTGCTAATTGCATTGGTTCCTCTGCTTTCTTTATAGTCTTTTTGAACTCCCCAGCTGTCTCTGAACAAATCCCATCAAAATTCTTGACCATTGAAGCAGTCAAATTCATCTCAGCCTTCTATTTTACTTTTGGCGCCAAAAGTACTCATCCTTGCTTGAGATAATTTCAAAGCAATTAAAGAATATTGGGAGGTTGTGGAGGTGTAGGGGACAAGTTGGGAAGTAGGTATGGGTGTAGGGTGATTTGGAAAGTAAAACAGGCTTTGTGAGAGCTACAGTGACAGGTTTATGGTGGGGAAGCATTAACTGCTTGTGGGCTAGTTGGTGAGGAGGGGGGATGAGCTGGAGATGTGGATGAGGTGGAAAGGGTGAGGTGGAGGTGGTAAAACCACCTCTGGTTTTGAGTATGCAGGGGAGGTGAGGGAGACAAACAGTGTAGGCGGTTTCTTTTGAATTTAAATGTTGGGCCGGGTCAAGTGTTTGGGCTTGGATTTGGGCTGGAATAATAAAGGGATCCGTTTGGTTTGGTTTAGTAAACAAGGACTAACTTTGCAATTTAGCCAAAGTTAAGGGGCTGGTCTTGAACATTTTCCCAAGCTCTCCTAAGGACTAAACCTGCCAAGTGATAATAGAACAAGGACCATAGTTGAAAATTTCCATTTTTACAAATCTAGGGACCAAAATTGTCAAGTTTGAAACTTGAGGGACCAATTATGTAATTTTCTCAAAAGTTATATCATAAGGACCATTTTTGCCATTTATTAATAGTACAAGGTTAAAACTTGATAATTTTCACTTTTTAAATTAACCAAGGACTATTTTGACAATTTTTCAAAGTTCGTGGACTAAAGTTGTCAATTTGTGATTTTAAACTTTAAAGGGTTTGTTTTGACAACTTTTGAATCTTATGGACCTAAAATGATATTTTGCAAGTTTTGAATTACAGTGGGTGATTTGACAACTTTTCAAACTTGGGGACTAAAGCGCCAATTATGCAAACTTGATACATTTTTCATCGATTTTGATGTTTTGCATTTAAAACATATAAAACACTTGTTTGTGATATTTTTATCATTTTGAAGCATTTCGAGTGTTTCGGATGTTTTGGCATTCTATCGATATAAAAATGATGAGTATTTAGACACTCATCGCACCACTTTCCACATGCTCTTTGATGAAATGATATCGAAGATCGATGTGCTTTGACTTTGAGTGTTGAGCAGTGTTGCACGAGATCGCAATAGCACTTCGATTGTCACAAGAGTCTAGGGATTACATCAAATATGTAACCATAATCTTTGAGTTGTGTTCTCATCCAAATGACTTGAGCACAACACGCGACATGGCTACATATTCTCGCTACATTGAGGACAACGATGTACAGATCTTGCTTTTTCGATTGCCATGACACCAATTTATCACCAAGGAATTGCAAACCACCTAAAGTACTTTTCCGAGAATCTAAGCATCCCGCATGATCGTCATCGAAAAAGCTATTAGTTCAAAACCGAATCCTTCGGATACGGATCCCAAATTAATGGTTCCCTTTATGTATCGGAGGATTCTTTTAGCCTCCGTGAGGTGACGTTCAGTTGGTCTTGATGATAACAGGAGCAAAGATAGACAGAAAATACAATGTCATGTCTCTGGTCATTAGATACATGAGAGACCCAATAATACTTCGGTATTTGGTAGGGTCAACCAATTTCCCATGCAAATCAGCATCTAGTTTGTTGGTATGTGCCATTGGTGTGGCATAGGTATCACAGCTTTGCATTCTAGGTTTGTTTAAAATTTCAAGAGCATATTTGGACTGACTTAGGAAAATACCACGGGGTGATTGATGAACTTGAAGTTCTAAGAAGAATGTAAGTTCACCCATCATTGACATTTCAAAATGTGTTTTCATAAGTTTTGAAAAAGCGTTTGAGTACTTTTTATGGGTTGACCCAAAAATGATGCCATCCACATAAATTTGAATGATTAAAATGTGTGCCCCGTGATATTGTATAAACAGTGTTGGGTTGACCGATCCTTTGACAAAATTATGGGATAGAAGAAAGGATGATAACTCATCATACCACGCCGAGGGGCTTGTTTGAGACCGTGAGAGCCTTGTTCGGTTTGTAGGCGTGATTAGGGAACTCGGATCAAAAATCCTTACGTCGACTAACATATACCGTTTCCTTGGTTTACCATTCTTAAAAGCGGTTTTGACATCCATCGATAGACCGTGATGTTCATGTGTGCCGCGAATGCCAGAAAAACCCGTACAACCTCAAGTCTAGCAACCAGTGCGAATGATTCTTCGAATTCAATCCCTTCTTCCTGTCTATAACCCTTAGCCACCAGACGTGACTTATTTCGAATAACCGTACCCTCATCATCAAGCTTGTTTTTCCAAATCTATTTGAGACCAATGACGTAGACCCCTGTTGGTCATTCAACCAATTCCCATACTTCAAGACGTTTAAATTGATTCAATTCTTCTTGCATGGATTCAATCCAGTTGTCATAAGTCATTGCTTCTTTAATGTTTTTGGGTTCAGATTGACAAACGGTAAGTTCATAATTGCAATGTTCACCGTCAGTCTGAAAGCGTTGTCTAGTTAGGACTGGTTGGTTCGGGTTTCCAATAATATTTACAAGAGGATGGTATTTAGTCCAACGATGTGTGGAGGGTTGATGTTGGTATACATTATGCAGATTAGGTGCATTCAAATGGCTTGTAGATGATCCCGCAACATCGAAGTTGCGTTTCATTAGCGAAAGGGTTAAAACGCATTTGGATCATAATCTGGTGTAGATGCGTCATGATTCGAGAAGATCATCGGTGGTTCGGCGTCATTGGATGCGGTTTGTTAATTGTTGTTGTAGAATCAATTGGAGGTGCGTCGACAATGTTGTTGTTTCGTGTATCGTGGTTGGATTATTATCGGGTTGAGCAATGGAAACATTTGATACATCTAGAACACGTTGATCAATATCATCACTAAGCAGAGGAGCAAATAGCTGTTCCATTTGACAACGAGTAAGTTGTAAGCTTGGTTCGGTGATGATGAGGTTTGGGGAAGTTTAGACAATTATGACCGTGTTCCAAGTCGTTTTGCTCGAAGCCATTTCGTAAGCTCATCAAAATTAGCATGAATTGTTTCCATAATCTCCTTTGTACGACGATTCCAGTTCGGTATCCCTTTGAGTTTTCACAAGATCAAAGAAGACTCCAATGTCGACTTTAGCCTTGAGTCATCCAAAGTCATCACGACCATTATATGGGTATGAGAGCACCAAATACATGAAAGTGTTTGAGATTCGGTTTTCGGTTATGGATAAGCTCATAAGGTGTTTTGTTGTGGCATTTGGTTATCATAGAACGGTTTCGAGTGTAGCATGCGATTGACACGGATTCTGCCCATAAGTAATCTGGAAGTTTTGCATTAATTAACATCGTTCTTGCAGCTTTCACTAACGTACGGTTTCGTCTTTCAACAACTCCATTTTGTTCTGGTGTCCGTGCAATGGATGTTTGATGCTCAATTCCCACTTTCTCATAGTATTCACGAAGAGTTTGATTCACAAATTTAGTTCCTCCGTCATTACGATTTGTCCGACCGTGTTCGGAGCGAACTTGAATTTTTGTGAGAAAGGTGATGATCATCTGTGGAGCTTGATCTTTACTTCAAAGAAAATAAACCCAAGGCCATCTTGAGTAGTCATCAACAATTACTAGAATGTAGCGTTTGCCATTAATCGTCTGCACACGCATCAGGCCACACAAACCCATGTGAAGAAGATGAAGCACATGCTAAGAGCTGTGTTCCACCTTTGAAGGAAAATGAGCATGAGTGCTTTTCCCTTGTTCACAAGCTGAGCATACATGATCTTTAGAATACCAAAACCTTGGAAGACCTTCAACTAGTTTGTATCGTGCAAGATTGGTTATGGTTTGAAAGTTCAAGTGTGAAAGTCGACGGTGCCATAGCCAAGATTTTGTTGATGTTGCCTTAGAAAGTAGACAAATGGGAGATGAAGCAATCATGTCTTGCATTGAGATTGTGTAAAGGCTTGATGTGCGGGTGCCAGACATGAGATCGTTTCCTTGTAAATCACGAATGAAACAAGTTTTCTCCCTAAAAGCAACTTCCAAATCTCTATCACAAAATTAATCGATTGAAAAGAGATTGTGACCGAGACCTTCCACATAATAAACCCCGCTAATTTCGATGTTCCCATTGATGTAATCTCCGTAGCCCATGATAGTTGCAAGTGATCATTCGAACTCGACAGTCTGATGAACTTTGAAACAAAGTTTGATAATAGTTTGAGATTGCTGTCATGTGCGGGAACATCCACTATCAACAATCCAGAGGATGATCCATATCACCGCATTACACACAAACGACACAAGTGAAATAGAAGTAGAGGTGGAACCCAAGAGTTAGAGGGTTCCATTACGATTCTGATTGAAACACACATGTTAATGATTTTAGGAATCCATTTAAATCCGGGTGTATTTTGTAACCATCTCTGCCAAGTCCAACTAGTTTTAGCTTTGGTCTTAATGAATGCACTAGGTGATATTTTCTTCCTATGAGGTGAAGTGGGTTCTATGGGTACGTCAATGATCGTAGCAGAAACACTAGAGGGTGGTTTACCTAGCACAGACTTAGAAGCATTAGTGGGCCTAGAGGTAATCCGTTTTCTATTGTTCCGCTTACGAGATAAGATAGATTTAGCAACACATTTATCATGACAACCAGAAAGTATGCTTTTACGACAACCAACACAAGATGCTTCAAACAAAACATTCAAAGTACTTAAAGGTTCAGCATTCGTTACATCACTTTTTCTATTACATTTGTCTAACGCAATGTCTAAAGTGGGTGCAACATGAGTTTTATTCAAAGTTCTAAGGTGTTCTTCTACTTCAGAGGTCTTTATTGTTCTTCTCTTACATTGCAGCTTCCTATTCTTCCTGGTTTTGCTCTTGGGCGTGAAGTGCTAACGTTGGGAAAAGAGGCAACTATTCTGTGTCGGTGGAAGGAAGCACATTAGTATCTTTGGTTTGTCATTAAGGTTCTAGTGTCAATTTTAAATATTCAGTGCAAGAACATTCATGTTACTAGACTTATCTTGTTCATACTTCCCTAACTTTGCTTTTAACTCAACAATAGTGTGCAAAAGAAATCTTGATTTTCGGGAGTAACGTTTCCACTAACGCTTAAGACTTCTTTAGTGTATGCAAGATGATTATCAAGTTCTTGTGATGCCTTAGCACGAGTCTTTTGAGCAAATCAAATATGACACCATATTCGCTTTTGACTTTGGTAATTTCTTGTTCATATTTTGAAATTTGACATTTTAAAGACACGTTGTCATCATCCAGTTGTTCAAGTTTTGGATCGAAATATTTTCACGCAATCGATTGATTTTGTTTTGCAAAGCAAGTTCTTGATTTTGACAATATTTTGACACCATTGAAGATTTACGTTTTGCATTCAAAGTTCATTTAACAAACGCCATTTTCAATTTTCAAAGACTCGATTTGGCACATTATCGATATTCTCAACATTATCAACAAAGTCAACATCAATATAGTCAAATGCATATGCAACCGTATGTAATAACACCACATTGATGGTATCAAAGATGATAACATCTTCCAAGAGTTGATCAACATGCTTTCTTAACATTTTCTTTTTACGTTTAGTATTTGAAATCGATGTTTCTGTTATCTCGAAAACTGTTTTCATAAGTCCAATCTCCGTTTGAAGATCCCGTTCCCAATATATTGCACACATTTTGAGATTTCGTACATGGGGTAAAAGTCTTTTCTGAAAAATATCTCTTTGATTTAGCGCATGTGGCGATTGAAATGTTCAACTTTTATTTCATAATTAACTTCAATTTCACGTTCCAAAAGTTTGATGTCAGACATGAATGTATCAAAATATTTAAGAACTTGACATCGTTCGGGTAATGATTTTACTTCACTAAAGGAAGGTAAAGGACCATTAATTTGTGCAACATTGTGTTGGGGACCATCATTAGAAGAGGACTCAAGAAGTGGTGTGATAACCCAAGGTGTGTTAGTATGATCTTGTTGTTTTACAAACGGTATGATTTTTGAGTAATCGAATGGTTTGTTATATTCAATATTTTCCAATTTTAATCGACTCTCAGCATCAGCATATGTTTCCTTATTACGATTATATTCAACAACACTCATAATTGAATCATCAATTCTATGTTCTGCACTGTAAACTTGAGGATTTGGTTTGAATGCTCTATGTGAAAACTTTGGTTTGTAATCAGCAAGAATTGGTCCATATCCATTTGGATTTGGTTTAAAAGTAAACTTTTGAATTGTTGTAATTGACTCACGATGTTTGTAAACAACATTTCGAAACTCTTTGATTTTGTTTTGTAAATCGACAATTTCATCAAGATACTCATCTATTTGTCTCCGCGAATGCTTTTTGTACTCACAAAACTGTTTTTGACAAGTTAACAACTCAGACTTGGCTTTTTGAGTTTCCGAAGTGAGAGCGTTAAGTTGTTGTTTATGATCAAATTTTAGTTGTTCTATTTGAGAAAGCAATGCATTCTTGGATGCAACTAGATCACATATATGTTTGTCCAAAGATTTTTCATTTTGGTATGATTTTGCAAAAGCGACTTCAAAACTGTGTTCACGTTTTTCTTTTGTTTCGAAAATGTTGAGTTGGAACTTATAGCATTCATTATCCTTAGTTAACAGTGCAATTTTATCTTGAAGTTTCTTATTGATCTCATTGCACTTTTCCAGTTGAGATTGGGTGGTCTGAAATAAGTTGGTCATGAGTTCAAGATCTGGATTAGACAAAGGTTCATCTTGTAAAACTTGAGTCTCAACATAATCATTATTTAGATCATCAAATATGACCACGGAGTCAAATTGATTATCAATATGAACCATGATGTCATCTTGATCGTCAAATATAACTACGGGATCCATTTGATTATCGTCGGAATGAGATGTAGGATGCTCATGCTGAACACTATGTGCCTCGTCGGATACAGATGTTGACGGAGATATCATATCATTAATGAGTATATTAGGATCCGGTACCTGAGACAAGCCATCAGTGTCATACACTGGGCCTGTGTCACTCATGTGGAGCTCTTGCATGTTTGCCATTAACATCACATCTGCATTAGCTTGTAAGTCCTCCATGTCATCATCATAATCTACATCAGCCATGAAGCTCTGTTCGTTGTTGGTAAGTGTTCCACCAGCTTCATCCTTGAGAGCCAAGAGTAAAGCCTCTTTGTGATAAGCGCTGCCTCTTTGTGATAAGCGCTGCCTCTTGTTCTCTACTTTGGGCATGCATTAGCCAGATGACCTTCTCATTGCAGTTGTAGCATCAGAGACCATTAACCCTAGTCTGAGCATTTCTCTGATCAACCACTTGAACCCTTTGTTGTGGAGCACCCATGTTATTCCTTCAATTAGCATTAAACCCTTGACCACTACCCATTGGACGACCATTTCCACGATTCTGAACCTCAACTCTTCCATTGTTAACAACAACTTGATTTCTTGTGTTTGATGAGGTGCGAATGCGATTGTTGGATTTGTTAGCAAATCGATCAAGGCTCTTGCAATCATTACAAATCCTTGATTCAATGCATCGAAGGATTACGCATCCTCATTTGATTCATCGTAAAGTGCTTGATCATTGTTGTTGTTGTATGGAACCAATTGAGTTTCTTGTGATTGTTGCTGTGATGGATCATATGGTGTTATCTGAGCAGTTGGTTGTGGAGGGTTTGTGAAGACAATTGGCAAATTCAGAAATTGAGGATAACATGTTTGAGTGTACAAAGCAAGAGTTTGATTATCCGGAAGTGATGGAGAAGCAGGGACTCCACGGATGATTCTGTCTTTGTCTACTTCCTTTTGATGGTGCTTCAAATAGTCATACAACAATCCGTAAGTAGCTTGATGAAGATTCTTCGCTTGACGGATGAATGTAACATACTTCTCCCAATCAGGACCAAGGCAGCTCAAGAACTTTGTGTTGATTGCAATCCTTGGCATAATGATATTATGTTTATCCAATTCATTGATGATGTCTGAGAACCGATGATAGTATGACTCTAATGACTCCCCTGGTTCAATCATGAAATTTTCATATGCTAAGTAGATTTTGATTCCATGTCTTCTTGATTGAGTTCGATTGCCTTCCATTAGAAGATGAATGTGCTCCCCATTGCTTTAGCGATCTTTTGAGCATCAACACTATGAAGTATCGATTGGGTAAACCCAAAAGGATATATTGCATTGCAAGTTCATCAGCTTCTAAGTGAAGAAGTTGATCAGTAGTAAGTTGATCAAGTCCGACAATGTTGGTAACATCATCTTTTGGTGGAGTAGCATTCGGGTCTCCGGGTATAGTGATAGTAGGCATCTGAAAAGGACCTTCAATTATGACCTTCTTCAAAAACTTACCATGTGGTTTCTTGAGATCACAAAACCTAAAAAACCTTATCATCCATTGATCGTAGTTTCCGGGAGTGAGCATTGGAGGTCTATCAAGGGATCCAACTTCATGAATAGATTGTTGGCTACTTAAAGCTTCACACATCTTTGCAAACCAAGAAGGTTCCTTCTGTGTTGTGACATTCATAGCATACTTAGCGGGAAACTACTATTAAAAGTAGTTGCAATGTTGAACTTGTTGACGAGGGATTGGTTGAGGATTCTGTGGTGGAAGAGGTTGTGCTCCTTGTGGAAAGTACATTTGAGATGGTTGTTGAAATTGATGTTGAGGAAATTGTTGATAGTATTGTTGTTGTTGTTGTAGTTTTTGTTGTTGTTGAGGATACTCATAAGGAAAGTAGCTATAATATGGTGGTTGAGACATCTTGAAACTTGTGTTGATGATGGATCTTTGTAGTCGAATGAAACTTGAGTTTGTTGATGAAGTGTTCTTAAGCGTAGAAACCAGCTTAGGCGTAGAATGATCCTTACGCGTAAATCCCTTTTACACGTAGACAGTATCTTATGCGTAAGTGCTGCTTATGCGTAGACTTGGGATAAAACTTAGGATTAGGCGTAAACAAAGGCTTAATAATAAGAACCTTATGCGGGTAAGATTTCCTTAGGCGTAAGATAAGCTTATGCGTAGGAAATACTTAGGCTTAAAGTGTTTACTCGTAAGCTTTTATGCTTAGGCGTAAAACTAGGGTTTTACCCAAAAATCCTTTACACTTATCCAAGTGTAAAAGATATCCAAAGTCGAAGTGTTTTCAGGCTTATCCAAGCAAGAAAACACTGAGTAAACCAATAGCTTCGAAGATCAAATGAAGAAATCCTTAGGCATAGAAACTGCTAGGCGTAGACTTAGGAGTATACGAGTAGAACTAGGGTTTTACTAGGCGTAGAAAGTACCAAAATTCACCAAAACTGATTTTTATGCCCAAAAGTGTTTTGTAACATGATTTTAATGATGAAATAGCTTCAATATCACCAAAATAACAAGAAAGTTTGAAACATGATGATCCAAAACTATTTTCCACCTTACGCGTATAAAAGTACACACGAATCCAACCAAGCTTAAAAACTAATCTACACATGTAAAGTTTGAAACTTGATGCAAAAAACTTAAACTTTAACACTAAATAAACCTTAAACCACAAGAATCTTGAGTTTACAAGTGTAAAAACCAAAGCTTTAAGCGTATGAAAAGTTTAGGCGCTAAACCCACGCGTATGATACAAAACTTCAAAAACAAAAGTGTTTCACCCAACTAGATGGCGATTGATACCACTGTTAGGTCACCATAAGTTAACACAAGGATCAATATGTAAGAAATAAGATGAAATAGAGATTGGTTGAACACACACACAATATGCACGTATGAATATTAGAACTTTAGGCGTATGATATTAAGTGAAAATGAACAACCAACCTTCAAGAGAAGGTTTACAATAGTTTTTATAGAGGAAGGGAGCTAGGGCAACATGTCTAGTACATTCCTTCCCGTATTGGGCTTGGGCCAAGGCTCATGGGCTTTCTACATAAGCATTGCCATTAATACAAACATAAAAGCCTAGTTTAAGCAACCTATTACATACTAATTACTAACACTCGAAATACAAGTTAGGAGTGATTCCAACAGCACATAAGCTAAAAAATTTAATTTGTTATCATTCAACATTTGATTAATTATAAAAAATGAAAACTTGAATTTTTCAGATATATCCGAATGCAGATACAAATATACACACTATTTGATATCTAATACAGATGTTGAATAACCTATTTAAAGTGATGTTTGATATCTAAGCCAAACAATTTAATTTTGTATATGGGTAGGTTATACAAACCCTTCTTTTTCTACAAAAGGCCAACCCTCCTTCTTTTGCCTTTTTTTTTTTTTTTTTTTTTATATATAAAAAACTATGAACCCGAAAGTACGGAATATAAAATGTAAAGTTTAATATATTGATATATATGTATCTTGAATTTGTGTATTATTATTATTATTATTATTATTATTATTATTATTATTATTATTATTATTATTATTATTATTATTATTTATTTATTTATTTATTTATTTATTTTTATTTTTTCAAAACATCACTTCATTAGAAAATTATAGGATTTACAAAAAATTAGTAGGGACCCGAACTAATTGGGCCTAATACAGTCTTTTAAAGTGAGAAAGGTAGTCTTTTAAAGTGAGAAAGGTAGGACAAGATGCGAGCCATAGAATGTGTAAACTACGGTTGAAATAAATTATGAAATTTTAATAATTATCGGAATTCTAAATGAGTGTTAGGAAGAATGAATTAAGATTGAGGATCTGACAAGTGTTTTTAGGTACAACCTCAACTAACTGAAAGCATGGGTGAGAAACTTCTTCAAAAAGATAAGATCAAGTACTTATTGATACGCGTGAAACATGCATTGGGACTCTAAGTTGTCAAATCAGGAAACGCCAAAAGTAAGCTTCAGACTAACCACTAGGCACGTGCCTATCTATAGTAATATCGAAAACTTACTATGCAACCCAAATGCAAACCTTAATTCCATCCATATACATATGTAAGGTTGTAAACAGGTTAAGTAGATGATTCAATATAAAAAAAATATCACAAGTTATTAGTTAGGATCATTCTTTCCTAGGGACAACAATGCAAAGCTAGCTGTCTCTTGTTGTACGAGTTTAGAGAGTATTTGTCATCAACAGGGATAGTTTTTTGTGGGCTATCTTTGGTTCATTTCTAATAAGATTTACAAAATGTTGAAAAAAAATACAAATGATGTTATTAGCAAATCTGTGTCATTTCAAAGCAAACCTTATCACTTTCATGTTATTGATGCTCATCAACCACCCTCACATGAGGAAGTTATTATTCATTATGTTTGTGGTTTGAGCCCCATTATGAAGGGACCCACAGTTGGTATTAGAGCAGGTGAGTTTTTCTTAATCTAGACTCGTTCTTGATTGACCACTAATAATATTTAGCCGTTCTTGAATGACGGCTAATAATCTCAAATCAAAACCATACCCAATCGCCACCGAAATTCATCTCTAATAATAATCCCTTTAGTCCTTTCTCTACAAGTTTGAATACTTATAAACTCATATTGTACAGAAAGAACCTCCCTCAGCCTCCTATCCAACTCTTTCTGCCACACTATCCTCTTAATTTGATAGTGTGGAAACACTTAAATGAAGATACTGGTCACTTTCAATGGTCATAAGAATTTTGAAGAAATGAGAATTAAAGGCTGATCTATTTAGGGAATGAAGGGCTAAAAGATCTGAGGAGATTCAGGGGTAGTATAAAGATGTCTTCATGTTCTACAAAGGTCAAGATTATCAGGGAATGTTTTTTTAACAAAATGATAAGGATTTAAAACGTACACTTTTAAGGGGTCATTTAAGCCCTTAATCGCCCACTTTTATATCCGTTACTGCTTAATTTCGTTCCTTTTCACTTTTTAGGTCTCTTGGAAGCAAAATGCTAGAATGACGCATATTTGGACGAAAAGGAGTGAATATATGAAGAAAATGGCTAAGTCAAGATCGAAGACACTCAAGCTGCTGGAATTGAACCTGACGGCGTCCCAATCAAAGGGCGACGTCGTCCCTTTATACGAATTAAAATCTTTGACGACTTAGTAGATTTTTTGCTAAAATACACCTGATGAGTGTCTAAATACTCATCATTTTTATACTGTTTAGAATGCCAAAACATCCGAAAACACTCGTAAATGCTTCAAAATGATAAAATATCACAAACAAGTGTTTTATATGTTTTAAATGCAAAATATCAAAATCGGATGAAAACGTATCAAGTTTGCATAATTGGCGCTTTAGTCCTCAAATTTCAAAAGTTGTCAAAACTAGTCCTGGTCATTCCAAAACTTATAAAAAGTCATTTAAGGTCCATAGGATTCAAAAGTTGTCAAAACAAACCCTTCCAAGTTTAAAATCACAAATTGACAACTTTAGTCCTTTAACTTTGAAAATTGTCAAATATAGTCCTTGGTTAATTTAAAAAGTGAAATTTATCAAAATAAACCTTGTACTATTCATAAATGACAAATTGGTCCTTATGATAAACTTTGGAAAATTACAAGTTTAACCCTTCAAGTTTCGTAAAATTACATAATAGGTCCTTAAAGTTTAAAATGGAAAATAAATTACATGTATGGTCCTTGAATATCATATATTGCAAGTTTAGCCCTTGTGTAAACCTTGGAAACTTGTCATTTTCAGTCCCTTACTTTGCTCAATTACAAAATGGTCCTTGTGTTATTAGCAAAACCAAACGGACCTATATATTATCAAACCCAAACCAATCCTTTAACCCGTTGTGGCCCAAATACCCCAAGCCCAAACCCGACCAAGATTTAAATAAAGAAAACCGCTACCATCTGTACACCTTCTCCTCACCCCTCAGTAAACACGAAACCGTGTGGTTTCCACCTCTCCCACCTTTCCACCTCACCAAACTTATCCCCAACAGTATACCATGTCCCCTCCACCTCCATATCCTCCCAAACCCAATTAATGCAAAGCGCCCAAGACTTTTGGCGCCAAAAGTAAAATTGATGGCTTGGATCATTTTGACTCATCCATTGGTGGTGGGATAAACTCGTAAGCAAGTGGGAGGCCTCGTAGTCTCTATAAAGAAGAAAAGGTGCAATGAAGAAGAGCAAGTAGTGTAGCTTAGTTTTAGTTTATGTCGTTTAATAAATTTTAAATTCGATTGTAATTTTAATCTTCCAAGTCTGCTTTTAATCAATCTTAATGTATTGTGAATCTTTTTGATAAGCAATTTCAAGTTTTCGATTTCAATTTCGATTGATGCAAATTTCAAGTTCAAAATTTTTAATATGTTGTGAATGATGTTAGTAGTCGTTGTTTTGGATCCTTAGCACATATAAGCTCCTAGGAAGCTTATCAAAGCTTTTAGAACCCTTAAAATCAGTGTAGTAGTCAAAAGAGAAAAATACCAAAAATCACCAATAAATTAGTTAAAAATAAAAATCACATGGAGACATGATCAAGATAATGTTGCAGTGCTAATGTTGGATTGCTTACTGGTATAGAGCTTCTTGGGAAGCATTAGGATTGATCCTCAGACCTTGGTTATCTGTTTATGCTTGAAACTCATTTGTAAGCTTCTTGATCCATTTTGGTGTTTCTTTGTTTAAATTGTTCATTACCTTGAATCTTTGTGTTTTATGTTTATTAGCTATAGTTAAGTTTATTTAAACATTAAAACCAGTAGCTTGTTCTTTGGAATTCATAGTTGTCTTTAAATCTCATTTTCACAGTCAATATAGCATTAGTGTAATCTCTTAGTTTTATGTTACTAATCTTGTTGTTTCTTGTTTGTTTAGTCTTATTAAATATTAACAAGAGGTGCATGTCATTGTATGGATTTAATCAGTGAAATCCTTTGAAAAAGTTCCAAAACATTCTCTAAAGGTGTGTTTGGTTTTATCTATTTAACTGTACCAGAGGGTGTGCAGTCTTGTGCTTTTGGTTGTTTTGTGTCACATTTAGTCCTAATATCTTAGTTCAACAAAGAAAACCGGTGTTCATAAGTGAATAAGTCAAACTTCCTTTAATTCCATATTACTCATTCATCGTTGGATTTTCATGATCCTTGATCATGATTTTGTATTCATAAGTTGTTAACATTGCCTAAATCAGTCTTAGTACACTTTAAAACAACATAATCGGTGAGTATCATTGATTCAAAGTTCACTAAAGTCAACTGTTTAGATTTTATAAAAGTCAAATAGCAGTTTCCACGTTTTGGATAAAATAGAATAAGTTGCATAGGGTTTAATATTAGTTTTCAAGATTTAGGTTTTAGGGATATCAAAACTTTAGTTGCTTAGCTTTAACCTAGTGTTTTTATATTTTCTCATCGACTTATTTACTAGCTTAATTTTTAGCTTCTATTAGACACTGTTTGAAAATGGTGCCACAATGCAGTTGTGCGATCCATCTTGATAAGCTCACAGAGAGCTTATCGGTTGTATAACTTGTGATCTTTGGCTCTTTAAGAAGCTATGCTGCTCATCTTCAAAGTTCAAGCTTTAATTTTCATTCACAAGTCCTTTTACTAGGTCGCATCTCGACTTGCTTGTCCATTCACTCGCTTAAGCGAGTGAATCGATTGACCCTCACTTCACAAGCTCTTTTCGAGCTCATCAATGGGTACCATACCCTCAATCTTGGTTCTTCCAACCCACCTCCTACCAGGCTTGACCCATTGACCCTTTGTTTAGCCTAGATCATACCCACTTGGTTTTACCTCACAAGGTTGTCCCATTTTCTGTCTCAGAATCCAATAGGCAAAGTGCTTATTTGTGTTCTTTGGCTCATTCAAGCTACTTATTTGGTTGGAATAAGTTAGTATTTAATTACTATAGCATACCCTAGCTTTTGTGTTCATTTGGTGGTCATTTGTGGTATTTAGCTTATTTTGAAGTGCTTATTTATAAGCCTATCAATAGCAGATTCAATTTCCTCCACACTAGCCCATGTTTTTCTATTTTTCTTAGATTCAGTAGATTAAAATAGACTTTTCCTGAAATTTTCATAATTTTTCATAACTGTTTGCTATTTTCTCAATTAAAAAAAGCTTTTAAGCATTTTAAATAGCTTTTAATACAAATAAATTAGAAAAGTTCAAAAAAATAATTTTCATTTTTCTTAGATTAAGATAAATATAAAAGTCATAAAAGTATTTTCCATAATTTTCTTAGTTTAAATATTATTTTTAGCATTTTAATTAGTTTTAAATAGTTTTAATTTAATAATAAATACATAAAAAGTCTAAAAATATATTTTCAGTTTTAAAATAAGTTTTATCATATTTTAGATTTTCTAAGTTATAATTTCATTTTCTAGGTTAATCTTGTATTTTCTTGTATTTTAGTGCATTTTAAATACTTAATAAATAGTTTTAATTAATAATAATTAAATAAATAGTTGTAAAATAATTTTATTTTTCTAATAATTTTCTTTTATTATTAGGATTGTAAAATATCATTTTCATATTTATAGGCCTTTTATTTCTTAAAACTCACGTTTTATTTTGTACGTTTACGTAATTTTTATTTAAACGTACGTTTTAGGATTTAAACGTTCATTACTTTAAAAATAGTGATAGCGTTTATTTAATATATTTTAACTTTTTAATTTTTTTTAATTTGCATTTAAGTCGCTGTAATTTGTAAATCTTTTCTTTAGGTAATTATCCATCCAAAACCTTACTGATCACTATCCTTAGTGATCATTCTATCGTCTGATCAAGTGTTTAATACACCAATTCATCCTCCGTGGGACTTAACGACCGAGAATGCACTATATTCCTCGATCTTAAATTGCATTGGTGTGTGAACTGCTTTGAGTTTCTTCTGAGTTGGTCATTCGCAAGTGGCTAGCTGCATGAGATAACAGCGGTTTTGCACCAATCAAATTTTGGCGTCGTTGCGGGAGGTCAGAAGCGTGTTTTAAGCATTTCGGACCCGTGCTTGTGCATATACCACCTTTTGTAAACAGTTTTTTTTTTTGTAAAATAATCAAAATCAAAAAGTTCATTAACACTTTTCCTAAAGTGTTAACAACACCAAAAATATTTTCATTCCTTGTTTTTACAAGATATTTATCCAAAACTCCAAAAATATTCATCTTTACCCTCTTACCCTTTTTGATTCTTTATTCCTTTACCCTCTATTCATTTGATTCTAACTTCTTCTTTTCTCATGGAATCTCTCGACTACGACAAAATGCGGAACGGTTGAAAACTTCCTATTTTATCACAAATGTCAAGAATTCGTGTTGTTCGTGATGATCCATTAATTCTGCGTGAGGGAAATAGAGCGAGAAACCGGGGTGACAAAGGACCGGTACTTTCATCGATAATGAAGGTGCTAAATCGTCCAACCTACGGTTATCCAAAGATCTAATCCTCGATTGCTCTAAGCCGTCTAAAATTGATCCTACACTTTCACGATTTACGGTTAAAAGCAAACATGCGAAATTAGACCGGTGACTAGCAAGAATGACTTGCCTAATCTTCACGTTTCTCAAGAACCGAACCGGAGACCATAACGGAAGTGATGGAAATTGCTAGCTCTCGAGCACACCACTTGTCCCACCTCCGGATTTTTCAAAATGTTCTTTGAGTCTTAATAGTCATTCAGATCACCATGTTGGTTTTGTTGATTCTTTGAATGAACCGATTCTTTCTCATAACTCTCAAATAGAATCGTTTATTCCTTGTGTCGGTTGTGGTGAGCCTCTTTATGGTTCACCATGTAGCTGGTATGCGTGTGTACGGTGTGGTAATGATATTCGTAACGGAGTTGTTTGTTTTGTGGTTCAAGGAATTCATTTGATTATGATCCTAATCCAAACTCATTTAACGACCCTCAAATTTTCTAATTACCCACCACGGCCGACTTATCTTCATATAATCAACAATCTGATGTGAATTTTGTGGAGGTCCTCACCAAGGATTTGAATGTCAATCCGGAAACACGTTTGTCTATGAACAATTTTCCGGTGATGCTCGTAACATTGGCTATGACCAATATCCATATGATTCACCAATCCAGCTCAGCAGTTTCTTTGTTGTGAGCTGTGGAGGTCCCCATTTCACTCGATTGTCAAACAAGGAATCCATTTCCTTGTAACAATTACGACTATCACGACCACCCTCCACGGTGCCAAATAACTCAAACTCCTCAACAAACTCCTCAAGACACTTATCTAGAGCTTGGAGTCGGTGAAAAGAACCGAGGAGTTGAGTGAAGACAACATTCATAATGTTCCCGCTTTTCTTGTGTATATTGTGGGGGTCCTCATGATGATTATCAATGTCAACCTTCCGGTTTTGACAAATCTCCACTCCCACAATGTCCCGTCATTCAAAATTCACATGAGAAATCCATGGAAGAATTGGTAGTCAAGAGCAGTGTGTTAAGATAAATTCCCAAATTGCTTTTGAAAAGTCTATTAGGGAATTAATTGCAAAAGAAAAAGCACCGATCTAGCTCTCAATTTCGTTTATTCACGATGCGATGATGATGAAGACACACTTGAAGATTCATCAAGTTCATCGTTGATATCCCAGCAGGTTGAGATTCATTCTCAAACAACGCTATCACACCGAGGTTCACACTCACTCTCTTATCATGGGGACGAGCATCTTGACACTGTTCACGAAAAGGAATCGGACGAATTCATAAAGTCTAGTGTTGAGGACCTTGTCCCAATCCCAAGAGAGTCGCGGGAATTCTCGATCATGTGTGTGATATCCTCCTCCTCTTGTCTTCCAAAATGATCATATTGAGATGTTCTCGATTACGATGAGGACCATTCTTTATCTTGTGGAGACATAAGTTATGTGGGGAATTACCTTACGAGCTTGTCGACAGGAGAAGAGAATGAAGAAGAAATAATCCAAGACGAAGTTCTTCGTCTTACATTATTGAATGTTAATCTTCTCATTTCTAGAATCGAGGCTTTTGATGAAAGCTACTTCATATCCTATCCCTTTGAGGATAGTGAACTTTTGTTCAATGATTCTATTCCCGAATTGCAAACGTTCCATTTTGATCATATGGGAGAGAAGATTAGTGGTATTACCACTTCTCATTCTCATAATTCTCTCCCGATTATGAATCATTCACTTTTGAGGAGTTCCCAGTGAACTCGGTCAAATCAATCACGAATATGAATCATTCGCCTTTGAGGAGTTCTCCGTGAACTCACTCATATCATATCTCCACCGGAGTATGATAACTTCTACTTTGATCTAGACACACCCGGATATGTCTAGACCAATTGAGCTTAAAGATGAAATTCATGCTATCATGAATTCCCCTTCCGATGATGATGAGTTAGTCAAGATTATTATCATGACTTTCTTTCTTCTTCACTTATCCCGTAGCTTCTCCCTGTTCTTCACTCCTTCGGAATGAAGACATTATCTTTGACCCGGCATTTTCATTAATCATTTTTGAGCCGGTTCTATGTATATCTCATCGGTGTGGAACTTTCACATGCTTCAATGTTTATACAAACATCTTGAATGAAAGTCCGATGAAGATTGTTCCTTCCACTTTGCTTCCCATGCACAAATTAATTCGGGTCGAGTCAAGCTAGCGACTGAAATCAAAAAAGATAGCTAAACATGGGTTTTCACCCGTGTGTACCACCCTAGTGTGGGGAGATGCCCCACATGTTGTATATAGACCTTAAAATGAATGAAAATTGTAAATATTAAAAAGAGAATAATTGTTGTGTTTCCACACTTACCTAGTAATGTTATCTTTTCGTTCTAAGTTTCGCATAACAGTTAGGATTTTGAATATTGAGGACAATATTCATTTCTTAGTGTGGGGATGGAAATTCGCGAATTTGATCATAAATATACCCTTTAGTCCCTTTTTCCCAAAAATGGCCAAATTTTAAAATTTTTATTTAGTGGAAGTACTATGTACTAAACACAACAAATGGTAATCATCCACCATGTCTAACCCACATAAGGATTGGCTAATCCAGAGCAAACGGCTCTTGGTAAAGATATCTCAAATCCGTTTATGGCTTGCAATTTGCCCAAAATTGTATGGTATTCACTCACCATATCTTTAAACTAGTGAAGAGTTGGCTAGCCCGCAAGTTTATGGCTTGTGGTAAAGGCGCTGGAAATCCATAATTGGTAATCGACTCACCAAAGATAATATTGATAATTTATCTAAGAGTTGGCTAGTCCGAAGCAAACGGCTTACGTAAAGACAAATCAAATCCGTTGACGACTTATGATTTGCTCAAAATCATTTGGTTATCATTGTACCAAGGTTCTTACTTGAGCTGAAACAATTGGCTACTCCGAAGTAATGGCTTTTGGTAAAGAGATAAAATCCATTAACTTTTCATAAATCATTGCTAGGGACTAGCAATATCTTAGTGTGGGGGATTGATGAGTGTCTAAATACTCATCATTTTATCTTGGTTAGAATGCCAAAACATCCGAAAACACTCGAAATGCTTCAAAATGATAAAATATCACAAACAAGTGTTTTATATGTTTTAAATGCAAAATATCAAAATCAGATGAAAAACGTATCAAGTTTGCATAATTGGCAGTTTTAGTCCCTCAAATTTCAAAAGTTGTCAAAACTAGTCCCTGGTCATTCCAAAACTTATAAAAAGTCATTTAAGGTCCATAGGATTCAAAAGTTGTCAAAACAAACCCTTCCAAGTTTAAAAATCACAAATTGACAACTTTAGTCCTTTAACTTTGAAAATTGTCAAATATAGTCCTTGGTTAATTTAAAAAGTGAAATTTATCAAAAATAAACCTTGTACTATTCATAAATGACAAAATTGGTCCTTATGATAAACTTTTGGAAAATTACAAGTTTAACCCTTCAAGTTTCAGAAAATTACATAATAGGTCCTTAAAGTTTAAAAATGGAAAATAAATTACATGTATGGTCCTTGGAATATCATATATTGCAAGTTTAGCCCTTGTGTAAACCTTGGAAACTTGTCATTTTCAGTCCCTTACTTTGCTCAAATTACAAAAATGGTCCTTGTGTGTTACTAGCAAAAACCAAACGGACCTATATATTATCAAACCCAAATCCAATCCTTTAACCCAGTTGTGGCCCAAATACCCCAAGCCCAAAACCCGACCCAGTATTTAAATAAAGAAAACCGCGCTCACTGTACACCTTCTCCCTCACCCCTGTAAACCTGAAACCAGGTGGTTTTTCCACCTCTCCCCACCTTTCCACCTCACCAAACTTATCCCCCCAGCTGTATACCATGTCCCCCTCCACCTCCATATCCTCCCAAACCCAATTAATGCAAAGCGCGCCCAAGACTTTTTTGGCGCCAAAAGTAAAATTGATGGCTTGGATCATTTTGACTCATCCATTGGTGGTGGGATAAACTCAGAAGCAAGTGGGGAGGCCTCAGAGTCTCTATAAAGAAGAAAAGGTGCAATGAAGAAGAGCAAGTAGTGTAGCTTAGTTTTAGTTTATGTCGTTTTAATAAATTTTTAAATTCCAGTGTAATTTTAATCTTCCAAGTACTGTTTTAATCAATCTTAATGTATTGTGAATCTTTTTTGATAAGCAATTTCAAGTTTTCAGTTTCAATTTCAGTTGATGCAAATTTCAAGTTCAAAATTTTTAATATGTTGTGAATGATGTTAGTAGCTGTTGTTTTGGATCCTTAAGCACATATAAGCTCCTAGGAAGCTTATCAAAGCTTTTAGAACCCTTAAAATCAGTGTAGTAGTCAAAAGAGAAAAATACCAAAAATCACCAATAAATTAGTTAAAATAAAATCACATGGAGACATGATCAAGATAATGTTGCGATGCTAATGTTGGATTGCTTCTTGGTATAGAGCTTCTTGGGAAGCATTAGGATTGATCCTCGGACCTTGGTTATCTGTTTATGCTTGAAACTCATTTGTAAGCTTCTTGATCCATTTTGGTGTTTCACTGTTTAAATTGTTCATTACCTTGAATCTTTGTGTTTTTATGTTTATTAGCTATAGTTAAGTTTATTTAAACATTAAAACCAGTAGCTTGTTCTTTGGAATTCATAGTTGTCTTTAAATCTCATTTTCACAGTCAATATAGCATTAGTGTAATCTCTTAGTTTTATGTTACTAGTACTGTTGTTTCTTGTTTGTTTAGTCTTATTAAATATTAACAAGAGGTCTGTAATCAGTTGTATGGATTTAATCAGTGAAATCCTTTGAAAAAGTTCCAAAACATTCTCTAAAGGTGTGTTTGGTTTTATCTGTTTAACTGTACCAGAGGGTGTGCAATCTTGTGCTTTTGGTTGTTTTGTGTCACATTTAGTCCTAATATCTTAGTTCAACAAAGAAAACCAGTGTTCATAAGTGAATAAGTCAAACTTCCTTTTAATTCCATATTACTCATTCACTGTTGGATTTTCATGATCCTTGATCATGATTTTGTATTCATAAGTTGTTAACATTGCCTAAATCAGTCTTAGTACACTTTAAAACAACATAATCAGTGAGTATCATTGATTCAAAGTTCACTAAAGTCAACCTGTTTAGATTTTATAAAAAGTCAAAATGACAGTTTCACAGTTTTTGGATAAAATAGAATAAGTTGCATAGGGTTTAATATTAGTTTTCAAGATTTAGGTTTTAGGGATATCAAAACTTTAGTTGCTTAGCTTTAACCTAGTGTTTTTTATATTTTCTCATCAGCTTATTTACTAGCTTAATTTTTAGCTTCTATTAGACACCTGTTTGAAAATGGTGCCCTGTGCACAGTTGTGCAGTCCATCTTGATAAGCTCACAGAGAGCTTATCAGTTGGCCTTAGCTTGTGATCTTTGGCTCTTTAAGAAGCTATGCTGCTCATCTTCAAAGTTCAAGCTTTAATTTTCATTCACAAGTCCTTTTACTAGGGCTGCATCTCAGCTTAAGCTTGTCCATTCACTCAGTTAACTGAGTGAATCAGTTTGGACCCCTCACTTCACAAGCTCTTTCTGAGCTCATCAGTGGGTCCCATACCCTCAATATTGGTTCTTCCAACCCACCTCCTACCAGGCTTGACCCATTGACCCTTTGTTTGGCCTAGATCATACCCACTTGGTTTTACCTCACAAGGTTGTCCCATTTTCTGTCTCAGAATCCAATAGGCAAAGTGCTTATTTGTGTTCTTTGGCTCATTCAAGCTACTTATTTGGTTGGAATAAGTTAGTATTTAATTACTATAGCATACCCTAGCTTTTGTGTTCATTTGGTGGTCATTTGTGGTATTTAGCTTATTTTGAAGTGCTTATTTATAAGCCTATCAATAGCAGATTCAATTTCCTCCACACTAGCCCATGTTTTTCTATTTTTCTTAGATTCAGTAGATTAAAATAGACTTTTCCTGAAATTTTCATAATTTTTCATAACTGTTTGCTATTTTTCTCAATTAAAAACAGTTTTTAAGCATTTTTAAATAGCTTTTAATACAAATAAATTAGAAAAAGTTCAAAAAAATAATTTTTCATTTTTCTTAGATTAAGATAAATATAAAAGTCATAAAAAGTATTTTTCCATAATTTTCTTAGTTTAAATATTATTTTTAGCATTTTAATTAGTTTTAAATAGTTTTAATTTAATAATAAATACATAAAAGTCTAAAAATATATTTTCAGTTTTAAAATAAGTTTTATCATATTTTAGATTTTTCTAAGTTATAATTTCATTTTTCTAGGTTAATCTTGTATTTTCTTGTATTTTAGTGCATTTTAAATACTTAATAAATAGTTTTTAATTAATAATAATTAAATAAATAGTTGTAAAAATAATTTTATTTTTCTAATAATTTTCTTTTATTATTAGGATTGTAAAAATATCATTTTCATATTTATAGGCCTTTTATTTCTTAAAACTCACGTTTTATTTTGTACGTTTACGTAATTTTTATTTAAACGTACGTTTTAGGATTTAAACGTTCATTACTTTAAAAATAGTGATAGCGTTTATTTAATATATTTTAACTTTTTAATTTTTTTAATTTGCATTTAAGTCATTGTAATTTGTAAATCTTTTCTTTAGGTAATTATCCATCCAAACCCATCGATCACTATCCTTAGTGATCATTCTATCGTCTGATCAAGTGTTTAATACACCAATTCATCATCCGTGGGACTTAACGACCCAGAATCCACTATATTCCTCGATCTTAAATTGCATTGGTGTGTGAACTGTTTTGAGTTTCTTACAGTTGGTCATTCACAAGTGGCTAGCTTGCGTGAGATAACTTGACGGTTTTGCACCAATCAACACCTGACGGCGTCAGGCTTTGAAGAGGAAGGGCGTCACGAAGACTTTTCATCTCAGACGGCCTAGATCCAGAATCAGACGACGTTCCTGCTGAAGCCCGACGACGTCACAACTACAATGTGACGCCGTCCCAACGATGACTTGGCCAAGACGAAAACCCTGATGACCGCGATCTGACGGCGTCCCACCTATAAGGCGACGCCGTCACAAGTGTAAAATTATATATAGAAATCGAATTTTTAGAATTTTAGGAGGTAGACTTGTGGAGTATAAACCATAAACGTTTGTAGTCCGACTTGGACAGTATCTTAGGGTTCTCAAACCCTATTTTACATCAAGATAAGTGTTTTGCTTCATTAATTTCATTATGTCTTCCATTGAATGTGTGTATGCTTGCGTGTTTAACATGTCCGGCTAAATTTCTTGTGTGTTTGCTTAGATCTATGAAACCTAGTTGTTAATTATTGATTGGTTGTCTCTTATCTTAATTGTAAATGGCTTAGGAGTGCACTAGGCTATCGTTGTGTTTAAATGCTTGAGTAATCTTTGTGAACCTTAGTTTATAAATCACTTAGCAGATTTCGTAGTCTAAACATCCAAAGATAATTTTAAAGTTAGTTTATGAATCATAGTGGATTTCGTAGGCAATAACCTTAAGGTAGTCTCAAAGAGTTAGGGAAAAAGGCACACCCTACGACCTTAGAAAACACAACGCGTTAAGAATAAGGACGTGACAATTCAACCACCAATAAAAGATAACTAGGGAGTAATAGTATCTAGGTAGACACATTTTTAATCATCATACGAGCACACATAAAAAAGACATAGATTACCCGTAGTTTAGATAATTAGAATAGTAGAGTAATCGGTAGAAATACCACCCCCCAAATCCAAACCCCAAGATTTTACCCTTGGATTTCTAAAAAATATAAAAAAAAGATAAAAAAATAATATTCCTCAACCTCAACCTTAGCGTAGTACACTTCTTACTAGCATTCCTATTCCCCTAGAGAACGATATCAATACCCGAGGCTTACCTAATACTACACTACAACGATTAGGTTCACTGCCTAGGTGTTAGGAATTAGAAAATTCCATAGTGAAGAGTCGGTCACCTCAAATGTTATCTAGCTTAAGTTAGCTCGTAGACTTGTCATTAGTTTCATTATTTAGTAGTTTATTTATTAGTTTGTAGCGTAGTATAGCTTAGTGCAACACCGTGGAGGAAGGACGGGTCTTTACCAATTGTATTCCGATCCACGGGCCGATAGGAGGTCGTTTAGATTGTAACCTATAAATACCTCTACCTCCAAGGTAGAGGGTTGGAAGTTCTAATCTAATATTCTACACTTTTGTTTATCTCTAGAATTCCTCTCTACTCTCTTCATCTCTAACAATGGCATTCATATACTATCATCATCCTAGACCACCCGAATCATCAAACAACATAATATTCACGATCCTACAATTGGCATCAGAGCCTAGGTTTTGTTGTTTGCTTTGATTCGTGGTTCGACTCATGGTCTTATGCGGGTTTTCATGCGGGTTATGTATGCGGTTTGGTTTGTTGATATGGTTTTAGTGTATGATTAAAACTATTTTTTAACATGTTTCTTAAACTGATCGTGGTCCATATTCTATTTTTAAGCAGTCATGAAACTTGTTTTAAAAGCGGTTTTAGTTGTGATGTTTAACTGCTGTTGTAAATCTGTTTTAAAATCTGCTGGTGTCTCTTCTAAGATGCGAGTTGCTATGGTCCATATGCGAGTTGCTCTCAACTCGCTTTTTAGCGTGTTGCTACTTGTGCGGTTGGTTCTGTAGCGAGTTATGTGCACTTGCATTCTTTAATGCGAGTTGTTAATACGTTTTTAAAGTGTCATGCGAGTTGCCTTATTGCAAAAAGTAAGCGAGTTGACAATATTGACTGTCATGACTCAATGTATTCTTAGATGTGAGTTGTTATAATGTCCAGTTACAATGGCTGGAATGCGAGTTGCTTAAGTTGGATGCGAGTTGAGCCTATGCTGTTTGATTATTGTATCAAAAGCGACTTGTTTGTTAAAGATCTACATTCATCATTATTCAAACTCAACCCAACCTAACCTAAACAAGACTCGACTTACATCATACAAGAACCAGAAAACATGAGACAAGTCAACAAACAAATCTACATACCATAATCAAGATCTCAGTCAAAGTTTGTGTTTATCAAAGTATTATCAAGACCTTTAAGATCCAAGTTCACAAACATTAACCCATCATCGATCCAACCTCGTCCTTATAAACTACAATCAAGACTCAAAACTAAACAAAAATCAAATCATTTCATTCATTGATTCGGATGCAATCATCTCAAGATCTCAGTTAATCCTTTCGTTTATTTTCAAGTATCATCATGACCTCAATATTACATCATACGAAAGAATCTCTTCACTGATCCATCATGTCTCGACTCAACAATATATTGAACGAAAACAATGAAATGAAATCTCAGAATTGTTTCATGTCTATTCATGGGAAAATCAAGACTATCAAGGGTCTATGACATGAAACCTTTTCATCACAGATTGGTTTTAATGGATTAAAAACTCATTGGAATATTCGAAACTATAGGTCAAGTGAGTTAACAAATCTGTTACTCACTCTTCCTGGGTTCGCTTAATAATATAATACCTTGATCTCAGTTTGTTGACTTGTGATTTCAATCGACAAGAATGGTATTGGTGTCAACAGAATCATCATAGATCCAAGTGGTTTGATGATATACGAATATAAAGAAACAAGGTTACAACAATTTCGTTATACCTTGGTTCTTTGTTTCGTGGTATTAATATCTACTACCAACACAAACTTAAACCTTACCTTGGTTCGTTGTTTGACCTTTAAGCCTTATCTATACCTCTAGCCATCCCTGTGGCGAGGTTTAAGTGAGAAGTATTGTTGGTGATGCTACATCTTTTGTTGTGTGTACACTTAGGAGATGGAGGGGTTTTGATTTTGATTGTGGTGTTCGGATGAAAGATACTTGGGATTGGTAAAAGTTATGTGAGGCGTTGTTATGTGCAATGAGGCACTGGTATGAGTAATTTGATTTAGACGAAGTGGTTCAGAGAAGGGGAGGCGGATTACTTAGAGAGTAATTAGGGTTGTAGGAGAATTATTAGGGCAAGAATGAGTGATATGTGTGCTTAAATACCCGTGAGATTAGGGCACCATTTGGTGGATCTGTTTTGTGATATCCATGGGCCGAGGTGCTTTTATGGGCCATCAGTTGTTTGTGAAATTTAACTGGGCCTCATGTGTATTAACGAACTAATGAGCCAGCTTTGAATTTTTGTGTGACGTTGGATGAGGTTAAGGATTTTTGGACGTTGGATATTGTGGTATTAATCGGGTACAATATTTTGTGAATTGGGCCTCTTATGTTTATATTTTACTTGAGCTTATAATTAATTTATTTGGATTGAATATAAATCAAGTGGGCTGAAGTTGGACTTAACTTAGACCGGACTTGGAGGTGTGATAATTTGATGTGATCCTATGAGATTTGGATTTTATGAGTTTTGATGTTGAGTTTTGGCATGATGATGAGATTCGATTGGTTATGCTGAATTGTACTTTGGGGTATACATTTTCACGGAGAATATTTTTGTCACGGCTTGAATTGATATTTGAACAAGGTTGACTACGGGGTTGTTTGAACGATATTTCTTATTTGGATTGGATGAGAGGTTTTTCCGGGCGCGATTACTTATTTCATCTTCTTTCTTTCTACCCTTCCGCGAAGATGACTTGTTTGGGCAGTTATAGTGTGTGATAAAGACTTGGCTATTTCGTTACGGTTGTGATTCTTTCTCGATTAACCCACAACGTAGCTATCACTTCGGTGTCTCACGCAGTTGAGGATATGTCAAGAGGTTTTGTACATTTGGGTACACCGTTTCTTCTTCACAAGGATTAGTGCAAGCTTAAGTAACAAATCCGGGGAATGTTTCGTCTTGTTCAAGTTTGGCATATCGGGTCTATTTCTCCATGTGGTCACTACAATAGCCGAAAAAATGCTTGATTGATGTATTCATCAAAGTGTTTATTAGATGGTTGATGATTTTGTTGATGTTGGTAAATGAATCGTTGATGAACCGCTGCATGTTTCCCAAAAACAGATATTCACCGAAGCCAAAATTGTCACAACACATTCAAGCTGACATTGTTTACGGTTTTGTCTTGATTTTGTAAAATCCGCGAAAGAATCTATTTCTTGGTTTAAATCATAGACTTGTAAAATCCGTGACAATGGAAACATCCCAGTATTAGTAAAGTGCATTTCGGATCTATCTTACGGTTTATTCTTGGTTTTGTAAAATCCCATGAAAGAAACTATTTCTCGGTTTAAACCATAGAATTGTAAAATCCGTTATGATGGAACCATCTTGGAGAAAGGAAAGCGTATCTCGGGGTCTTCGATCTTTGGTGTTACGGCTCTGTTTGAAGAAGGGATAAAAGGGTGTACTTCATAAATTGGATGTGTGTTTGGATAATCGTCATGGCGGTTTGGTTATTGCTTGGTTTTACGGGTTACGTGCTTTTAACCATGGTGGGATGAAAACCATTATCAAAGTTCATTGAAATGTCAAAGAAGGCTAGATTTGAGCTTTTAACAAGATGTGACAACGGTTTAATTCATTATTATTTATTTGAGGTTGAAGTGAAATATCACGGCGAGTCTACTTAGTATCCGAAGGTATCGGGGATGGTTGGATGAAGATTCTTCATGATCCTTGTTCGAGCTTATTATCAAAAACGAAGACTTGGAAATCTAGTTATTGTTGGGTGTCTTTTACCTTTTCTTTTACCACTTGGGGAATTGGGCTCATACCACTACAAAATAACTATCACTTTAAGGAGTTACGCTGTAGTGCTCAATGTCACATTCAATTGTGGATTTTCAAGAGGTAATGTCGTCTTATACTTGATGGTTGGTTGGTTGAAGAGTATAGAGTACATAGAGTACTTAGATATGCTAATGGAAATCGGCACCGCTTTTGTTACATATGTGCAAGTTTAAGTCACGAGTTCGGGATAGTTTACTTGAGGTCAAATTCATCATATTGGGTTTTCTCCATCACCGTCACGACAAAGAGCCTCTTGAATGATAATGGGGTTGATTATAAGTTTGCCAAGAGTAGATGAAAAGAGAGAGATTATGACGACTGTTCATATCAGTTCAGGCCTCGTACTTCATCATAATGACGTATGAACACATCAGTTCATGCCTCGTACTCTAAAGAAAAGAAATGTGTACGTTTCAGTGCGCATTATCTTCAAAAGAAGAGAAATCTTCTTATGACGTTTGAACACAACAGTTCAAGCCTCGTTCCTCTAAAGAAAAGAAAAGTGTACGTGGCAGTGCGCTTTATCTTCTGAAGAAGAGAAATCTTCTTATTAATGACCATTCTCATCAACATGCTTCATACTTTTTCCATGCGCTTCAGTCATCAAGTGAACCGGGCTACCATTTATTGTGTTTCTCATTCCACGTGCTCGATTATAATGAAGATGGCGACATCATGTGCTTATTTTGCGGGAGAGAAGTGTGAATAGAACATTCGGATGATTTTCACTTATTTAGTCAAGAATGGCATCTCCGTATGCAATTCTTGAGGGGGAGAAGAAGTGTGAATTTTTTCATTGTTGATTGATATTTGAGAATAAAAATGGTCATCTGACTCTAAACTCATGTAAGAACCGAGCTTCTTCTTATCGGGTCATCTTCACATGGAGTTTTTTTCTCTTCTAAGAGCCGTTGGTTGACATCTTCACTCGGATTGATGAGTTTATCGACAAAGTGCTTTCGGTTAATGCTTCACGTATACATCAACATGATGATTCGAACAATCTCTGTTCTTGTTTGATGTGATTGGTAGTTTGGTGTTACCATCTTGTGTGTTCGTTATGGCACGATTCTTGATTTCCTTGATGAACATCTTTCGTTCTTGTTTGATTGGGAGGATTTTAGTTAAGGGATTTGCAAGATGTAAGTTAATTGGGATGCTTTTGGTGGGATGCTTTTGGTGTGAAATGAAAATGTTAACTATCTATTCCCAACTGGACAATCTTGAAGAAGGTCGAGTCTGATCCATTCTACATTTCTTGCTATATGTTAGAAGACCAAAGACGAGTTGCATTTAATGATCTAAAGACTTCTTCGTAATTTGGGCATTTATCAAAAGACTGTCGGTCTAGGGAGAGCACTAATTGGGGAATGTGATATGTCAAATTTAATCCCAATTAGACTTGCTCACATTATTCAAACATGTTGGTTCTCACAAAGACTTCAAGCGATCTTCTCAACAAATTTTAAGTATTTGGGCATTCAAAGAGTTGTTGATTCTGAAGTATCAAAACCAGAAAGGGGGAAGGAGACAAGCATCTAAATGCAAGTAAAACTTGATGTACTTAATACTTCTAAGAAATTGAAGATATCCCGGGAAGACAAATGTTATTACCGTAGAGAAACTCAAGGTTTGACTCATGGCGAGTAAACTTGATGAACTTAATTCTTCTAAGTGATTGAAAATATCCCGGGAAACAAATGTCATGACCGCGGAGAAACTCAAGGTTTTACTCATCAAGGCGTTTAGTATTCTTATTCCAACTATGTGGGGGAAGCGATGGAAGAGTTAGTTTACGAAGATAAAAGAGGTACACAAGTGCGTGATGATCTCGATGTTATCACAATCATCGAGAGAGAGAATTATGTACATTGGGCGCCAATTGTTTCACTTGAGGGCTTAATCGGTGATTCGAGAGATATAATCACTTATTCGGATTTGACATCCGCAGATTGTCATCCGAGAGATAATCGTGACTTGGGTTGCTTCTTTAATGTTATCGATTATTACTTCCTTGGGTATTGGTATACTTCGGATACTTGAGCTTCATACACGATCATCGGGGAAGAAAAATGTGAACATGGGAGGTGTTTTCATTCCCTCATGATGTGTATTCGGAGAGCTCTTGGGTATTGTTGTACTGGTTCTTGAGCTTCATACACGATCATCCGGGAAGAAAATGTGAACATGGGAAGGTGTTTTCATTCCCTCATGATGTGTATTTGGGAGAGTTCTTGAGCATTATACAAAGAGGCGGTGCATCAATTTAACTACGTGGGGAAGTGGTCTCTTGACACCTTTTGGAATGGATTGCTTTAGACTTTGATGGTTATGAAATTTGAGAAGATTATTTATGAGTGGGATGATCGTTGCTATTCTTGTTGATGATATAACCCGAACGGAGAACCTCGATTATTGTTCTTAAATGGAGCAATGGATTTATGATAATGGTATGCTTCTCTGTGCACCGGCTAAGGAAAGCTTGAAATAGAGCTTGAATCTGCTCATCTAAAGGTTTTTCGGTTTGGGGGAAGCTGCCAAAGTCTCACTTTCAGACGGTTCAATTTCTCTCGATTCAAGATCCTTGGAAGCTTTGGTGGTGAATGTTTAAGAGATGATGACTTCTATCTTCTACAACGGGGCTTTTCGATATCCTTATCTCGGTACTCGTATCATCATCTTCTTTTACTATATCATCTACTCTATTTTTGTATATATTTTTAAGAAAAAGAAAATAGAAAAACATAAAACCAACAAAAACCCATAAAATCGAAAATTTGTAAAATACCAAAATATTGTTTTCTCATGACATGTCTTGGTATCGATAACATCTGCGGTCTTAGAAATGTCATTCAATAATGGCATGGGACCATAGATG
This sequence comes from Chrysanthemum lavandulifolium, assembly GCA_022545495.1. Lineage (NCBI taxonomy): Eukaryota > Viridiplantae > Streptophyta > Magnoliopsida > Asterales > Asteraceae > Chrysanthemum > Chrysanthemum lavandulifolium. The sequence continues at coordinate 142,717,114 of CM040241.1, read as the reverse complement.
AAGTTCGAGCAGGAGGTGTAAATATTCTTTTCTAAACATGTCTCAAAATATGGCTTACTGATTACTTGATGTAACCCGTTCTTCAAAATTATGGTTTGCTATTATTTTCGATAGCAACCCGCTCTTAAAGAAAGGAAAGTCTTGCGCTAAACCAATTTTTCAAATATTTCGTGCACTTATCCTAAAACCAAATGAGGAAAGTATGTCGAAGGATCTTTGTTCCTACTCAAATATTTTCCGTCTAAAATTCTTGTAAAAATATTTGTTTTACAAAATGGTGGAAAATGAGTTGCTTGAAAATCAATCGATTCGAGTTTTCAGTATAAAATTGAAAACCCAATCAATGAATTCGCTTTTAACCTTTCGGAAAATAAGTCATTGATTGAGGGAGAATGTTTTCAAATTTACATCATCTAACGGACTTTCTTAATTATCCTACGTGCTTAATTAAAATATATAATTGCCTATGTTGAAGGATTAGGTTTCTAGGATGTGATTGTTAGGATTAGATGATTATAGTTTGATGAACACATTATTCCCATACCTTATATGAATTGATTGATATGTTGAATTGACTTGAATTAGTCGATTGTTGTTTGGGTGATGTCGACCACCATATATCTGTATGTGTGTTCACTAACGTATGCAGGTATATTGGTATATAATAATGTTCCCGATCCGGATCCCACAATTGAAGATGATTGGATGCCAAAAGGAAATGGTAACTATATCTTGGGTTGACAAATGAAGAAACGGAGCTTAATTGGACTTCTGTGGAGAGTTGGCATATATGCAACGTAAGAGGTCTCATCGCATCGTGAGATGGTTTTCTTCTAAGTGATTGAAGAAGCGGAGCTTAATTTGACCTCGTTGGCATTCAAAATTCAACGAAGAAGAAGTCTCACCGCATCGCAGATGGTTTTCTTTCAAACCCTACGACAACAACAACAAAAGCGACTCAACCACTAACTAATCTTTGTGCAGATACCATTTTAAACAATTTTGAGTAAATTGAATTAAATTGTTTTGAAAATGGAAAATGTTGTTTTGAAAATATATTGGACTAAATTTTGAAAATCACGGACTTCATTTATCAAAACTTAAGTCACTCAATTATCGACTTTGGTCATCGATTGAGGGAGAGTGATTTAAAATAAATTATTTTCATTCAATATTGCTTCATAAAAGTCCGGATTGTACAATATAAGTGGTGATCTAAAGATTTAATGTTATGTCATGGTATGATTTTTCTTTAGAATCAAGGTCTTTCAAAATGAAATTTTTTCATTCTTGTTTGATTGTGAAATTGTTTTGTTTTACTTAAAAGATCTCTTAAAACTATCATACCGACACTAACAATCTTTAATGTCTTAAATGGTCCTTATCGTCATCTTTCAAAATTGATTCTTGCCACGTCTTTCCCAAATTTTTCTAAATGATTTAATCTCGGTTGGGATCACAAATCTCAAATGGTTTGATATTTCGATCGGGTAGAGATCGTGATTTAAATCTCAAATCTGTCTCTATGTGATAAAATGATTTCATCCTATGCACATATTGAGGGGAGAATTTACCAAAGAAATTCAAATGGCTTTTTCTAAGGAAATTGTGATCAAGAAATTATTTCAAAGAAATTATTTCAAAGAACTCTTGCCTCCATGTGCAAAACAATTTCAATATCATATGCACATGTTGAGGGGAGCATTTCTAAAATGATCAAAACTATTAAGGTACAAAATGCTTTGATCTCGTATCACAAGTACCTTGATTGTTTTTCCAAATGATTTTCGATTGGTTTCATGAAGGAAAGAACAATACCAAAAGACCGACCAATTTACTTTATGCATGGTGTTATAAGGATGGTTAGGTTAGGTATTCGTTCCCATGATCCCTTGAGCGGAGGGATCTACCAGGACAATCCACTAGATAGTGTAGAGTCCTTAGGTATGATGAAAAAGGAGAAAATGAGAAATGGGAAGAGTGCGGATTGAGACAGAGCTAGTCTTGGAATAAACCCAACAAGGTTCTAGTTATGAAGTCTCGGTAAGCACTAAAGGGTTGAAGAATGAAAAGAATTGGAATGTAAAAGGGTGAAAAGAAATAACCTCCAATAATTCAACCTTAGGCGTAAACCGGGTTCAATACATATACTCTTGGTGGTTACTAAGGTAACTCTTGGTATTGAAGACAAGGCGTCATGGACCCGGTGGCTTGCACTAAACTTCCCAAGCTACTCAAGTTCCTCTTAAAGGGCTTGTTTCATTCTCTCGGGAACCAACATAATCTATCGACTTTCTCTTAGAGATCGTTGATATTGAAGAAGAGACCTCTCCTAGTCTCCCGCATAGGAACCAAATATGCGATTGAGTCTAGAGCCAAGAGATCATTCACAATATCTCATTAGGACACTAAATTAATGAAGACTTGTTTTTCACACAATGTGGAAAGTAAGTACATATTAAGAGTCCTCGCATTATCCTTGTGGTATTGCCGGAACATCCGAGTGATATGTAAAAATATTCACAATGAAGATGGAAATCCTTCTAGAGCCAACATCAAACAAGCTCTTGGTGGGTGACATGTGAAATCTTGCAAAAGATCAAGCTTGTGACAACCGGATAGAAACGATGGGAGATTCATTCTTGAATCAACCTTGGTCGAGAATGGAATTGGCGAATACTTTTGGAAAAACCGTTCGATGTGCAAATCTTCTTTTCTCTAGCGCATCGAATGTGTATTCATGTTTTCAAACTCAAAAGTATCTCGATTGAAAAAATACTTTTGGAAAACCGTTCGATGTGCGAATCTCTTCTTTTATCTAGCACATCGAATGTGTACTCTTTTCAAATATAAAAGTATTTATGATTGAAAATTGATCTTTCTCATAAAACCTTCGTATTGCAAAACTCTTTCTTCAAGCAATACGATTGTTTTCAAATCATTTTTCATCAATCGGTGAATCTCAATTATTGGTTCACTCACTCCGTGTTGTCTTCTTTGAGGCGTTCGGTTTGAGAACAGCTAGAACATTTGCGAAACCCTGTCAAGGAGATTCTTAGGAATCCTACGATCACGAGCAATACTTGTCTTGATCAGCGAGGGGAACCGTGGGCGTGTACCTCAATTCGTGAAAGTGATCAAAGACACTTTGTGTGTTTTATTGCTAATTGTTGTTTGCGGTACATTTGGACGGTTGCGGTGATCGTAATTGAGGAGTCAATCAAAGCCGCATGCTCACGGCATCCACACTTAATTTGAAGAAATCATGGTGGTGCATATCTACATAACACGGTTACGATATTTTTATACTATGCTTACCTTCACTGCTTGCAAATATCATGAACGATAAGGCTTCCGCTACTCGATGGAAAGATGTCATGATTCAAAGTGTGAGCATGTCGGTCCAAAAGTCACAACTTCACATGATGGCAACACAATAAAGGGTGATCCGAGATTTCTTGTGGTGATGATCTTAATGAAGCTCGAAGATCATCAAAGATGTGGATCGATTAAAGGCCTCCACTAAAAGTACAAATCAATTCGGACTTTGAAGTTGCACTACTTAAGCACAAAGATTGTGGAAGTGAAGAATTAAAGTCTACGAGCTCAAGACTGAAGATAAAATAGAATGCTAGGATTTGAAATGTAAAACATGGAGTGACCTCCCTTAGGGGGAGATTGTTAAGAATTAGAAAATTCCATAGTGAAGTGTCAGTAACCCCAAATATTATCTAGCATTAGTTAGCTCGTAGACACATCATTAGTTACGTTATTTGTTAGTTTATTAGTTAGTTATTAGCGTAGTTTAGTTTAGTGCAACACCGTGGAGGAAGGTCGGGTCTTTACCCACTGTATACCTGATCCACAGGCCGTCAGGAGGTCGTTTAGGTTGTAAGCTATAAATACCCTCTACCTCCCAAGGTAGAGGGTTGGAAGTTCTAATCTAATATTCTACACTTTTGTTTATCTCTAGAATTCTCTCTACTCTCTTCATCTCTAACAATGGCATTCATATACTATCATTATCCTAGACCACCCGAATCATCAAACAACATAATATTCACGATCCTACACCTGCTATGTCGATACACCATTTATAGAATAGCCATGGCGGCGTGATAGGTGTTAGCTCTGTTGTAGTTGGCGTGGAATGGGTGCATGGACTTAGCGATCGCCACACTTTCATCACACCCCAAATTACTTTTTGCAAATGAATGGAA